>JBBGZY010001779.1:0-651149 GCA_037952925.1 Lithobates clamitans
TTTTCTGCCAGTAAATCCCTTCTACAGCCCACTTCCTGTTTCTTGTCTGGTCATTAGCCTAGGCTTATGACATCATGCACAGATCTCTCTCTCACTCTCCTGAGAGTTTGCCAGGAAGGGAGGGGGATGGGTCATAGGAAGGCCAATGAGAGCTGCAGAGTTGGAGGTGTGCCTCTGTATGTCTGAGTAAATCCAGGAAGTGAACAGGCAGCGGCTTCAGCTGCCCACAGTTAAAATGTTTGAACCCAGACTTAGCGGAGGGAGATTTCTGCAGCATATTTGGCAAGTACAGAATTACAGTATATATAAAATAAAATGCAAAGTGGTAGAATGGCAAAGATGTTTTTATTACAAATGATGTGAGCAGACTACAGTTCCTCCTCTTAACTGCTTTAACCACTTCATCCTGGAAGACTTACCCCCCCTAATGACCAGGCCATTTTTTTTTGCGATACAGCACCGCGTTACAAAAATAAAAAAGTGTGTCCCCCCCCCATAATTAGAGCTTTTCTTTTTGGGGTATTTGGTCACCTCTGTGTTTTTTATTCTTTGCGCTATAAACAAAAAAAAAAACTTCAATTTAAAAAAAAGACAATATTTTTTACTTTCTGCTATAAAACATTCCCAATGAAAAAAATCTAATTTCTTCATCAATTTAGGCCAATATGTATTCTGCTACATATTTTTGGTAAAAAAAAATCCCAATAAGTGTATATTGATTGGTTTGCACAAAAGTTATAATGTCTACAAACTATGAGATATTTTATTTATTTATTTTATGTTTAACTAGTAATGACGGCAATCAACGACTTATAGTGGGTAGGGATGTGCACTGCAGAAAAATGTGTATAAATTATTATATATATATATATATATATATATATATATATATATATATATATATATATATATATATATATATATATATATATATATATATGTATATATATATATATAAATAATAGTAAAAAAAAATTTAATACATTTTAAAAAATTGCAGAAAAAATGTATTTTTTATTTTTTCCCCTCACTGTCATCAATCAGTGTCCCTGATTACCACCACACCAGTCATATGATGTACTGCATTGGTGACAGTATGGGGAAAAAAAAAAACAATTGTGAAAATTGTGGTGCGACATTTGCAGGTTGGAAACAGGCAGTGAGGAGGCGACATGTATTTGCCTTCTCACTGCCTGTGAAGCGGCTCTGAGATAGATCCTCCACAGATTACTTTTCAGAGGGGTGGCAAGCACTGCCATTAGTAGACATTTGCAATTTGTTTACTTCCAAATAGGGATGAGCCGAACACCCCCCTGTTCGGTTCGCACCAGAACATGCGAACAGGAAAAAAATTCGTTCGAACACGCGAACGCCGTTAAAGTCTATGGGACACGAACATGAATAATCAAAAGTGCTAATTTTAAAGGCTAATATGCAAGTTATTGTCATAAAAAGTGTTTGGGGACCCGGGTCCTCCCCCAGGGGACATGAATCAATGCAAAAAAAAGTTTTAAAAACGGCCGTTTTTTCAGGAGCAGTGATTTTAATAATGCTTAAAGTCAAACAATAAAAGTGTAATATCCCTTTAAATTTCATACCTGGGGGGTGTCTATAGTATGCCTGTAAAGGGGCGCATGTTTCCCGTGTTTAGAACAGTCTGACAGCAAAGTGACATTTTGAAGGAAAAAACACATTTAAAACTACCGCGGCTATTGCATTGCCGACAATACACATAGAAGTTCATTGATAAAAACGGCATGGGAATTCCCCACAGGGGAACCCCGAACCAAAATAAAAAAAAAAAAAATGATGTGGGAGTCCCCCTAAATTCCATACAAGGCCCTTCAGGTCTGGTATGGATATTAAGGGGAACCCCAGCCAAAATTTAAAAAAAAAATTGACGTGGGGTTCCCCCTAAATTCCATACCAGACCCTTCAGGTCTGGTATGGATTTTAAGGGGAACCCCGCGCCAAAAAAAAAAAAAAAAAACGGCGTGGGGTCCCCCTAAAAATCCATACCAGACCCTTATCCGAGCACGCAACCTGGCAGGCCGCAGGAAAAGAGGGGGGACGAGAGTGCGGCCCCCCCCCCTCCTGAACCGTACCAGGCCACATGCCCTCAACATTGGGAGGGTGCTTTGGGGTAGCCCCCAAAACACCTTGTCCCCATGTTGATGAGGACAAGGGCCTCATCCTCACAACCGTGGCCGGTGGTTGTGAGGGTCTGCGGGCGGGGGGCTTATCGGAATCTGGAAGCCCCCTTTAACAAGGGGACCCCCAGATCCCGGCCCCCCCCCTGTGTGAAATGGTAAGGGGGTACTTACCCCTACCATTTCACTAAAAAACTGTCAAAAATGTTAAAAATGACAAGAGACAGTTTTTGACAATTCCTTTATTTAAATGCTTCTTCTTTCTTCCTTCATCTTCTTCTTCTTCTGGTTCTTCTGGCTCTTCTGGTTCTTCCTCCGGCGTTCTCGTCCAGCATCTTCTCCGCGGCGTCTTCTATCTTCTTCTCCTCGGGCCGCTCCGCACCCATGGCATGAGGGGAGGCTCCCGCTCTTCTCTTCATCTTCTTCTCTTCTTCATCTTCTTCTTCATCTTCTTCTTCATCTTCTTCTTCTTCCTTCTTCTCTTCTTCCTGTCTTCTCCGGGCCGCTCCGCAATCCATGCTGTGGCATGGAGGGAGGCTCCCGCTGTGTGACGGCGTCTCTTCGTCTGACGGTTCTTAAATAACGGGGGGCGGGGCCACCCGGTGACCCCGCCCCCCTCTGACGCACGGTGACATGACGGGACTTCCCTGTGGCATTCCCCGTGACGTCACAGGGAAGTCCCTCAAGTCACCGTGCGTCAGAGGGGGCGGGGTCACCGGATGGCCCCGCCCCCCGTTATTTAAGAACCGTCAGACGAAGAGACGCCGTCACACAGCGGGAGCCTCCCTCCATGCCACAGCATGGATTGCGGAGCGGCCCGGAGAAGACAGGAAGAAGAGAAGAAGGAAGAAGAAGAAGAAGAAGAAGAAGATGAAGAAGAAGATGAAGAAGAAGATGAAGAAGAGAAGAAGATGAAGAGAAGAGCGGGAGCCTCCCCTCATGCCATGGGTGCGGAGCGGCCCGAGGAGAAGAAGATAGAAGACGCCGCGGAGAAGATGCTGGACGAGAACGCCGGAGGAAGAACCAGAAGAGCCAGAAGAACCAGAAGAAGAAGAAGATGAAGGAAGCAAGAAGAAGCATTTAAATAAAGGAATTGTCAAAAACTGTCTCTTGTCATTTTTAACATTTTTGATAGTTTTTTAGTGAAATGGTAGGGGTAAGTACCCCCTTACCATTTCACACAGGGGGGGGGCCGGGATCTGGGGGTCCCCTTGTTAAAGGGGGCTTCCAGATTCCGATAAGCCCCCCGCCCGCAGACCCTCACAACCACCGGCCACGGTTGTGAGGATGAGGCCCTTGTCCTCATCAACATGGGGACAAGGTGTTTTGGGGGGCTACCCCAAAGCACCCTCCCAATGTTGAGGGCATGTGGCCTGGTACGGTTCAGGAGGGGGGGGGCCGCACTCTCGTCCCCCCCTCTTTTCCTGCGGCCTGCCAGGTTGCGTGCTCGGATAAGGGTCTGGTATGGATTTTTAGGGGGACCCCACGCCGTTTTTTTTTTTTTTTTTGGCGCGGGGTTCCCCTTAAAATCCATACCAGACCTGAAGGGTCTGGTATGGAATTTAGGGGGAACCCCACGTCAATTTTTTTTTTAAATTTTGGCTGGGTTCCCCTTAATATCCATACCAGACCTGAAGGGCCTTGTATGGAATTTAGGGGGACCCCCACATCATTTTTTTTTTTTTTTTTTTGGTTCGGGGTTCCCCTGTGGGGAATTCCCATGCCGTTTTTATCAATGAACTTCTATGTGTATTGTCGGCAATGCAATAGCCGCGGGTAGTTTTAAATGAGTTTTTTCCTTCCAAATGTCATTTTGCTGTCAGACTGTTCTAAACACGGGAAACATGCGCCCCTTTACAGGCATACTATAGACACCCCCCAGGTACGAAATTTAAAGGGATATTACACTTTTATTGTTTGACTTTAAGCATTAATAAAATCACTGCTCCTGAAAAAACGTCCGTTTTTAAAACTTTTTTTTGCATTGATCCATGTCCCCTGGGGCAGGACCCGGGTCCCCAAACACTTTTTATGACAATAACTTGCATATAAGCCTTTAAAATTAGCACTTTTGATTTCTCCCATAGACTTTTAAAGGGTGTTCCGCGGCATTCGAATTTGCCGCGAACACCCCAAATTGTTCGCTGTTCGGCGAACTTGCGAACAGCCAATGTTCGAGTAGAACATGAGTTCGACTCGAACTCGAAGCTCATCCCTACTTCCAAATGAGTTTTTTAACAAATTTTGACAAATTTGGTTAATTTACGAATTTCCAAATATTTCAAATTCCAAAATTCCGAATTTCCAAATTTCGAATTTCCAAATCTTCAAACTTTTCGGAAATTCGGAATTTTGGAAATTCAGAAATCTGAAATTTCGGAAATGGGAAAATTCTAAATTTCAGAAACTCGAAATTTGGAAATTCAATATTTCGGAAATTGGAAAATTTGAAATTAGGACATTCGAAAATGTAAAAAATTGGAAATTTGAAAATCCAAAAATTAAGAATGAAAATCTGAACATTCAAAAGAATGAAAATCTGAAAAGCCGAAAATCTGAAATAATAACTAACTAACAACTAACTATTAAATTATAGATATTGGAATTTCCTTTCAAATTTGGCGGTTAGTGAACGTAACGAGTATGAATTTATCCAAAGTTACGAATTAACTGAAACTGAAACTGAAATAACCAATGCTGTATCTAAACGAATGGAACATAACAATCTAATAATAATAAATAACAATAATAATAATAAAACCTTTTAATTATTATTAATTTGTTCCATTCCATTTGTTTAGATGCGGCATTTGTTATTTCGCATAATTCGTAACTTCAGATAAATTTGTATTCGTTACATTCACAAACAGCCAAATTTGAAAGGAAATTCCAATACCTATAATTTAATAGTTAGTTATTATTATTAGTTAGTTATTATTTCTAATTTTACTGATTTTCTTTTTTTTCATATTTTCGATTTTCAAATTTCAGAATTTTCGAATTTTCGAATTCTGAAAATCCGAAAAATCGGAATTCGAAATTCCAAAATTCAAAATTCGGAAATTGGAAAATTCCAAAATTTGAATATCCCAATTTCCAAAAAAAAGCAAAAAAACAAATGAAACAAAAACAAACACATTTTTTGTCAGTGCACATGTCTAGCTGTTAGTGTAAACACAAAGGGGTGATGCTGGAGGGGTGGGTGGGGGTGGGGGTCTGGGGTGAAATGAATGCTGTAGCAAAGTTACAGACAATATGGTGTAGGTAACATCCACTATCATTGTTTTACAGAAGAGAAGCGGAGCTCAGCCGTGTGCAGTTCTGGTAAGAGACATTTCCATCAAAAACTCTAACCTACCCCCCCCCCCCCCCCAAGTGCCCCAAGTGGATGTCCAATCACAGCAATGTCAGAATGTTCAAATTAACATCTAAACTTTAGGCCTCATGCACACTGGGCATAAAAAAAAAAAGTTTTTTTGGGTTTTTTTATGTTTTTGTTTTTTATGTTTTTGTTTATGGTCTTGTTTTTTTTCTCAGCCTCCAAATGCCCCTCTATGTTAGCCTATGGGGTTGATTTACGAAAACTGGAGAGTGCAAAATCTGGTGCAGCTCTTCATGGAAACCAATCAGCTTCCAGATTTTATTGTCAAAGCCTAATTGAAGAAGCTGAAGTTAGAAGCTGATTGGTGACCACAGCTGCATCAGATTTTGCACTCTAGTTTTACTAAAACGAGCCCCCCCCCTATATGGCCACACATGGGTGTTTACAGGCGTATTAGAAAAGGAGCGTTTAGAGACCCAAAAACAAAAAATCACTGGTGCATTCAGGAGAAAAGCTTTTGAGCAGAAAAAACACCCGAAGCGCCTAAAGTATTTTGGGGGAGGCGGCAAACAAACCTGCCCCCCCCCACGCACGGGAGACAGACGGCAGTGATCAGTGGCCTTACCTTAGGAGGCCGATGCTGCTTCTCGCTCCAGCTTGCTGAGGGAAGAGCCGGGGCCGTTGCTTCTCTTCCCTGCCGGACAGGCGCTGCTTGCCTTCCCGGCCGGACAGGCGTAGCTTCTCTTCCCGGCCGGACAGGCGTTGATTCTCCTCCCAACCGGACAGGCGTTGCTTCTCCTCCCAACCGGACAGGCATTGCTTCTCTTCCCGGCCGGACAGGCGTTGCACCTCGTCCCGGCCGGACAGGCATTGCTCCTTGTCCCGGCCAGACATGCGTTGCTTCTCTTCCTGGCCAGACAGGCGTTGCTTCTCTTCCCGGCCGGACAGGCGTTGCTTCTCTTCCCGGCTGGACAGGCGTTGCTTCTCTTCCCGGCCGGACAGGCTTTGCTCCTCGTCCTGGCCGGACAGGCGTTGCTTCTCTTCCCGGCCGGACAGGCGGCATTGCTTCTTTTCCCGGCTGGACAGACGTTCCTTCTCTTCCCAGCCAGACAGGCATTGCCTCTCCTCCCGGCTGGACAGGCGTTGCTCCTCCTCCTCCCTGCTGGACAGAAATTTCCCCCCCCTCCCAGCCGGACAGGCGTGGCTTCTCTTCCCGGCCGGACAGGCGTTGCTTCTCTTCCCGGCCGGACAGGCGTTGCTTCTCTTCCCGGCTGGACAGGCGTTGCTTCTCTTCCCGGCCGGACAGGCTTTGCTCCTCGTCCTGGCCGGACAGGCGTTGCTTCTCTTCCCGGCCGGACAGGCGGCATTGCTTCTTTTCCCGGCTGGACAGACGTTCCTTCTCTTCCCAGCCAGACAGGCATTGCCTCTCCTCCCGGCTGGACAGGCGTTGCTCCTCCTCCTCCCTGCTGGACAGAAATTTCCCCCCCTCCCAGCCGGACAGGCGTGGCTTCTCTTCCCGGCCGGACAGGCGTTGCCTCTCTTCCCGGCCGGACAGGCGTTGCTTCTCTTCCTGGCCGGACAGGCGTTGCTTCTCTTCCTGGCCGCACAGGCGTTGCATCTCTTCCCGGCCGGACAGGCGTTGCTTCTCTTCCCAGCCGGACAGGCAATGCTTCTTTTCCGGCCGGACAGGCGTTGCTTCTCTTCCAGGCCGGACAGGCGTTGCTTCTCTTCCAGGCCAGACAGGCATTGCTTCTCTTACCGGCCGGACAGGCGTTGCTTCTCCCTTGAAGACTAATGACATTCCAGGAATGTGACTGGTCGTCAAGTGGCTAGACTTCCAAATACCTTATTGTAGAACAAGGAGACTGTCTCCATGTTCTTACAACAAGGCCTTCCAAGAATACAGAGGATAATAATTTGTTCCAATCTGCAAAGTCCTTCAGGCAACCGAACCTGCAAGAAAAGGAACCTAATATTGTCATAGAGAAGAGAAGTATGGCCAAAGCTCTTTTGGCTTTACTTCTCTTGTGGGTCACAGGAGTGCCCCTACTTTTTCTCTCCTGTGATCCAGAATCAGGTGATAGCGGGCTATTGTATTTCATATCTCCTCCAGGCTCTGGAAGGGTCCTGACAATATTGTCGGGGACCCACCCAGCTGCCTGAAATGACTCAAAAACTTGCTTCCTTTCCAGCCTGGAACTTCAATGAGTGGTGTAGGAGCACTGGAGAGCGATGACTGACAGTCACTGCTCTCTGCTCTGAGCAGACCGAGAACTGTGCGATCAGCAGTCATGCGATTGCTCGGTACTAAGGCTTAGAGCTGACGTGGGGACAGCTGCAGCATCGGTGTGATGCTGCAGCTGTCCTGCTGACCATAATCACTGCGACTGAAAGTAATGAGGAACCAAACTTTTGTCAACAGAAGGTAAATCTTCCAACTGCGGCACCTGTTCTTCTGACAACTGCCTGAGGGGATTTGTAGAGACTTCCTCCCACTTCCTGTTGTATCTCCAGGGCAGGAAATGACAGGGGTTTAACATCTTCCTTCTCTATGCAAAATTTAAAAAAAAATGTTTTGGCTCTACATAGGTAATGTAAAATGAGTTAATAAATAGTTTTTTTTTTGTTTTTTTTGTTTTTTTTTACAATATTAGATGTTTCAGTATATAGTGAATGTTTTATGTTAACATAAAGAGAAAGAAGTCTAATCTGAAAACGACATCTTAATGGATCTAATGTAACATATTTTTTTTTTACCTTTTAGGTTGTCTGAATAGTGGTTCCGAAACATATTCTGGAAACTTTTTCTAACCCTGCCTGGGCACCACTTTGGGTCACAGAATGTTGGGAGACCTCCTGGCCTGAGCCCAGGAGCAGGAAATGGATATATCTTCGGTGGCTTGGATTCTTGAAGCACAGTCGGTGTTTGGTTTGCTGGGCCTGGCTGCCCCAGGACACAGACCAAGCTTTCTTAAAAAAAGCACCAAAATGTGGAAGAAGCAGTTGGATCTGACCTTCCTAAAGCCAGCTGAAAAGTTTGCTGAAACATTGGGCCTAAATTGCAGCAAAAGCCATAATCTGGTCAGGATTTGAAGGACACCACACTTAAACCCCATGGGGGCTTGACTGAGTAACCTAATTGCTAGTTAGTTGCTAAATTTGGTTGTGATATATAGGAGAGGCTCCACTCTAGGCCCCAGACCCTTGCCTACAGTAGATCAGACTGTAACACTCACCCTAACCCTGTATTGTGAGGGGAAAAAATATTTTTATCATCATTTTATATTTTCAGATTTTTTTGAGCTCGTCTGGCTTATTTTTTAGGTGACGTTTTTGTCATCTGTGCGTAATGATCAAGATCTGAGCTGCTGCTCACAGCACATGTAAGTCTCAGTCCTTCCTCCTGTGAGCTCTGTCCTCATTGTCCATGTCCCAACACAGACTGTTCCCTCAACAGTGCCCACACTCATTGTGATTACAATAGTAATATTTTTGATTTCTCTTTTATTTTATGATCTAATGATAATGATCATCACATGGGTTCTAACCCTTATTGCTACATCCAATAATAGAAAAAGTGGCTGGGGTGTCAATTTAAAGGATATTAGAGTCCATAGATGAAAGTCTGAAGATCAAACTGAAAGTCTCATTAAATCTGAAATTATATTTTTTAAGAAGTAAGTGGGGGGCGTGGCCTGGCTTGAGTCCAGGCTGAGGTTGCCACTTACACCTATCATAGGAATGGTACGGATATGCGGTCATAGGGAGACTTTTCTTCATGTGGAGCCATTGCAGGAGTAGGGACAAGCTCCCAAACCAGCACTCTCAGTGGTGGATGTTTGGGACTAGCACCCCTTCCAGAGAGCCTGAGCGGCATACGATGCAGGTTTTTGGGTCACTATCTATCTATCGCTAGCCATAGACGGTTTGATTCCTGCTGAACCGGCCGAGATTCAAACCATGCATGGGCAACCCAAGTTGATTGATCGGTACAACTAGCCTGCTGGATTTTACATGCGCTTTTTCCTCCTGACGTAGTTGAGCCATGAACCAGTTCCTCACCCCCCCAAAGCTCATTTGGAGCATCAGATGTCTAATAATAGTCACTGATCTTTTGCTCGCTGCTATCAAAAGTATGGTGAGTGTTGATTCATGCTTTTCATTTCGCACTTTTCAGTTCATTTCTGAACGACCGTTCGTCAACCAGCCATGTTGCGGAATCGGAGGAGATAATGTGTTACTTATTATTGGCCTTGGAGTTATTGCTTTGACCCAAGTCCAGTCCAGGAACAGGAGGAGGAGGAGTTCTTGGACCAAAAATTGGTTGCTTTATTAATTGTGACCAATTCTGTCATATGCCTTTGCTGCAGGAGCTCCAGGAGAATAATCCGGATGATTTTCGGAATTATCTCCGGATGACGGACCCCTGCTTTCACCAACTCTTGGCATTGCTGACCCCCTATATTAAGAAGCCCATGCATGAGGCTTTTATTTTATTTTTTGGTTGAATAATAATGATTTGATTTGGTATATTTTCTATATTTTTGGATGCATAGAATGCATTTTTTGGTTAATTTCTATTGGCAGATAGCATTTCTAATTTTATTTGATTTTGTTTTTTAATGCACAATAAAAAAATTGTGTAGAATAATACTTGGCTATGTGTTTTACTTCAAATGACAGTTTGGGAGTAGGCAGTTACATTTTAAAAAATACAATGTAAGATTGACAAGGGACACCAACATAGTTGTATCTTTGAAAAAATATAAATTACTAACTAACTAAGTGGGACTTTGAATGAGGGCATTTAAAGAAATGTGCCTCCATCCCCGAAATGTATCTATGTATAGTTGTATCTTTGTTCTTGAAAACTACGGGATAATGGTGTTGTGGTAACTTCCACCAAAAAAATAAAAATAAAAAAGCATAATAATATTATTCTTGATATCACTAGAAAAAAAAAAAGCCTTTGAAAATTAGTTTGCAAAAACTCCATCAGTATCGCCAGCAAAGCAGCTTCATTATTATCCCATTAAAGAAGAAGAGAATTGTGCACTGCATTTGGAGATTTCATAATTTGCCATTACAAACGCTAGTTTACAAGACCGACCGCTTCCGGCTCATCCTTGCTTCCGAGCATGCGCGTTTGTACTTTGGACTTTTGTCCAACGGACTTGTGTACACACGCTCGGAAAATCCGACAACAGACATTTGTCTGCGGATAATTTTAAAACCTGCCATCCAACATTTTCGCCGGAAAATCCAACAATTGTCCTATGGCGCGTACAAACGGTAGGATTTTCCGCCAACGGCCTGCCATCGAACATTTCCCGTTGGAAAATCCCATCAAGTGTACGTGGCTTTAGAGTGCTGCTTATTGTTCTTTTTGTTTGTTCCACAGTATTCCAGTGTTGTGCCAGCTGCACTGAGTTTGATCATTATCAACCACAGATTGTTTAAATGACAGCTACATCCAATCATACATGACCCTACAGTCCTTTGTAGTGCGTCAGGATATTTTTTGTTTCACTGTTTTAATCAAGCTAAATCATATATTATTATGCTATATGTTATAAGATCATAATTTATTATTCATCTATTTACTGTGAAATTACTGGTTTGAGTTATAACTTCAAACTTCAGTTATTTGTCCGTCATTTATTTGCCACCTGCTTGAGTTTTTAAAAATAGTTTATGCAACCGGGTGGCCCCGCCCCCTCTGATGCCACGGGGAAGCCATGGGATAGTCCCTGTGGCATCAGAGGGGGCAGGGTCACCAGGGACGTCAGCGGGTGGCCCCGCCCTCAGTTATATAAGAACTGTCATCAGCAAAGAAGCTTCACATGGTGGGAGCCTCCCATAGAGGAGGATCGGTGGCGGATTTCTTTTCTTTTTCGGTATGTCGGCGGAGCGATATTAGAAGAGGATGGACATCGTGGGACAAATTTTTTTTTTTAATAAAGGAATCCCCAAGCTGTGTCTTGTCGTTTTTAACATTTTGACACTTTTTTTGTCTAATGGTAGGTGTACATTTGTACCCCGTTACCATTTCAGACGGGGGGGGCAGGATCCGGGGGTCCCCTTGTTAAAGGGGGCTTCCAGATTCTGATAAGCCCCCCGCCTGCAGACCCCCACAACCACAGGGCAAGGGTTGTGGGGATGAGGCCCTTGTTCCTATCAACATGGGGACAAGGTGTTTTGGGGGCTACCCCAAAGCACCCTCCCCATGTTGAGGGCATGTGGCCTGGTACGGTTCACAGGGGGGTGGGGGGCGCTCTCTCATCCCCCCCTCTTTTCTTGCGGCCTGCCAGGTTGCATGCTCGGATAAGGGTCTGGTATGGATTTTAGGGGGGGCTCCTACACCATTTAAAAAAAAAAAATTGGCACAGGGTTCCCCTTAAAATCCATACCAGACCTAAAGAGTCTGGTATGGATTTTAGGGGGACCCCCACGCAATTTTTTTTTAAATTTTGGTTTGGGGTTCCCCTTAATATTCATACCAGACCCAAAGGCCTGGTAATGGACTGGGGGGATCCCATGCTCTTTTTTTCAATAAGTTTTATCTATATTGCTGAGACCCGACAATTCATTACAGCTGCAATCAGTTTTAAATGACAATTTTCCCTTCAGAAATGTCATTTTGCTGTGGTACTGTTCTAAACACGGGAAAAATGTGCCACTTTACAGGCATACTATAGACACCCCCCAGGCACGATATTTAAAGGAATATTTCATTTTTACTGTTTCACTTTAGGCATTAAAAAAAATCACTGCTCCCGAAAAAACTGCTAATTTTGAAAACTTTTTTTGCATTGATCCATGTCCCCTGGGGCAGGACCCGGGTCCCCAAACACTTTTTATGACAATAACTTGCATATAAGCCTTTAAAATGAGCACTTTTGATTTTGCATGTTAGTGTCCCATAGACTTTAACGGTGTTTCGGCGGCTTTCGAATTTGCCCAGAACACCGCATATTGTTCGCTGTTCGCAGAACTTCCAAACAACCAAAGTTCGCCCCGAACTTATGCTCGGGCCGAACCGTTCACCCATCCCTACTCCCCAACAGTCAGCCAGGGTGGAGGAAGCAGTCTTTCCTTCCCAGCAAAGATCCATGCACCTGGGAGACAGTACCAGAGACATGTCTTCCCAGCAGCCAGATGAAGGAACGGAAGAGGAAGCAGCCGGCTCACCTCCCCAATAGCAGCTACACAGTTTGGGAGTGGAGGAATCCAGTCTCTTGCCCCAACGGTTAGCCAAAACGGATGAGGTAGAGTCCCCAGCAGAAGTGCTGGCAACAGGGCAGAGTGCTACCAACCTCTGCCCAGCACCGGCAACAACTGTGGAGTTCCAGGGAACCGGCCCAGATCCCCAATAGCATGACGGAGTGAGTCCAGCCACCCTGTTTTCTCTCCAGCGGCTGAAAGGACTCCAGGGAGAAGGGCCAGTCCAGGCCTCTCCCCAGCGGCTGAAATATGTTCTCTGAGAGAGGCAGAGGTTGGCTGGGTGAGTAACTCTCTGTTTGGGGCAATTTATTTGGAGTACTGTGTGGGTACCGGCATTGGGGGACTGGAACTAAAGACTTCGGAGTCAACTCGTCTGGGGTCTCCTCCTGCGTTATGCCGCTTACACATGATCGGATTTTCCGACGGGATTTTCCGTCGGGAAATGTTCAATGGGAGCTTGTTGTCAGAAATTCCGACCATGTGTAGGCTCCATCAGACATTTTTCGTCGGAATTTCCGCCAAATCTCTGGATCTGGATCCCAAATTTTCCGACAACAAAATCCGTTGTCGGAAATTTCGACCATGTGTGAGTTGGACATTTTGATGTTAGGCAACGCCTATCCTCATATTGGATTAGTGGTTCCAAATTAATAATAACTACTGCAGTAGGGAACAGACACAAAAGATACGCTCAGCATCTTTCCAAATAACTGTTCTGCTTTATTATGACACAATAATTTTGCACACATGATTACTTAGGTAACACATTAATATTACAATTATACGTTTATGGTAACAAGGGGCGTAACATAGGCAGACTAATTCTAATCAGGACTCGAAAGAATGTAAACATGTACTGAAAACATTATTAGTGCTGTGTGCACAGTGAGGGCACAGTGAGGGCAGTGTGCAATACATACAAAATAGAATACAATTATATACAGAACTTACAAATTTCCATTACAGTCTCTCCCCTCTTTTGATCAATATTTTGATCACTAACCATACCTGCTATCACCTTGGAACCTCCACATGCTTAGGTGGAGGTAGTCCCAACCAAAAAGGCAAAAACTCCATTATGGAGAATATAATAGCTGAGCTGAGCATCTTTTTCATTACAAAATGACTTTTCATTGTGAAAAACAAATGATCGATAAGACATATTCACAGAGCACTGGCTGTACACTCCTGTGGCCAGAGTGGCCTTCTAGCTGAATTGTTGGCATGACTATGTATATATATATATATATCCCTTACAATTAAAGTAATTGAATCAAAAAGTACCCTAGACTGGGATCGCAAGAGGGAAACAAATCAAATACAGAAATTTTGTAATTTTTGCAGTGTCTGGTGTGGATCCAGGTGACTTTTCCTTCAAGTTTTGCCAAACTGTACATGAAATAGATGCTGTATTAAGTCTTCAAACATTTCCTTTTATATAAATGTCTCTTAACAAACCCACAAGTCACCTGGCTTTACCTAGTTTCACCTAGTTTTAGATCCTTCCAAACTTTTAGGATCTGGAATTGGGGAGAAAACACATAAATGAGTTTGTAAAAAAACCTTAAAAAATCAGCAACATTTTTTCTGTGAGATCCGAATGGAGGACTTCAGCTGCTGAGACAAAATATAAGCAAGTGATTAGCCGGTTCCCGACCGGCTCCTGTACTTTTACGTCGGCAGAATGGCACGGCTGTGCAAAGTAACGTACCCGTACGTTACTTTGAATTTGCCGCAGTGTGCGCGCGCGCCACCGTGTGCGCGCACGCGCCTGCCGCAATCTCCGTGAGTCAGGTCGCGGGTCCCGCGGACTCGATCGCCGCGGGCATACCCATGATCGCCTCACGGAGAGGACGATCTGCCCGTTCTGCCTAGTGACAAGTGTCACTGGATCTCTGCTCCCTGTCATCGGAGCAGAGATCAGTGATGTCACATACCAGCCCATCCCCCTGACAGTTAGAAATCACTCCCCTAGGACACACTTAACCCCTCCCCGCCCCCTAGTGGTTAACCCCTTCACTGCCAGTGTCATTTATACAGGAATCAGTGCATTTTTATAGCA
Source organism: Lithobates clamitans (assembly GCA_037952925.1). Taxonomy (NCBI): domain Eukaryota; kingdom Metazoa; phylum Chordata; class Amphibia; order Anura; family Ranidae; genus Lithobates; species Lithobates clamitans. The sequence continues at coordinate 14,759 of JBBGZY010001779.1, forward strand.
CCGATTGCTGTATAAATGACAATGGTCCCAAAAATGTGTAAAAAATGTCCGCCATAACATCGCAGTCACAATAAAAATCGCTGATCGCCGACATTACTAGTAAAAAAAAAATTATTAATAAAAATGCCATAAAACTATCCCCTATTTTGTAAACGCTATTTTTTTTTGCGCAAACAAATCAATAAACGCTTATTGTGATTTTTTTTACCAAAAATAGGTAGAAGAATATGTATCGGCCTAAACTGAGGAAAAAAAAAATTTATATATTTTTTGGGGATAATTATTATAGCAAAAAGTAAAAAATAATGCGTTTTTTTTTCAAAATTGTCGCTCTTATTTTGTTTATGGCACAAAATATAAAAATCGCAGAGATGATCGAATACCACCAAAAGAAAGCTCTATTTGTGGGAAAAAAAGGACGTAAATTTTGTTTCGGAGCTACGTCGCACGACCGCGCAATTGTCAATTAAAGCGACGCAGTGCCGAACCCCAAAAAAACGCTCTGGTCAGGAAGGGGGTAAATCCTTCCGGGGCTGAAGTGGTTAACACACTCCCAAACCAAATCCCATAGGGAGAGAGTCCAACATCCCCTTAGGGGCTTGATAAAATATAAGAAAACTTTCAGGCAAAAGTTTTCTAGTTTCTTACTCTATTTTTTCCGCTACATTGTAGACAGTAGGGAGTGTAAAAATAAAACCTCAAAACTTCTAGTAAGGACTCTCCTATAAAAATGATTTCCTCTGTTACTCTCTGTAGATTCTGGCACTCTGTACTTACAAACTACTTCTGATAACACTTTTTACTTTGCAGTAGCATTTGCCACTGGACATCCAGAAAACATGTCCATACTAGGGATGAGCCGAACACCCCCCTGTTCGGTTCGCACCAGAACATACAAAAAATGTGTTAGAACACGCGAACACAGTTAAAGTCTATGGGACTCGAACATGAATAATCAAAAGTGCTAATTTTAAAGGCTTATATGCATGGTATTGTCATAAAAAGTTTTTTTTTAATTTTGGCGCGGGGTTCCCCTGAAGGGTCTGGTATGGATTTTGAGGGGGACCCCCACGCCATTTTTTTTTAAAATTTTGGCGCGGGGTTCCCCTCAATATCCATACCAGACCAGAAAGGGCCTGGTATGGAATTTAGGGGGACCCCCAAGCCATTTTTTTTAAATTTGGTTTGGGGTTCCTCTGTGGCGAAATCCCATGTCATTTTTATCAATGAACTTTTATGTGTATTGTCGGACCGACAATTCATTAATAGCCGCGGGTAGTTTTAAATGACTTTTTTCCCTTGAAATGTCATTTTGCTGTCAGACTGTTCTAAACACGGAAACATGCGCCCCTTTACAGGCATACTATAGACACCCCCCAGGTATGAAATTTAAAGGAATATTACACTTTTATTGTTTCACTTTAAGCATTATTAAAATCACTGCTTCCGAAAAAATGGGCGTTTTTAAAACTTTTTTTTGCATTGATACATGTCCCTTGGGGCAGGACCCAGGTCCCCAAACACTTTTTATGACAATACCATGCATATAAGCCTTTAAAATTAGCACTTTTGATTTCTCCCATAGACTTTTAAAGGGTGATCCGCCGCTTTTGAATTTGCCGCGAACACCCCAAATTGTTTGCTGTTTGGCGAACTGGTAAACAGCCGATGTTCGAGTTGAACATGAGTTCGACTCGAACTCAAAGCTCATCCCTAGTCCATACAGACAAAATGCATACTCCTAAGATCCTGACTTGGGCACCTGGATATATCTTTTTTGTGATCTCTGGAAGGGATGTTCAGCTTTTGGTAACACCTTTGGTAACAGGTAAAACAAGAAGTGGTATGTTATAAAAACAACTGTGGAGAACCCTGGCTCTATCCCACGCTCATTTACTAAGGCAGCCATAACTGCTTGTGACTGATGACACGGTCCATGTGTCAAGCTGGAGGGAAAAGAGTGGCTGGCAGACATACCGTATATACTTGAGTATAAGCCAACCCGAATATAAGCCGAGGCACCTAATTTTACCACAAAAAACTGGGAAAACTTATTGACTCGAGTATAAGCCTAGGGTGAGAAATGCGCAGCTACTGTAAATGGAAAAGAGGGTCAACAGTGGCCATTTGCTGCCTCACTGTGCCCATTTGCAGCCATAGGTCCCCCGAACTTCAAACTCGGTAGTTAAGGGTTCCTAGATGCTCCCTAGCTGCAGCCAAAATTTGGGGTCTCTGGGCCCAAAGGATTCCGAAATGACATTGCTGTATATGGACACAGTTGACCGACTTTGGGGCCCCGTATCTCGGGGCCACTTGGTGCTAGGAACCCCAAATTTTGTGTGCAAATAGCACTAGAACATATCCAAAGCTGGGGTTCCTAGCACCAAGTGGCCCCGAGATACAGGGCCCCAAATTCAGTTCAGAAAATGTCAAGCACTTTTCTGCAGCAGTCTTTTCCAAACAGACTTTGGGGCCCCGTATTTCGGGGCCACTTAGTGCTAGGAATATGTTGTAGTGCTAGTTCAACTGGGTTTGCACACCAAGTTTGGGGTTCCTAGCATAAAGTGGCCCCGAGATACGGGGCCCCAAAGTTGGTTCGAAAAATGTCATTTTCTGCTGCAGAAAAGTGCTTGACTCAAGTATAAGCCTCGGGGGGCATTTTCAGCACAAAAAATGTGCTGAAAAACTCGGCTTATACTCGAGTATATACGTTAAATGATCACCTTTTCCAAAGTCCTGTTTAATAGGAAGTTTCCCCCTGTGGTCTGTTAAAATGGCTTTCTATTGCAAAAGCTTTTCAATATTTGCGATTGTGGGACAAATTTCTTAAATTATGTCTGAGTAAGCTTAAATCAAACTGTGTGTTTTATTATACACACAAAAATAGGAAAATACTTACAAAAATAGTACAATAGTATAAAGTAAATGTGTTGCTTCATATATGATTAAAAGTTCCAAGTATAGTTCGTTTGTTTCAAATGTCTGAAAAGAGTTCTTAAAAACGACATGTATCAGACCATGTGGTCTTTGTCTTCTTGGCTTTTAAAGATGGCCGATTAACCCTTTGTATGCTGAAGAGCAGCTGAAGAAAGTGTGCTGTTGAATGGGTATTATGAGGTTGCAGGTAGGATAGCAAAGAAACCTTTGAAAGGACACTTTGTCCTTTTAAGAACTTCCGTGCCCAAAAAATACACACTCCATGAATACTCCTACTATCACCCCACCTTCTCTCCCCACAAGAGTGGGGGCAAAAGAGTAGAAATAGGATCTTCAACATCTATTTTTAACTTTAACATAGAATGGCTATTCATCGGACAGGAAACAGGTGAGGGGCGACCAGCCTGCATCTTTCAAACAAATATCAGCTACATAGAAATACCTAGGGTGGAATCTGTGAGTTGCACAGACCCATCAAGTGTCCGCAGCTGTAATGCATCCTTAGTCACCTGGTCTGCTTCCATGTGTGAAAGTTAATATGGCTACCTCAGCAAGAAGCTGGAAGTCTGAAAACAGCTGATCAAATTAACTTGGCATGCTTGATTGGTTTACCTGTCGAAGTAAAAAAAAAAAACTTCTGGCCCTTCAAATGGAAACAAAAGCTCTCTCTATATCTCGACCATCTATATACACATAAACTCTTTTTATAGCTCACAGGCTTTGCTAAAACATGGAGCTCTGCTTCTTGAGCTGGGGAAGAATGACTTTGAATACAGAGTATCCTTCTGGGTGATAAACTGCATCCTCAGTATGGGTATTGCCATCCTCAGTATAGAACCAGGATCAAATCTACAAAAAAAAATGTAATATCTGGGTCTTCAGGGAGTGTGTCCTGCACTGGGGCTCACAGCAGCTGATCCCTACACCATCAATGTAACACATGTGGTTTTCCTTTGTCTCCAGTCGGCTCCAATAAAGGCAATATGGTGGCTGGATTCAAATGTACGCATTTTTGATTGTTAGATTTGTACATAAACAAATTCATATTTTGAACCTTTCATTAGACAAACATTTAGTTAGCTTTATATTTGCTGCGCAGAATGTGGGACCATTAAAAATTAAATATTTGTCTAATAGCACCTTTGCAATAAAAATCTACAGCTGTGATATATCGGGGTGAACCCTTCATCACTGGGTCCAGCTTGCATAAATATATTACAATGGCTTGTTTTCCATCGTGCTGTTTGTGTAAGAACTCCAGTTTCAAGTTTCAAAAAGACAACTTTTTTTCCTGGCAATATTATAATAAATGATAACAATACCCTGCAGTCATGCAGAGATGTCCATAAATTCAAAATATTCTTCTGCTTATACCACGGCACTTACAAGGAAAAGGGGGCACATCATTTCACAATCCACACAATTCTGCTTTGGATTTCAAAAATAAAAATATAATAAAAACAAAAAGGACCAACAATCTGTATATGATGGACCAGAAAGCACCCAGCCACATCAAAAACTATAAAACAACTAGACATGTGCGATTAGTTCAATTCATAAGAATTTCCGTAAATTCGTACGAATTTCCGTAAATTCGTACGAATTTCCGTAAATTCGTACATTCGGGAGGATCCGAAATACAAATTGCTATGCTTCCGAATCTTGTACGAAATACGGAATTTCATTTACGAATTTCGGATCCAAATTCCTAACGAACATTCGTAATTGTTACCAAAAGTTAACGAACCTAAAAGTTAAAAACCCAGGAAGTCAGCACAGGGATGGTGGGAGCCCCTCATATTAATAAATTCATCATAACGAACATTCATAATTGTTGAGAAAAGTTAACAAAAATTCGTATTTCGTACAAAATTTCGGACACGAATTATGAAATACGAATTAATCCTAATACAAAACGGAACGGAACAAATTTATTGACGGCGCACATGTCTAAAAACAACTGGCTGCAGGTGGCATCTATCCTAACAGGGTGTGTGGACTTGATGTGATGGGTCTGTTATATATAAATTTTATTTATTATTACTCTCATATCATGGACCGCACATCAAGTTATTATCAGACCTTGAGATTTCATTTTTGTAGAAAAACTTTCTTATGTATCCCATCCATCTTGGCTTTGTTAAATATTATGGCAGCTTTATTCCAAATAACAACCTCATCTTAATCTTTTTTTTTTCTTTTAAGAAGGGCTTATTGTATAAATGTAAAAATGACAAAATTGTTACCTTAATTTAAACTAATCCCATTCATTACAAATTTCCCCAATAACCTGGATTTAATTTCCAACCAAAGGTTGTCTAATCCAGTTTCAATATATCTATATTATTAATAAAATTATTAAACTCGTATTAGAAATTAATACTCATTATTACTTAATTTTACTTAATTTCCCTTTTTTAAATGCACTGTTTCCACTATCAAAGGATATTCAATTTGTGTAATACACGGTTAAATGTAACCTTTATTTTACCATGTTTGGAAAACAGATTCAAAAATAATTGTGATCACATTGTTTATCATTAGATTTGTTAACCCGGCACATTTTGTTATAAATGTTTTGTCTAAAAAAACTGAACTTGGCATGGTGTTCTTCCAGCTTATCACTGACCTCGCATCCCAGCCACATTCTTTCATGAGAGCGCAAAGGAGGGGGTCACATCTGCGTACATGACACACACAAGCGATAGAACTAAAGGTCCCAGCATTCACACACATACATGAATATCTCTCTAAAATCGCTTACGTTTTTCCCATTTGTACACAACACATGCATATCATTCTCTCACTTTCTTTTAACTCTTTAATATTTCCTTCCTTAACTTCTGCTTTCATTAATTTGTTCTGATATCCTTTGCATCCCATGTATTGTAATCCCATACTTCACATACTCTAGCTTCTATGATTCTATGATCAGACGGGCAGCCATAGTGCTCATCCCATCTTCACTCTCTGTCAACATATAAAGTATTCTGTTTTAACTCTCATTACTCTGTTTCTTGACTTTACTAGTTGTAGTGCCTGACCCCAAATTCATCCCACAACTTAACATCAAAATGTCCCTTTCTGTCTAGTGTTATTTGTCACCCTTGATCCATCCTGCTCACATAGATAGCTGTTTACTCTGCATGATTCTTAGTCCCTGTGGACTTTGGTGGTAACCCAGTTACCCATTGTGGATCACTGTCCACTTTAACCATTAGTCTAGGGGCTCAGTATAGGTGGAACCACACCTACGGTTCATATATAGCGCTCCTCTTGCGCCGGGCATTTTTGAGGGTCTCTTACCCTTTATTCCCTTACTTAATTTAATGCCCATAATGACTTGCCAGTCTTCTCTACGTGTGCCTATACCCTCTATACTACATATACCTGTGAACAGCACCGTTCTTCCCTTTCTTATATATAACACTCCGATGGAGAGTAGACAATGACAACATAACATATAACCACCAATCAATGCAGGTCGATTAAGGGGAGTAAAATAGGTACCCTTTGTCCCGAAAATGCCTTACCAATCAAGGAAGTCTGATAACTCAAATGTAAGCAAAAGGCTTACCTTGCTCCCAGCTGATGGTGGCTTGCATGTGGATTTTGTGAACACAAGTGGAATTTTTGAACTAAAGTGGGAGAGTTAATAACCAGGAGCTGTGCTTTTGACTGCTTCTGCTTGCAAGTGTTGTTTTAGGGGTTTTTATTTATTTTTATTTTTTTTCCTTTGCTATCAGTTTTGAAAATACTTTTTTTTTTTCTGACACTTTTTAAACACCCTTTTTTTTTTTTTTCCTGCTAATTAAGGGGAGTGGTTAATTGTTCCCAGGTGTATAAAAGTGTCTACACACACTCCCCTGGAGCTTGCTCCCAGCTGATGGTGGCTTGCATGTGGATTTTGTGAACACAAGTGGAATTTTTGAACTAAAGTGGGAGAGTTAATAACCAGGAGTTGAAAACAGGAGTTTAAACAGAAGTCTTCAAATCTGTAAGTAACATCTTAAACTTCCCTTAAGTAATTGTATTGTAACTGGGAAATGAGTGCTAGCAGGGTTGAAGGTTTTGCTCAGTGCACAGTGTGCCACATGTATGCAAAATTGGTGCAACAGCTCCAGGATGCATACCGCTGTGACAGATGTGAGCAGGTTGCCCTTCTGGAAGCTCGCATTAGAGATCTGGAGGAGCAAGTTGCAACACTGGGCAGAAAGGACAACCTTGAAGAGGGTCCTCTGCTCGCTGAGCAGGTGGTCAGTAGGGTTGATGTGGAGGGTGGAGGGGCAAGTCAGGATTATCAGATAGGAAGATGGGTTAATGTAGTTAGAGGGAGTGGAAGGGGCTCGCAGAATAGGAAGGCCAGTCCTGTGTTTGTGCATCAAAACAAATTTGCCAAGTTGGGTGAAGATGTGGAGGTGGCAAACACAGAGGTGGCAGCCCTAGATGTCACTGCTATCCCTAACAGCCGGGAGAGCAGCCCATCTAGTAAAGGTGGTGAGGGGAGTGCAGGTAGGCCTAGACAGTTGGTGGTTATAGGGGATTCTATAATCAGAAGGACTGATAGAATAATTTGTCGCCAGGATCGCCTCAACCGAATGGTTTGCTGTTTCCCTGGTGCTAGGGTTCGGCATGTGGTGGACCGGGTGGATAAATTACTGGGAGGGGCTGGGCATGACCCAGCTGTCTTGGTCCACGTTGGAACCAATGACAGTATACATGGAAGGTGGAGGCTCCTTAAGAATCAATTTAAAGAACTAGGCTGCAAGTTGAAGGGAAGGACCTCCAAGGTGATATTCTCTGAAATATTGCCTGTGCCATGAGCAACACAGGAAAGGCAGTGGGTGATTAGAGAGCTGAATGCATGGCTCAAGACCTGGTGTAGGGAGGAGGGATTTGGGTTTCTAGAGCACTGGGCTGACTTTTCATTGGGGTGCAACCTATATGCTAAAGACGGTTTGCACTTGAATGGAAGGGGGTCTGCTGTGCTGGGGGAGAGGTTTATAGGAAGGCTGGAGGAGTATTTAAACTAGGATTGAGGGGGGAGGGTGAACTAGAATTACATCAAGAAGACAGGTCAGTTAGGGGTCAGACATTAATGGAGGGTGGAATGGGGACAGATGGGGGGAGGGTTATGGCAGGTGACAAGAAATTTCCCATGTTGCAAACAGCCATTGGAAACTGTAGTGCCATTTGTACTACTAAAAAATATATGAAAAACACCAGACCAAAATGTAATAATGCATTAAAGTGTTTGTTCACCAATGCCAGAAGTCTGCCAAGCAAAATAGGTGAGTTGGAAGCTCTGGTGCATGAAGTGAACTATGATGTAATCGGTATTGCTGAAACTTGGCTTCAATCCTCACATGACTGGGCTATTAATATTCCTGGCTATGCACTCTTTCGGAGAGACACGGTAAAAAGGAAAGGTGGCGGGGTCTGTCTCTATGTGAGAAGTGATCTCAAAGCAAGTGTGAAAGAGGACCTGATTGATGGAGAGTGTGATGAGTCTGAAGCATTATGGGTGGAACTACATATAGATGGGCGTAGTTCAAAGTTAATCATTGGAGTTTGTTATAGACCACCCAATGTTAACGAGGAGGTGGAGACTCAGCTCCTTGCACAGATGGAAAGGGCTGCAAGGGCTGGGACAGTAATAATAATGGGAGATTTTAACTACCCAGAAATTGACTGGAGTAATGGCACTGCTGGGACAGTTAAAGGGCAAAAATTTATAAACCTAGTACAGGACAATTTTATGGTCCAGTTTATTGAGGCCCCAACTAGGAATGAAGCTCTGTTGGACCTGGTAATCTCAAACCATGCTGAGCTTATTACTAATGTGCAGATAAAGGAACACCTGGGTAGCAGTGACCATAACATGATTTCATTTGATGTTAGCTGTAAACAAGAAATACATAAGGGAAAGATAAAAACACTTAACTTCAAGAGAGCAATTTTTCCAAGGATGAGGGCTGCTCTCGAGGACTTAGACTGGGAGGGAATATTGGCAGCGATAAACACAGAACAGAAATGGGAATTCTTCAAAAAGACTGTTTGGGACCTCACTGCAAAGTATATTCCCATGGGCAATAAGTTTAAAAGGCTAAAAAGAAAACCTATGTGGCTCACGGTCAAAGTTAGAAAAGCTATAAACAATAAGAAAAGAGCTTTTAAAAAATATAAAAATGAAGGAACACTAGTGTCATTTAAATGCTACAAAGAATTTAACAGAATATGTAAAAAGGAAATCAAGGGTGCAAAAATTCAAAATGAACGAGAGATCGCAAAAAATAGTAGGACAAACCCCAAAAAATTCTTCAAATATATTAATAGTAAAAAGGTCAGGTCTGAGCATGTAGGCCCTTTACAAAATAATCTAGAGTGGGTGACTGGGGACAAGGAGAAGGCTAATTTATTAAATACTTTCTTCAGCTCTGTGTATACAAAAGAGCATGGGGAAGTTCATGTCCATAATGGGGGTGGTATTGACACAGCCCCCAATGATCCACAATGGCTCAAAAGGGATATGGTCTAGAAATATTTAGACAGAATAAAGGTGGATAAAGCACCTGGACCTGATGGCATCCACCCACGGATCCTAAAAGAATTGAGCTCTGTAATTTCAAAGCCATTGTATCTAATTTTTAGGGACTCATTAATGACGGGAATAGTACCGCTGGATTGGCGCAGGGCGAACGTGGTGCCTATATTTAAAAAGGGATCAAAGTCTTTACCAAGTAACTATAGACCTGTTAGTTTAACTTCTATAGTCGGGAAGATACTGGAGCGTTTAATAAAAGACCACATAGACGATTTCTTGCTGGAAAAAAACATTTTAAGCAACAGACAGCATGGGTTCATGAAAGACAGAAGTTGTCAGACAAACCTGATTTCTTTTTATGAAGAGGTAAGTAAAACCTTGGACAGAGGGGTGGCTGTGGACGTGGTTTATTTGGATTTTGCAAAAGCGTTTGATACAGTTCCGCACACACGGCTCATGTGTAAGTTAAAGTCTACAGGCTTGGAAATATCAGTTTGTAAATGGATAGAAAACTGGCTAAAAGACAGAATTCAGAGAGTAGTGGTTAATGATTCTTACTCTGAATGGTCTAAGGTTATCAGTGGTGTACCCCAAGGTTCAGTGCTGGGACTCTTACTCTTTAACATCTTTATAAATGATATTGGGTCTGGGATCAAAAGTAACATTTCTGTCTTTGCAGATGACACCAAGCTATGCAGTGGAATAACGTCCTTACAGGATGTCTCCAATTTACAAGCTGACCTCAATGCTCTGTCTAATTGGGCGACTATGTGGCAGATGAGGTTTAATGTTGAGAAATGTAAAGTTATGCACTTGGGGGCTAAGAATATGCATGCATCATACATGCTAGGGGGAGTACAACTGGGGGAATCTGTAGTGGAGAAGGATCTGGGGGTTTTGGTAGATCATAAGCTCAATAATAGCATGCAATGCCAAGCTGCGGTTTCCAAAGCGAGCAAAGTTCTTTCTTGTATTAAGAGAGGTATGGACTCCAGAGAGAGAGATATCATTTTGCCCCTGTTCAAATCATTAGTAAGACCTCATCTGGAATATGCAGTTCAGTTTTGGACACCAGTTCTCAAAAAGGATATCGGGGAACTGGAGAAAGTGCAGAGAAGGGCAACCAAACTGATAAGAGGCATGGGGGAGCTCAGCTATGAGGAAAGATTAGAGGAACTGAATTTTTTCACTCTTGAGAAGAGGAGAATAAGGGGGGATATGATCAACATGTTTAAATATATAAGGGGTCCATATAGTGAACTTGGTGTTGAGTTATTCACTTTACGGTCAACACAGAGGACAAGTGGGCACTCTTTACGACTGGAGGAAAAGAGATTTCATCTCCAAATACGGAAAGGTTTCTTCACAGTAAGAGCTGTGAAAATGTGGAATAGACTCCCTCCAGAGGTGGTTCTGGCCAGCTCAGTAGATTGCTTTAAGAAAGGCCTGGATACTTTCCTAAATGTACATAATATAACTGGGTACTGACATTTATAGGTAAAGTTGATCCAGGGAAAATCCGATTGCCTCTCTGGGATCAGGAAGGAATTTTTTCCCCTGCTGTAGCAAATTGGAGCATGCTCTGCTGGGGTTTTTTGCCTTCCTCTGGATCAACTGTGGGTATAGTATTGGGTATATTGGATTGTACGTTTTTTTTTTTGTTTTTTTTTGGTTGGACTGGATGGACTTGTGTCTTTTTTCAACCTGACTAACTATGTAACTATGTAACTATGTAACTATGTACCTCAGCCGACTGATTATCAGAAATTCCCATATCGTCTCAAGCTCCTCGTTTCGGATCCTCAGGGTCACCTGCAAAGCCCCTCCTAGGCAAAGCTCGCCACCTGAGTTCGACATTTTGATGATAGGCAACTTCTATCCTCATATTGATTAGTGGTTCCAAATTAATAATAACTACTGCAATAGGGAACAGACACAAAAGATACATCTTTCCAAATAACTGTTCTGCTTTATTATGATGCAATTGAAGGTTTTTATACACATGATTACGTAGGTATCACATTAATATTACAATTGTATGTTTATGGTAACAAGGGGGCGTAACATAGGCAGGCTAATTCTAATCGGGACTCGAAAGAATGTAAACATGTACTGAAAACATTATTAGTGCTGTGTGCACAGTGAGGGTAGTGTGCAATACATACAAAATAGAATACAAATATATACAGAACTTAAAAAATTTCCATTACAGTCATACACAATTCCGACACACAAAACTCCACGCATGCTCAGAAAGAGCCGCACTGACTATTGAACTTATATATATATATATATATATATATATATATATATATTGTTGTGTACTCTTTGCTGTGATCGTTTGGGGTGTGGCTGTATTCCAATGTTCTATTGTGTCTGTCTGCCTTGGTTATTATGGGATGTGTATGTAGATTAGCTGTGAGACTGGTGGGGGTGAATTCCTCCAACAGCTCTCACTGCTGATTGGACAGTCTACCCCGCCCCAAATGCAAAGGGGGGGGGGATTGTCCAGAGTATTACCTGTGTACCTGTGTTTTCAATAAATAGTCCATGTTTAGCAACCAAACGAGTATTGTCTTTGTTGTTGTGAGCGGTTAGAATATCTGATATCTATGTTCAGACTGGGAGGAAGCGGTATATGACGAAAGCACTCAAGCGGAGTGTGGGACGTTTCATTACAGATGTTATTTCCTATTGGGAGTATCTCACCAAAAATGAACTTTTCGTTACAGGGGATGCCTAATATCTGACTTATATCTTAGTGCAGACTTCTGGAAAAATCAGTAAGCCAATCACGCAAGCAGGAATTGATATTTCGTGGGGGGGGGGTGTCCTCTAGGTAGCCATGTTGCATTGCAGTTACAGAAAATTACAGTCCCACCAGAACTGGGGCCTTTTTTTCTTGCAGTGGAGCTTTCTCCGTAAATTGGGAAATTCGTAACCCACTGAGTAACTGTGCTGTCCCCTCCTGGCAGAACTCCTTGGCAAATAGTTAGGCCCCATTCACACCGAGTGAAGCCATATCCCATTCATTTCAATGGACCCTGTTCACATATGAGCATCCTGTCTCCTGAAGCAAAATCCCTGAGCATAGCGATTTACTGGCATTTTTCAGTCATTTTTTTAAGCTTTTTTTGAGCTTCTTACAAGCTTTTTTTAGAAGTGTATAACAAGCGTTTTACAGCTTCAGGCATTTTTGTTTAGCCAATAGAGAGCACTAGGGGGAGGAGAGGGAGAGAAAATTAGGGGTGGAGAGCTGCTATTTGAGCAGAAAATGTGCGACAAAAGCTCGTAAAGCGCTCGTAGAACGCTCAAGTCAGGCGTTTCTATTAAAGTTTATGGGGCAAAAAATGCTTGTAATCTGCCAAAATGAAGCTCAAAAAAGTACATGAGATTCTTTTTGGCAGATTACAATCGTTTTTGACCCCATAGATTTTAATAGAAACGCCTGACTTGAGTGTTTTAAGAGTGTTTTTACAAACATTTTACAAGTGTTTTCTGCTCATATAGCAGCTCTCCACCCCTAATTTCCTTTCCCTCTCCTCTCCCTATTGCTTTCTATTGGCTAAACAAAAATGCCTGAAGCTGTAAAACGTGAGTAATGCACTTCTATAAGGCTTTAAAAAAGCTTGTAAAAAGCTGCAAAAAAGCTTAAAAAAAAGCCAGAAAAACGCCAGTAAATCGATACGCTCAGGAGTGAACGGAGCCTTACAGTATCAACAATAGGAACATGAACAGTTCATGGTGGCCAAATAGGTCTCTCATCACTTTTGAAGATTCTGTAGCATCCTCTGAAACTGTAGTGACTCTGGAACAGTAGATCTGGAACAGCAGCTCTGGGACAACAGCCCTGGAACAGCAGCTCTGGGACAACAGCCCTGGAACAGCAGCCCTGGAACAGCAGCTCTGGAACAAAAGCTCTGGAGCAACAGCTGTGGAACAGCAGCTCTGGGACAGCTCTGGGACAACAGCTCTGGGACAACAGCTCTGGGACAACAGCTCTGGGACAACAGCTCTGGGACAACAGCTCTGGGACAACAGCTCTGGAACAACAGCTCTGGAACAACAGCTCTGGAACAACAGCTCTGGAACAACAGCTCTGGAACAACAGCTCTGGAACAGCAGCTCTGGAACAGCATGCAGTAATAGAAGACACAGAAGTTTGGTGTCAGGGCTGGGCTCAGCCCTTCCTTTTCTGAGCTGGCCGCTCAGCTGTCGGCTAATTGCCAGCTCCTACAGTATCTCTCCACAGTTACTGTTGATGATATCCTGCTCGTCATTCCTGCCTGCTTAAGCCGTCCAGTCCAGAGGTTCTCTGCCTTCACCTTGGTCAATATCTCAGAAATTATCTCCTGCGATCCTGTTCAAGACTTGCTTTGCTGACAACCCTTCTGGCTCCAGATCCTGCTTGCTGTTCCACTACATTGATCCCTGATGTTTGGCTTGTCTGACTATCCGTTCCGGCTAATGATCTTTGGCTATGTTTTAACCTACGTTTTTACTTTTATTATTAAACAAGTGTGATTTAACTGTACTTCTGTCTCGGCCTGATTTCATGGTTTCTGACACTTGGGCTCTAAACAGCAGCTACATTCGCAGAGCAGATCTCAGAGCAAATAGTCAACTGGTCAGTTCTTGTTTTCCCAGGCTCACAGCAGCCCTGCTGCTCAGACTCTCCTGCAGCTTTGCACTCTCTCAGCAACTCTCCTCTGTGGCAAGACACCCAGAACCCAAACCCTGTCCCTAGGCTCACTGCAAACTCACAGCCAGTTGGATGCCTTGCTCTCCATTTGGGCAGTGGGCAGGCCTTCATTTCCCAGCCATCTGGCCACCATTCTTCTACTAGCCCTATTGCTAGGGGTTGGCCTCCTCTACAAATGCAGTAACCAATCACTAGCCTTCCTGCTCCCCTCTCCCTGTAGATGTCCATCAAGGCCTAAAGGGGCTACAGGCAGGTGTTAGGTATTTACAGTACTTCAGATACTTAACTAATTTAAAGGGTATGTTCGCCTTTTCATTAAAAAGGTGAACTAACTCTGAATACTCTCTCCACCCTCCCAATTTCTGCACTCAACTGCTCCTATGCCCCTCCCACAAGTCACTATAATGACTGCACAGTGGGAATCTTTACTATACAGCCCAGTTGGCTGTGTAGCAGGATAATGCAGGCAATGCTGATTAGTGATTGGTCAACACGACCACATTAGCAAGATGAAAAGTGAGAATTTCTCCTTACATCAGGGACCAGGTTGAAAGAAGGCTCAACAGAGATTCTCATTGCCCTAGTTAGTAAAGGATTGGTGGAAATGATTTTAGGAAAAAAAACATGGATTATCACTGGGGTTGGGGGAGTCAACCTCCTAATGCCCATGAGCAAAAAGAGAAATGTGGGAAATTGGCATCTCCAATCTCCTTCTAACTGATGTGTTACTAGGCACAGTGTGTGTCTATTACCCAGGAGCCAGATCAAGAGGTTGAGGAGAGGAGGTTGGGTTTGAGCACTTTCCTGCACTGGACCCTGGTAAAACTTTGGAGGAGCGGAAAACAAGGAACTGTTTTCCAGAAGTGTCTGGACACCTCAAAGTACTGTGCCCTGAAAGTGCTGTGGGTGAACAGGGGAAGGAGTGTCTCCCTGCTTGTACTTGTAGATGAAAATGTGGCAGAATGTTTGGGTCAGGTTGTAAATTTGTTGAACTTTAAATGTGCTAAGCCTTGAGGAGGATAGAAATGTGCTTTATAAAGCCTTATGGGAAACGGGTTGTGGTTTTGTAACAATGTTTGAAGAAAAGGACTGTGTTTTTTGATGTGCCTTTTGGAAAACGGAAATGATTTTCAGTAAAACTTTGTGAGGTGAGGAGAACAATCTTGTCAGTACACAACCTTGGTCAGTACTCCAACCCAAATTGGACATTTTCACTTAGGGGTGTACTCACTTTTGTTGCCAGCGGTTTAGACATTAATGGCTGTGTGTTGAGTTATTTTGAGGGGACAGCAAATTTACACTGTTATACAAGCTGTACACTCACTACTTTACATTGTAGCCAAGTGTCATTTCTTCAGTGTTGTCACATGAAAAGATATAATAAAATGTGAGGGGTGTACTCACTTTTGTGCGATACTGTATATATATATACACACACACACACACACACACACACACACACACACAATTTATTGAGTGTGATTTCACCTAGACATCAGTATGGTGGAATAAGATCTGAAGCGGGTCATAGAAATATCCATCACATTATATGCACTTCCTATAAGAAATACATGATAGTCGCACTCCTAGAGCTGCAGCCTCAAAAAAGGGAACCGATTAAACAATCTATCTGTAAAAAGAATGGAATTTCTTTGCTCTGTACAAATCTGTAGCCCAGGCTACAATCAGGGGTCAGCAATACCCATAGCTGCTGTCATTTGTCTGGACCCCCATTTTTAAATCCAACCGGCAGCAAGCTCTGATCCAGGTTTTTCTATATTTCTACATACAGTCAGGTCCATAAATATTAGGACATTGTCACAATTCTAATCTTTTTGGCTTTATACACCACCACAATGGATTTGAAATGAAACGAACAAGATGTGCTTTAACTGCGGACTTTCAGCTTTAATTTGAGGGTATTTACATCCAAATCAAGTGAACGGTGTAGGAATTGCAACAGTTTGTATATGTGCCTCCCAGTTTTTAAGGGACCAAAAGTAATAGGACAATTGGCTGCTCAGCTTTTCCATGGCCAGGTGTGTGTTATTCCCTCATTATCCCATTTACAAGGAGCAGATAAAAGGTCCAGAGTTCATTTCAAGTGTGCTATTTGCATTTGGAATCTGTTGCTGTCAACTCTCAATATGAGATCCAAAGAGCTGTCACTATCAGTGAAGCAAGCCATCATTAGGCTGAAAAAACAAAACAAACCCCATAAAAATAAAGCATAGGAAGAAATGAGTGGCGCTGATAAATGTAGTAAATAACTGTGAATCAAAAATAGCTAAAACAATGATTTTATAGTTATAAAATAGAATAATAATATCACCCTGTGACAAGTGAAAAAAGCTATATAAATATATCTATATAAATATATAGTCCATAATGAATATGAGAGGAAAAAGCAGATGAAAAAAAAAACAGATGAAAAAGAGACTTCAGTCTTCTTAAACCCTTAATCTTCCACCACACCAATGTGCTTGTGACACCTCTCCCTCTGAAAAACGCACTCACCAACTGGTATTGCCTCCCACCATCGTGTTTGGCTAAAATAGTGATTGAACCACACCTGGGTTACAAACGACCATCCATGGTATTCCGAGACTCAAATCAAAATAGCTCCATATGTGAAAAATGGAGATGAAGAAAGTGCTCCACATGGCGTGATAACGTTTCAACCAGTTTATTAAAATCACACCTAAACACTTCAATGTTTACACTCACATTCCCAACGAAAAAAGCAAGCCTCAAATGAATATCCACAGAAAATAAACAAACGATGGCTCAGCAGTGCACTGCGGTCACAGCAGACCTGAAGTGTGTGCTTGTGATATAATTCTCACCCACTCCAAAGGCCCAGCTCACGGTGTCAGTGTGTAGTTGCTTAGCGAGCGGCGTCTCACATCAGTAGGATTGATTGCCGTGTCGCCCCCGACATGTTTCGTCACTAAGACTTCTTCATGGGATTGGCTGCACGGTCCGTCAATCACCCCTTTTGTATTCTCCCCTCTGCAGATGTGATGTGATTCCTGATATCGCGCATGCGCACACCTCATGTCCCCATGACCGCAAAGCGCCGGTGAACACAGATCTCTCTGACTGGAAGATGTATAAACGCTGGTGCAATCACAGCAGGCCATAATATATAGTGAACAATCTTATGCAGATAATATCATAGCCTCTATATCATCACTAATTAAAGCGGTGGTGTGTGAGAACATAAAATAGCACATCTAAGAAAAGGAAATGTGACAAATGTAATAGCTAAAATTGCTAATCGGTTTAGCCTAATGTGACAGTGGATGATCTGCCCATAAAGACTGGAAATAAAAATGAAACAATCACAACATTATGATAATGGTGTGAAAAAAATAAGCTAAAAGAAAATGATTAAAAAAATAATAAAAATAAAATAAATAAAGTAAAATGAACAATAACATTTTTTTTTTTTTAAACGCCCCTGTCCCCTTGTACTCGCATGTAGAAACGAACGCATAAACAAGTCCCGCCCACATATGAAAACGGTGCCCAAACCACACATGTGAGGTATCGCTGCGAATGTTAGAGCGAGAGCAATAATTTTGGCCCTAGACCTCCTCTGTAACTCAAAACCTGTAACCAGTAAAAAATTTTAAAGCGTCACCTATGGGGATTTTTAAGTAGCAAAGTTTGGTGCCATTCCACGAGCTTGTGCAATTTTGAAGGGTGACATGTTAGGTATCTATTTACTCAGCGTAACTTCATCTTTCACGTTATGTAAAACCATTGGGCCAACTTTACTGTTTTGTTTTTTTTTAAGCACAAAACTGTTTTTTTTTTTTTTAAAAACGCGTTCGGAAAATTGCTGCGCAAATACTGTGCGAGATGCAAAGTTGCAATGACCGCCATTGTATTCTCTAGGGTCTTTGCTAAAAAAAATATATAATGTTTTGGGGTTCTATGTAATTTTTTAGCAAATAAATGATGATTTTAACATGTAGGAGAGAAATGTCAGAAATGGCCTGGGTGCTCCAGAACGCCTGAAGGTGCTCTGTGCATGTTGGGCCTCTGTATGTGGCCATGCTGTGTAAAAGACTCACACATGTGGTATCACCGTACTCGGGAGTAATAGCAGAATGTGTTTTGGGGTGTAATTTGTGGTATGCATATGCTGTGTGTTAGAAACAACCTGCTAATATAACAATTTTGTGAAAAAAAATCTTGATTTTTCAAAGAATTGTGGGAAAAAATGACGACTTAAAAAAACTCACCATGCATCTTTCTAAATACCTTGGAATGTCTTCTTTCCAAAAAGGGGTCATTTGGGGGGTATTTGTACTTTTCTGGATTGTTAGGGTCTCAAGAAATTAGATAGGCCGTCAGTACTTCAGGTGTGATCAATTTTCAGATATTGGCACCATAGCTTTTGGACTCTATAACTTTCACAAAGACCAAATAATATACACCAATTTGTACTTATTTTTACCAAAGATATATAGCAGTATAAATTTTGGCCAAAATTTATGAAGAAAAATTACTAATTTGCTAAATTTTATAACAGAAACAAAGAAAAATGAATTTTTTTACTGAATTTTCTGTCTTTTTTCTTTTATAGCGCAAAAAATAAAAAACCCGATGGTGATTAAATACCACCAAAAGAAAGCTCTACTTGTGTAAAAAAAAGGACAAAAATTTCATATGGGTACAGTGTTGTATGACTGAGTAATTGTCATTCAAAATGTGAGAGCACCGAAAACTGAAAATTGGTCTGGTTAGGAAGGGGGTTTAAGTGCCCAGTGGTCAAGTGATTAAAAAACATCAGTCATCTGTAATAACAGAGACAATCGATGAGTGAATAATCAAATGCAACAATGTGATCAAGTTGGACGAGAACTGCTTATATCCCCATAAGTTAAATTATATCACATTAATAAACGGTAAGGAACTACTGGTAGGATCCACCCATGTAAAAAAAAGCTGGAAAAGCATATCGCATCACCCTCACATTCAAATATATATATATATATATATATATATATATATATATATATATATATATATATATATATTCTGAGCGGATGCAATTAAACTAATTATTTTTGTATTTATTTATTTTTATATACCTATGCACATATAGGGGTTAAATCCTGCATCCCAACACTAATAACTGATTGAATAGATGGCGGGAAATAGCAACATTAAAGAATAGAATATGACTGATGTTGAGTAACAAAACAATATCAAATACTTCGTAACCAACATCTAAGAGGTGGCCAAATATCAGGCTGTAAGTAGATCAGTAATTGTTGATAAAGCAATTGAGGTCTACCTCAATATTTAACCCTCTAGGTGTCAAACACTTCATCAAAAAAATCCAGCGGGTTTCTCTTTGGGACAGATCCCTTACTCTGTTAGAGCCCCTCCAAGATGGGTGAATGGTATCTATCTCACAGAATTGTAATAAAGAGGGGTCCTGATGTGTGTTTTTCTTTAAAGTGTAATGATACACTATGGTAACGAAACCCATTCCTTATGTTTGCCAGGTGTTCTGCTATCCGGACTTTTAAAAGTCTCTTTGTTTTTCCGGCATAAAGTAACCCGCATGGACACCACATTAAATTTACTACATGTGAGGAGTTGCAAGTGATGAACTCCTTACTGTTGAAGGATTCGCCATCTCGGTTGGACACCTTAGTTCTACCCCTATTACTGATCTTAACAGTTCGGCAGCAAATGCATTTTCTGCAGGGATAAAATCCTTTCAGATTAATTTTGAGAGCCATTTGATCTGGGGGATTCAATATTTTCTTTACTAATCGATCACCAAAGTTAGGGGCCTGCCTGTAAAAAAACCTTGGTTGACTATCCAATATCTCCCCCAGATGTATATCCCTGCATAATTTATGCCAATGTTTCTTATAGATGTTTTCTATTTCTTTATATTGGCAGTGAAAATTGGATATAAAACCCAGTTGGTGATGGTTATTCGGTGTCTGAATCTGTTTTCTTCTTTATGCATAATTCTCTTGGGATCTCGGATCCTTCTTGGATGGTTT
The DNA here is from genome assembly GCA_037952925.1 of Lithobates clamitans. Lineage (NCBI taxonomy): Eukaryota > Metazoa > Chordata > Amphibia > Anura > Ranidae > Lithobates > Lithobates clamitans. Next base: position 34,980 of record JBBGZY010001779.1, read on the forward strand.
TATTCAAGGACTCCTATGTATATCCCTTCTGCAAAAACTTCATTTTAAGAACTTGAGCTTGTTGGTGATAATGCGCCACCTTAGTGCAGTTCCATTGAATTCTTAGCATCTGCCCCTAGGTATATTTCTAATCCATGATGGATGATGGCCACTTCGAATAGACAGGAAGCTGTTGTGGGCTGTTGGTTTGAAGTATACTTTAGTGTTTCATTTCTTGTTCTCTTTTTCAATAATAACATCCAAGAAGTTAATGCTGCTCTCGCTGATCTGATAGTCCAACTTGATGTTGTTATTGTTCCGATTCAGACCTTCAAGAAATTTCATCGCAGATTCCAGCGACCCCTCCCAGATGAACAGGAGGTCATCTATAAATCTCCGATAAAACTTCAGTTGTGGACATCTTTTACTGAAGTCGTGTCTATCATCCCATTCTGAAATTAACAGGTTGGCTAGGCTGGGAGCATATTTAGCTCCCTTTTTCTTTTGTGTTTCTCGGTCTATTTTCTCAAATTTTTTCTCAATTTTTTTATTTTTTTTTTTTTTTTTTTTTTGGGGCATTGAATTTTTTAACCTGGTTAGAATCCTTCACAGGTTCCAATGTGGTTTGTATTGCATTGATCTTTTGGTTCACAATTTCCAAATTGATATGTTTTCTCTTTAAAACTAGGGTTTGAAGTTCTGAGATATTGTTTGTTTATTTGCTGTGGATATTCATTTGAGACTTGCTTTTTTCGTTTGAAATGTGAGTGTAAACATTGAAGTGTTTAGGTGTGATTTTAATAAACTGGTTGAAACGACATCACGCCATGTGGGGCACTGTCTTCATCTCATTTTTCACATATGGAGCTATTATGATTTGAGTCACAGAATATCATGGATGGTCGTTTGTAACCCAGGTGCGGTTCAATCACTATTTTAGCCAAACATGAGAGTGGGAGGCAATACCAGCTGGTGAGTGCGTTTTTCAGGAGAGGTGTCACAAGCACTTGGGGGGGTGGATGATTACGAGTTTAAGAAGACTGAAGTCTCTTTTTCTTTCTTTCTTTCAAAATTTTGGAAAATCTCCTAGAGAAACAAGTTAAAACTTGGTGGGATATTTTCACATTTGAACATTATGAAAAGGAAAAAAGAAGATGTGAAGGGGCGAGTGGCGCTACCTATATGTCAAATAGTGCTCTACCAAATCACTCTATAGTGGCTGAGTATTAAAAGACACAGTGTTATTGTGGAATAAATTATAACAAAACAGTTTCCATAAAGGTGATAGTATAATAGTTATCACACCTCACCTACCCCAGTAGGTGAGTACTAAAATCCTCCAGGTGTGGACACCAATCCTACACAGGAGAAGTTATCACCAAAAATATAATGGCTTACAAATTGGTGTATAAAACATCCAGACATGAATATCATGATAGTATAGTGATCCTCTGCTTGTAACAGTGTGTGTACTGTCCAAACCCAAAATACAGGATGTGAGTGAACCCAAAAACCAAATCCAAATAAGAATGCAAAGAATCACACCAAAAAACAAAAAAGTTATATAAAAAAAATAAAAACGCACCAAAATCACACTAAAATGTAATTATCTCATGATGGATACATTGCACCATCTGGGATTAGGATCAAAAATGATGAAATGGGTAACAAATTTATATAACGGTCTGACAGCAATGGTAAAGGTGAATGGTAGACTATCTCCTCTGATTGAGATGCAGAATGGAACATGGCAAGGCTGTCCGCTTTCTTCACTACTATATGTATTGGCACTGGAACCATTCTTATAGACACTCCGTAACAACCAAGATGTGAGAGGAGTAAGAATTGGAGAAAAGAACATAAAATCGCAGCATATGCGGATGACATCTTGATGTATGTAACTAACCCAAGAGTGACACTACCAAACATATTGAAAGAGATAAACGAATATGGAGAATTGCCAAACTTCAAAATAAACCCAATAAAAACAGAGATATTAAATATTGGATTAAGGAAAAGAGAAGTCCAATCTCTACAAAAGGAATTTCCATTTACTTGGGTAAAAGAACTAAAATATCTTGGAATTAAATTAACCCCAAGGGTTGAAAAAATCTATTCGGCAAATTATATCCCATTAATCAATGAGATTAAGGAAGAAATAAAAAAACTAAGTGCACAACCACTTTCATGGATTGGAAGAGTAAATATGTTTAAAATGATGGTCCTTCCAAAAATAATTTATAAATTTCAGATGTTGCGAGTAAGGATTCCACAGAGTTTTTTCAAAATAATCAAAACAATATTGTTAAAGTATATTTGGTTCAATAAAAAACCAAGAATTAAATACACACAAATCACAAGGAAAAGGGAGCACGGAGGATTAGCTACTCCAGATATAAGTAGGTACTCTAAAGCAATTGTTTTGACACGAATGTTTGAATGGACTAATGAAAATAGTGAAAAAAAGTGGGTAGAAATGGAAAACACAATAAGTAAAACCACACTACACAAAAACATATGGGTACCACGAAAGTTCAGACTGATGGACTTGGAAACTCACGAAATAACTAAAAATGTTTTCAGAATTTGGGATACAGTACACTTGAAGAATGAATGGAGACACAATTCACCGTTATTAGCACTCACAGGAACGAATCTCTTTACCCCAGGGAAGGAAATATTTGCAGGACGAGGAATAAGAAATCCACAACTGAAAGATATCACTATAAATGGTAGGATCAAAACACGATTGGAATTAGAGGAAATCAATGGGTGGAAGATGAGTGAATGGAATTATTGCCAATTAAGACACTTATGCCGCGTACACACGGTCGGACTTTACGGCAGACTTTGCCCGGCGGACTTTTCCACGTACTTTACGACGGACTTTCTGAATGAACGGACTTGCCTACACACAATCCACCAAAGTCTGTCGAATTCGTACGTGATGGCATACGACCGGACTAAAATAAGGTAGCCAATAGCTGCCCTAGTGTAGCTTTTTGTCCGTCGAAGCATACAGATGAGCGGACTTTTCGACCGGACTCGAGTTTGACGGATAGATTTAAAACATGTTTCAAATCTAATGCCCCGTACACACGGTCAGATTTTCCGATGGAAAATGTCCGATCAGAGCGTGTTGTCGGAAATTCCGACCGTGTGTGGGCTCCATCGGACATTTTCCATCGGATTTTCCGACACACAAAGTTGGAGAGCAGGAGATAAAATTTTCCGACAACAAAATCCGATTGCATCAATTCCGACCGTGTGTGGCCTGTTCCGACAAAGTGCCACGCATGCTCAGAAGAAATTCCAAGACGGAACAGCTCGTTCTGGTAAAATTAGCGTTCACAATGGATACAGCACTTTCGTCACGCTGCAATGTTAAAAATGGTTTAATACAGCGCACTCTCTTCTTCTTTATAATGTGACAAGAATTAAGTAGTTTTGCTGCTCATATTCATACACACTTCTCACAAAGTTTTATTTTGGTTTTTTTATTGGGATTCCCTGAATATATTGTTATTAGTTGTCACATCTGACAGAATTTTTTTTTATTTATTTAATTTTTTTTCGGATTTTAAGCCTTTTTTTTTTATTTAATGTTTGTATTTTTTCCAAGGCTGATCTTTGTTCAATGTTATTTTTATTTTTTACTCCAGAATATTTTTGTGTGTGTTTTGTGTGTCAAGTTACCCCAACACCATTGATATCTTTTATTATTTAATCTCCAGTAGATTGTTTAGTGTTGGTGTCCCTTATTCATTTCACATTGTATATTTGAAATGCACCTGAATCCTCACAAACCAACTGTCCTTTTTGAAGTAAAACAAACATGCAGCCTGTCGTAGTACAACATCCTGGGGACATAGATGTCATCTGCTGCTCCGGATCTCTGTGAATCCAGGACTTTCTTGCGCTCCCTCAGATATGTGCTCCTCAGGCCACCAATGAAGATCTTTAAATAAGTGATGTCTGCCGTGGGGATCACCTGCTTCACAATTTCACACAATTGCACCAGTGCTGCCTTCCTCTTTGCTTGGTTCTTGAAATGGGGGTGTTTAATCTCCCACAGACAGGGCAGCTCCCTTAAGATATCTATGAATACTGACATGAAGTCATTATCTTTCAGCAAGATATCCATGTTCACTGCAAGACACAACACAAGACAAAGCCTAATGTCAGACAAAACTCTCCTAATCTTGTTACAATATAGGCTTCAATGTAGAAGCAGTATAGGCACAAGTTTGTCTCTTACCTTCGTTCTTACGATCGGCGCGTCCAATGCTCCTTCCTCCGCTCACAGATCGTACGTAATACGCACGCTTGTTACGCTTTATACACACTGCGCATGCGTGTAACTCCGCCCGCCCCTGACGTTCTTTCTAGTCTATTCCCCACCCCTTTTCGTTCGGCGCAGTGGGTGAAGAGCACATGGCGGAGTCAGAGCAGGTGCGTGCTAATTATAGCAACGAGGAGGAGGAAAGCCCGGATCCGGACACGTCCCGATCCAGAAGGAGACGTTTTAAGGCCACAAATATGTCCTTTGGGGAGATGTTGGAGATGGTCGACATCATGAGGAAGTCCGACTATGACGGAAAGTATGGGCCTTACCCCAACCCCAATATCCGAAAGGCCAAGATCATGGCGAAAGTGGTCAGGAGTCTGCACCGGAATTTCGGGGTACGAAGATCGAAAGATCAGCTCAGGAAGCGGTGGTAGGACCTGAAATTGAGAGAGCCAGAGCAGTACCGAAAGATCCGGAGAGTGCTGCAAAAAAGTAAGTAGTTGTGCTGTGTTCCTATTCTTTCTGTCTTTATTGCGTTCGTGCTGCTCCATATGCTTTTATTAATTGTAATGTTTAAAAGGGCAACTTTAATGTTCATGGGCCCATTATTCGTTCGTATCAAACATTTTTCTTTCGGCCTCTAAAACCCAATTGTTTAGGCCATATGCATTTTCCCACATTTTTTTGGGGCCTACTTGGATGCCAAATAGTTGTTTGTGTAGATGGGTTTGTTACTAGAATGAAATGCAAACTAGATTGTGTGTAAGGAGAGGACACTCAGCAGCTGTTTTCACATCTGGACACTGGAGCACTAGTGTGGGACACCAGAACACCATTTTTATTAGGGGGCTACACAGGTGCTCCAGTGTATACTATAGGGGGGTCTCCATCTGTGAAGCTTGTACTAAACAGGTAAAGTATTGCAGCTTGACAAAGGGCAAGAAAAAAAATACATCTTTGAACTCGGCTAAAATAGACAATTGTACCACACTTCCAAGCAATGTTTCCTATTTATAGTTCTGTCATCAAATATCTGTGTGCTAATTATACCATTTTTGTTTGACATAGGGGAGAAAAGACTCGGAGGACACCCCTCATCCGAGGAGACCACAGACCCCCCACCTATGGAAGAAGGTGAAATACCCCCAAACGAAGAAGAGCAGGAGGAAGAAGAAGATGTGGTGGAGATTGGCACCACAACAGGTGAGTGTCTGCGACCACAGGCTCAGGTAAGAGATGGATGGTGGCAGATTTTTGATACCTGTTTTTGTTTTGTTTCTCTCTTTTTAGGTGATCGTGCTCCAGAACGTTTCACATCAGAAAGTGCCCAGATCCTGATCGGGGAGATCATGGGGTGTAATGTAGAACTGTAAAACATACAGCAAAAATTCAATCATGTTATTAAAAAAAATAATAACATCATTGATGTTTTGGGGCAAATTTAAAACCCCACAAAATCACTTTTTGGATTGTGATCCAATCTTTTAAAACTTTTTGCAATGTTTTGAAAAGCCAAATTTGGAGGATGCACACAGTGTGTCAACATGTGCTATCTGCCATAACGGGAGATCAATGGACGCGTTTTGGGGGTGCAACCCCTTCCTCACTTATAAAGTAGCGTTGAGGAAGGGCTTGCTCCCCCAAAACACGTCCCTTGATCCCCCCTGATGGCAGATAGCACACGTTGACATTCGTAAATTTGTGTGCATCTTCCAAATTTGGCTTTTCCTGGGGTGATTTCCCCCCATCTGAACGCTATATCAAACCCAGTTCCTAAATACTGATGTCTGATATAGCCTTCAGGTTTTACCTAATGTGAACTTTGTAAGTTCAAGTTTTTTGGCTTTCTTGTTGGTTTTAACCAGGCCTGTTTTATCTGAAATGGACATTTCGATTTTTGATAATGCTACTGCAAAAATTGTTATACAACAAACATGTTGGTTTGTTTTAAAAACCTTTGGTAAATGCACATGTGATTGTGCAGGTATAAAAAAGTTGCTTACTCAAGAATGTGTGGATTATTGTCTCAACACTACAATACAACACTTTTGGGGTGATGTAATAGCTGTTTTCAGCAAAAATGGGTGTTATTTCCTAAGGGCAAATCCTCTTTGACTACAAGTGCAGTTTCAGTGCAGTTGCAAGTGCACTTGTAGTAAAATGTGTTTTTGCATTTAGGAAATAACAGCCAACAGTGCTTTGTATAAGGTTACACAATCACAACATTTTCTGGACTCAACACATTTCTGTCAGGGTCAGCTAAAACAAACACAAGCAGTAAATGTCCACCAAGAATTTCTTTTTTTTTTTATTATAAAAAGGCTTCACATATTGTCTGGCATATTGATAGCCCCCCTACCCGCAAAGAACTCCAGGTAGCGTAACCGGACATAACGGGCACTCAGGGAGGGCAAGCCAGGACGGCCACTTTCAAGCGCCGTCAGTGTGGTTTGATGTAGGATTCCGGCCTCAGGCCCAACTGAGCCAGTATAGTTGGCCGAATGTTTCCTTAAAAAGTTATGGAGAACACAGCACGCCAGTATAATATGGTTCAGTTTATACTCCGCCATATGGATGGGTGTCAGAAATAGTCGGAACCGGCTGGCCAGGATTCCAAATGTGTTCTCCACCACTCTTCGGACTCTGGCCAGCCGGTAATTAAAAACCCTCTGTTCCGGGGTGAGGGTCCTCATTGGGAATGGCCGCATCAGGTGGTCCCCCAGCGCAAACGCTTCATCAGCAACGAACACAAATGGGAGTCCTTCCACATTGTCCTCTGGAGCTGGCAAGTCCAAGCTGCCATTCTGGAGACGCCTGTAGAACTCTGTCTGGGCGATGACTCCACCATCGGACACCCGGCCATTCTCCCCCACGTCCACATACAAGAAGTCATAATTAGCCGACACCACCGCCAACATCACTATACTATTAAACCCCTTGTAGTTATAATAGTACGACCCCGAGTCGGGTGGTGGGACGATGTGGACGTGTTTCCCATCAATTGCCCCTCCGCAGTTAGGAAAGTCTCACCGCTCGGCAAAGTGGGAGGCCACAGTCTGCCATTCCTGTGGCGTGGAAGGAAACTGTTGAGGAAAAAACAATAAACATTAATATTTTTACTCTGAAACAGGGCAAGCAGATTAGACACAAACATTATGGGTCAACCTCCAGATAGCATTTATTAAGGGGAATTTAACAAGGCCAAAGTATAAGGTACACCTATCATATTCCCCCTCCCCCCCTCTCATGGGCCATTTCTAACATTATAGGGGGTGTGTGTAAATCTTGGACAGGTAACCCTCTTCACTTCATTGAGAGATGAATGCCTAAATAATGGGTATTACTTGGAACAGCCCCTCCTTAGTTACACTATTGGCAGACCACTGGACAGGTAAGAAGTGTCATAATACAAAGATATAAATACACACTGTACACATTTGAGGACATTTGGACATTCTGCTATTACCTATCAAGATAATAATAGGATACAAAAACTTTAAACAGTACCATTGGAAAGTATACAGGCAGGCCCTTGAACTACATGCTTTGGGGAATTCATCCATAAATCTGACCAGTAAAGAGATACTAGTGTGTAGTGTATAGTGTGTATGGGTTTGGCAAAGTCAGCAGATAGATGATTGAGGATAGAGAATTGGGATCAGCTCAGACTTAGCAGTTGGGGGAGGGAGGGTTACTAAAAATTATTTGGGGACACCACAAAAAAAAGCCTCTGGCACTCTGCCTGAATTTAAATCAAAAATAACATTTCCAAACATTTTAGGGGGTGTTTGGGGTAAAGCACCACTATGGAGCTGATAAAATACATTGTTAAGTGACTACATGAGGTGAATATAGGGCAGGAGACACCATGCTGGGGAGGATATTGAAGGGCAAATATGTATGAAGGACCTAAAATAATAATTACATAAAAATCCAGCATGCATGAGGACAAAGGGGACATTCACTGCATATTACAATCATGGTAATTAGGGAATGAGGAAAGAAATACAATATATTATCAAACAATAAATACAATAAAATGTGATATAAAAGGATAAAAATCTTACCTTCATATACTCCTTCTGCAGGACCTGGATGATGGAAGAACAGGTCTCTGGGATAATGATCCCCAGAGCCTGGGGGGAGATGCCTGTCAAGAACTTCAAGTCCTGCAGGCTTCTCCCCGTCGCCAAGTACCGCAGGGTAGCGACCAACCTCTGCTCCCGAGTGATGGCTTGCCTCATGCAGGTATCCTGCCTGCTGATATAGGGGGTCAGCGAAGCCAACAAACGGTGAAACACGGGGTCCGTCATCCGGAGAAAGTTCCTGAAATCATCAGGATTATTCTTAGGGATCTCACGGAGCAAAGGCATATGAGAGAACTGGTCACGCTGAAGCAACCAATTCTTGGTCCATGAACTCCTCCCCACCCTGTTCATGGACTGGACTTGTGTCAAGGTCAGGACCCCAACACCAAGCCCCCGCACAGCACGAACTCTACGAGGAGTACGCATACGAAACATGGCTAGAAAACGATCGGCTGCTCAGAGCGAAGTAACAGAATGCACTGAAGAACAGCAAGGCCTGTGAAGAGCGACCTGAAAAACAGCAACGAACGAACAAGAATACAATGACTACCTAAAGTCACGCGGAACTTGCTTGCACGCACTGAAGAGCAGATACAAACCCACAAGCACAAACTGAACGGCAGAAAACGATCTGAAAGCCACGAGTCTGAAAAAGCGCGAATCGTCTCTCACCAAACTTTTATTAACACGAGATTAGCAAAAGGAGCCCAAAGGGTGCCGCGCTTGGTTCTGAACTGGCCTTTTCTAGTCTCGTCGTACGTGGTGTACGTGACCGCGTGGTTGGCGATCGGAAATTCCGACAACTTTGTGCGACCGTGTGTAGGCAAAACAAGTTTGAGCCAACATCCGTCGGAAAAAATCCTAGGATTTTGTTGTCGGAATGTCCGAACAAAGTCCGACCGTGTGTACGCCCTATAAGTCCGTCAAACTTTTGAGCAAACAAAGTCCACTGGAGCCCACACACGATCGAATTGTCCGGGCAAAGTCTGCCGTAAAGTCCGCTCGTGTGTACGCGGCATTAGTTAATACAATACCACATCCAGTCAGAGAAGAAGAAAAATTAAATCCTTTGGAAAAGCTCTGTTTCAATAAAACACCACTGAAAAATGGAATATCAAGAATTTATGGAATACTAGCTGACTTGGATGGACAAGAAAGACCTGAGTACATAAAACAATGGGAGAGAGAAATGAACTTTAAATTTGAAGACCAGAGAGTGGAAAGAATGATAGAAATGGGATACAATATTGCCTGGGATATGAGGACCATTGAAATTAATTATAAATTGGTGGCAAGATGGTACCTGACACCAGTAAGAACCCACAGATACCAGCAAGAAAAAACACCTCTGTGTTGGAGAAAATGTGGTCAAAAAGCAACGATGACACATTTATGGTGGGAATGCCCAATAATAGCGGATTACTGGCATGAAGTCCTAAAAAATGTAGGGGAAATAACTAGTGAAAGAATAGAACAAAATATAGGGACCTGTTTGTTTCATGACTATAAAAAACCAAGGAAACAATATATGAGATCAATGGTCCCGAGTCTCTTAAATGCCGCTAAGGGCTTGATCCCAAGATATTGGCTAAAAAGTGGAAAACCAGATATAAGAGAATGGTTTGAGAAAATAGAAAATAGATTATTATTGTAAAATGGATCTGCTGAAAAGCAGAGAGAGAGGAGATAACAAACGTAATAGTCTCTGGGAGGGATGGAAACTATATAAAACCTCGGATACATACCTAGACAAGATGAAGGAAGTAATAGGCATTGAGCTAAAATGCTAGGGAATATGAGAAGCTGGGGAATAAGCTATAGAGGGACTAGGAAGGCATAAGGAAATTGTGGTAGTCATACATTTTAAAGTTTTTTTGTAATCAGATAAATAAAATATACGATTGGAAAACTATTAATGATAAGATGGAAATAAGCCACAATGATGTGAAAAATGAGAGGGGATACATTTTGATCTCCAAAGTTGATACAACGTCTCTCAGAAAAATTTTCGCTGAAGTGGAAGAAAAAAAACTAGGGTTTGAAGTTCTGAGCCATCGTTTGTTTATTTGCTGTGGATATTCATTTGAGGCTTGCTTTTTTCGTTTGAAATGTGAGTGTAAACATTGAAGTGCTTAGGTGTGATTTTAATAAACTGGTTGAAACGACATCACGCCAAGTGCCATGGGGCACTTTCTTCATCTAATTTTTCACATATGGAGCTATTTTGATTTGAGTCACAGAATACCATGGATGGTCGTTTGTAACCCAGGTGCAGTTCAATCACTATTTCAGCCAAACATGAGAGTGGGAGGCAATACCAGCTGGTGAGTGCGTTTTTCAGGAGAGGTGTCATAAGCACTGGGGGGGGGGGGGTGGATGATTAAGAGTTTAAGAAGACTGAAGTCTCTTTTTCTTTATTTCTTTGAAATTTTTGGAAAATCTCCTAGAAAAACAAGTTAAAACTTGGTGGGATATTTTCACGTTTGAACATTATGAAAAGGAAGAAAGAAGATGTGAAGGGGCGAATGGCGCTACCTATATGTCAAATAGTGCTCTACCAAATCACTCTATAGTGGCTAAGTATTAAAAGACACAGTGTTATTGTGGAATAAATTATAACAAAACAGTTTCCATAAAGGTGATAGTGTAATAGTTATCACACCTCACCTACCCCAGTAGGTGAGTACTAAAACCCTCCAGGTGTGGACACCAATCCTACACAGGAGAAGTTATCACCAAAAATATAATGGCTTACAAATTAGTGTATAAAACATCCAGACATGAATATCATGATAGTATAGTGATACTCTGCTTGTAACAGTGCGTATAGTGTCCAAACCCAAAATACAGGGTGTGAGTGAACCCACAAACCAAATCCAAATAAGAATGCCAAGAATCACACCAAAAAAAAAACAAGTTATTAAAAAAAAAAAAAAACATATACAAAAACACATAAGTGTATACATATAGTGTCCCAATCATAAAATCAAGGTGTATATAAACCCAAGATGCAAAAGAAAAACCAAAAAAAATAGCACCAAAAAACAGAAAAAATGCAAAAATTTCACCAAAATTAAAAATTACTCCAAGATGCAGCTTATTGCACCGTGTACATGACGGGACTTCCCTGTGGCATTCCCCGTGACGTCACAGGGAAGTCCCGTCAAGTCACCGTGCGTCAGAGGGGGGCGGGGTCACTGGGTGGCCCTGCCCCCCGTTATTTAAGAACCGTCAGACGAGGAGACGCCGTCACACAGCGGGAGCCTCCCTCCATGCCAGCATGGGTGCGGAGAGGCCCGGAGAAGAAAATGAAGAAGAAAAGAAGAGAAGAAGGAAGAAGAGAAGAGGATGAAGAAGAAGATGAAGAGAAGAGCGGGAGCCTCCCCCCATGCCATGGGTGCGGAGCGGCCCGAGGAGAAGAAGATAGAAGACGCCGCGGAGGAGATGCTGGACGAGAACGCCGGAGGAAGAACCAAAAGAGCCAGAAGAACCAGAAGAAGAAGAAGATGAAGGAAGATAGAAGAAAGAAGAAGCATTTAAATAAAGGAATTGTCAAAAACTGTCTCTTGTCATTTTTAACATTTTTGACAGTTTTTTAGTAAAATGGTAAGGGTAAGTACCCCCTTACCATTTCACACGGGGGGGCGGGATCTGGGGGTCCCCTTGTTAAAGGGGGCTTCCAGATTCCGATAAGCCCCCCGCCCGCAGACCCTCACAACCACCGGCCAGGGTTGTGGGGATAAGGCCCTTGCCCTCATCAACATGGGGACAAGGTGTTTTGGGGGGCTACCCCAAAGCACCCTCCCAATGTTGAGGGCATGTGGCCCGGTACGGTTCAGGAGGGGGGGGGCGCACTCTCGTCCCCCCTCTTTTCCTGCGGCCTGCCAGGTTCCGTGCTCAGATAAGGGTCTGGTATGGATTTTTGGGGGGACCCCACGCCGTTTTCTTTTTTTTTTTTTGGTGCGGGGTTCCCCTTAATATTCATACCAGACCTGAAGGGCCTGGTATTGAATTTAGGGGGACTCCCACGTCATTTTTTTTTAATTTTGGTTCGGGGTTTCCCTGTGTTGAATTCCCATGCCGTTTTTATCAATGAACTTCTATGTGTAGTGTCGGCAATGCAATAGCCGCGGGTAGTTTTAAATGGGTTTTTTCCTTCGAAATGTCATTTTGCTGTCAGACTGTTCTAAACACGGGAAACATGCGCCCCTTTACAGGCATACTATAGACACCCCCCGGTACGAAATTTAAAGGGATATTACACTTTTATTGTTTGACTTTAAGCATTATTAAAATCACTGCTCCTGAAAAAATGGCCGTTTTTTTTTTTGCATTGATCCATGTCCCCTGGGTCAGGACCCGGGTCCCCAAACACTTTTTATGACAATAACTTGCATATAAGCCTTTAAAATTAGCACTTTTGATTATTCATGTTCGTGTCCCATAGACTTTAACGGTGTTCGCTTGTTCGAGCAAACTTTTTTCCTGTTCGCATGTTCTGGTGCGAACCGAACAGGGGGGTGTTCGGCTCATCCCTAGCCCAGACCCTAAATAAAATCAGTTAATACATAGACCGGGGTAAATATAGTAGTGTGAGATAAATTTGTACCATTAGTATATAGTCTAATTGCTCCAGAGTCCCCCTAGTCGCTAAGGTTAAAATCTTAAAGATAAACTTAGTTACAGAGCAAAGCCAGATATTACCCAGTAAAAATGTCTAAATACCCATCAACCATCGCTGATTACTCAAGCCCTTTGGCCCATAGGGTGTAAAAAGTGGCACAGAGTAGGGTTAGGGGAAAATGAGGATGAAGGTAAACATAGAATTAAAAATAAAGATAAAAGTACCTATAGAATTATAAAAATAATACAAATAGAAATAAAAAATAGAAATAAATCGCCTAATCCAAAAGACAACAAATACAAATAGTTTCCTATTGAACCTGACTCACCAATTACTTTAGCTGGCATAACTGCAATTACCTGGTAGCCCAGACCCTAAAAAGAAGGAGGTGGGTATGGATACCAGGGGGGCAGGCCATAAATTGTGGTAGAAATTTTGGAGTTAAAGGTAAAAATATATATATGTATATGTAGCAATAACTCTCGGTGGAGCTGCTGGTTTAAGCGGGCTGTTACCTTCACCTTCGTTACCTCTATTTCACCAGAACCGGGTCTAGGGTCCCGTTGAGTTTACCACAAACAATGTAGGCACCGGACACTTGAGTATCTTTTCCAATGCTTTAATAAACGTAAATTGAAGGAAGTAGCAGGAAAGCGGTAGAAGGAAAGTTGCAGGGAAGCTCAAATACCTTTTCTTAGTGTTCTTTGTGTAGCATTAGGGATTGAAAGCTTGTAGCTGAATATACTCTCACTGTAGAGTTGAATCTTTGCCCACCTGGATAGGTTTCTCTCACTAACCTAGCAGCCAGTACGCAGCACGAGCAAAAGTCTCTGCCACAGACTTGATTGGAACAAAACCTGTATGATCCTCTGCCACAAGATGTATTGGTTTACGATAAACATCAAACACAGCACTTGAACCTTTAAGCCAACCTGGCAGTACTATGCGGTAGGATTACTTTAGGATACGTCCTCCAACTGAGTCACCAGGTCCCTCTCCAGACCAGCACTCTGCGTGATCCTTCCATGACGGGTCCTCCCCTGGGATCTTCTCAGTTGTCCAGCTTCTTCACATAGGATAGACAGCCCAGGACCATTCCTCTGCCGCTGTGGTAGGCCCCAGACAAGCTTCTGGGCCCACCCACACACTGCAGTGACGTGGGCCTCCCGATCGGAGGACCACGAGGTAGTACTCTTAGCGCATACCTGTCGGCCAGGAGGGCCAGCAGGTGGACAGAAAAACCCCCTGAAACATGGCGTCTGCCCCATAAATACCCTCTCCCAGAATGCAACCCAGAGGACCACCTCCACCGAGTTATCTCAGAGGAACACTTATACACTTCAACGTGTTGCTTTTCCAACACTGGCCCATAGTAACAATGACACCCACAGGCACAGTGTGAAGTTACATGCAACTCAGCCGAGCTGGAACAGAGGCAAATCTGACTATGTATGAACAGATAACCCACTAAATTTACCTATCAGCAGTAGATTAAAAATCTACCAGCGCTACATATAAATTGTAAGACTAAACCTCCTAACGTGTGCCCCAGCTAATACTCTGGAACCCACCCCACAAGGCATGCAATGCATGAAGATGCATGCATGGTGGTGGGCCCTCTATACAAATCCCACACTACAGCTTAGGGGGTAAGCCACATCTCAGACAGTACATGAGGGGTGTGGGATGGGCATCTGATCCTCCACCTATTCGAAAGATTCCCCCGCTAACCCCTACATAATGTATATACCGTGGCTCCCCACCAATTGGGGGGGGGGCACAAACAGCATAGTTAGCATAGGGGGGTGGTACAGAGGTATGTACATAACGTCTAAAGTAGAAATAGTACTACCATAAACCAGAATTAGAGATTGGCTATGAAGCAGTTAAGGTCTATGTCCAGGTTAAGGGACCCCAACCGGTAGATCCAAGCTGTTTCGTTTTGAGATACTAGGGTGGTTTTATTTCCTCCTCGCCAGTGATCCTTGATGAGGTCAATCCCATAAATTATTAACCCAGTGGGGTCCCTGTGGTGTAGCTCATCGAAGTGGCGTGATAGATTGTGTTTCAGGAAGCCCTTCCGTATGTTCTTGATATGCTCCCGTATACGTACACAAAGTGGTCGGGTGGTTCTGCCCACATACTAAAGGTGGCACAGGCATTTGATGACGTAGGTGACATGGGTGCTGTGACATGTAAGTAGTTCCCTTATCTGGTATTCTCTATGGTCAGTTTTTGACTTAAAAGATTCCCTTTTGCGAGGTTGTTTTTTACTCACTCTACATGCTAGACACCTCTGGTATTTATAGAAGCCCTTCATTTCTGGAAAGATTTTAATTATTTTAGGTGGGTTAGCTACATTATGGACTAAGTGGTTCCGAAGGGTAGGTGCTCTCCTATAAATAAACTTTGGCTTGTTGGGCAGTATTTGTGAGAGGACACGGTCCTCCTTCAATATAGGCCAATATTTTTTCAGGCCATAAAGTTATAATGTTATAAAGGCCATCTCCATTTGTTTTCTTTTCTAATTGATTTATTAAGGAGAGTATTTCTGTCTATGCTCGCTATATTAAGCTTAAATTTTTCCAGATGTTCTCGATTGTATCCTTTTTCAAGGAAACGCTCAATTATAATATCAACCTGTAGTTGGAAGTCTTCTATTGTGTCACAATTTCTCTGCAACCTAAGCAGTTGGCCCTTGGGTATATTCCCTTTCCACTTCGGATGGTGGCAACTGGACATTGGGATGTACCCATTTCGATTGGTCCCCTTGAAGAAAGTCCTGGTACATAATCCTTCCCCTCTTTTGAAGATCTCCAGATCCAGATAATCGATCTTATGATTGCTCCATTTACCGGAAAAAGTAAGGCTATATCTATTGTCATTCAGACCATTCAGAAATTCCTCAAAGGATTCAGCTGTACCATCCCATAGTATAATAAGGTCATCTATATACCTACGATACAACTTTAATTGGGGAAGCTTCTTTGCATAAACGTACTCCTCCGCCCACATGTTCATGAGGAGGTTAGCTACGCTCGGGGCATAACGTGCCCCCATTGCCACTCCTTTCTTTGAACTAAGAAATTATGGTCATACCAAAAATAGTTGCACCCCATAGCGAGCTGTAAGCCCTCAAGGATGTAGTTGATCTGCTCCTGTGTTATGGCTGTATGTTCACGTAGGGCTTTCTCCACCCCCAACAGGCCATCCTTCTGGACTATACTTGTGTATAGGGAATTTACATCAATAGTGGCTAACAAGTAACTCTCGGTCCCACTTATCTGTTGGAGATCCCCTATAAGTTGTAAACTATCACATAAATAATATCTCCCTTTTTGTGCCAGTGGTTTGAGATATTTGTCAAGGTACTCCCCTAATCTTGAGAATACCGAATTTATCCCACTAATAATTGGTCTTCTGGGTGGCTTATCTAGTCTTTTGTGGGTCTTCGGGGTATAATAGATAACTGGGGTCTTCGTGGAATTAGCTAGTCGGAACCACTTAGTCCATAATGTAGTTAACCCACCTAAAAGAATTAAAATCTTTCCAGAAATGAAGGGCTTCTATAAATGCCAGAGGTGTCTAGCATGTAGAGTTAGTAAAAAACAACCTCGCAAAAGGGAATCTTTTAAGTCAAAAACTGACCATAGAGAATACCGGATAAGAGAACTACATGTCACAGCACCCATGTCACCTATGTCATCGAATGCCTGTGCCACCTTCAGTATGTGGGCAGAACCACCCGCCCACTTTGTGTACGTATACAGGAGCATATCAAGAACATATGGAAGGGCTTCCCGAAACACAATCTATCATGCCACTTTGATGAGGTACACCACAGGGACCCCACTGGGTTAATATTTTGGGATTTGGGATTGACCTCATCAAGGATCACTGGCGAGGAGGAAATAAAACCACCCGAGTATCTCAATACAAAACAGCCTGGATCTACCGGTTGAGGTCCCTTGCCCCCAAGGGCCCTAACCTGGACATAGACCTCAACTGCTTCATAGCCAATCCCTAATTCTGGTTTATGGTAGTATGATTTCTACTTTAGAAGTTATGTATATACCTCTGTACCACCCCCCTATGCTAACTATGCTGTTCGTGGCGCCCCCTCCCAATTGGTGGGGGGCCACGGTATATACATTATGTAGAAGCGTGCAGAGGAATCTTTCGAATAGGTGGAGGATCAGATGCCCATCCCACACCCCTCATGTACTGTCTGAGATGTGGCTTACTCCCTAAGCTGTAGTGTGGGGTATGTATAGAGGGCCCACCACCATGCCTCTCTTCATGCATTGCATGCCTTGTGGGGTGGGTTCCAGAGTATTAGCTGGGGCACGCGTTAGGAGGTTTAATCTTACAATTTATACATATATATATATATATATATATTTACCTTTAACTCCCAAATTTCTACCACAATTTATGGCCTGCCCCCCTGGTACCCATACCCACCTCCTTCTTTTTAGGGTCTGGGCTACCAGGTAATAGCAGTTATGCCAGCTAATTGGTGAGTCAGGTTCAAAAAGAAACTATTTGTATTTGCTGTCTTTTGGATTAGGCAATTTATTTCTATTTTTATTTCTATTTTTATTATTTTTATATTTCTATAGGTACTTTTATCTTTTTTAATTCTATGTTTACCTTCATCCTCATTTTACCCTTAACCCTACTCTGTGCCACTTTTTACACCCTACGGGCCAAAGGGCTTGAGTAATCAGCGATGGTTGATGGGTAGGTGGTTTAGACAGTTTTACTGGGTAATTTTTGGCTTTGCTCTCTTACTAAGTTTATCTTTAAGATTTTAACCTTAGTCACTAGGGGGACTCTGGAGCAATTAGACTATATACTAACGGTACAAATTTATCTCACACTACTATATTTACCCTGGTCTGTGTATTAACTGATTTTATTTAGGGTCTGGGCTACCAGGTAATTGGAGGTATGCCAGTTAATTGTTGAGCCAGAAACTATTTGTATTTGTTGCCTTTTGGACTAGGCAATCTATTTTATTTTTATTTCTATTTTTATATCTCTATAGGTACTTTTTTCCTTTATTCATAATTCTATGTTTACCTTTATTTTCATTTTATCCTTTACCCTACTCTGTGTCACTTTTTATACCTTACGGGCCAAAGGGCTTGAGTAATCAGTAATGGTTGATGGGTATTTAGACAGTTTTACTGGGTAATATCTGGCTTTGCTCTCTTACTAAGTTTATCCTTAAGATTTTATCCTTAGCTACTAGGGGGATTCTGGAGCAATTAGATTATATACTAATGGTACAAATTTATCTTTTACTGCTATATTTACCCGGTCTCTGTATTAACTGATTTGTGTTTATGAAGTTTATGGTGCTATTAAGGGAGAGCGGATGTTTTATTATCTATCTTCACCTGAAACCATATTTGGTCCGCCCCGGGATGGGCACCTATTTAGCATCGTTATGAGATGCATGGGTTTCCTGGTTCCCAGTATTAGCTGGGCGGGTCGGTGTTAAGTGGGCGGGGTTACAAGCCACTCTCCCTTATAAAATACGTGACGTGCAGTGGTAAGACATTCGCCGCTGAAGACGTCTATGACGAAATGCGCACGGCGTCACTACGCACATCACGTGACTTCCAGGAAGCTGAGCGAGTGGGTGGAACGCAACCAAAGTGCACGCTGTCCACCTACAGCTCGGTTGCCTATGCTTTATACCAGCAAGTGCAGCCTCCATGGGACTAGGCATTACGCTGCATGAACTGCATTTTTTTGGGCTGTTTGCTTTTATACATCTTTTTAAATAATATTTTAATAAACGGAAGTTTTGGTTATACTGCACTATGGGAGCCAATTTCTCTTTTTTATGAGGATTATGAAAATGACATCTATCACAACCCGGATATCCCAAGGCTGCTTGAGGAACTGCAAAGGCTGACACCAGTGGTTACCTGCCAACCTAAGGAGCTACATGCTCATTACCCCTGTAGGGGTAGTAGGATCTGGTGAGTGGGGACCCTTGAGGGGGAGCACCTGTCAATATTCTGTGATCACTAAAGTCACCTGCTACAATTCCTCTAAACACGAACAGTCACCTTCATTGGGATGAATGCACCTATGTGTTCTTTGTACATGGTGCAATAAACTGCATCTTGGTGTAATTTTTAATTTTGGTGCAATATTTGCATTTTTTTCTGTTTTTTGGTGCGAATTTTTGCATTTTTTTTGGTTTTTCTTTTGCATCTTGGATTTATATACACCTTGATTTTATGATTGGGACACTATATGTATACACTTATATGTTTTTGTATAAGGTGCGATAATTACATTTTAGTGCGATTTTGGTGCGATTTTTTATTTATATATAACTTTTTTGTTTTTTGGTGTGATTCTTTGCATTCTTATTTGGATTTGATTTTTGGGTTCACTCACATCCTGTATTTTGGGTTTGGACACTACACACACTGTTACAAGCAGAGGATCACTATACTATTATGATATTCATGTCTGGATGTTTTATACACCAATTTGTAAGCCATTATATTTTTGGTGATAACTTCTCCTGTGTAGGATTGGTGTCCACACCTAGAGGGTTTTAGTGCTCACCTACTGGGGTAGGTGAGGTGTGATAACTATTACACTATCACCTTTATGGAAACTGTTTTGTTATAATTTATTCCACAATAACACTGTGTCTTTTAATACTTAGCCACTATAGAGTGATTTGGTAGAGCACTATTTGACATATAGGTAGCGCCATTCGCCCCTTCACATCTTCTTTTTTCCTTTTCATAATGTTCAAACGTGAAAATATCCCACCAAGTTTTAATTTGTTTCTCTAGGAGATTTTCCAAAATTTTCAAAGAAAGAAAGAAAAAGAGACTTCAGTCTTCTTAAACTCTTAATCATCCACCCCCCCAAGTGCTTGTGGCACCTCTCCTGAAAAACGCACTCACCAGCTGGTATTGCCTCCCATGGTATTCCGTGACTCAAATCAAAATAGCTCCATATGTGACAAATGAGATGAAGAAAGTGCCCCATGGCGTGATGTCGTTTCAACCAGTTTATTAAAATCACACCTAAACACTTCAATGTTTACACTCACATTTCAAACGGAAAAAAGCAAGCCTCAAATGAATATCCACAGCAAACAAACAAATAATATCTCAGAACTTCAAACCCTAATTTCAAAGAGAAAACATATCAAGTTGGAAATTGTGAACCAAAAGATCAATGCAATACAAACCACATTGGAACCTGTGAAGGATTCTAACCAGGTTAAAGAGTTCAATGCCCACATGAAGAAAAAATTTGAGAAAATAGACGGAGAAACACAAAAGAAAAAGGTCAAAAAACACATTAGGGATCATAATGATTTCCAGTCCAATAATATTTATGTGTGGCAGGGACTAAATATGGGGAAGAATGATAAGTCGAAAGATGGAGGTGAACCAACAACTGATGGTGATTTATCTAAAAAAGATTCAAATATTAGAAATATCAAAAAGGGAACTACCAAGGAGGCTGGTAATAGGAATGAACAGAAATGGGGGACCACAGCTTAATAAGACTGGACAACCAAATCAATACCTACAACAAGCGAGATCCAATATACGAGAAAGAGGTGGCTACCAATATCAACAGTATCCATCCCCTCAAGCCTTCAGGGGGAATACCCCGCGGTATTATCAATCACCTAGATCTAATAGAGGGAGCACACCACAGAACAATATTCATTACCCTCCTCAGGATCACCAGCAATGGTATCATCACCCTCCTTCGAACCATTATTCGGATTCAAGGAATGAGGTACCGATGTACAATAGATATCAAGCGCTGGCAGATGATGAGTATTATGGAAGTTACTCCAACCAATATCCTCCCATCCCTTTTCAAGGACAGAGGGGGAGAGGGGGAAAAGGAGGGGGAAATTCGAAAAAGATCCCTCAAGGGCACAAACACAAGGTAGGAGAAAAGAATATACCACCGCATTATCAGAACAAAGATACAATATCAGTGCAAAGAGAAGAAGGGGGTACAGATCAGGTCGACGCAAACAAGCCAGAAAAGCGGATGAGAAACAACTAAATAATGGAATATACAATCTAAGCAAAACTACTACTTTTCAAGGACAGATGGGGAGAAGGGGAAAAGGAGGGGGAAATTGGAAAAAGATCCCTCAAGGGCACAAATACAAGGGAGGAGTAAAGAATATACCACCGCATTATCAGAACAAAGATACAATATCGGTGCAAAGAGAAGAAGGGGGTGCAGATCAGGTCGACGCAAACAATCCAAAAAAGCAGATGAGAAACAACTAAATAGTGGAATATACAATCTAAGCAAGACTACCCCTTTTAAAGGACAGATGGGGAGAAGGGGAAAAGGAGGGGGAAATTCGAAAAAGATCCCTCAAGGGCACAAACACAAGGGAGGAGTAAAGAATATACCACCGCATTATCAGAACAAAGATACAATATTGGTGCAAAGAGAAGAAGGGGGTGCAGATCAGGTCGACGCAAACAATCCAAAAAAGCGGATGAGAAACAACTAAATAATGGAATATACAATCTAAGCAAGACGGAACTTAACCAAATGAATTAAACATACTCAATTTGGGTTTGAAATGTGCACCAAAAAAACAGTTTAAACAAGTTTGAGGTGTGCATTGATACGCACAAATTCATTAGAACACTAAATATAAAGTAATATTTCATAAGTCAATCAGGAAATTCTTTACCCAAAGTCTCTTATTCTGGCAAGAAAATTGATAGTGGCCTGAAAAACAAGTCCATATTCAATCCCCAGAACCCAAGTAACCACTTCATTGAAGTTTTCAAAAATCTAGTACTTAGTGACATTGAAAAATTGCACCCAAAGAAAAGAACAAATCCTGAATACATCAGAGAAGGTATTAGATCACTTGAAGAAAGGAAGGACATCATCATCCGCCCAGCAGACAAAGGGGGGGTGGGGGGTGATGGACAAATCCTTCTATGTTTGCCAACTGAATGACCTGTTGGGTGAAGGCATCACATACAAAAAACTGTTGATGGACCCCACAGAATATCATTCCCAGTTGGATTCATTAGTTAAGTGGGGTTTTGGCATTAATGCCTTAAACTCCAAGGAAAGGCGATATTTAGTGCCCAGTGCGTGTAGGATTCCCATCATCTACACGCTGCCCAAGATGCATAAAAACACACAGGCTCCACCAGCACGACCTATAGTCAACGGCATAGGGTCAGTAACGGCACAGTTGGGAGAGTATCTTGATAAATTCCTTCAACCCAGCGTTGAAATGACCAGAGCCTATTTGAAGGATACTTCAGAATTATTGTTATTGCTGGATGAGGTACAATTGAGCACTATGTCTGAAACATATTTGGTTACAGCTGACGTGTGCTCGTTATACACAATTATCCAACATGAGGATGCAGCCTTGGCGTTAAACTGGGCACTAAGTAGAAGGGACGATATTCCACACTCCCAAAAGCGATTTTTGGGACATGCACTTGACTACTGCATATCGCATAACTACTTCTGGCGGAATGGACAATTCTCGCAACAGGTTGCCGTGGCTATGGGAGCTAAATATGCTCCCAGCCTAGCCAACCTGTTAATGTCAGAATGGGAGGATAGACACGTCTTCAGTAAAAGATGTCCACAACTGAAGTTTTATTGGAGGTTTATAGATGACCTTCTGTTCATCTGGGAGGGGTCACTGGAATCTGCAATGAAATTTCTTGAAGATCTGAATTGGAACAATAACAACATCAAGTTGGACTATCAGATCAGCGAGAGCAGCATTAACTTCTTGGATGTTATTATTGAAAAAGAGAACAACAAATTAAACACTAAAGTATACTTCAAACCAACAGACCGCAACAGCTTCCTGTCTATTCGAAGTGGCCATCATCCATCATGGATTAGAAATATACCTAGGTGCAGATGCTAAGAATTCAACGGAACTGCACCAAGATGGCGGATTATCACCAACAAGCTCAAGTGCTTAAAATGAAGTTTTTGCAGAAGGGATATACAGAGGAGTGCTTGAATAAAACCATCCAAGAAGTATCCGAGATCCCAAGAGAATTATGCCTAAAGAAGAAAACTGAGATTCAGACACCGAATAACCATCACCAACTGGGTTTTATATCCAATTTTCACTGCTAATATAAAGAAATAGAAAACATCTATAAGAAACATTGGCATATATTATGCAGGGATAGACATCTGGGGGAGATATTGGATAGTCAACCAAGGTTTATTTACAGGCGGGCCCCTAACTTTGGTGATCGATTAGTAAAGAAAATATTGAATCCCCCAGATCAACTGGCTCTCAAAATTAATCTGAAAGGATTTTATCCCTGCAGAAAATGCATTTCCTGCCGAACTATTAAGATCAGTAATAGGGGTAGAACTGAGGTTTCCAACCGAGATGGCGAATCCTTCGACAGTAAGGAGTTCATCACTTGCAACTCCTCACATGTAGTATATTTAATGTGGTGTCCATGCGGGTTACTTTATGGCAGAAGAACAAAGAGACTTTTAAAAGTCCGGATAGCAGAACACCTGGCAAAGATAAGGAATGGGTTTCGTTACCATAGTGTATCATTACACTTTAAAGAAAAACACACACATCATTTATTACAATTCAGTGGGATAGATACCATTCACCCATCTTGGAGGGGATTTACCAGAGTAAGGGATCTGTCCCAAAGAGAAACCCGCTGGATTTTTTTGATGAAGTGTTTGATACCTAGAGGGTTAAATATTGAGGTAGACCTCAATTGCTTTATCAACAATTACTGATCTACTTACAGTCTGATATTTGGTCACCTCTAATAGGGCGTACACACGGTCGGACTTTGTTCGGACATTCCGACAACAAAATCCTAGGATTTTTTCAGACGGATGTTGGCTCAAACTTGTTTTGTCTACACACGGTCGCACAAAGTTGTCGGAAAATCCGATCGTTCTAAACGCGGTGACGTAAAACACGTACGTCGGGACTATAAACGGGGCAGTGGCCAATAGCTTTCATCTCTTTATTTATTCTGAGCATGTGTGGCACTTTGTCAGTCGGATTTGTGTACACACGATCGGAATTTCCGACAACGGATTTTGTTGTCGGAAAATTTTATCTCCTGCTCTCCAACTTTGTGTGTCGGAAAATCCAATGGAAAATGTCCGATGGAGCCCACACAAGGTCGGAATTTCCGACAACACGCTCCGATCGGACATTTTCCATCGGAAAATCCGACCGTGTGTACGGGGCATTAGATGTTGGTTACAAAGTATTTGATATTGTTTTGTTACTCAACATCAGTCATATTCTATTCTTTAATGTTGCTATTTCCCGCCATCTATTCAATCAGTGATTAGTGTTGGGATACAGGATTTAACCCCTATATGTGCATAGGTATATAAAAATAAATAAATAAATAATTAGATTAATTGCATCCGCTCAGAATATATATATATATATATATATATATATATATATATATATATATATATATATATATATATATATATATATATATATATATATATATGTGTATGTATATATATTTTTTCATGGACCCCTTCAAGAAATGTGAGGGTGATGCGATATGCTTTTCCCCCTTTTTTTTACATGGGTGGACCCTACCAGTAGTTCCTTACCGTTTATTAATGTGATATAATTTAACTTATGGGGATATAAGCAGTTCTCGTCCAACTTGATCGCATTGTTGCATTTGATTATTCACTCATCGGTTGTCTCTGTTATTACAGATGAGTAATGTTTTTTAATCACATTTTTTTTTTTTTTTTTGTTCAAAAGTTTTTATTGGAGTTTGATACATAGTTAACAGAAATAACAAGATTTGAAAACTCGTACAGTTACATGCAATTTTGCGGACGCAGCCGCCGTTAAGATGAAGTGCGAGTAACAATGTATAGAAAAAGCATTGAAACATTATACAGCATACAGTCACAGCCAATGGTATAGACTAATATATAGTCATCACATTCTTTTTCTAGTACATGCGGTTAAACTTATGTGATATGTCTGGGGAAGGTTAAGGTAAGATAAATATAGAGGATAATGAACGAATCGTATGCCTGTAGATTGTATATCAGGCATACAAGGTGGTATGAAAGGTTGAAAAGTCAAACTTGGGAAGAGAAAGGGAATCCTGTTGGGGTGAGCATGTAAGTGGGTGGAGGGAGGAATTGCTTTTCAAATCGTTGATGTTAGGTTAAGTTGCGTAATATGTTCCGTGGGCGGGGAAATACATTAAGTATGTGTTACGCAGGCGTGTAGAAGTAAGAGGGGGATAGGAGGGGGACTGGGAAAATAGGGTAGGTGTATGGGTGAGAGGGTTACAGAGTTGTTGCTATTCTGCCACAGCCCTTATGTGGTCTTCACAACATTATCTGTTTGTAGGGGTCAGTGGTGACAAAATGTAGCCAACAAGCCCATGTTTTGGTGAACTTAGTCGGCATTTCCTTGGCCTGATGTATGAGGTCTTCCATGACCTTTGTGTTTTGTATACGAGTGAACCAATCCTTCATGGACGGTGGATCTGCGGAACGCCATTTGAGGGGGACACACATGTTAGCTGCAGTGATCAAATGCATAGCAAGAGAGCTGGTGTCGGATTTGTTGAGTGGTGGAGTAGGAATTGGGCAGGTGTGAAATCCAGTGAGTAAGTGGTTATTTGATGTATGAATTTATGGACTTCTCTCCAGAACGGTTGAATTTCGGAGCAGGACCACCAGATGTGTAGGAGAGTACCTTTTTCTTTTTTGCATCTCCAACAATTCTGGGAGATTGATATTTTTGTAATCATATTCTTTTAGCTTATTTTTTTCACACCATTATCATAATGTTGTGAATGTTTCATTTTTATTTCCAGTCTTTATGGGCAGATCATCCACTGTCACATTAGGCTAAACCGATTAGCAATTTTAGTTATTACATTTGTCACATTTCCTTTTCTTAGATGTGCTATTTTATGTTCTCACACACCACCGCTTTAATCAGTGATGATATAGAGGCTATGATATTATCTGCATAAGATTGTTCACTATATATTATGGCCTGCTGTGATTGCACCAGCGTTTATACATCCCCCAGTCAGAGAGATCTGTGTTCACCGGCGCTTTGGGGTCATGGAGACATGAGGTGTGCGCATGCGCGATATCGGGAATCACATGATCTGCAGAGGGGAGAATACAAAAGGGATGATTGATGGACCGTGCAGCCAATCCATGAAGAAGTCTTAGTGACGAAACATGTCGGGGGCGTGGCTACACGGCAATCAATCCTACTGACGTGAGACGCCGCTTGCTGAGCAACTACACACTGACACCGTGAGCTGGGCCTTTGGAATGGGTGAGAATTACATCACAAGCACACACTTCAGGTCCGCCGTGACCGCAGTGCACTGCTGAGCCATCGTTTGTTTGTTTGCTGTGGATATTTATTTGAGACTTGCTTTTTTCGTTTGAAATGTGAGTGTAAACATTGAAGTGTTTAGGTGTGATTTTAATAAACTGGTTGAAACGTTATCACACCATGTAGAGCACTTTCTTCATCTCATTTTTCACATCTGGAGCTATTTTGATTTGAGTCACCGAATACAATGGATGGTCGTTTGTAACCCAGGTGTGGTTCAATCACTATTTTAGCCAAACACGAGAGTGGGAGGCAATACCAGCTGGTGAGTGCGTTTTTCAGAGGGAGAGGTGTCACAAGCACGTTGGTGTGGTGGCGCTTGTCACGGACAGTCACTCTTCCTCAATCTCGCATACCTGTCCATTTTCTATGACACAACATGGTGTGGGTATACGCGTTTTGCCGCCTCAATGATATATCGCATTTCTCGCATATTTTCTTACCCCTAGGAGCTAGTTTGAGCATGTATGTGTGATCAGCCAATTCTATTGGTCAATTATCAGTAAACACAGTAAGTGCCCGCACTTTCTTTTCAAACGCTGGTATGATGTCGCTCACATGTGTTATCCGCGGTCCAGCTGCTAAGTTCCACATGCCATAGTTTCACTTGGAAACGCATGCTTTTTCTCACATGTCTAGCACCTGGGCAGGCTGGGGGAGTTGGGACACGGGGCAGGGCGCAGCAGGGGTGATCATGGGTTGTAGGGGTGGGTGCCTTGTGAGCCATTTTGGGGTCTCATACGGGTCCAGGGCCACTTGGGGTGTGTGGGTTTGGCATGGTTGTGGTCAGTAAGTGTTCAGCTGCTTGGGCCTCATTCTTGGTTACAGCGGTCATGAGGAAGCTCCTCTCACACCCTTTGTGTCTACTATCGGCCAGCATGCTTTTCCGCACCACTGGGAGGGGGGATGTCAAGGGTATCTACCAGGTTGCACCTAGGCACCCCATGGTTAGCTGGGTAAGGGTCACTCAGTGCACGGTGTCCGGACCGCCTCCACCGGGAGGTCTCTCACGGTGTCCACTGCTACATGAGTACGGTTATCTCAGTCATGTTGAGGTTCATTTCTTAAACCTGTGTTGTACATGTTCTAGCATTTGGTCCAAAGGCAAGTTTTGTTATGTTCGTGTTCCTTTTGTTCCATAGTTTCATTTCTACATATCCACAAGGTTTTACGGCGTGTCTATCAGGACCCAGGGGTTTCATTTTTTTCTTCAAGTTCCAGCATGTTTCAGGTAGGTATTATATTGTTTACCTTAGCTACATTTCATCACTACATGGCTAATTTAGGTTTCACAGCATTTTCAATGTCACCTTGTTACCTATCACGTTTACAGGTATGAACGGGTTGAGATGATAGTTTTTAATTGACTTGTGCGGTGGCAAGTTCGTTCCTCCATTTCAAATACATCATACATTTGACATTTCACTACTCTGATATCCTACCTGACACGTTTTCAGGTTTTCAGGGCCTGAGTGTATGTTTTTAATTACCTGCTACGCCTCAGGTGGCTCGGCTTCTTTCCATTTAACTTACTGGTTACACAAATGTCACTAGCTAAACCACTTGCACCATATAAAAAAAAGGGGGGGTGTCATTTCATGGGTTAATCACTCGCTCATCATTTCAATGTCACAAACAAACACGATTTCAGTCCGGACATTTAATTTACTAATCTACTATCACCTTATGTCAATTAGGTCACGTCTCAGGCAGCAGACATTGAGGATCTTGCGTCCATCCCTCCTTCTCCAGCTAGGCTTCCGAACACGGCAGTACGCCCTCCCTGAAGTCCTGGACCATTCCCAGATTGATGGCTGAACTACAGCGCAGGGGTTTCCAAACAAGTGTGTACTTCCATAGGGTGACACTGTGGGTACGTCCCTGTATTGGGCATATGAATGCCTGCTCATGACCTTGGATGTGGAGGCCCTGTACTCCAGCATCCCGCACGAGCAGGGAGTCGAGAAGATTATACCTTCCCCATACGAGGAGGACCATCATCACTGGAACTATAATGAATTCATTTTGACACTGTTGAGATTTATCTTAACCCACAACTGGTTTGACTTTATGGGCTCCCACTACCTCCACATACAGGGCGTAGCTATGGGCACTTGTTGTGCCCCTGCCTACGCCAATCTGTACCGGGGGGGGTGGGAGAGATACCTGTTTTCCTGTGAATCATTGACCAAATTTACTGATCAAATCCTATGTTGGAGACGTTATTTTGATGATGTCTTCATCGTATGGGCAGACACTCCCCAATCTCTTGACGATTTCATTCAATCCTTAAACATTAACCAATTTAACCTAAAATTTACCTATAGCTGTGACATCAACAATACAAACTTCCTTGACCTTGTTATATACAAAGACAAGGATAACACATTAGCAACCAACCACTTCTGCAAAACTGCAGCCGGCAATGCATTGCTGCACGTGGCTAGCGCACACCCTCCAGCACTTATTCGAAGCATACCGTATGCTCAGTACATCAGACTTCTCTGAAACTGTACGCAGATGTCAGATTTTCAGCACCAAGCCAAGTTATTACAATCACGCATACTGGCACAAAGTTATAGCCGTTCACTGCTGCGTCGTGCCTACAACAACTAATACAATTACGCAGTGATCTGCTTTACAAAACTAAGACCCCCCTGAAAAAATCTACAGTTACACTGATTACCAAATTCTCATCACATCACGAGGACGTCAGAAGGATAATGGACACACACTGGCATTTTCTACAAGAAGACCCAATACTTAGAAAATATATTGGTGAACGTCCGGAAATTGTTTTCAGGCGTGCAAACTCTCTCAGAGATAGACGTGTAACCAGCCACTATACAGCACATAACCTTTGTACACCTAAGTTGCCCTTGGGGACATAACGTTGTGGCAACTGTACATTGTGCCCATGGGTATTACCTGGACACAGAATTTTGCTCCCCAATGGCGAGACCCACTACCCCAAATTTTCTGCCACGTGCTGCACACAAGGGCTAGTCTATCTTATGGTGTGCAAATGTGGGGATTTTTATGTAGGGAAGACGGCCAGACAACTCAGACAGAGAATTAACGATCATCTATACTATTCGCGCAATGGGAAAATGCTCACCCCCATCAGCCAACATTTGGATTTTTACCATCGTTTTGATACTTCCTCTGTCTCATTTGTTGTTCTGGCCGTCGTCCCAAAAAGCCCCAGAGGGAGTGAATGGGACAAGCTCATTTTGCAAAAGGAAACTCTTTGGATAGAGCGACTTAACGCTACCCGAATGCCGGGGCTTAATGAAACCCAGTCCTACAAACCCTTCCTGTAGTTTCTTTTTGCTATTGGCTGTCTCATCCCCCTCTTCATACCCCATCCATCTGACTTTTCACCTATTTATTGGGTATCTGTATTTAAACTGCTCCATGCTGTCTGTAATATATGATCTAGACAGCTTCTTCACATATTTCACTGTCCTAGTTCCAGCTCCGCAGTAAGAGCCTAAACTCAATGAGCTTCTTCATTTCAATGTTTATTTAGGACATTATTTACTTATTTAACAAGTCTGTTCTGTTTCTCTTTCTAAAATTCAACTCAATAGCCCCATAGCCTAACCACTATGCTAGATTAAAATCTAAAAATAACAGTATTAATCATTAATATATACTGCTCTTCTTTAGAAATCCTAATTACTAAACTCTGCAAGAACTATTCATGTGCTTATCAATACATCATATGTTTTGTTATTAAGTATAATTATATTAACCGTTTGTTTAATTACTTTTTCGTTTGTA
The DNA here is from genome assembly GCA_037952925.1 of Lithobates clamitans. Classification (NCBI taxonomy): domain Eukaryota; kingdom Metazoa; phylum Chordata; class Amphibia; order Anura; family Ranidae; genus Lithobates; species Lithobates clamitans. The sequence continues at coordinate 65,186 of JBBGZY010001779.1, forward strand.
CTATGTAACATGCTATTCAATTCTTAGTTATTTCGCCCTTGCTCCACTGCTGCCCTTGGCTCATGCTTCCCCCTTGGTCCTTATGTACCTGGTGATCTATGGGCATTCGGTCGGTTAGTTTGACCGCACGTCGCCGCACATCCTGTCTCCACCTCTGGACCGGATGTGCGGCGATTGACGGGGGCACGGAGTGATGTTTGGCCCTTCCTTGTCCCTGCCCCTGCTACCATCACATTGGCCGATTGTCGCCACATGCCTACGGCGTCTCTCGGCGCATATGCAGTAGCCTGCGGTCGGACCGGTGTGCGTCATTTCCTTCCGGATCTGATGCGCTTCCGGTGGGGATGTATATAACATACACAGTACTTTAGGCTGTCAGAAGAGGAAGGGGTTAATTAACAAAAAGTTAACTAACAAGAAGGGTGGGACTTTGTGTGAAGCACGTAGCAGCAAGGAAGCTCCTCGCCCCTTTTTTTTCCTTTTCTCCCCTCCCCTCCCCTTCTATTCTCTCCTCCTTTCTTTCCATTTCTTTACCCTTCCTCCCTTCTTCTTTTCTCTTTCTTTCCCTCCACTTTGTCCGCTCACTAACTGTTCACTCATCATTTCGAAGGTCCCCATTGTCGTGCCCGCCTTGGATATCGCCCCTTGTATCCCCGCGGGGCTATCCGCCTCAGCTCCCGGCCGGAGATCCGCCCGGACCGCTTGTGGTGTGTTGCCTCTACACCATTGACACAATTAACCTCAACAAGTAAGCCTCGGTTTAGGAGGTCCTACATTTTACCTCCAATCCCAATTTTTTTAACTTTTTGTACCTTTTTGCTCACTTTCATTACCATATATTTACAGATCCTACACGCGCCTGCTCCTGACGAGTGGCACTTTAAGCCACGAAATGCGTAGAGCTACTGGTTGCCGTGTCTTTATCCAATTTACCAGATTATTTAAGCTATCATGTATTATGAACCCCCACAGGTCTAGCGAGACTGTAGGTCCTGCAGGCAACTGTACGAATCATTTTCAATCAATTTCCCATGTGGTGAACTAAGATATTTTGTGTGGTTATTCCATGAGAAACCAATTTCTATTGCTATCACCTTACCTACTGCTACCATTGTTACTAGTGTCACATGTATGTATGTATGTATGTATGTATTGTGCTATGTGCCAAGATGCATCATGTATGTTACCTTATATCTTTATTACCGGAATCATGTATGGTTACTATTCAGCTTTTAATAAACTATTATTAACAAAATATCTTTTTATGTTCACTCACTTACCTTCCTTGCTGCTACGTGCTTCACACAAATTCCCACCCTTCTTGTTAGTTAAATTTTTGTTAATTAACCCCTTCCTCTACATGTCAATGGGATGGACATCCATGACCTTACCAGGTCATGATGTCATTTAAAGTCCCTAGGGATGGAAAAACTTGACTAACATAAAAAGTGTTTTGGGACCCGGGTCCTGCCCCAGGGGACATGTATCAATGCAAAAAGAAGTTTTAAAAATGGACGTTTTTCGGTAGCAGTGATTTTAATAATGCTTAAAGTGAAACAATAAAAGTGTAATATTCCTTTAAATTTCGTACCTGGGGGGGGGGGTCTATAGTATGCCTGTAAAGGGGTAAAGGGGCGCATGTTTCCTGTGTTTACAACAGTCTGACAGAAAAATGACATTTCTAAAGGAAAAAAAGTAATTGAAAAATACTCGCGGCTATAATGAATTGTCGTTCCGACAATACATATAAAAGTTCATTGATAAAAACGGCATGGGATTTCCCCACAAGGGAACCCCGAACCAAAATTTTTAAAAAAATGCATGGGGTCCCCCTAAATTCCATACCAGGCCCTTCAGGTCTGGTATGGATATTAAGAGAACCCTGCGCCAAAACACTGGGACTTCCCTATGGCGGTTCTGTAAACGGGTGACCCTGCCCCCCCTCTGACAACACGGGGAATGCCATAGGGAAGTCCCCGTGCATCAGAGGAGGGCGGGGTCACCGGGTGGACCCGCCCTCCGTTATATAAGAATTGTCAGAAGAACCGAAGCGTCACACGGCGGAAGACTCCCACTGAGGTGGATCGTGCGGACGGAGTTGAGAAGAAGCCAGAGGAAGATGCGGGACGAGAAGAGAGGAGGAAGAAGAAGATGGAGAAGAAGAAGATGAAGAAGATGGAGGAAGAAGAAGAACACCGAAGGAAGACCAGAAGAAAGAAGATGGAAAAAAGATGCGGAAAGAATAAAAAAATAATAAAGGACTTGTCAAAAACCGTCTCTTGTGTTTTTTTAACCTTTTTGACACTTTTTTTGAAATGGTAGGGGTACTTTTGTACCCCATTACCAATTTACACAGGGGGGAGGGATCTGGGGGTCCCCTTGTTAAAGGGGGCTTCCAGATTCCGATAAGCCCCCCGCCCGCAGACCCCCACAACCACCGGGTAAGGTTGTGGGGATGAGGCCCTTGTCCTCATCAACATGGGGACAAGGTGCTTTGGGGGACTACCCCAAAGCACCCTCCCAATGTTGAGGGCATGTGGCCTGTAACGGTTCAGGAGGGGGGGGGGGGCACTCTCTCGTCCACCCCTCTTTTCCTGCGACCTGCCAGGTTGCGTGCTCGGATAAGGGTGTAGTATGGATTTTTGGCACAGGGTTACCCTTAAAATCCATACCAGAGCTGAAGGGCCTGGTATGGATTTTGAGGGGGACCCCCACGCCATTTTTAAAAAAAATTTTGGCTCAGGGTTCCCCTGTGGGGAAATCGCATGCCGTTTTTATCAATTAACTTTTATGTGTATTGCCAGACCGACAATTCATTATAGCTGGCGCTAGCGCTAGTACTTTTAAATGAATTTTTTTCCTTTAGAAATGTAATTTTGCACTCAAGCCCGGGTCCCCAAACACTTTTTCTGACAATAACTTGCATATTAACCCTTAAAATTAGCACTTTTGATTTCTCCCATAGACAATTCACTATAGCCGACAATTCACTATAGCCGATATTACTTTTTTTTCCCTTTAGAAATGTCATTTTGCTGTCAGACTATTCTAAATACGGGAAAAAAGCGCCACTTTACAGGCATACTATAGACACCCCCCAAGTACGAAATTTAAAGGAAAATTAATCTTTTATTGTTTCACTTTAAGCTTTATTAAAATCACTGCTCCCCAAAAAATGGCAGTTTTTTTAAACTTTTTTTTGCATTGATACATGTCCCCTGGGGCAGGACCCAGGTCCCCAAACACTTTTTATGACAATAACTTGCATATAAGCCTTTAAAATTAGCACTTTTGAATACATAAATAATACTTTAGGAATAAAAGTGATACAATTTTTTTTTAAAACAGTGTAAAAATAAAAAATAAGAGGTAAAAGAAAAAAGGAAAAAAAAAATTTGTAAACGCACCCCCGTCCCGCCGAGCTCACGTGCAGAAGTGAACACATAAAAAAAAAATACATGAAAATTCCTAAAAAAAAATTTAAAAAAAACATTTGGAATTTTTTTTTTAACTCACCTCTAAATGCCTGTTGCTAGGGGGTCCCTCGTAGTCTGCCTCTTTCAGTGCTTGGGCTGGTGACATCACTTCCCCCTCGGCACAGGAAGGACTCGGCTCTGCTCCCTCCCTCTTGTCAATCACCTGGGACCCATTACAGGTCCCAGGTGACTGAGCAGCCAATCACGGCCGAACGGAGGGGGGGCTTCGATCCCCCGCATCGCTGGCCCCTGGGACAGGTAAGTGTCCAATTAAAAGTCAGCAGCTGCAGTATTTGTAGCTGCTGACTTTTAATTTTTTTTTTTTTTAATGGGCCCTCCTCTTGAAGTGGTTAAATTGTTTTGCCAAGAGCATTGCACAGCTCGGATCGCCATCTTGCTGGAGGGAGATGCTACTCTTTTCATCTCCCCGTCCATCGCAAACAAACAGCCAGGTTTAGACAGAGGAGTCATGTACTGTATGACCTTCTGGAAGGAAGTGTACATGAATAGTGTTACAAAGTATACTATGGAGATATGTCAAAGCCGAGTTATGTAAACACCAGGCTGGGAGGGAAGGAACTTGCTGGTTTCTGTCTCTTCTTTTCTGCAGTTCACTTTGATATCGTCCTAGTCTGAATGTATCATTCTGAAACAGTCAAGTACACGATAGCAGGGGCATTGCTAGCTAGGTCTACAAAAGATCTGGGGCTAAAGCCCATAGCAGCGTAGTAAAGAAAGTCATATGCTTGGGCGGGCATACACATATATAATATATGTGTGTGTGTGTCCACTTACATCAGGGTTCCCAGAGAGCTCCCCTTACATTAGGGTCCCCAGAGAGCCTCCCCCTTAAATCAGGGTCCCCAGAGAGCCTCCCCCTTAAATCAGGGTCCCCAGAGAGCCTCCCCCTAAATCAGGGTCCCCAGAGAGCCTCCCCCTTAAATCAGGGTCCCCAGAGAGCCTCCCTCCTGCATCAGGGTCCCCAGAGAAACCACCACTTACATCAGTGTCCCCAGAGAGCCTCCCCTCCCCTTGGGGACACCTGCAGGGCCTCGGGGCTATGGGTCCCAGATTCGGGGTTATAGCCCCAAAAGCCACCCCCTAGCGACGCCACTGCATGATAGTATGCGTTGTAACCTGAAGCTACAAAACGCTTGAGGGGGAAAAAAAATCCATCATTCTCTATGGAGATGGTTCACATCTCCACTCCAAGTCGACTGAAGCCCAACGCCTGAAGCTCAAACAAGTTCTGGACCCTTTTTTGTCGCTCGAATCGGGCAGATTTGGGCGTTTTTGGAGCATATTCACCCAGGAAGCAGATGACAACACAGCAACAAATGATGAAACAGATGATCATTTTTCCTATTGGCTAATTAAAAAAAACGCCAAAGTTCAAAAATGCCAGAAAACACTGCATGGAAAGACGCAAATTTGTGCAAAATCGCACATCAAAACGCCTGAAAAACGCTCAATAAACACTACTCTCAGGTGTGAATGGGGCCTTATGATTGAATTAGCAGATGGCTGCTAGTATTTCCGATCGTGTGTACACAAATCCGACGCACAAAGTGCCACGCATTCTCAGAATAAATAAAGAGATGAAAGATATTGGCTACTGCCCCGTTTAGAGTCCCAACATACGTGTTTTACGTCACCATGTTCAGAACGATCGGATTTTCCGACAACTTTGTGTAACTGTGTGTATGCAAGACAAGTTTGAGCCAACATCCGTCGGAAAAAATACTAGGATTTTGTTGTCGGAATGTCCGATCAATGTCCAACCATGTGTACGGGGCATTAGAAAAGCAAATGAATATTTGCTTTTCTAACACTGAACCGCCTCTCCTCCAATCAGGTAGCGTGGGTCTGATACCCGTCACCTGGTTGGCTGAAAGGACAGGCTCTGCTATTGGACGCCTAGCAGGAAGCAAGAAGAGACACACGGAGGACACAGCTCGCCTCTGCCTGACCCACCACCAAGATGGGGTAAGTGCCGGTCAGACAGCGGGTGGGCGGGGATCACAGTGGCTGCATTTGATGTGGCATAATGGCGGCATTTGATGGGCACAGTGGCGGCATTTGATGTCACAGTGGCTGCAATTGATGGCACAGTGGCTGCAATTGATAGCACAGTGACTGTGTTTCATGGCACAGTGGCTGCCCCCCCAAAAAAATTGGAGCACCAGCCACCACTGCAACTATATATTTAGCCTTTTGTGGGTTTTTTAGACCGGGTAAATTTACTCGTACTGGAGCTAAGTCCCATGCGCTTTCCATTAGTCAGTTAGTCAGGTACCCTGACCACTACCTATTACACCTGGATGTGTGTAAAACGCAGCAAATAGGAGCTGGTACCGATATTAGGTACTCCAAGATCGTAACTGGTTGGTGCCTGGTTTTGGTTTTGGATTTACTCTTGGGCCAGTTGACAGATGGACCCAGGGATAGTCCACTTTTGCCATTTGACTGGGCCCCTCTCACCTCAGCGCTTTTCATCAAACATTGCCCCACCCTCTTAGGAAATCTGGGGTTGGATCCCAAATCTTACTCAGGTCATTCTTTCAGAATAGGGGCCGCTTCTGCGGCCTCTTGTCAGGGGGTTCCTGTCCATATCATCAAAAGGTTAGGCAGGTGGAGGTCGTCATGCTACGCCAGGTACATTCTGGAGCCACTCGTTGAGATGTCTCAGGCATTCGTACACTTGACTGATTAACCTGTAATGCATTTGTTTCAATAAACCTCTTTTGCATACTCATCCCATTGTCTTTGTTTTTGCCCCCTTTTAGGCATACTGACCCCGTGACCATGGCACACCCCAGGTCACTTTCCAGCTCTCCTTCTATTTCCTTTCCCTAGTTATCCACAAGTCTCAGAGTACAAATTTGCATGTACCCCTTTGGTATGTTCCAGGCCAGTTAGGAAATAGCATAGCCCTCACCTGTCTGCAAAGGGACATCTGGGGAACCTTGACACCTCCAACCAGTTCAGACTGGGGGGATGCAGGTAATCATGTTCATGCATGACCAGACAGAGCGTGACCACAGGAGAAATGACTCGTTGAAGTCCTCTTCCTTTGCATCATTTTAAGCTAGAAGTGTCATGGTCCAGCTAACAGGTCTATCTACAAAACAAACTATCTCTAGAAAACACTACTCCAGGTTTATAGGAGTCTACTTTTGTATTGCTTGTAAATTTTTTATCTTCTATTTATAATACTTTTGGGAATAAAGATGGACACTTGAAATAATTTGAACCTTTTATTGTCAATCTTTACAAGGTGGTAACCAAAATAAGATTAATGGACTTATATGGAGGGTCTTAATCTCATATGCAATGGACACCACAACAGTTAAAAGTGTTTAGGTTCACTTCATTTTATGTTGTTTCTTCACAACCAATGGACAAAAAAAACACACCCAAATAGAAAATCTCCATATACCTCTACAGTATATACAGTACACAATCTTATACCAACACATGATCCAGAGGAAGGGAAAAAAAAACACAGTAAAACATGATCCAATTTGCTCTAGTAGGGGATAAAACATCCTTCATGATACCCCAGGAGGCAATCAGATATTCACTGGATCAACTAGGGCAGGGATATGCAATTAGCGGAGTCCCATGAGGCATAGCAAGACTGACAGCCACAAGCATGTCACCCAGAGGCAGAGGCATGATGGGACTTGTAGTTTTGCAACAGCTGGAGCTCCGCTAATTGCATATCCCTGAACTAGGGTCTAATGGCACCTTCCCCACAGGGGTAACAATCCAGCAATCTGTAATTCCTCTGTCCTAATGGGACTTCCAATCTCTCAGGTGAAATTCCTCATGGTATTGTATCATAAGGGTGGGAAAAGACTCAACATAGTGTTTTATCGCTTTAAAAACTTTTAATAAAAACCCCGTATATAAAACTCACATTTGCAGATGCACGGTCCTGGTGGATGCAGGTAAAACGCTTGTATGACAAAACTGGACAATCACTGGATCACTGAGACATCTGCAACTCCTCAGCCCTGTGTCCCCAGCGGCCTGTGGACAGCTTCCTGGATGTGCGCAATAACGTCACAGGCTCCGCCTCAATACGTTTCGTCACTACGCTCGTGACTGTATTAAGAGATATTGTCAGGGACATGCTTGCCATAGCGCAGCAGATGTGCAAAGGCAGAGGCAACTACCCAAGCATGGGCAAAATTCCACAAGTAACCTTCCTGGCAGGCATATCCGCAGGATCGTGCGAATGCCTATGTGCATGCGCGAACGTGCGCACGCGAGTGCGTGCACATTAGCACTGGTGGCAAAATGACATATATATGGATGGCAATTACACTATAATCTTGCTGTCTGTTCTGCAGCTTTGCCCTGTATCCTGTTCCTGTGCCAATCCTTGATCTAATTTGACCCGGGTACCTGACTATCCTGAACCTCTTCAATCCTGACCCCAGCTTGCCTTGACCTTGATTTACCTGCATCTGCTTGAGTCTCTGTTGCCAAACCTCTGCTTGAAATTTAACCACTCTTTGCTTGATGTCTCTGATGTACCTAATCTGGCTTGGTCAAACCTACAGTTGCTACATGCCTGTATCCGCAGTTCACCAACACCTGCAACATACCTGCATCCGCAAAAACAACCCTGCATCCACAACGTGCCTGCATCCGCAGCCAACCCGCAGCCTCTACTACTTCTGCCATCTGCTTCTCCTGCTTACCTGCTAACAGAAAACATTGCAGGCACTCCTAAAAAAACCACAGTGCTCTTGTGGCTGTTGTTGCAACCCAGTGGTCCTTGAACCGGGGCTGTACGAGAGGCCTTCCTCTGCCGTCAGGTGCTACCCAAAGGTACGTGACACATACTATAAACATTAAGTTAATTAAACAACTAGCCACCTGGACAATGTTGTGATTAATCAGATATCTCACTACAGGTCAGACTGGCCAGCACCGAGCTCACATTGTACACTACACATTATCATTAGTTCAACATACCCACAGTAGTTTGCTAGCAGACAATAGGCAAGTTAATTAGCACAATTAACAAAAGACGGGCGAAAGACTGGTGGCTTGAGCTGATGAGATTAACATCTGCTATGAGTCTCACAGCAGGGAGCAGTCATTGCTGGAAATGTGGCATCTAGGCCCTTAACATGGATCCAGGGACTAGACTCCCAGAGTCTGTGTGTTCTGGGGTGACACGAACCTGAATCAGAAACAAGACCACTCCAAGGATCCCTCCAAGCACACACCTCCCAAAGAGCAGTATTCCCCCAAAAGCCAGGGCCCATAGTCAGTGGGTAAGAGGCTTGACCCTAGTCCTCTCCAAAAGCCCCTGTCCTGGTTGGGGCTGTCACAGGTTTTAATACCTTGTAGGTTACTGACCTTGAGCGAGTATGCAAATCAGGAATTCTGACTTTGTTTGTTACATACTTGTTCTGGGTCAATGACTAAATAAGCCAGAGTCAATCAGACAATTAGAGTTTTCAGAAGGAGGACAGAGATGGCAGCTGATATACTTTCCACTTTAAGATGCAAGACCTACTATTTACAGATATCATGGACATTTTCCTGACATTTACTGTTAGCATAGTGTACTCTATGTATTACAATGAAAAATCAACTTTATTACCTTTTTTAAATCTCTTTTGTCAGTGGTCGTATGACTGTGGTTTCTTTCCCTCACTGTCTGTAGGTTCGGGGCTGTGGGCATGGAGAAGCAGCAGTTTATTGTGACTTCCTGTGATGTTGCTACAAGCTTAAAAAGTCCTAGGTGCCTACTAGAGCTGCACGATTCTGGCTAAAATGAGAATCACAATTTTTTTGCTTAGAAGATAGATCACGATTCTCTCATGATTCTTGCGGCGTAACATCATCTTTCACATTAAAACAAAAAAAAAATTGGGCTAACTTTACTGTTTCGTTTTTTTTTTTATTCATTGAAGTGTATTTTTTCCCAAAAAAATTGCATTTGAAAGACTGCTGGGCAAATACAGTGTGACATAAAATATTGCAGCAATTGCCATTTTATTCCCTAGGGTCTCTGCTAAATTATATATAATGTTTGGGGGTTCCAAGTAATTTTCTAGAAAAAAATATTGATTTTAACTTAAAGTGGATGTAAACCCAAATAATTGTTGTTTTTTTTAATGTCATAATGTAGAATATAAGATTTCCTATCATTTGAGCCCAGTCTTGTCACACAGAGTTAATTCATCTCTGAGCAATCCTCTTTTATTGTTCAGTGAGATAAAACTTGACAAACAGAGAAAAACTTTGTCAAATCCTCCCCCTTGCTGTGAGTGACAGGTGATTTACATCTCGTGCACTAGCCTAAGACATGCATTATTTTTTAATTCCCTCCCCCACTCCTTTCTTCAGTAGCTCTGCAAGGATTGGCTGTTCCACATCTCAGCATGATTTGGCATACTGAAGTCATGTGGTGACTTTCCTGTCTTTTCACTGGATGTTAGAGATCATAGCAGAAGTTCAGTGTAAGAAATACACAGGAGAAAATGCATATTGACAAGGGGAGTGTAGAGGTGGGCGGGGAGTCTACTGACATCACGACTCCACCCACCGAGCTCCAGACAACGGACCCGCCCACAGAATATGCAGTTTTTCAGGTCTCATAACAGACAGAGGGGGGACATTTGACAGGTAAAGATACATGCAGGAGACATGTATATCCTTATAGATAACCCCTATGGCAGGAGTTTAGAAAGGATGACATTGGGTTTACATCCACTTTAAGAAAGAAGTGTCAGAAAAAGATTTAGACTTTAAGTGATTAAACTTCCTGCATTTACATGTTGTCGAAAACTTGGCAGACTGCCCAGATTATTTATTTACACAGAAGTTCTATCCCTTTGATCTAAGAAGGAAGCTTAGTTACAATGTTTCAAGTTAAAGACTTGGCAGAAGGATGCTTTCCTTTGACAGCTGAGTGAGCAGATAGTCTCTCCACTTGTTTATATGAAAGAATCGGCAACCTCTGCAGGAGAGATCGTCAGGGGGGTGAATCGAGATCACGATTTTTAAACATTTAATTTAATTAAAGTTCCTATAGAGATCTCCCATCTCAGCTTACCAGGAGCCCTCTGATTACCAGCCTCCTAATGCCGCGTACACATGACCGGACTTTCGGGCAAACTAGATCCGAGGGGATTAGTCCGTCAGACAGTCTGATCGTGTGTGGGCTAGTCCAATCAATTTTTTGGGAAAATATCCAATGGACCTAGAAATAGAACATGTTTCAAATCTGTCAGATGGACTCAAGTCCGACGGACTAAAAATCGGGAAAACCGTCTATCTGCGTGAGGATCCGACGGACCAAATACGACGCAAGGGAAGCTATTGGCTACTGGCTATTGAACTTCCTTTTTTTGTTCCCCGTTTACGTCACCACGTACAAAACGAACGGACTTTCGACGGGACTTAGTCCGTTCGTGTGTGGCCAAGTCCGTTCGTTCTGAAAGTCCGTCGGACCTAGTTTGCCGGAAAGTCCGCTCGTGTGTACGCGGCATTACAGGAATCGCCGACCTGACAATGGGAAGCCATCAGGCACACTGCAGATTGGCACACTGTTAACTGACTGTGCTATCTGTAGTTTTCCAGCATAGGCATACACAATGATGGCAACTCTAATGCCCCGTACACACGATTTTCCGATGGAAAATGTCCGATCGGAGTGTGTTGTCGGAAATTCCGACCGTGTGTGGGCTCCATCGGACATTTTCCATCAGATTTTCCGACACACAAAGTTTGAGAGCAGGATATAAAATTTTCCGACAACAAAATCCGTTGTCTGAAATTCCGATCGTGTGTAAACAAATCTGACGGACAAAGTGCCACGCATGCTCAGAATAAATAAAGAGATGAAAGCCACTGCCCCGTTTATAGTCCCGACATACGTGTTTTACGTCACTGCGTTCAGCATGATCGGATTTTCCGACAACTTTGTGTGACCGTGTGTATGCAAGACAAGTTTGAGCCAACATCCGTCAGAAAAAATACTAGGATTTTGTTGTCGGAATGTCCGATCAATGTCCGACCGTGTGTACTGGGGCATAATGCTGCATTGGGAGCCTGTGGGTAAAGTTATCACTCAATAATAGAAAGCTCACAAAGGCAGAACAACCTTGAATGATTGCTGTGTTTTTACTAATGCCATCAAAAACAAGCTTGCAGTACTACCCTGTTTCCCCGAAAATAAGACCTAGCGTGATTGTCAGTGATGGCTGCAATATAAGCCCTACCCCCCAAATAAGCCCTACCCTGTTTCCCAGAAAATAAGCCCTACCCTGAAAATAAGACCTACAAGGACTTTAACTAGGGCTTATTTGGGGGGTAGGGCTTATATTGCAGCCATCACCGACAATCACGCTAGGTCTTATTTTCGGGGAAACAGGGTATATGTGGCAGTGAAAATGGTGCTATTTATGTAACTTCACTTGTTGGGTTTACATAAACTTGTTGATATATGATTTGCACATCCATCTTACCGAAAAAGCTCAGGACTGAAAAAAGATTTGAATATACAGTGTCCTGTTAATATCTGTAGATCTTAGTATGAGCAACGTCAGGCTTGTATTATAAGGAATCAAATTCCCTCTCCAAGAGAAGTGTAATTTTCTTACAGTTTTCTTGTTTCCTCTGCCATAATATTTCATTAAAATGTCTGCACACAGAAATAATTGTGTCATGGCTTGTAGTGGTGCACAGTTGACATGATGTGTGTAAGTATCCACATAAATTACCGTAAACGAAAATCTCTTGGGCATAAGAAATGAAGTAAAACAAACATACAGCAGAAATAAAATAGGAAAATTCACTTTAGCATCCAGTTTGTGTATAATTAAACCAACTTTTATCTGTAAAGAAAATACGACTTTGCTCATAGGCAGGTGACTTTCTTTTAGTAGTTCCATATGTAGATTCCTGCTAAGTTATGCTCAGCCACTTTCAACCTAAAATGAATGATAGCATTGAGCAATCGGTTGGCCTATATTTTTTTTAAAGATTCTTTTTATTTATTTCAGAAAAAAGGAAAAGTTACATAACCGGGCCTCTGGGCATTCCCCGGCTCAAAGTGCAAAAAAACATTGGGCAAGACCCATCATACCTTAACTACTGGCCTAAACCAGTTAAACAAGTTAAACAACAACAAAAAAAAAACAACCCCATAGCTTGCTGCTAAAAATAACAGGATAAGTGTAACATTTAGCAATTTACATGAAATGTGATATGCGACAGGCATCGCCCAAGAAAGGGTCTACATCAGGTGGGTGTCTACAGGCGCCTGGCCAGTCAGAGTGCACCCCTGGGGGGGGGGATCAGAGAAACCATCATCTCATATATGAAATCAAATCAGACCCATAGTCCTACAGGGGCTTCTTGTTCTACAGTTGTTGTTTCAGACTCTAGCCATATGTTCCAGACCTTTTGAAACTTTAGGGGGCAACCTCTATTAGAGTATGTTGCTTTAGATAAGGGCACTGCAAGGTTGACTAATGATTTCCATGCATTCAGGGTGAGGGCAGACGTGGGAGCTCTCCACTGGAGTGTGATGAGTTTCCTGGCATAGAAGAGGAGCAATCCTAGTAGTGTACGAACTGCCCTCGAAGGGGCAAGAGCACCCACCAAGCCAAGCAGGCAAATCTCTATCTTGTGGGGTATAGGAATTGTGATCAATTCAGTGGTAAAGGTTGTAATTAATGACCAGTAATGCTGTACATCTGGGCATGACCAAATCATGTGTAAGAATACCGCAGAGTCAGCTTGACAGCGCCAACACTGCGACGTGCAGTCAGGGTATATTTTGTGAAGCCTGTATGGAGTGTAATAAAACTTGTGTAATATTTTAAACTGATCAACTGATCTCTAGAAGAGACCAGGTGCCCAAGGGGGAAGTCCCAGATATCCTCCCAGTCCTCCCCATCCAACTCCGGCAGCTCCGACACCCAGAAGTCACAAAGTCTCTCCAAACCGTGATGTACGGTAGGCTGCAAAGCCTTGTAAATTGTGGATAAAGGTTTAATTAATGTCTCTTAACGTAGAAGCGACTCCATGTTTGACTGGTAAAGGGTCAGTTGAGAGCCCCCGAACTGTGCCCTGTAGGCGTGGCAGAGCTGCAGGAACCGGAAGAAGTACACATTAGGTAAATTGAATCTAGCTTTAAGTTGGTCAAATGCCAGTAGTGCACCATTCTCACAAATATTATGTAAATATCTAATACCCCGTGATGCCCATAGTACTGGGTCCAGAATGGAGTAAAATTCAGGTAAAGAGGGATTAATCCATAGCGGAGTATTTGGGGAACGCACCTGGGGATCGGCTACCCGAGGGCCAGCGGCCCCAGGCCGTGCTCTAAGCACCGTTTTCATTGAGGTAGTTAGGGGATGTGGAGCCCTAGTACCCTGAAATAAAACATTCCGCAGTACTTCATATGACCCCACGACGGCAGCCTCCAAGGCAACTGCTGCATGAGCCAGTTGTGAGCATGGGTAAGCATCGCCGAAATAAAATAAAGGAAGAAATCAGGGCAGGCCAGGCTCCCCTGGGTTCAGGGTCTTTGAGGAATGAACAATCGAAAACGAGGTGGGCTGGAGCCCCACAAAAAACTGGATATGTGAGAATTTAGCAGCTTAAAAAGTGCCTTGGGTATCCACATTGGAGAATGGCGCACTACATATAAAAGAGGAGGTAGTAATTTAATTTTGATTAAATTGATCCTTCCAATCAATGTGAGGGGAAGATTGGCCCATGCCTTCAACCTAATCTGCAATTTTTGTAGGAGAGGGAGAAGGTTAAGCCTCCAGAAGTCCTGTACTCTGGTGGAAATATGGATGCCAAGATATTTTATACTCTCAGCCCATTTAAGTGGAAGTGACGGATCCGCTAGCTGTGTAGCACCCGGATCCACTGGGAGGATCTGGGACTTGTCCCAGTTAACTCTCAGTCCTGACATGTCAGCGAAGTGTGAGAGGAGTTCCAACGCTGCCCGGAGGGAGGGCCCCGGAGGAAAAGGATAATATCATTAGCATAAAGTGCTATCTTTTCCTCTAGGGATACCCCCCCGACAGCATCCGAGGACCATAGTGCAACAGCCAGGGGTTCGACCATCAGGGAGAAAAGGGCGGGGGATAGAGGACACCCCTGTTGGGTGCCTCACTCCACAGGGAAGGAAGAGGATAACACCCCTCCAAGTTTAATCTGTGCTGTCGGTTTCTGATATAACAGCTAAACCCATTTTCTGAAAGTGGGGCCAAAACCATATATCTTGAGTACCTCCTCCATGTAGGGCCAGGCAACAGAATCGAATGACTTCTCAAGGTCCATGGCAAGCAATACTCTGGTACTATGTTCTGTAGGAGAAATTTGTAAGTGGGTGAACACCCTACGAATATTAACATCCATCGACTTCCCTGGCATGAAGTCAGTTTGGCCCATGTTTACCAAGAACGTGAGGATCCCCATCAGTCTGGTGGCTAGCACTTATATCGATATGCTGAACAGTATGAGGCATCCTTCCCTGGCTTTTGTATCAGGACAATGTGAGCTTGCGAGATTGAGTCAGGTAGGCTTCCTGCTTCTAAACTAAGGGCATACAATTTTTGAAGACGTAGGGCTAAGTCAGCTATGTACATTTTGTACCAGTCTCCCGGGAGCCCATCAGGGCCCGGTGTCTTGTTAGGGGGAAGTGAACCAATTGCCGTTTCAATTTCGGTCACCGAGATCTCCTCCTCTAGGGAGGCAACGTCTTCCTCCGTCAAGGCTGCCAGAGTTAGTTCACGGAGATACAAAAGGTGATCAGGGGCTATCCGTGAGGTGGTAGAGCTATACAACGAGGCGTAAAAATCTTTAAATTCATTAAGGATGTCAGACAGTTTTGAAGTGACCCCCCCCCCGCAGCAGTATGTATTGTGGGTACAACTGTTTGATAACTGTTTGAAATTTGGGGTCAGCCACCAGACTGGCCAGAAGCCTCCCGTTCTTGTCCACAGACTCAAAGATTCTGGCCCTGAGCAACCGCTCTGATGAGGCAGTCGAGCCAGAAAGGTGTAAAGAGAGTGCCCTTCGAGCCTGTGCCAGGGAGGAATATGCCCCAGGAGAAGAATCCGATGCGAACACCTCCTCTGCCGTACTCACCCAAGACTCAAGTTCTTTAGTCTCAGAGGCACAGTCCACCCTGGCATCTTTAATTGCAGATATGTAGTCCCCTCTTATAGTTACCTTAAAGGCATCCCAGGTCACCTGTGCATTGGTCACATTGTCATTACAGTCCCAATATTGGGCAATTTTCCCTTTCATATTCTCTTCTACTTTTTCGTCCCGTAGCCAACGCGTTGCCAGCTGCCAGCAACCTCTACGCTTCCCATCTCCAAGCTGCAGAACATGGTCTGAAATCACTGCTGGCAGGTAGGTTGCTGAGGCCACATACGGGAGTGTAGCCGGGGAGCAAAAAGCCAGGTCAATTCTGGATCCCGAGCGGTGGACCGCAGATAAGTGGGAGTAGCTCTGCGTTTGTGGATTTTTCCATCTCCAGACCTCTGTAAGCTGCAGGGCCGAGGCCCATTGCCCCATTTCGGGGTCCGGCAGCCTGGTTGGATTAGAGGTGTCCAAAGTCCTGTCCAGAATACCATTAAAATCCCCTGCTTTGATGAGTCTAGTGACTAGGAGCCAGTCTGTCATACACAGCGTAGAGTATAGATGTGGAAAAAGGGGGCGGAACATATATGTTCACAAAGGCGAACAGCTGAGCCTCTATGGACAACAATATGACAAACTGTCCCCCAGGGTCTGAAATAACATGTTCCACCTGCCAGTTCAGAGATCTGTTCAGGAGAATGGACACCCCTCTGGCTTAGTTAGAGTATGAGGCATGGAAAGACTGTTTTACCCATCTCCTGCGGAGGGCCAAATGTCTATTGCCCGTCAGGTGGGTCTCCTGGAGAAATAGGATATGTGGCTTATGTGCTTGTAGATACTTAAACATAAGTGCTCTTTTGAAGTGACTGTTCAAACCCCGCACATTCCATGATACCAATTTAAGCTCCATCTAACATAAAAATGTGAAATGGGACCACCCACCGGAGGAGGGGGGGGAGAGCTGACCGCTTCTGCCCACATGAACAACTCTCAGGCGGCTTGGGTACAGCATGCTGTACGGTAGGCCTTTCTCTCTGAGGCGTCTGCGATGTCTTGGAAGGTTTTTCTCTTCTTCTGTAGGTCCGCCAAGAAGTCAGGATAGAAGTGGATGTCCGCACTTTCATACTTGTGGTTAGGACGCTTCCTGGCTTCGCTGAGTATGTGGTCACAATCCCGATAATTGAGGAACCTTTCCAGGAATCGGCGAGGTGGTTCCCCAGAAGGTCGACGGCCAGTGGGAACTCGATGTGCACGTTCGACTACATAGGTTGGCGGAACAGACGCCAGCTCTAGAATGTCCTTGAAAAAAGCTTCAGCAAACTCTGCAGGTCGTTTGCCCTCTGATCCCTCTGGCAGGCCAAGCACTCTCACGTTGTTCCTCCTGAGGTGATTCTCGGCATCATCGGATTTAGCTATCAGTGATTTGACCGTATTCTCCAGCACTTCAATGCGGAGCCTGTCAGCTAGGATGGCATCTGGGTGTCCGACCGGCGCCGGTGGTTGGTTCTTACTGGAGTTTGTGGCCGCAGTTTTCCCCTATGCTGGCATGGATGGAGGTGCAATGACAAGTACTGTCCGTTCCAGGCACCAAGGGCCACCCGAGCAGAGTCCCGTTAGCTTGGGGAAGGATGGTGTTATTTCAGGATGACAGGAGCTCCTCTCGATGTAGCCTTCGCCCCGCCACCCAGATGTATTTCCAAAAGGCAGCTAGATACGACCCAAGCTGGCCGCAGACCTCCAGCCCCTGACGGGTACACCTTGTACAGTCAATAATCCCCACCAGCCTCCCCCTTCACATCAACAAATAGACAGAGGCAAGGTAGTAAGGATGTTGTGCCAGGGGTGCTAGGGTGCAGAAAGCCCAGAACAGTGTGACAGAGGCAGCAGCTAGTAGGGCACACCAAGCCACCGAAAACTCCCGCTCAATCAGGCAGTCCTTGTCTGCAACCCAGGCCTTGGCAGGGACCCGGGGGATTAATAGGGCAGATGCAGAGAGGAGGCCTGTGCTTGGATGTGGGCCGGACCGCCCGCGATGACTCCCGGCGGGGAAGCAGCCTCAGGAAACAGCAGGGATCCACAGGCCTCACTAGGCCGCGCTAGGCCGGACTAGGCCGCGGCGGCCATGGACTTCCCCGGAGCTCGGCTAAGCCTCCGGACCGTGCCAGATGGGCAGGGGGATAGTTATATAGGGATAGATGAGAGTCCCTTACCTCCAGATCCGTCCGAGTCCCCCGGGAGGCCTCGGATCAGCAAGATGGCAGCGGCAGTGGGAGTCTGAAGGCTATGTCCCTCTGCCGCTTACAGGCCGAGTTGCTGGAAGATATTAAAAAATAGCACTGCAGGGTATCCAGATGAGCAGTCTGGCAGGTTTTTGGGCGCTTATCAGGTCAGTAAAGACACGGATGTCGGCAGATTAACATTCAGGATTCTGGAGCTCTTCACAAAGACGTCCGCCGCCTCTCACATCCGGACACGCCCCCTTGGATTCCCTATTTAAGGTAACTACAAACAGATGTGTGATTTAGTTTGCTTGTAATGTTGTGAATATTGAATTTGTTATATTAGGCGTACAGTCCCTAAAAAAAGGACTTGTCATAAAAGTTAAATGAGAAGTATGGATTTTTTTTCAGAATCATACTTTCATAAGTGGATGCAGCATCAGATCGATGCTGCGTGTATCCCTAGCCAGCTCTAAGACTGAGAACCGAGCGATCAAACATCGCCGATTGCTCAGTTCTCAGGGCTCCCTGAGCAGAGAGCTGGTGACTGTCGTCACTGCCTGTCTGCTCTGCCCCCCCCCCCCACTTACTGAAGCGCTGGGCTGTGGGGGGCAGTAGCGAGCGGCTGGCTGAGAGCCTGAGCCGGGTGCCGGTCTAGGCATGTGGATGGACTCTGACTTCATTGTCACGATTTTGCTCCAGCCTGGACCGGCTTGTAACATCAGCCAACACCGGACTTCACCCTACTTTCTGATGAAAATGGGTCACAGGAGTGCAGAACAAACAAAAGTACAGATAAAAGAGCTTTGGCTGTACTTCTCCCTTAAAGTTGAATCCTGAGCACCTATAATCAACACAAATTAATATAGTTCTGTAGTCATAAATGATAGAAACATGGGTGTCGCCCTGGTGTTATTATGTATACATATTATTATGAAGTTATATTTTGTACATTTAGGAAAGAATGGTAGCTGACCCAGGCTGGGAAGGGGCTAATGCTGTTCTGTTCTCTGGATTTTTGGATCCAGCCTGCCCACCTGTGATAAAAAAAGGGACAAGGCCGGGATCCTAGAGTGGCCCTTGGGCAAACATGCAATGATTGTTGTGGAGGAGGAAGGCTGTGCCTTGCAGTCCGTTGTAAGGCACCAGAAATCCAGAGATCAGGTGAAGAACGCCTAAAATGAATGAAATTAAATGTCACCAGCACACAAAGGATCTCCAGAGTGTCACATGCCTGATGAAGGGGTCCTGCGTGGCTCCGAAACGTTGCAATCTGCTGTAAATATGTGATCGCTGATTAAAGCTCTGGAGATCCTTGGTGTGCTGGTGACTAGGGATGGGCTGCCTGTTCGGGTCGAACATGAGTCCGACTCGAACATTGGCTGTTCACCCGTTTGCCGAATAGCGAACAATTTGGGGTGTTTGCGGCAAATTCGAAAGCCGCGGAACACCCTTTAAAAGTCTATGGGAGAAATCAAAAGTGCTCATTTTAAAGGTTATTATGCAAGCTATTGTCATAAAAAGTGCTTGGGGACCTGGGTCCTGCCCCAGGGGACATGTGTCAATGAAAAAAAAAAAGTTTTAAAAACGGCCGTTTTTTTCGGGAGCAGAGATTTTAATGCATAAAGTGAAACAATAAAAGTGAAATATTCCTTTACATTTCGTACCTGGGGGGTGTCTATAGTATGCCTGTAAAGTGGCGCATGTTTCCCTTTTTTACAACAGTCCAAGAGCAAAATTACATTTCTAAAGGAAAAAAAAGTCATTTAAAAGTACTTGCGGCTATTAATGAATTGTCGGGTCTCTGCAATACACATAAAAGTCATTGAATAAAACGACCTGGGATTCCCCCACAGTGCATTACCAGGCCCTTTGGGTCTGGTATGAATATTAAGGGGAACCCTAAACCAAAATTAAAAAAAAAAAATGCGTGGGGGTCCCCCCAAATTCCATACCAGGCCCTTCAGATCTGGTATGGATATTAATGGGAACCCCGCGCCAAAATTAAAAAAAATGGCGTGGGGTCCCCCTCAAAATCCATACCAGACCCTTCAGGTCTGGTATGGATTTTAGGGGGAACCCCGCGCCAAAATTAAAAAAAAAATGGCATGTTGTTCCCCCTAAAAATCCATACCAGACCCTTATCCGAGCGCGCAACCTGGCAGGCTGCAGGAAAAGAGGGAGGGATGAGAGAGTCCCCCCCTCCTGAACCGTACCAGACCACATGCCCTCAACATGGGGAGGATGTCCCCATGTTGATGGGGACAAGGGCCTCATCCCCACAACCAAGGGTCTGCGGGGCGGGGGGCTTATCGGAATCTGGAAGCCCTCTTTAACAAGGGGACCCCCAGATCCCAGCCTAATGGGCACACTGTAAAATGCGTTTTAGATTTTTTGAATATGTTCAGGTGTTTTTAACTAGCCTTGCAAGGAATGTCACTCTTGATTGTGTGCGCTGTAATATGTTTTGTACTGTTTATTGGTCTTATAGCAGCACCATCTTGAATCTAAATGCATTTTAGGGTGTGCCCGCCAAATATGTTTTTGTATACTGCCTTAATGTTAGACTCACATGAACGCAGTTCCCACCTTGTCCCGGGCATTAATGAGTGCATTCACAGTAAAAGGCCAAAAGTGCAGGGGCTGGAAGTAATAAATTCCACTGCTTTTGACCACCAATGTGGATGTGGGGGTGTTAGAAGCACTGACACCAGTGCTGGGGGTTATTATTGTGTCCACTGATACCAATGCTGGGGGTTATTTTTGTGTCTACCGACACCAGTGCTGAGGGTTATTATTGCATCCACAGACACCAATGCAGGGGGTTATTATTGCGTCCACTTACATCAATGCTGGGGGTTATTATTGCATTCAAAGACACCAATGCAGGGGGTTATTATTGTGTCCACTGACACCAATGCTAGGGGTTATTATTGCATCCGCTCTAGCGGCCGAATAGCGCCGAAAATCCGACGGTAAAGCGCCGCTAAAAATAGCGACGCTTTACCGCCGACGCACCTCCCGCCCCACTGTGAAAGGGGCCTTAGGGCACTGATTTTCAAGTTGTTCACCTACTGTAATACAAACTCTAACCCTCCCTGTAATCTACATAACCCCCCTAAAAAACCCAACACTAACCCTCTCAACCCACCCTATTGACCTAACACTAACCCTCTCAACCCCCCTATTAACTCAACACTAACCCTCTCAACCCCCCCTATTAACCCAACACTAAGCCTCACTGTAACCCTCACAATAATACTCACTGTAATCCTTACACTAACCCTCCCTAAACTTGAACACAACCCCTCACTGCAATCTTAACACCACCCCTCCCCCCTCCCTCTCTTTATTCTCACCCTAAGGCCCCTTGCCTCCGATGTTCTTTATACATTTTATGATATGATTGAAAGTATCAAATTTTGGTGTTTTTTCCCCAAATATGATAATTTAAACACAACTTGTTTTCAGCTATCTCATGTATAACCCAGACTGTGGAAAATGTCAGAAACCACAGGATGCTTTCCAGTGAAGCCTGGAACGGTGGAGAAAGAAGAGAAACATAGTGCAGGACCGTGTGACAGTGTGACAGTGTGTCTAGTGAGACATATATAGGGTTAAGTGTTTCTGAGCTAGGAGAGAGAGTGGAGGAGGCAGCAGGAGAGAAGTTTTGGGGGGAGTGGCATTATTTAATGAAGAGGCGGGGCCAGGATCAAGGCAGAGTGCTGGGGGAAGAGAAAGGAGGAGGCAGCTTTCCCACCCTCTGTCCCTTATATATTTATGTTGGTGTTTTTGATCTGTGTGTATTTACTCTCTTTCAGGAGCGGGAGAAGACGGTTGTCATGACAGCTGGGGGTTGGTTGTGTTTTACTGTTGGTCTTTGACGGTAGCAGTAAACAGATGTGGTAAAAGGGGTGGTGGGCTCATCGGTAGTATGGGCCCCTCCGGTGTATTCCAACAAAAAGGTTAATGGAATAGCGGGAAGGGGGTTGTCTCCGAGCGGTTACAGCTGGAGGTCTATCATGTTGGAAAAAGGTCCCGCAGTGTATTGGTGATATATTTGGTGGAAGGTGGTAGCTCCATCATTGATCAACAGATTGGGGTTGAAACAAGTTGTTTCACTGATGTTTATATTTTATACATTTAATTCTATATTGGAGTTATTTTTCCAGATTATTTTAATAAAAAAAAGGCTGTTATGGCCATTTATATTCCAAAATTACAGTGTGGTCTCATCATTTTAGGAGGGAAGAGAATGGGTTGTTGGAGTACAAGTGGTATAGCAGTAAGAGGTAAAATGAGTACATCTGGACTACACTGGTCATGTCCCGGTGTCACAACACTCACATTGAAGTGAAAGCTTAATTTTCACACGTACACACAGAAATTAGCTTAGCATAAGAGACAACGCTGTATCCTGGCCTAGGCCGACAAGGCCCAGGCCTAGGGCAGCACTTTAACAGGGGGGCAGCACGGAAAGAGTCCCCGCTGGCTTGTGCTACACTGTTAGCGTAGCGCCAGTCTTATGACGCGTACTGTGCTGAGAGGCAAATTAGCCTAGTGCCCCCATAAAGTGGCCACAGTGCTTCCGGTATGTGGGCGGCCGGCATTCCGCAACTGTTTGTGTTTGTGTGTGTGTGTGTGGGGTGGGGCACTTCAAATTTTGACTGTCCTATCATTCTGGACCACAAACCTTCCTCACTGTGCTATATGTTTTCTGCTGCACCATTGGCATGGTTATATCTTCTTAGTCCTCTCCATAAAATTATCAGAAATTTGTGCTTAAAGTAGAACTATAGGCAACTTTTTAATTTTGGATAGAGTAAGGGAGGGTTATAACCCCTGTCAGTTTATTTTTTACCATCCCTGTCCCATTACAGAGATTTCCCTTCACTTCCCGCCCAATAGCCAAACAGGAAGTGCGAGGAAATCTATGCAAATTAAGGGAATCCATTGCCCCCCCCCAGGCCCACAGAACTAGTGTCCCCACTCAATAATTTCAGGGCGGGTTTTAAACAGCAAGGGGTGGGTCATATTTAAATTAGGGGGTGCACAAGTTTAGTCAGGCCTAGGGCAGCACAAAACCTAAATACACTACTGATAAGAGACCGCAATACATCTTCAGATACAGACAAAATAAGCTGCTGATTTTATTGCCGATGTGGCAATAATATAGACAAATCTTGGGTTTATGTACTCAGCACTCCTTGAAGGGGTAGATCCATCTGAAACTGATACTTCAGTCTTTTCTCAGGGGTTCTATTGTGAGATATCTGCAGTGTGTTTCCAGGTATGCACATCTGCCAAGGAGTTCCCACCATCCCTGTGCTGGGTTCCCGGGTCTGTACACCTGCTGTGCCCATTACGAGGGGTTACCACCATCCCTGTGCTGAGTTCCAGGTCTGTATAAGTGATATGCCCATTATGAGGGGTTCTCACCATTTCTGTGCTGAGTTCCCGGGTCTGTACACCCGTTGTGCCCATTATGAGGGGTTCTCACCATCCCTGTGCTGAGTTCCCGGGTCTGTACACCTGCTGTGCCCATTATGAGGGGTTACCACCATCCCTGTGCTGAGTTCCAGGTCTGTATACCTGATATGCCCATTATGAGGGGTTCTCACCATTTCTGTGCTGAGTTCCCGGGTCTGTACACCCGCTGTGCCCATTATGAGGGGTTCTCACCATCTCTGTGCTGAGTTCCCGGGTCTGTACACCTGCTGTGCCCATTATGAGGGGTTCTCACTATCTCTGTGCTGAGTTCCAGGTCTGTACACCTGCTGTGCCAATTATGAGGGTTCCCATTGTAAAGGAAATTTGTAAGTTCTGCATATAATTGTATTCTATTTTGTATGTATTGCACACTGCCCTCACTATGCACACGTCACTAATAATGTTTTCATTACATGTTTGCATTCTTTCTGGTTTTATACTGAGGATGTCAATACCCATACTGAGCATGCAATTTATCACCCAGAAGCATAGGTGTGCGCAGATTATTGCATTAGGGTGTGCACTGTAAAGCTCAAATACACATGTGTGTCTACAGATATATGGTGCTGGTGTTCTGTCAAATTATCCAACTCATCAAAAACTCCAACCACGTCACTTCCGGTTTCTTTAAACCGTCAGTAATTGGAGATTTTGACCAATTGCTGTTTGGACACAACACCAGTAACTGAATACAGTCCGGTACAGGAAGATTTAGCTATTTTGACAGAACAGCGGCTAACGAGGACAAAGTTGTCGCCACGGGGGGGTGGGATCTGGGGGTCCCCTTGTTAAAGGGGGCTTCCAGATTCCGATAAGCCCCCCGCTCACAGATCCCCACAACCACCGGGCAATGTGGGGATGAGGCCCTTGTCCCCATCAACATGGGAACACCCTCCCCATGTTGAGGGCATGTGGCCCAGTATGGTTGAGAAGTGGGGGGCGCTCTCTCGTCCCCCCCTCTTTTCCTGCGGCCTGCCAGGTTGCGTGCTCGGATAAGGGTCTGGTATGGATTTTTGGGGGACCCCCACGCCATTTTTTTTTAAATTTTGGCGTGGGGTTCCCCTTAATATTCATACCAGACCCAAAGGGCCTGGTAATGCACTGTGGGGGAATCCCAGGCCGTTTTTTTCAATGACTTTTATTTATATATATATATATATATATTGCAGAGACCCGATAATTCATTAATAGCCGCGAGTACTTTTAAATGACTTTTTTTTCCTTTAGAAATGTCATTTTGCTCTCGGACTGTTATAAACACGGGAAACACACGCCACTTTACAGGCATACTATAGACACCCCCCAGGTACGAAATTTAAAGGAATATTTCACTTTTATTGTTTCACTTTAAGCATTATTAAAATCACTGCTCCTGAAAAAATGTCTGCTTTTAAAACTTTTTTTTGCATTGATCCATGTCCCCTGGGGCAGGACCCAGGTTCCCAAACACTTTTTGTGACAATAACTTGCATATAAGCCTTTAAAATTAGCACTTTTGATTATTCATGTTCGTGCCCCATAGACTTTAACAGTGTTCGCGTGTTCGAACAAACTTTTTGCCTGTTCGCATGTTCTGCTGCAAACCGAACAGGGGGGTGTTCGGCCCATCCCTACTGGTGACATTTGATTTCTTTGACTTGACACGGTTCCAGCCGTTGGTTTCTACAGCACCTATTTATATGAAATAAGAGAATTGGTAAAAAGGAACTACTATTGGGCTAATCCTGGGGATTTCTGCCACTTCTTATATCAAAGAGAAGACCAAAATCTTTGGTGACGATGGTCTCTCCATGTACCTGTGCCACGTAGTCATGTGGCACAGGTACATGGACGACATCTTCGTCGTCTGGGATGGCCCTCAATCCCTTTTAAACAAATGTTTAGAGGCATTGAATAAAAAACAATTCAACCTCAAATTTACTATGCTATCCGACAAGTCCACTATCAAATTTTTAGACATTGAAATCTCAATTAATGAATCCAATATATTATCCTCTAAACTATTCAGGAAACCCACTGCAGGGAATACCGTACTGCATTCATCCAGTTTTCACCCCAAACAATTAATTAACTCAATCCCCTACGGATAAAACGCAATTGTTCCAACTATTCAGACTTTAAACACGAGGCCAACAAACTTAAAAATCGACTACTACAACGCGGCTACAGCCACAAATGTCTCAAAAAAGCCTCTAAACGTGACAACTTGAAGGATAGACATGAACTACTAATTCCCAAGCAAACACCAACCACTGATGCCAGTTCAAGAATAATTACCACCTATAACAATGATCACAATGGAGTCAGACATGCCAAAAATATTGGCATTTATTGACCTCCGATCCGATCATAGGCCCCTTTGTACCCCCAAGGCCCCTAGTCACTTACAGACGAGCCACCTCTGTGAGAGACTTATTAGTCCAGAGTGAATACAAGGGACAAGAGAGAGGTGATCCATGTACTACAGTGGGCACGTTCCAATGTGGATCTTGTTCCTACTGTAAGTACATGAACACAAGGAGGAACATATATTTGCCCAATAGCATGCACTTCGTGCCTAAAAGTGTATCTACTATTATGTAACTGTAATTGTTTTTATGTGGGGAAAACCCTACAAAAATTATGGCAGAGACTTTATCGCCATCTCAGGGCCATGCAATCAGCTGACCCTGACCTCCCGCTAGGCAGACATGTAGCCCAAGTACATGGTGGCATCTGTCCTAAAATTTCCATCTTAGTATTAGATCGTTTACATTCAAGCTCCCGTGGCGGAGATTTCAATAAAATTCTCCTACAGCGAGAACTCCGCTGGATATCAAAACTCGACGTGACAAAGCCACCGGGCCTCAATGAAGCCTTTAATTTGAAACCCTTCCTCCCAGGTTTTGCTACAGGGGGCTATGATAAGGAATTATAGAAAGACTAAATGTTCTCGTGCTGCTTACCATCCCCCTTTCTTGTGCTTTTCTTTTTCTTTTTCTGTTTATTATCCTGTTCCAATTTTATTTACCCTTTCCCAATTGGGTCTAATTTGATGTCTATCTTTGGCTTGCCAAATATATGAAGAATGTCTTTAGGTAAACTTCACATCAAATATTGTACCATGCTATGGAATTAAACAGTATACACTATATCTTGGTACTCAAAAACATTATTTTTTTTTCTTCTTTGCTTACACATTATATGTGGAATATTGTTCTTTAATGTTCTCCCCCTTTTTTTTTTTTTTTTAGGGATTATCACTTTTATCATTTATGTACAGACGTGATTCCCACGTCCTGACAGTCGAGGGTAGATTGGCTAAGTCTGTTCGACTCGACTTTAATCATGACCCTTTCTTTCCCTCCCGTTATAGCTATATTGAACTGCCTGGGTCTGGTATCTTTTGTTGTTGTCCCCGTTGAGATGGCTCGTCGGTGCTCCCTGACACGGAAAGGCCTCCGTTTTCACGTTGTGGGGATGTAGGCACATCGTCAGCAGCACTGATGCGCATGCGCCCGATCTAGTATCTCACACTGAGGGACTTCTATCTCCACCCTGCCAGGCTGCCCTCTTTCCGTGTCGGCGGCCTCCGTCGACGTCTGACGTCACTGCGCTTCCCAGCGCGCTGACGTTGGACGCCGCTCAGGCCGAGGAGCCGCGATTGGCTGGCATCCTCTGTATACATACCCGACCGTCTGAAAGGTCTATTCGCCTGCCTTTTAATCAAAGCTGATGATTTTCTCCTGGGCTCACACTCATTTTAAATATGAATTATTGGCTGTTCTGTGTCTCCACCCTCAAAACACCAGGTATTTAATCTAAACATAACACACACATATCCTTGCTACACAGCTGAGAGGAGCTTGTTTTCCTGCAGAGGGACCAGTGCAACCAAACAACAAAGGTTAGTTACTCAATTTAAATCCCTTTTTGTGCCTCTGCCCAGTCTATATCTAACCATTCATAGTGAGATTCTCCTTATCTCTGATAGCACACTGGCTTTTATGCTATATCTTACTTTAAAATGCATGGATTTTTCAGTCCCCAGACATATACAATGTCCCTTATCTTTTACCATTTTTAGATGTGCGCCATTCATGCCTATCAGTGGCGGCTCTTGTGAGCCCTGGCCTGCCGTCTCTTCTTTTGGGGACACCAAAGTTAATCCCTCGCAGTACCCTTTTACCCCCATGTAACAACCATCTCTGTGGAAACCAAGTTAATCCATTGGACCCAAGGACGTGGGAGCTCATCTCCTAACATTTATATATATATCTTTATACATATATTCTTAAATTAGTATCTATTCTTATGATGTCCTTTTGCCCTGTTGGGAGAGAAAATCTCTAACCCCTCAATCCATCTTATTATCTCCTTTATGGTATATGTAGGTGCTAAATATACTTACTAACACATATGTATATATATTTTTTCTTTTTAGAAATACACCAATCTGCTTCTTTGAAACCCCTGAGGAAGGAAGTACACATCATAAAAAGAATTGAGTCTTTTTGTGCTATTCCGAAACATGTAGGGTGTTTTTGTTGTATCCCCACTCCATGTATTTGACCATTTTTGGTCTTTCAGGGTGGTTCATTACAGCAATATACCAGTTGTATTTCAATCAACTATCATTCTCTTCATATTCAATTTTATATTCACTATGTGTTTTGTATATTTTGTATATTATGTAATAATAAAATTTTGCTAATTTTCTAAATATTCTTGTATTCTATCTGCATCTACAATTTTTTTTTTTTTCTGGTGATGTACTGCCCATAATATCCCTTTTGGGGCACATACAATTTTGGCACCTATTTATATGCACCTGTTAGGAGGTATGCCAGGGCATCCAAGTAGAGATAGTCAGGGACATTTTAAAGGTTTTTTGGACTGTGATGCTAAGAATTCTTAAGCAAAGTTGCATCGACCGTTCTAAGCCTGGTCTGAAGTTATTCAAAGGTTTGTGTGGAGAGGACACAGGCTCAGCAGTGTCAATCCTAAATGCAACTGTGTGTAGCGAAATGGGGCAGTACTTTTCAAAGGAATTCTGTACTTTATTACTGCAGACAATGACACGGCTCCCCTTTAATTCGGGGAACTGTTTTAATGTTAGATTCTCACATGAACGCAGTCCCCGCCTTGTCCTCGGCATTAATGAGTGCATTCACAGTGAAAGGCCAAAAGTGCAGGGGCTGGAAGTAATAAATTCCACTGCTTTTGACCACCAAAGTGGATGTGGGGGTGTTAGAAGTACTGACACCAGTGCTGGGGGTTATTATTGCATCCACTGACATCAATGCTGGGGGTTATTTTTGTGTCCACTGACAGCAATGCGGGGGGTTATTATTGCATCCACTGACACCAATGCTGGGGGTTATTATTGTGTCTACTGACACCAGTGCTGGGCGTTATTATTGCATACACAGGCACCAATGCTGGGAGTTTTTATTGTATCTACTGACATCAATTCTGGGGTAATTATTGTGTCCACTGACACCATTGCTGGGGGTTATTATTGCATCCACATACACCAATGCTGGGGGTTATTATTGCATCCACAGGCACCAATGCTGGGAGTTATTATTGTGTCTACTGACATCAATGCTGGGAGTTATTATTGCGTCTACTGACATCAATGCTAGGATTCCTTTTTGCATCCACTGACACCAATGCTGGGGGCTATTATTGTGTCTACTGACACCAGTGCTGGGGGTTATTATTGCATCCACTGACACCAGTGTTGGAGGTTATTATTGCATCCACAGGCACTAATGCTGGGAGTTATTATTGCGTCTACTGACATCAATGCTGGGGGTTATTATTGCGTCCACTGACACCAATGCTGTGGCTTATTTTGCATCCACTGACACCAATGCTGGAGGTTATTGTGTTCACTGACACCAGTGCAGGGGGTTATTATTGCATCCAAAGATACCAATGCAGGGGGTTATTATACTTACCTAGGTGGATGCAGCATTGGTCCGATGCTGCCTCAGTCCCCCGGCATCTCTGCACTGAGAACCGAGCCACCGAACATCGCCAATGGCTCGGTTCTCACAGATCCCTGAGCGGAGAGCTTCTTACTGTCAGTCAGCAGCTCTGACTGAGTGAGACAAACGGCATGGGCACCTACCAGGCCCTTTGGGTCTTGTATGGATATAAAGGGGAACCCCGCACCCAAATTAAAAAAATGAAAGGCGTGGGGCCCCCAGGCCCTATATACTCTGAACAACAGTATACAGCCGGTGCAAACAAGACAGGGACTGTAGGTTTGTTGTTAAGTAAAATCTGTTTGTAATTTTGAACTGGTACATTTTTAAAGTGTAGCTCCAGCCAAAAAATCTTTTTTTTATAGCTTTTTGGAAAACATAGGGAAGGGTTATCACCCCTGTGACATTTGTTTTGCTGTCTGTGCTCCTCTTCAGAAGATTTCACCTCACTTTCTGTCCCAATGACAAATGTTTTTTGAAAATCTGGGGTTTTTAGTGAAACAAGGATTGGTGATAAAGCATCTCCATTCCCAGTGGATACCTGTTAAGGGGAAACATGTCGCGTGGAGCATGAGCCTGAGACATCACCACACTGAACAGCTGACTGGTAGACACCGTGGCTGATTCAAACCTACTTTTCTTACCTGCTTGAATTTATGGACTTTTTTCTTGTATGATTTGTTTTTTAAATAAATACTTTTGCTGGAACATACTGCACCATGAAGCCCTCTTGTATTTCTCCATCAGTGCAGACCCCCTCCATCAATGCAGACCCCCTCAGTGCAGACCCCATCCATCAATGCAGACCCCCTCAGTGCAGACCCCCCTCCATCAGTGCAGACCCCCTCAGAGCAGACCCCCCTCCATCAGTGCAGACCCCCCTCCATTAGTGTAGATCCCCTCAAAGCAGACCCCCCTCCATCAGTGCAGACCCCCTCAGATCAGACCCCCCTCCATCAGTGCAGACCCCCTCAGTGCAGACCCCCCTCCATCAGTGCAGACCCCCCTTCATCAATGCAGACCCCCCTTCATCAATGCAGACCCCCTCAGAGCAGACCCCCTCCATCAGTGCAGACCCCCTCAGTGCAGACCCCCCTCCATCATTGCAGACCCCCTCAGAGCAGACCCCCTCAATCAGTGCAGGCCCCCTCAGAGCAGACCCCCTCCATCAGTGCAGACCCCCCTCCATCAGTGCAGACCCCCTCAGAGCAGACCCCCTCCATCAGTGCAGACCCCCTCAGAGAAGACCCCCTCAGAGCAGACCCCGCTCCATCAGTGCAGACCCCCTCAGCAGACCCCCCTCCATCAGTGCAGACCCCCTCAGCAGACCCCCCTCCATCAGTGCAGACCCCCTCAGAGCAGGCCCCCTGAGTGCAGACGCCCTCAGTAGACCCCCCTCCATCAGTGCAGACCCCCTCAGAGCAGGCCCCCTCAGTGCAGACGCCCTCAGCAGACCCCCCTCCATCAGTGCAGACCCCCTCAGAGCAAACCCCCCTCAGTGCAGACCCCCCTCCATCAGTGCAGACGCCCTCAGCAGACCCCCCTCCATCAGTGCAGACCCCCTCAGCAGACCCCCCTCCATCAGTGCAGACCCCCTCAGAGCAGACCCCCCTCCATCAGTGCAGACCCCCTCAGAGCAGACCCCCTCCATCAGTGCAGACCCCCCTCCATCAGTCCAGACCCCCCTCCATCAGTGCAGACCCCCTCAGAGCAGACCCCCCTCCATCAGTGCAGAGCCCCCTCCATCAGTGCAGACCCCCTCAGAGCAGACCCCCCTCCATCAGTGCAGACCCCCTCAGAGCAGACCCCCTCCATCAGTGCAGACGCCCTCAGCAGACCCCCCTCCATCAGTGCAGACCCCCTCAGAGCAGACCCCCCTCAGTGTAGACCCCCTCAGCAGACTCCCCTCCATCAGTGCAGACCCCCTCAGAGCAGACCCCCCTCTGTGCAGACCCCCTCAGCAGAACCCCCTCCATCAGTGAAGACACCCTCAGCAGACCCCCCTCCATCAGTGCAGACCCTCCCCTCCCATAACGCCCCCCATGCCCCAGCAGTGAGCACATACAGCGGCCGCCAGCGTCGTGTGTTCAGTGGAGAGGGGAGGGGCCGATCCGTGCCAGAGGAGAAGCCGATTCATTGGCTGCATGGATCGAGCCCCCTTCCTCTCTCCACTGAACACAAGAGGGAGCGATCTAGCGGCGGCACTAGCGGCCATTTTCCTGAAGCCAGCTTCCAAAAAATGCAAATTGCAAACATTCCCGATTTTCCCTGGGCAAATCCCGATTCGGGACAGTCTCCGATCGGGACAAGGGTCCCAAAATCGGGATTGTCCCGGGAAAATCAGGACTGTTGGCAACTATGCTAGGGGTAGATTTCATCTCACTTCCTGTTGTCTTCTTCCGTTTGCAAGTAAGAGTCATTTGTAAGCTGGATGTTTGAAAGTAGGGGCCTGCCCTATATACTCTGCAAAAGTTGGGGCCTTAGGTGTTGGTGTTGCCACAACACTGTAAGTCCTCACAGTTACTCTTGGTGGGCGCTGGAACGGGCCCTGCTGTGAAATATTGTATCAAGATTTGTAATTACATGCACCTGTTAAACAGGGGCAGAAAAATTGGGCCTTAGGCACTGGTGCCACAACACTGCAACCCCTCACAGATGCTATAGTTGGAGCGCAGGAATGAGCCCTGCTGCAAAGTATTGCATCAAAAATTGTAATTATACACCCCCGTTAAACAGGGGCTGAAAAATTGGGCCTTGGGCACTGGTGCTGGTGCCACAACACTGCAACCCCTCACAGATACTCTTGCTGGAGCGCAGGAATGAGCCCTGCTGCAAAGTATTGCATCAAAAATTGTAATTATACGCCCCTGTTAAACAGGGGCTGAAAAATTGGGCCTTGGGCACTGGTGGCGGTGCCCAGAACCAAAAATGTTCTTACAAGCTATCAGCATGAAAATTGAGGAGGAAGAGGATTGTGACTCAGCATAACAGGATAGTCACTCAGCATCAGCATAGGCAGTCTTGAAGGGATCTCACATTAAAAATAAAAACAATCGGTTACATCAGCATCAGGTGCTTGGTAGCTGGTGGTGATCCAAGACTGATTCATTTTTATGAAGGTCAACCGATCGACCGATTCAGTGGACAGGCGCACCCTGTGATCGGTTACAAAGCCTCTAGCAGCACTGAATGTGCTTTCTGAAAGAACGCTGGTTGCAGGACAGGCCATTAGCTTAATTGCATACTGTGCAAGCTCTGGCCAGTGATCCATCCTCAAGACCCAGTAACCCGGAGGATTTTCGGTGGGAAAGGTGTCCAAGTATGATCTTGCCCCTAGGTAATCCTGCACCATGTGAATCAGATGCTGGCGATGGTTGCTGGAACCGCTCATACCTTGGGGCTGCGGACTTAAAAATTGTCTGAATGCATCGGTCAGACGGCCACCTTCTTCACGGCTCCTTCTGTGACTGACCGAAGCCTCAGAAACACGTTGTCCAGGAGGACCAGAAAATTGTAACTTCCCAGGCTCTGGAAGCGCGTTGCACAAACCTTTCTGCAAGGCCTCCTGAAGATGTTTCATCCTCTGCTCCCTCTGCGATGGCAAGATAAGGTCCGCAACCTTACCCTTGTAACGTGGATCAAGGAGGGTTGCCAGCCAGTAATCATCCCTCTCCTTGATACCACGAATACGAGGATCCTTCCGCAGGCTTTGCAGGATCAGGGAGGCAATGCAGCGAAGGTTTGCTGAGGTATTCGGTCCAGAGTCCTCTGGGTCACTAAGGATGACATGATCCGCAGCCACGTCCTCCCAGCCACGTACAAGTCCATGGGTTTCTTCGGACTGTAAATGATCCCTTAAAGACTGCTGCTGATGCTGGGTGTCAGGCTCCACCTCCATGCTGACACAATCCTCGTCCTCTTCCTCCTCTTCCTGTGTGATCGGTGGGCACGCAAGAACACTGTCTGGATAAAGGGGGCCTTGAGCGGTAAGGAAGTCCTCCTCTTCCTCCCTCTGTTCTGCCTCAAGTGCCCTGTCCATTATTCCACGCAGCGTGTGCTCCAACAGGTGGACAAGAGGCACAGTGTCACTGATGCATGCACTGTCACTGCTCACCATCCTCGCGGCCTCCTCAAATGGTGACAGGACAGTGCATGCATCCCTGATCATAGCCCCTGGCATGGGGAAAAAAAACAATCTCCCCTGACCCTGTCCTGGTGCCATAGTTGCATAGGTACTCATTGATGGCCCTCTGCTGCATGTGCAGCCGCTGCAGCATGGCCAATGTTGAGTTCCACCTGGTGGGCATGTCACAGATTAGGAGGTTCTTAGGCAGGTTAAATTCCTTTTGGAGGTCAGCCAGCCGAGCACTGGCATTATATGACCTGCAGAAATGGACACAGACTTTCCTGGCCTGCCTCAGGACATCCTGTAAGCCCGGGTACCTGCCTAAGAACCGCTGCACCACCAAGTTAAGGACGTGAGCCAAACAGGGCACATGGGTCAGTTGCAGGTTTCAGAGAGGACTGAAGGTATAGTGGGGTTGGAGATCCCAGCTGATGAGGAGCAAGGAGAGGGGAGAGGTCTGCTTTGTTCTTTGGTGTGGGTCTTTTAGGTACGCTTGCCAACGAACTGCATGGCAGGTCGACATATGTCTGGCCAAGCATGTGGCGCCCAAGCGGGTGATGTTTTGGCCACGCGAGATACGCTTGAGACATATGTGGCAAATAGCAGCGGTGGGATCTGATGCACTCATCTCAAAAAAGAGAGGCCCACACCAAAGAACTTTTGGAATAACGCGCAAAGACAGCAGCGCCCTGCACATGCGGAGCTCTGCGGTGTGATGCAGTCAGTATACTGCCCTTAAGCTGGCCCCTGGAGGGCATCCTGCCTCATTGGAGATGTGCCTCCTCCTCCTCCTGTCTCCTATCGGGCACCCACGTGGAGTCAGTGACCTCATCATCCCCTCCCTCCTCATCACTGGAGCAAAGCTGGCAGTATGCTGCAGCTGGGGGAACATGACTGCCAGATTACTATCCTTCTTAGGCACCCCCTCTCTCTGGGCTCACGTTACTGCCTTCCTCTGAGCCTTCAAAACGCTGTGCATCCTGGAGCATGTACCCATCACTGTGGTGAAACAGTTCGGGGAACTCCTCAGGAGGACATGGTGGGGCTAGAGAAGGAGTGACTGATGCCATTGAGCCGAAGGAAGAGGCCGCGTTGGCAGCTGCTTTGCCAGACAAAGTACCCTGAGCATGGGTGAGAGAGGATGAGGAGGATGAGGACGGCATGGTCATCCACTCTACCAAGTCTTCCGCATGTTGCGGCTCAGCACCATCTCCGCAACCAGCACTGTTGCCTCTAGCCACAGAGCCTGCTTGCAGAGGGCACAGTACACTAACTGTAAATACTGCAGCTGCCTGCCTGTGGTATTAATAGGATCAGAACAACAGCAATTGTCTTCAGGTAGCCTTAGGTGCACACTGTGCAGAGGACGCAGTACACTTACTGTAAATACTGCAGCTGCTTGCCTGTGGTACTAATAGGATCAGAAGAACACCACCAATTTTCTTCAGGTAGCTTTAGGTGCACACTGTGCAGAGGACACAGAACACTAACTGTAAATACTGTAGCTGCCTGCCTGTGGTATTAATAGGATCATAACAACAGCAATTGTCTTCAGGTAGCTGTAGGTGCACACTGTTCAGAGGACGCAGTACACTAACTGTAAATACTGCAGCTGCCTGGCTGTGGTACTAATATGATCAGAAGAACACCACCAATTTTCTTCAGGTAGCTTTAGGTGCACACTGTGCAGAGGACGCAGTACACTAACTGTAAATACTGCAGCTGTGGTACTAATAGGATCAGAAGAACACCACCAATTTTCTTCAGGTAGCTTTAGGTGCACACTGTGCAGAGGACACAGTACACTAACTGTAAATACTGTAGCTGCCTGCCTGTGGTACTAATAGGATCAGAAGAACACCAACAATTTTCTTCAGGTAGCTTTAGGTGCACACTGTGCAGAGGACACAGTACATTAACTGTAAATACTGTAGCTGCCTGCCTGTGGTATTACTAGGATCAGAACAACAGCAATTTTCTTCAGGTAGCTTTAGGTGCACACTGTGCAGAGGACGCACTACACTAACTGTAAATACTGCAGCTGCCTACCTGCGGTACTAATAGGATCAGAAGAACACCATCAATTTTCTTCAGGTAGCTTTAGGTGCACACTGTGCAGAGGACACAGTACACCAACTGTAAATACTGCAGCTGCCTGCCTGTGGTACTAATAGGATCAGAAGAACACCACCAATTTTCTTCAGGTAGCTTTAGGTGCACACTGTGCAGTGGACACAGTACACTAACTGTAAATACTGTAGCTACCTGCCTGTGGTATTAATAGGATTAGAACAACAGCAATTGTCTTCAGGTAGCTTTAGGTGCACACTGTGCAGAGGACGCAGTACACTAACTGTAAATACTGCAGCTGCCTGCCTGTGGTACTAATAGGATCAGAAGAACACCACCAATTTTCTTCAGGTAGCTTTAGGTGCACACTGTTCAGAGGACGCAGTACACTAACTGTAAATACTGCAGCTGCCTACCTGTGGTACTAATAGGATCAGAAGAACACCACCAATTTTCTTCAGGTAGCTTTAGGTGCACACTGTGCAGAGGACGCAGTACACTAACTGTAAATACTGCAGCTGCCTGCCTGTGGTACTAATAGGATCAGAAGAACACCACCAATTTTCTTCAGGTAGCTTTAGGTGCACACTGTGCAGAGGACACAGTACACTAACTGTAAATACTGTAGCTGCCTGCCTGTGATACCAATAGGATCAGAAGAACACCAACAATTTTCTTCAGGTAGCTTTAGGTGCACACTGTGCAGAGGACGCACTACACTAACTGTAAATACTGCAGCTGCCTACCTGTGGTACTAATAGGATCAGAAGAACACCACCAATTTTCTTAAGGTAGCTTTAGGTGCACACTGTGCAGAGGACGCACTACACTAACTGTAAATACTGCAGCTGCCTACCTGTGGTACTAATAGGATCAGAAGAACACCACCAATTTTCTTAAGGTAGCTTTAGGTGCACACTGTGCAGAGGACACTGTACACTAACTGTAAATACTGCAGCTGCCTACCTGTGGTACTAATAGGATCAGAAGAACACCACCAATTTTCTTAAGGTAGCTTTAGGTGCACACTGTGCAGAGGACGCACTACACTAACTGTAAATACTGCAGCTGCCTACCTGTGGTACTAATAGGATCAGAAGAACACCACCAATTTTCTTAAGGTAGCTTTAGGTGCACACTGTGCAGAGGACACTGTACACTAACTGTAAATACTGTAGCTGCCTGCCTGTGGTACTAATAGGATCAGAAGAACACCACCAATTTTCTTCAGGTAGCTTTAGGTGCACACTGTGCAGAGGACACAGTACACTAACTGTAAATACTGTAGCTACCTGCCTGTGGTATTAATAGGATTAGAACAACAGCAATTGTCTTCAGGTAGCTTTAGGTGCAAACTGTCCAGAGGACGCACTACATTAACTGTAAATACTGCAGCTGCCTACCTGCGGTACTAATAGGATCAGAAGAACACCATCAATTTTCTTCAGGTAGCTTTAGGTGTACACTGTGCAGAGGACGCACTACACTAGCTTGTAAATACTGCAGCTGCCTGCGGTACTAATAGGATCGGAAGAACAACACCAATTTTCTTCAGGTAGCTTTAGGTGCAGACTGTGCAGAGGACTAACTGTAAATACTGTAGCTAATAGGACTAATAGGATCAGAAGAACACCAGCAATTTTCTTCAGGTAGCTGTAAATAATGCAAAAACACCTGCCTGCCTGTCAGTAGGAAGAGAATAACAGGAACTGATCTAGCTAAACTGAATACAGTATATATATATATATATATATATATATATATATATATATATATATATATATATATATATGTGTGTATATACAACACCTAGGATGCATATATATACACAATACACTGTAAGTGCAGCTAACTGACTCGCCTGCCTACTCTATCTAACTTAAATCAAATGACACTGTCTCTCTCTCTCTCTCTATCTCTCTCTCAACGCCGCAACACACTGCACAGGGCCGACGTGCAGGCTGCCTTATATAGTGTGGGGCGTGTACTAAACCCCCTGAGCCATAATTAGCCAAAGCCACCCTGGCTTTAGTGAATTATGGCTCTCTGTACAGACGGCGCTGTGATTGGCCAAGCATGCGGGTCATAGTGCATGCTTGGCCAATCATCAGCTGGCAATGCACTGCGATGCCGCAGTGAATTATGGGCCGTGACGTGCCATTCGAATTTGGCGCGAACGGCCCATATGCTTGGCATTTCGACGAACGGACGAACATGCAATGTTCGAGTCGAACATGGGTTCGACTCGAACTCGAAGCTCATCCCTAGTGGTGAATAAGTAGATAAATAAAAGACCAAAACTCATTGTTACGTATCTTCACGTCTACACTGTAGTAAAAGTTGGTGGGGTCCAAAAACAGCATGTAATCATTGATGTATAAAGAGGTTTATTGTTATGAAAGGCATCTAATAGCTCGACGCGTTTCATGGATAGTTCCAATCTTTAGGAGCAGATGTAGTGTAGCTATCTATAAAGAATGTATAGAATAGTTTAGGGGGCTAACCAGAATGTCAGGCAGGGGAAGATAGAATGAGGTAGGTGATTTTAAACCATAATATGTTACTTACAAAGGACCTGTGTATATGAGTGCAGGACGCCAAGGGGTAGAGCCAGTCAGGGGTGGGTATCATCAATCCTGGGAGCTGAGGCGGTACCCTAAAGGGCAGCTAGATGGAACGTCAGAGGAAGTATTGGTTTCTGCACTAAGACCCTTTTCACAATGGGTCGTTTTGCAGGCGCCATTGTGCTAAAAATTGCCCTTGCAAACCGACCTGAAATAGCCGCTGCTGTGTCTCCAGTGTGAAAACCCCAAGGGCTTTCACACTGGAGTGGTACGCTAGCAGGACGGTAAAAAAAGTCCTGCTAGCAGCATCTTTGGAGCAGTGAAGGAGCAGTGTGTCTACCGCTTGTGGCCATTGAAATCAATGGAAATCAATGAAATCAAAGCAGAGGTGCTTTGCGGGGGTTTTGAACCCTTCCTTGGCCTCTAGCGGGGGGTAAAACCACCCCGCTAGCGGCCTTATAGCGCCGCAAATTCGACGGTAAAGCGCCGCTAAAAATAGTGGCGCTTTAACGCCGACGTACCTGTGTGAAAGGGGCCTTAAGGCACTTATGATTTTCAAGTTGTTCACCTACTGTAATACAAACTCTAACCCTCCCTGTAACCCTCATAATCCCCCTAAAAAACCCAACACTAACCCTCTCAACCCCCCTATTAACCTAACACTAACCTTCTCAACCCCCACCCATTAACCCAACACTAACCCTCACTGTAAGACCCCTGGGGCGAGGGCGGCATCGGCGGTAAAGCGCCGCTATTTTTAGCGGCACTTTACCGCCGTATTTGCGGAGGTATTCGGCCACTAGCGGGTCGCTTTTAACCCCCGCTAGCAGCCGAGAAAGGGTTAAAACCACCCGCTTTGCCGGCGGTATAGCCGCGCTGTCCATTGATTTCAATGGGCAGGAGCGATGGAGGAGGGATATACACACCGCTCCTCCACCGATCCAAAGAAGCTGCTAGCAGGACTTTTTTTACCGTCCTGCCAGCGCACCGCTCCAATGTGAAAGCCCTCGGGGCTTTCACATTGGAGAGACAGCAGCGGCTCTTTCAGGGCACTTTGCAGGCGCTATTTTTTGCGCTGTAGCGCCTGCAAAGCGCCCCAGTGTGAAAGGGGTCTAACCCTCACAATAATACTCACTGTAATCCTAACACTAAGCCTCCCTAAACCTGAACACCACCCCTTACTGCAATCTTAACACCACCCCTCCCCCTCCCTCTCTTTATTCTCACCCTAAGGCATACCTCCCAACTTTTTGAGATGGGAATGAGGGACACCTATCAGCAAAAGTATGCAGGCATAGAACACACCCCTTGCCACGCCCCCTTAAAGGAGAAATGTACAAAAAAACAAGATTGGTTAAACCCACAAGTGCTTTTTTTAACCACCACTATTCCTTTATATTGGCTTTAGGAATTTACAAATGCAGCAATTTAGAAATCAGATGAAAAGGTTAGCTCTGGAAAACACTTTTTGATAGCTAAAAAGTGCATTTTATATACATTTATATAGATCAGACCAAAATGAGGAACAAATGAGGGGGAATGAGGGACAGGGGGACTTTGTTCCAAATCAGAGACAGTCCCTCGAAATCGGGGACAGTTGGGAGGTATGCCCTAAGGCCCATTGCCTCCAATGTTTTTTATACATTTTATGATATTATTGAAACAATCAAATTTTGGTGCTTTTTTCCCAAAATATGATCATTTAAACACAACTTGTTTTCAGCTTTCTCATGTATAACCCAGACTGTGGAAAATGTCAGAAACCACGGGATGTTTTCCTTTCCTGGTGTAACACTCACATTGAGGTGAAAGCTTTATTTAGACGCGTACACACAGACATGAGCTTAGCATAAGAGACCGAAATAGATCTTCAGATACAGACAAAAATAGCTGCTGGAATGAATTGCTGATGTGGCAATAATATAGACAAATCTTGGGTTCATGTCCTCAGCATTCCTTGAAGGGGTCAGTCCACCTGAAACTGATATTTCAGTCTTTTCTCAGGGGTTCTATTCTGAGATATCTGCACTGTGTTTCCAGGTATGCTCATCTGCCAAGCCCATGAGGAGTTCCCACCATCCCTGTGCCGAGTTTCCGGGTCTGTACACCTGCTGTGCCCATTATGAGGGGTTCCCATTGTAAAGGAAATTTGTAAGTTCTGTATATAATTGTATTCTATTTTGTATGTATTGCACACGGCCCTCACTGTGCACACAGCACTAATAATGTTTTCATTACATGTTTACATTCTTTCTGGTTTTATACTGAGGATGGCAATACCCATACTGAGGATGCAGTTTATCACCCAGAAGGATACTCTGTATTCAGTCATTGGACCTTTTTTGACCAGCTCAAGAAGCAGAGCTCCATGGTTTAGCAAAGCCTGAGAGCTATAAAAAGAGTGTATATTTATATAGATAGTCGAGATATAGAGAGCTTTTGGTTCTATTTGAAGGGCCAGAAGTTTGTTTTTACTTCGGCAGGTAAACCAATCAAGCATGCCAAGTTAATTTGATTGGCTGTTTTAGAGGTAGATATAATAACTTTAAAACTCACACATGGAAGCAGACCAGGCGAATAAGCATGCTGCATTACAGCCCCGGACACTTGCTGGGTCTGTGCAACTCACAGATTCCACCCTAGTTCTGGCCCAGTATAGCTGGGATTAATAATTCAACTTTAAGGACCCCAGAACGAGAAGAACAAGTGGTCCACAGGGGGCAACTTTTTATGAAACAGGACTTGGAAAAATGTGATCTTTTTTGTCTGCCAGTCACTCTTTTCCGTCCAGCTTAACACATGGACTGGGTCATCAGTAGGGATGAGCTTTGAGTTGGAATCGAACTCATGTTCGACTCGAACATTGGCTGTTCGCAAGTTCACTGAACAGCAAACAATTTGGGGTGTTCGCGGCAAATTCGAATGCCGCGGAACACCCTTTAAAAGTCTATGGGAGAAATCAAAAGTGCTAATTTTAAAGGCTTATATGCAAGTTATTGTCATAAAAAGTATTTGGGGACCTGGGTCCTGCCCCAGGGGACATGGATCAATGCAAAAAAAAGTTTTAAAAACGGCCGTTTTTTCAGGAGCAGTGATTTTAATAATGCTTAAAGTCAAACAATAAAAGTGTAATATCCCTTTAAATTTCGTAGCTGGGGGGTGTCTATAGTATGCCTGTAAAAGGGCGCATGTTTTCCCGTGTTTAGAACAGTCTGACAGCAAAATGACATTTCGAAGGAAAAAACCCATTTAAAACTACTCGCGGCTATTGCATTGCCAGTCCGACAATACACATAGAAGTTCATTGATAAAAATGGCATGGGAATTCCCCACAGGGGAACCCCGAACCAAAAAAAAAAAAAAAAAAATGACGTGGGAGTCCCCCTAAATTCTATACCAGGTCCTTCAGATCTGGTATGGATATTAAGGGGAACCCCGGCCAAAATTTAAAAAAAAATGACGTGGGGTTCCCCCTAAATTCCATACCAGACCCTTCAGGTCTGGTATGGATTTTAAGGGGAACCCCGCGCAAAAAAAAACAAAACAAACGGCGTGGGGTCCCCCCAAAAATCCATACCAAACCCATAGATAGATAATTATCCGAGCACGCAACCTGGCAGGCAGCAGGAAAAGAGGGTGGGATGAGTGTGCGCCCCCCCCTCCTGAACCGTACCAGGCCACATGCCCTCAACATTGGGAGGGTGCTTTGGGGTAGCCCCCCAAAACACCTTGTCCCCATGTTGATGAGGACAAGGGCCTCATCCCTACAACCCTGGCCGGTGGTTGTGGGGGTCTGCGGGCGGGGGGCTTATCGGAATCTGGAAGCCCCTACCATTTCACTAAAAAACTGTCACGGGACATGACGGGACTTCCCTGTGGCATTCCCCGTAATGTCACAGGGAAGTCCCGTCAAGTCACCGTGCGTCAGAGGGGGCGGGGTCACCGGGTGGCCCCGCCCCGTTATTTAAGAACCGTCAGATGAGGAGACGCCGTCACACAGCGGGAGCCTCCCTCCATGCCAGCATGGATGCGGAGCGGCCCGGAGAAGAAAATGAAGAAGAGAAGAAGATGAAGAAGATGAAGAGAAGAGCAGGAGCCTCCCCCCATGCCATGGGTGCAGAGCGGCCCGAGGAGAAGAAGATAGAAGACGCCGCGGAGGAGATGCTGGACGAGAACGCCGGAGGAAGAACCAGAAGAACCAGAAGAAGAAGATGAAGGAAGATAGAAGAAAGAAGAAGCATTTAAATAAAGGAATTGTCAAAAACTGTCTCTTGTCATTTTTAACATTTTTGACAGTTTTTTAGTAAAATGGTAGGGGTAAGACCTGTAGGGTCTGGTATGGAATTTAGGGGGAACCTCACGTCATTTTTTTAAAAAATTTTGGCCGGGGTTCCCCTTAATACCATACCAGACCTGAAGGGCCTGGTATGGAATTTAGGGGGACTCCCACGTCATTTTTTTAAAAAATTTTGGTTCGGGGTTCCCCTGTGGGGAATTCCTATGCCGTTTTTATCAATGAACTTTTATGTGTATTGTCGGCAATGCAATAGCCGCGAGTAGTTTTAAATGGGTTTTTTCCTTCGAAATGTCATTTTGCTGTCAGACTGTTCTAAACACGGGAAACATGCGCCCCTTTACAGGCATACTATAGACACCCCCCAGCTATGAACTTTAAAGGGATATTACACTTTTATTGTTTGTCTTTAAGCATTATTAAAATCACTGCTCCTGAAAAAACGTCCGTTTTTAAAACTTTTTTTTGCATTGATCCATGTCCCCTGGGGCAGGACCCATGTCCTCAAACACTTTTTATGACAATAACTTGCATATAAGCCTTTAAAATGAGCACTTTTGATTATTCATGTTCGTGTCCCATAGACTTTAACGGTGTTCGCGTGTTCGAACAAACTTTTTTCCTGTTCGCATGTTCTGGTGCGAACCGAACAGGGGGGTGTTCGGCTCATCCCTAGTCATTAGTCACAAGGAGTTATGGCTGCCTTAGTAAATGAGCGTGGGATAGAGCCAAGGTTCTCCACAGTTGTTTTTTTATAACATACCACTTCTTGTTTTACCTGTTACTAGGGATGGGCTGAACACCCCCCCCCCCCCCCCCGGTTTGGTTCGCAACAGAACATGCGAACAGGCAAAAAATTTGTTCGAACACCATTAAAGTCTATGGGACACGAATGTGAAAAATCAAAAGTGCTAAGTGCTAAAGGTTAATATGCAAGCTATCGTCATAAAAAGTGTTTGGGGACCCGGGTCCTGCCCCAGGGGACATGTATCAATGCAAAAAAAAAGTTTTAAAAACGACTGTTTTTTCAGGAGCAGTGATTTTAATAATGCTTAAAGTGAAACAATAAAAGTGAAATATTCCTTTAAATTTCGTACCTGGGGGGTGTCTATAGTATGCCTGTAAAGGGGCGCATTTTTCCCGTGTTTACAACAGTCTGAGAGCAAAATGACATTTCGAAGGAAAAAACCCATTTAAGGAAAAGAAAGTCATTTAAAAGTACTAGCGGTAGCGCCGGCAGCTATAATGAATTGTCAGGTCTCTGCAATACTCATAAAAGTCATTGAA
This sequence comes from Lithobates clamitans, assembly GCA_037952925.1. Taxonomy (NCBI): domain Eukaryota; kingdom Metazoa; phylum Chordata; class Amphibia; order Anura; family Ranidae; genus Lithobates; species Lithobates clamitans. The sequence continues at coordinate 108,831 of JBBGZY010001779.1, forward strand.
AAAAATGGCCTGGGATTCCCCCCACAGTGCATTACCAGGCCCTTTGGGTCTGGTATGAATATTAAGGGGAACCCCAGACCAAAATTAAAAAAAAAAAATGCGTGGGGGTCCCCCCAAATTCCATACCAGACCCTTCAGGTCTGGTGTGGATTTTAAGGGGAACCCCGCGCCAAACTTTTTTAAAAAAATAGCGTGGAGGTCCCCCTTAAAATCCATACCAGACCCTTATCCGAGCACGCAACCTGGCAGGCCACAGGAAAAGAGGGGGGACAAGAGAGCGCCCCCCCTCCTGTACCAGGCCATATGCCCTTAACATGGGGAGGATGTCCCCATGTTGATGGGGACAAGGGGCTCATCCTCACAATCCTTACCCCGTGGTCCCGGCCCCCCTCTGTGTGAAATGGTAATGGGGTACAAATGTACCCCTACCATTTCAAAAAAAGTGTCAAAAATGTTAAAAAAGACAAGAGACGGTTTTTGACAATTACTTTATTAATGTCTTCTTCTTTCCCCACTTCTTCTTCCATCTTGTTCTGGTCTTCATTCGGTTTTCTTCCTCCATCTTGTTCTTCCCCCACTTCCTCCTCTTCTTCCCCCGATCTTCGGCTTCTTCCTTCGGTCTTCTCGTCCGCATCTTGCTCCGGCTTCTTCTTCCCCGCTTCGTTCTCTGGACGATCCGCATCCATGGGAGGTTCCCGCAGTGTGATGCTTCTGTTCTTCTGACAGTTCTTATATAACTGAGGTTGACCCCGCACCCCTCTGACGCATGGAGACTTCACGGGGACTTCCCTATGGCTTTCCTCGTGATGTCAGAGGGGGGCAGGGTCACCCGGTTACGTAACAGGTCTGGTATGGATTTTGAGGGGGACCCCCACGCCATTTTTTTAAAAATTTTGGTGCAGGGTTCCCCTTAATATCCATACCAGACCTGAAGGGCCTAGTATGGAATTTGGGGGGACCCCCACGCATTTTTTTTTTAAATTTTGGTTCGGGGTTTCCCTTAATATTCATACCAGACCCAAAGGGCCTGGCAATGCACTGTGGGGGAATCACAGGCCATTTTTTTTCAATGACTTTTATGAGTATTGCAGAGACCCGACAATAGCAGCCGTCGCTACCGCTAGTACTTTTGAATTACTTTTTTTCCTCTAGAAATGTCATTTTGCTCTCGGACTGTTGTAAACACAGGAACACGCGCCACTTTACAGGCATACTATAGACACCCCCAGTTAAGAAATTTAAAGGAATATTTCACTTTTATTGTTTCACTTTAAGCATTATTAAAATCACTGCTCCCCAAAAAACTGACATTTTAAAACTTTTTTTTGCATTGATACATGTCCCCTAGGGCAGGACCCAGGTCCACAAACACTTTTTATGACAATAGCTTGTGTAGCAATAACTCACGGTGGAGCTGCTGGTTTAAAGCGGGCTGTTACCGTCACCTTTTTACCTGTAATTTCACCAATACCAAACTTAGAGTCCACGTTGAGCTTATTATCTGAAAATGTAGGCACCAGACACTTGAGTACTTTTCCAATGCTTTAATGGGAGATAACTGGAAGAAGTAGCAGGAAAGGGGTAGAAGAAGAGTTGCAGGGAAGTACAAATACCTTTTCTCTGTGTAGCACTAAGGAATTGAAATCTCAGGGATGAATGTATCTTCAGTTCAGGATTAAATCTTTGCCCGCCCGGATAGGTCTCTCTCACCAACCCAGCAGCCGGAGCGCAGCACAAACAAAAAGTCTCTGTCACAGACTTGAGTGGAACAAAACTGTACGATCCTCTGCCACAGGATGTAGTAGTTTTCGTTGAACAGCAAACACAGTACCAGAACCTTTAAGCTGACCCGGCAGTACTTGTGCAGTAGATTAGATTAAGATGCATCCTCCAATCGAGTCACCAGGTCCTCCTTAAGACCAGCCTTGCATGGTCTCTTCCAAGATGGGTCCTCCCCTGGATCTTCTCAATTGTCTGGCTTCTTCCGCAGGACAGACAGCACAGGACCATCCCAGCAATAGCAGGCCCCAGACAGACACCTCTGCCGAGTTGTCTCTGGGAAAGAAGAGCACTCATATACTTCAGCTTGTTGGTTTCCAATACCGACCCAGAGTGACAACGACACCCGCAGGCACAGTGTGGAACTGCACGCAACACAGTCAAACTGGAACAGAGGCTAATTTAACAATAGATTGAATCTGAACTATGTACAGAACAGATGACCCACTAAATATACATATAAGCAGTAGATTAAAAATCTACCAGCGCTACATACTCCCCCCACTACAATAGACGTTGTCCTCAATGTCTGCCAAAATATGACTCTCGAGCCTGAGAGTAGGTATTTGAACTTAAAACTTGGATAGGAGGAAGGAGAGACAGTATAGAAATGTTACAGGTTCAAACATTTATACAACATATTCACATCAATAATGTCACAAAACCCCACTATCTACCTAGCTGAAAGGCCTAACAGCTTGATAGGAGATCTAGCTGTTCCTGAAAGAAACAAAGTTAAACACACACAAAAATGTACAGTAGCATCACTAAACATTTTAGGAGCAAAGCCTCATTCCCCAGAGAATGACACTTTCTTCCCCAACTATTTCCCTTCTAATGAAAATGAACTAAAAGTAACTTGAAAAGTCCATCCCTATCTCGGGCATATTATATCCTTTCAGTAAAAGAAGATCCAGTTAGCAAAAAGTCTTTGGATATAGAAGCGAATATAGAGGTGAATAAAGTCTCTTGACCACAGAGTTCTCTAAACCCTGACACTATTTGGCTATATATCCCAAAGTTCTTTTTCTTTTAGAAGAATAGAAGACAACAGTCTCTTTGCATAATCACCAATAAAACCGGGGATCTGGTAATGTCAGTTTCTTCTCTAGTTTATCCACGGTGGTGACAAAGTAAACAATGTCATCTTTTCCAGGTCTGCAAATGACCACCTTGTCAGCATAGATGTGCTGACCATAGTTCCAATGCAGTAAACGTCCATTGAAACGTTCATCCATAGCAGCAGAATACCCAGCTCTCCGGAAAGGATTTGGTACAGACAAATAGTCCCACACAGCTTCACGGTACCATTGTTCCCGGTTGGCCTCAATTTCCTGCATAATTTCCTGAGTAACGTAGGGAAATTCCAGACCATATTCTGTGGCAACACGTTTGATGAGCACTCTCTCTAAATGGGCAAGTCTAGGTAAAGTTCTATTTTTCCCCAAACCAGAAGGCACACAAGAATTTGGTGATTTGCGCACCATATATCCGATGGGCATCAGCTCAAACTCAAGCAAATTAATAACTTTAGACAATGTCTCTTTGGTAGTACTGTGCGGCTCCACACAAGGTGATGTCTTCCCAGAATCCATCGTTATCCATTCTAAGAAAGTAAGGGCAGAGGCAACATCTTCACCCTGGGCCCACAATAGTTCCTGTTACATTGTTTCAAACTCATCATCACCAGAGAGATTTGACATAGAATCTATCTCCGAGTCTCTCAACTCTTCTGCTGGCAAATATTTACAAAGAGTCCCAGATATGTTCCCCTTTGATCTCTCACCCGTTCCTGACGTGGACTTCTCCGGATCCATGTATTCCTCCGGCTCCGGTACGGGTAGTCTCTGGGGCAGGCTTTGACCATGGCCGTGGGAAGCCTTCACATATCCCACCTTCCTTGGGACAAGTGCAGGGGGGATAGGTGTAGTAGAAGTAGAAATAAAGGTGATGTCCGCTGATGAAGCAGTAACAGCGACATCTCCCTCGGGAACACTCATGGTAGCAGATGAGACCACGGCCTGTTGCTCTCCAGCAGTGAGGGCAGCAGTTTCCACCGTAGCAATCCCTGTAGCCCAATCCACACGATAAGCACGGGGGGGCCTTGGAGGTTGCTCCACTGTGAACAAATATTCTCCGCACTGCAAACATCGGACAAATGGATGGCGATGTATGGCCAGTCCTTCACACTTGTGGCAAAGCATGCCCAGCCCTTCAATATCTCCAACAGTGTATAGTACGAACCTCCCCTGCGGCTTCAAACGAATGCCGGTATCTGTCAGCAGGGTTCCGGTTAGCATAGCACCTGCAGCGGTACTCGTAGGGAACATCTTGGACCCCATAGTTGACGGTATCAATGGAAAAGAAGACATGGTTGTACTCTGATCCTCTCTGTACGATCACGAGGCCTCTCTTCTCCTTTGGCACCAGACTCACACACACGCGTCCCACGCGGCAGCAAGTAGATGTGGCTCCTCCCACTTGTTCCTCTGATCACGTAGCTCCCGGGCTTTTACTTCTCACCCGCAGCCTACGCAGTCAGAAATGTAATCCTGCAATTTAACCCCTTCTTTTCCTGACGAAAGTGACAAAGTCCAGAAACCTCTTCTAACATAGACTCTCGGTGAAATACTTCTCAGGGCTGCTTAGGGCAATGGCAAACAATCGCAGACGATGCCCCCACATGTAGCAATAACTCACGGTGGAGTTGCTGGTTTAAAGTGGGCTGTTACCGTCACCTTTCTACCTGTAATTTCACCAATACCAAACTTAGAGTCCACGTTGAGCTTATTATCTGACAATGTAGGCACCAATCACTTGAGTACTTTTCCAATGTTTTAATGGGAGATAACTGGAAGAAGTAGCAGGAAAGGAGTAGAAGAAGAGTTGCAGGGAAGTTCAAATACCTTTTCTCGGTGTAGCACTAAGGAATTGGAATCTCAGGGATGAATGTATCTTCAGTTCAGGATTAAATGTTTGCCCCCCCGGATAGGTCTCTCTCATTAAACCAGCAGCCGGAGCGCAGCATGAACAAAAAGTCTCTGCCACAGACTTGGGTGGAACAAAACTGTACGATCCTCTGGCACAGGATGTAGTAGTTTTCAGTGAACAGCAAACACAGTACCAGAACCTTTAAGCTGACCCGGCAGTACTTGTGCGGTAGATTAGATTAAGATGCGTCCTCCAATCGAGTCACCAGGCCCTTCTTAAGACCAGCCTTATGCATGGTCTCTTCCAAGATGGGTCCTCCCCTGGATCATCTCAATTGTCCAGCTTCTTCCCGCAGGACAGACAGCACGGGACCATCCCAGCAATAGCAGGCCTCCAGACAGGCTTCTGGGCCTATTTGCACGGCTGCAGCAACGCAGCCCTCCAGCCCGGAGGGCCACGAGGTAGAACTCCCCTAGCACATGGCGTCTGTCCCATAAATACCCTCTCCCAGAATGCAATACAGAGGACCACCTCTGCCGAGTTGTCTCTGGGAAAGAAGAGCATTCATATACTTCAGCTTGTTGCTTTCCAACACCGATCCAGAGTGACAACGACACCCGCAGGCACAGTGTGGAACTGCACGCAACACAGCCAAACTGCAACAGAGGCTAATTTAACAATAGATTGAATCTGAACTATGTACAGAACAGATGACCCACTAAATTTACATATAAGCGGTAGATTAAAAATCTACCAGCGCTACACTTGCATATAAGCCTTTAAAATTAGCACTTTTGATTTCTCCTATAGACTTTTAAAGGGTGTTCCTCGGCTTTCAAATTTGCCGCAATCTCCCCAAATTGTTTGCTATTCGGCAAACAGGCGAACAGCCAATGTTCGAGTGGAACTCATGTTCGACCCGAACAGACAGCCCATCTCTACCTGTTACCAAAAGGTGTTACCAAAAGCTGAACATCCCTTCCAGAGATTACAAAAAGATATATCCAGATGCCCAAGTCAGGATCTTACAAGTATGCATTTTGTCTGTATAGACATGTTTTCTGGATGTCCAGTGGCAAATGCTACTGCAAAGGCCACAGTGAAAAGTGTTATCAGAAGTAGTTTGTAAGTACAGAGTGCAGAATCTACAGAGAGTAACAGAGGAAATCATTTTTATAGGAGAGTCCTTACTAGAAGTTTTGAGGTTCTGTTTTTACACCCCTATTGTCTACAATGTAGTGGAAAAAGTAGAGTAAGAAACTAGAACACTTTTGCCTGAATGTTTTATTATATTTTATTACGCCCCTAAGGGGATGTTGGACTCTCTCCCTATGGGATTTGGTTTGGGAGTGTGTTACTCACTTGCTTATATTTTGTCTCAGCAGCTGAAGTCCTCCATTCGGATCTCACAGAGAATGTTGCTGATCTTTTAAGGTTGTTGACAAACTCATTTATGTGTTTTCTCCCCAATTCCAGATCCTAAAAGTTTGGAAGGATCTAAAACTAAAGCCAGGTGACTTGTGGATTGTTAAGAGACATTTATATATAAGCAAATGTTTGGAGACTCAATACAGCATCTACAGTCAGGTCCATAAATATTGGGACATCGACACAATTCTAATCTTTTTGGCTCTATACACCACCACAATGGATTTGATATGAAACTAACAAGATGTACTTTGACTGCAGACTTTCAGCTTTAATTTGAGGCTATTTACAGCCAAAACAGGTGAACGGTGTAGGAATTACAGTTTGTATATGTGCCTCCTACTTTTTAAGGGACCAAAAGTAATGGGACAGATTAACAATCATCCATCAAACTTTCACTTTTTAATACTTGGTTACAAATCCTTTGCAGTCAATTATGCCGCGTACACACAGTCAGGCTTTTCGGCTACAAAAGTCCGACAGCCTGTCCGACAGACTTTCGACGGACTTTTGGAGGACTTGCAGCGGACTTGCGGCAGACTTTCTAACGAACGGACTTGCCTACGTACGATCACACAAAAGTCCGATGGATTCGTACGTGGTGACATACACCGGACTAAAATAAGGAAGTTGATAGCCAGTAGCCAATAGCTGCCCTAGCGTTGGTTTTTGTCCGTCGGACTAGCACACAGACGAGCGGATTTCTGGGTCCGGCGTAGTTACGACGTAAAGATTTGAAGCATGTTTCAAATCTAAAGTCCGTCAGATTTGCAGCTGGAAAAGTCCGCTGAAAGTCTGCTGAAAGTCCGGGGAAGCCCACACACGATCGGATTGTCAGCTGTATTTTGTCCGTCGGCGTCCGTCGGACTTTTGTAGACGAAAAGTCTGACCGTGTGTACGCGGCATTACAGCCTGAAGTCTGGAACACATAGACATCACCAGAGGCTGGGTTTTATCCCTGGTGATGCTCTGCCAGGCCTCTACTGCAACTGTCTTCAGTTCCTGCTTGTTCTTGGGGCATTTTCCCTTCAGTTTTGTCTTCAGCAAGTGAAATGCATGCTCAATCGGATTCAGGTCAGGTGATTGACTTGGCCATTGCATAACATTCCACTTCTTTCCCTTAAAAAACTCTTTGGTTGCTTTCGCAGTATGCTTCGGGTCATTGTCCATCTGCACTGTGAAGTGCCGTCCAATGAGTTCTGAAGCATTTTGCTGAAAATGAGCAGATAATATTGCCCGAAACACTTCAGAATTCATCCTGTTGCTTTTGTCAGCAGTCACATCATCAATAAATACAAAAGAACCAGTTCCATTGGCAGCCATACATACCCACGCCATGACACTACCACCACCATGCTTCACTGATGAGGTGGTATGCTTTGGATCACGAGCAGTTCCTTTCCTTCTCCATACTCTTCTCTTCCCATCACTCTGGTACAAGTTGATCTTGGTCTCATCTGTCCATAGGATGTTGTTCCAGAACTGTGAAGGCTTTTTTAGATGTTGTTTTGCAAACTCTAATCTGGCCTTCCTGTTTTTGAGGTTCACCAATGGTTTACATCTTGTGGTGAACCCTCTGAATTCACTCTGGTGAAGTCTTCTCTTGATTGTTGACTTTGACACACATACACCTACCTCCTGGAGAGTGTTCTTGATCTGGCCAACTGTTGTGAAGGGTGTTTTCTTCACCAGGGAAAGAATTCTTCGGTCATCCACCACAGTTGTTTTCCGTGGTCTTCCGGGTCTTTTGGTGTTGCTGAGCTCACCGGTGCGTTCTTTCTTTTTAAGGATGTTCCAAACAGTGGATCTGGCCACACCTAATGTTTTTGGTATCTCTCTGATGGGTTTGTTTTGTTTTTTCAGCCTAATGATAGCTTGCTTCACTGATAGTGACAGCTCTTTGGATCTTATATTGATAGTTGACAGCAACAGATTCCAAATGCAAATAGCACACTTGAAATGAACACTGGACCCTTTATCTGCTCCTTGTAAATATGATAATGAGGGAATAACACACACCTGGCCATGAAACAGCTGAACAGCCAATTGTCCGATTACTTTTTGTTCCTTAAAAAGTGGGAGGCACATATACAAACTGTTGTAATTCCTACACCGTTCTCCTGATTTGGAGGTAAATACCCTCAAATTAAAGCTGAGTGTCTGCAGTTAAAGCACATCTTGTTCGTTTTATTTCAAATCCAATGTGGTGTATAGAGCCAAAAAGATTAGAATTGTGTTGATGTCCCAATATTTATGGACCTGACTGTATGTCATGTACAGTTGTGCAAAACTTGAAGGAAAAGTCACCTGGATCCACACCAGACACTGCAAAAATGACTAAATGAAAGAAATATCTGTGTTTGATTTGTTATCCTTTTGCGATCACAGTCTAGGGTACTTTTTGATTCAATTACTTGTAAGGGATATATATAAAATGTGATTTGAAAACTAGTTCAGCCATGTTGAAGTCATATTTGTCTTTGAAGTCAGCCATGTTGAAGTCATATTTGTCTTTTGTACGTCTTCCATTCTATGTAGAATTGTCTGTATTTACCTATGCTGATAAAGTCAGCATGCCAAGAATTAAGCTAGAAGGCCATTCTGGCCACAGGAGTGTACAGCCAATACTCTGTAAATATGTATTAACAATCATTTGTTTTTCACAATGAAAAGTAATTTTGTAATGAAAAAGCTGCTCAGCTATTGTATTCTCCACAATGGAGTTTTTGTCTCTTTGGCCAGGACTACCTCTACCTAAGCGTGTGGAGGTTCCAAGGTGATAGCAGGTATGGTTAGTGATCAAAATATTGATCAAAAGAGGGGAGACTGTAAAGGAAATTTGTAAGTTCTGTATATAATTGTATTCTATTTTGTATGTATTGCACACTTCCCCTTACTGTGTACACGGCACTAATAATGTTTTCATTACATGTTTGCATTCTTTTGAGTCCTGATTAGAATTAGTCTGCCTATGTTACGTACCATAAAAGTACAATTGTAATATTAATGTGATACCTACGTAATCATGTGTATAAAAACCTTCAATTGTGTCATAATAAAGCAGAACAGTTATTTGCAAAGATGTTGAGCGTATCTTTTGTGTCTGTTCCCTACTGCAGTAGTTATTATTCATTTGGAACTACTAATCAATATGAGGATAGGAGTTGCCTGTCTATAAATTTCCAGGCCACCATCATCCCCTCTGCTGAGTTCCCGAATCTGTACACCTGCTGTGCCAATTATGAGGGGTTCCCGCCATCTATGTGCTGAGTTCCCGGGTCTGTACACCTGCTGTGCCCATTATGAGGGGTTCATTTTTATTTTTTTTTAAATCTTACAAACAACAACTTATATACAATAAAACCATAATAAATAAATAAAACGTATTCACAAAATAATTGAATATGACTATACAAAACAAAAAACAAGAACATAATAAATGGTGCAAACCAAACTGCGCACAACATAATCCCTACGAGAGAGCCAGACTAAGGAACATCACCGTCACCATGCATGTAGTTTTTTTAACAAAAATATATTTGATCTGAAATGAAACAAGAATACAAAGAAAAGCCGCACACCCCAAAATCAACAGGCAGCAGCTACAGAGTCCTGATATTCCTCCACGCCCTTATCCAGGCCTCCTGCCGCAACCTGCCTTTCTTAAGACCCTGAATCTTCCCAACCTCACCCAGAATGTCCTGCATCACCACTTCGACAGGGAGGATTTTACACCATAAGGATACCTGACACCGTGCACTTCACGTGAAATAACAGACTACTAGACTAACTAAAAAAAGTGTTTCCAAATCATAATCCCGACGAGTCTGGAATGCCCCATACACCCACTCTGCATAACTCATATGGGGAGGAAGGGTATACTCAGAGCCCTCCCCACCCCCTTGTACACCTCTATATTAAAAGGGCACTGAAATAGAAAGTGATCCATGGACTCCTCCACACTCCACTCTCCATTCTCGGGCAGCCCCGATCACTCATGGAAAGAAACTTCAAGCTGCCCTTCACATTTGGTTTTCCAAAAAAAAGAGAAAAAAGACTACAGGGTTGATCATTCCTAGACCACCCTCCCACCTAGAAAGGTAAGTCACATTCCTTTTGACAAGGTTTATTTTGTTCCCCCATAACAGCTGGAAAAAACAACTATAGAACCTGATATAGAGAGAAACTGGCAAAACTCAAACAAAACTGACATACAGAAATATTGGAATCAGGTAAGTCTTGATCAGATCAACCTTTTCCTTCAAGGAAAGCCGCCAACCTTTCCAGCTTCCCACCTTGGCATCGGCATTTTCCAGCCTGTTCACCCAATTTGCTTGACCATAGTCACCTGGGCCAAATTCAATGCCTGGCATTCTAATTTTTTGTTGGGGCTCCGGGAAGTCATTCGGGAGAACAAAGCTCTCACCTTCCACGCCTATCCAGAAAGCTTCACACTTGTCCTGGTTGACCTTTGAACCTGGTTGACCTTTGAAATATTGGAATCAGGTAAGTCTTGATCAGATCAACCTTTTCCCTCAAGGAAAGCCGCCAACCTTTCCAGCTTGCCACCTTGGCATTTGCATTTTCCAGCCTGTTCACCCAATTTGCATGACCATAGTCACCTGGGCCAAATTCAATGCCTAGAACTCTAATTTTTTGTTGGTGCTCCGGGAAGTCATCCGGAGAACAAAGCTCTCACCTTCCATACCCATCCAGAAAGCTTCACACTTGTCCTGGTTGACCTTTGAACTTGATGCCTCTGTATACTGCCTTATCCCTGGGACCACCTCCTGCGCCTCCCCAGTCCCAGAGACAAAAACAGAAACATCATTAGCATAGGCCACAACCTTCAAAGGAGGCTCACCAGTGATTCCCAAAGGTACCCCACGCAATGGTCCACTCTCTAGCCTTCTAATGAAGGAGTCGATTGCAAACACATATAGCAGAGGACTCAATGGACATTCCTGACGCACACCCGAGCCGACCAAAAAAGGCTGCCCAACCCAACCATCAACCAGAGGAAAGCTTTCAGCCCCTTTGTACAAAATCTTGAGCCAATCAATGAAACCCCCCTGCAGGCCATATTTGCCAAGAAGGAGCCATAAGTACTCATGATTAACCCGATCAAAGGCCTTAGCATGATCCAATGTCAGCAAAAATGTACCCCAACCAGCAGCCCTACTATGCGCCAAGGCCTCCCGGACAGCGAACACTGCTGAGAAAGTGCTTCTACCTTGGACCGAGCAGTGCTAGTGGTGGGATAACAAACTGCCTGCCACTGGTGATAATCGCCAGAAAAAAATCTTTGCCAGTATCTTTGTATCAACATTAAGAAGACTAATGGGGCGCCAATTTCCAATCATCGAAGGATCTTTACCCTTTGACAGAAGGATCACTGCAGATTGCCTCACGGAGGGAGGGAGAGAACCCTAATACAAACAGCCATTAAAAACCTCTGCAAGGTAGGGAGCCAGGATCGTCTTAAAACATTTATAACATTCGGCTGTCAAACCATCTGGCCCTGGTGTTTTCTTGATGGCCAGTTTATCAATAGCCTGGATTACCTCATCTGCAGTGATTTTATTGTTCAGATTCATCAAAGGAACATTACTCTCCAGACCTGGTGTAGAGTAAAAAAAAAGGAGGGCCAAATTCAATCTCCAGATACCCCTCCCCCTGGGTGGCATGTCTAAGGCATTCAGAGCCACAGATAGGATACAGTGATAGGAAAACTCCACTGCCTGAAACACAGGTGCCGAAAAAGCAGAGTTTCCCTTTAAAAAAAAAAATCTCTATCCTACTCTCACTACTACCTTGCTGAAAAGTGAACCCTGTGCTGTTTGGGCAGCGCTTAATGTGCGCATCTACCAGACCTGCTTCCCTAACTATCATATTGAGAAAAATGCTGTCATAGCCCAACTTATCTCTGAAACCTCTCCTACCTTTAGAACTAGTAATGGTGTTGAAATCACCTCCAAAGATAACCTGCTGGACCATAAAAAGAAAAATCTTAATTTTTGTAAATAGGCATTTCCTGTCCCACTTTGTCTGGGGACCATAGATGTTAATCAGGCACAGGTTCTGCCCCCTCACAGAGACATCCAAGACCATGCATCTCCCAATCTCTACCTCAATTACCCGCGCTACCATACCAGAAAAAAGGACCGCAACCCTGCTGTAAGGCTCAGCTGCAAGAGACCAAAATGAGGGACCACATCTCCACTCCTCCTATGCCAGATGTATATCGGCCAGACTACTCATATGGGTCTCTTGCAAAAACAAAATGTCAGCATCAAACTCACTGAGGAAAAATAAGGCCATATGACGAGCACTTACTGATTTTAAGCTGGCAACATTAACGGTTGCCACTTTTAACGGAGTGGGAAATGCCATTAGGGTAATTGAGGCAGCCGTTTCTTAGCCTTTTTTTTTTTTGTTTTTAACTTTATTTATTTATTAAGATTTTTTCACATTTAACAGAAAAAGGGACAAAAAAAAATTCGACGGACTTTACGACGGACTTTCTGAATGAACGGACTCGCCTACACACAATCCACCAAAGTCCGTCGAATTCCTACGTGATGACGTACGACCGGACTAAAACAAGGAAGTTCATAGTCAGTAGCCAATAGCTGCCCTAACGTGGGTTTTTGTCCGTCGAACTAGCATACAGACGAGCGGACTTTTCGACCGGACTCGATTTCGACGGATTGATTTAAAACATGTTTCAAATCTAAGTCCGTCCAACTTTTGAGAAAACAAAGTCCGCTGGAGCCCACACACGATCGAATTGTCTGACGAAATCCAGTCCGCTGGGCAAAGGCTGCCGTAAAGTCCGCTCGTGTGTACGCGGCATAAGTCCCCACATCTGGGGCAGCTAGAATCTGGCCGACATCCGAACTGAAAAAGTCTGTAGGGGCTTAATAAATTCTATACAATAAAAATAAATGTGACATCCTCTGCGAGGGGGATAACGAGACCAGTGGAGCCAATTTGAGGATTCTATTCCACTGGGTATCACCTACATCTTTTTCCCATTTCCTCTTATATAAAGGGGGATTTAGCCTGCTCAATCTCCCATTATTAATATGTGGGTAAACTTTGGAAATTAAAGTGGTGTTCCGGCCGAAATGATACTTTTTCAATAAAAATACCCCTATAATACACAAGCTTAATGTATTCTAGTAAAGTTAGTCTGTAAACTAAGGTCTGTTTTGTTAGTTTATAGCAGTAGTTTGTTATTTTATAAACTTACAGCAGGCCATGGCCATCTTAAGTGTGGGCATCTGAAGCCAGACTGTATTTCTTCCTGCATCCCATCCTTGCAGATCTCACACATGCTCAGTGCAGCACAAGCAGTGTAATAGGTTTCAGGTCAGGTTCCCATAGCAACGGCAGTGTCAGAGGAAGTTGCCGCCCCTTCCCAGAAGGCATTGCAAACAGGAAATGATGCGATGGGCCAAGGCCAGGGAGGAGGAAGTGAAAAATGAATACAGCAGATATACAGCAGGTGCTGAGAAAAAAAAAAAAAAAATATCCAAATCGTTTACAGTGCACAGTTTAGTGAGGGATGCTGAAGAGTTGTAAAAGTGGGTGGAACTCCACTTTAAGCCTTTCGCTGAATCTGCATTAATTAATTTTTAAAGTACAGGGATTGTACTCCATTCTAGGTTCCTTCCTCTAAACTGTTCCTCTAGTGCATGCCTAACCTGTAAGTATTTAAAAAAGAATTTATTCAGTAAGGCATGTTGGCCTCTCAATTCCTGAAAAGTTTTCAAGGTGCCTTCTTGGTATCACTGTGAAATGGATTTTATTCCACATCTCTTCCATTCCCTTATTGTCCCTATCTTCTGGAGCTCTCCTAGTTTGCTATTTTCCCACAGTGGAATAAGTTCCTGTAAAGCCTCTATAATCCAATATTTTTTTCACTGTGTCCCAAACCCTCATCATTAGATTTAAAGTTGGAAGTTTTTGGGGAAAGGATCCTGCCTCCAAAGCTTCAGGTATAGATTCATGTGGAGTGGTTTGTAGGATCATCTTTCTTCCTACTTCTTGGCCAGCTATATTACTCCCCCTAAGTACTGAAGCTGTGACGCCAAAAAGTAACTAAAGTGGTGCGGAAGCGCTCCTCCTCCTTCCTGTTTCAGAAGTTGCAGGGTACTTAATTGGATTCTTCCTGGCCCGCCTTTCCATATCATTTCCCTAAACAGAGTCCTTATCCTTTGGAACCGTTTTTTATAGAGCCAGCATGCCACGCCCTCTTTGTGTTAGTAACCGTCAGCTGTTTGGATGTTTTTCCCGCCAATGAATGCCCTGTTGGAGCGGCTCACCAGGGTGATGACGTCATCGCTTGTGCGCCATATGACGCCGTCCCCTGACGCTCCACGAGGCTCATTTGGTTCAAGGCTTGGGTTATATAAGGAGGACGCCGGGAACCCTAGAGTTGCCATTCCTATTCTATGACATCCTTTTTTGGATGTCGAATATACCATTTTGGGGAGGAGAGGGACAAGCTCTCTCGCTCATTTAGGTGCCACCACGGTCCTTCGGCTGTTCTAGGTGGGGATCTCTGATTATCCAATTTATTTTTGGTAAGTACAGTTCCTTTGGATATTCTTAGATGGCCTGTATTTTATTCCTGGTGTTTGACGCCTTGGGCTTTGTAGCTTCCACCTGCGGAGGGGCGCTGTGCCCACCGAACGTTCTCACCTTGTTTAGTTTATTTTATCTTATTTAATGCAATTCGCTTATTACTGTTAAAACTTTGGGTCTTTAAATTGTTTATTGTCAGTTACCCATGTCCTATATTTTTTTAGACAGCCTCCCCCTTTTTATCATCACTTAGGGCTGGGAATTTTTGTCTCCCTCCCCTCTGGTGGGTTGGACTATCCCTATTGGAGCAACCCCACTTTGAGGTCATGGCTTAGACTCAACAACCTGTAAGTGTCATTTATGTCAATACAATCCTTACCCCACGGGTAATTTACCCCGGATTGCATTTAGCCACTCCTATACTTGTGGCATTTGGGGTATTTAGCCTCCCCGGCCTCTCGGTTTTCTGAGGGGTACATGGAGGTCTGCCCTTTGTTTTGCCTAAGTTTGGAATGTAGACTTGCTCCTTTAAGATATGCATTTATTACTTACTCTATGTTTATGCATGTTACAGGCTTCATTACATATTGTAATTTTTCTTATAGGTCTCCCCCTTTCCCCGTTCTTGGCCGTTGTCTTTTAAGGTGGGATCATCACTTTTCTTTCATTTGGATGCCTCTATTGGATTTCAATATCCTGGGGTTCTTTTGCATGTTGAAAGGCCAATACAAGCTTTGTGGACGACTGATGGTATATAGGAGTCTTTGCTCAAATCACTGTATTTTTGACATATAAGTCTCCTGTATATTCTGACAGATGTTTTTCATATATTTTGTCCCTTTAATGTTATATGGTTCATTTTTTTCTATGCATTTATACTGTATTTTACATTTCAGAAAAGGCAAATTGTCCCTGATGAAGATTATATTTACATATTTCGAAACGCGTTGGGCTCTCACTCATGGATGATGTTCATTTATGTAGTAGGATTTCTTTGCCACCACTGTTAATTTTTGAATACAATATTTTTGATATTTATGTGATTGTCTTTGTTAAAAGTCTGGTTTTTAATCTTTTGTATTAATAAAATTTAATATTTTATATTAGTTTTCTATCCATTTAATAATTGCCCGTAAAATCCCATTTTTTTAATGTTCTTTTTGTCTTTAACTGTACCTTTTATTTGTCTTCTTTCTTTTGCCCCTCCTCCTTTTATCCACCAACCACTCCATATCATCCTTAGACAAACCAGAATCAACAGCTTCCCCACTTCTACCCCCCCTCCCCCCCCTCCCCCCCAATCTCCCTTACCTTACCTACCACTAGTCCAGCCTCTTCACCATCCTCCCCACTCCTCTGCACCCCACAATCCTCAATAGAAACCTTGTAGCGTTGAGGGAGGGGGACTGACACTGCACTTGATGCGCCTGCCTCAGCACCTCTTCCTGCTTCTGCAATTTTGGAAGACATAGAAGGATTGGACACATTCTCGGTAACTGATACCTTACCTACAGACTGGGAAGACACGTGCACACTAGGCAAACGCACAGACTGGGGAACCACAGACTGGGAAGACATATTGGGTATTGGCACAGACTCAGATGGAATCACAGGCACCCCAGCTGCTGAGCTCTGAACATCCTCCATGTCCAGGCAGAAGAACTCTCTCATAAGCTCACGCTTGTTGTGCATTGCCTCAGGACACTGACTATAAGGGTGTCCCATCGCATTACACAGATTGCACCTTATAATGTTACAATCCTTTGCCAAATGTCCAACACTCTGACACAGAGAGCACTTTATCACCAGACAGGAGGATGCAAGATGCCCTTTATCTTCACACTTGTTGCATAGCTTTGGCTGGCCCTGGTAGAAGATGTTCAGCCTGTCCCTCCCCAGGAAAGCTGAGAATGGCAGATGCTGGACGACATTGTCAATGACTTTGAATTTTAACTGCACAGACCACCCCCCGTCCATATTCCCCGATCATCCAAAATCTTCTTTACACCTCTTCACCTGCAGTGAATGTGAAAACTAAACTGAGATAACTAAACGAGCCTGTGTATGAAAGACATTATATGCAGAGAACCCGACCTACCCTTGTTAATGATCTAGGAAATTGCCTGATTGTCCATGCAAAAAACCACCGTGTGACCCCACACCTGAGCTGCAGCCACTATGGGATAGACCTCGAACAAGGCAGATGTCTGTGTGAAACTGGGAATTGCCAGACACTGGTCTGGCCATGGTCCTGCCAGCCAATGTGTGCCAAGAATAGCCACATAGCCTCTAGTAATAAATAAAGAACTGCGCTAAGTGCATAAATAGTGAAGACATAAAATAAGTGAATTATAAATGACAAAATTGTGATGGAAAGTCCTGCTGCTAAACACTAAAACTTCGATATAAGGCAAAGACCAAGTAGACAACAATCAGTGTAGCGCTGGACACAAAAGATAAATAGTAATGAGAAAATTAACTAAAAATTATGACTAAAGAACATTATACACAATCCCTAATATTACTAGATACCCAATGAGTGAGATATCTTCTGTGAAAAAGATATATATATGATAAATATATCAAAATGAACAGTGTAACATTGAACTGGTGATGCAATGCACATGTATAATATAATCAAAATCCAAATCCAGAAGGGTATACACAAGAAAAAATATGAAAATAAAAATTGTGAAATAAAAAGTACATAAGTGTCTCAAGTGAAAAAATATATAATTCCAAAGAAATCAAGAAAAGGCTTAATCCAGGGTTCAGGATTGCTTGATCCACCTCTAGTGCAGCCCACCACCAGATGGTAAAATTAAAGGCTTACCAGAAAGCCTCCGACGGCCCTTACTCAGGGGGGTCAGTACAGGCTTAGTAGTGGAAAATATCCGAGGATGATAAATTCTCTGAAATGTTCTCCCGCTCTCCTCGCCAGACGAGTAGTCCACAGCGACGGGGACTCCGGTGTAGAAGAAAAGCTCCCAGGGATTCCTTCAATGCTCCTTCCCAGAAGGGCCAGGTACAAATAAGCCACAGATCCCACGAGAAAAAACAAAAAAGGGACTCCAATAGTGTAGATTGAAAGAAAGGGGCTCAATTTATTAAGCTAAAATACAATAAAAGCACTTACAGCAAAGTGACAATGAAAAAAGTTCCTAAGCTGTTTAAAATCGGTTCGCGCGTGCGCGAAGCGTATCAACGTTGTGACCCTATGGCTGTTTCGTCACAACTGACGTCATCAGGGGAACCCCGCCCCAAACTTTTAAAAAAATGGCGTGGGGGTCCTCCTCAAAATCCATACCAGACCCTTCAGGTCTGGTATGGATTTTAAGGGGAACCCCATGCCAAAATTTAAAAAAAATGGCGTGGGGTCCCCCCAAAAATCCATACCAGACCCTTATCCGAGCACGCAACCTGGCAGGCCGCAGGAAAAGAGGGGGGACGAGAGAGCGCCCCCCCTCCTGAATCGTACCAGGCCACATTCCCTCAACATTGGGAGGGTGCTTTGAGGTAGCCCCCCAAAGCACCTTGTCCCCATGTTGATGAGGACAAGGGCCTCATCCCCACAACCCTTGGCCGGTGGTTGTGGGGGTCTGCGGGCGGGGGGCTTATCAGGACCTGGAAGCCCCCTTTAACAAGAGAACCCCCAGACCCCCCGTGTGAATTGGTAATGGGGTACAAATGTACCCCTACTATTTCACGAAAAAAGTGTCAAAATGGTTAAAAAACACAAGAGACGGTTTTTGACAAGTCCTTTATTTAAATGCTTCTTCTTTCTTCTATCTTCTATCTTCCTTCATCTTCTTCTTCTCCATCTTGTTCTTCCTCCGCTCTTCTCGTCCCGCATTTTCCTCCAGGATTCTTCTCTGCTCCGTCCACACGATCCACCTCAGTGGGAGTCTTCAGCTGTGTGACGCTTAGCTTCTTATGAAATTTCTTATATAATGGAGGGCGGGGCCACCTGGTGACCCCGCCCTCCTCTGACGCACAGGGCATTCACGGGAGTTCCCTGTGGCTTTCCCCGTGTTGTCAGAGGGGGTGGGGTCACCGGGTGGCCCCGCCCTCCATTATAAAAGAAGTGTCAGAAGAAGCGAAGCGACACACGGCTGAAGACTCCCACTGCGGTGGATCGTGCGGACGGAGCGGAGAAGAAGCCTGGAGGAAGATGCAGGGTGAGAAGAGCGGAGGAAGAAGAAGATGGAGAAGAAGAAGAAGAACATGGAGGAAGAAGAAGAACACCAGAAGAATGAAGATGGAAGAAGAAGCCAAAAGAAGAAGAAATAAATAAAGGACTTGTCAAAAACCGTCTCTTGTGTTTTTTAACCATTTTGACACTTTTTTGTGAAATGGTAGGGCTACATTTGTACCCCATTACCAATTCACACGGGGGGGCGGGATCTGGGGTCCCCCTGTTAAAGGGGGCTTCCAGATTCTGATAAGCCCCCCGCCCACAGACCCTCACAACCACCGGCCAAGGGTTGTGGGGATGAGGCCCTTGTCCTCATCAACATGGGGGCAAGGTGCTTTTGGCGCGGGGTTCCCCTTAATATCCATACCAGACCTGAAGGGCCTGGTATGGAATTTAGGGGGACCCCCACACCTTTTTTTTTAAATTTTGGTTTGGGGTTTCCCTGTGGGGAAATCCCATGCCATTTTTGTCAATCAACTTTTATGTGTATTGTCGGACCGACAATTCATTATAGCCGCGAGTAGTTTTAAATGACTTTTTTTCCTTTGAAATGTCATTTTGCTGTCAGAATGTTCTAAACACGGGAAACATGCGCCCCATTCCAGGCATACCCCCCAGGTATGAAATTTAAAGGAATATTACACTTTTATTGTTTCACTTTAAGCATTATTAAAATCACTGCTCCTGAAAAAAACAGCCTTTTTTAAAACTTCTTTTTGCATTAATACATGTCCCCTGGGGCAGGACCCAGGTCCCCAAACCCTTTTTTGACAATACCATGCATATAAGCCTTTAAAATTAGCACTTTTGATTTCTCCCATAGACTTTTAAAGGGTGTTCCGCGACTTTCGAATTTGCCACGAACACCCTAAATTGTTCGCTGTTCGGCGAACTGGCGAACAGCCGATGTTTGAGTCGAACTCAAAGCTCATCCCTAGTGGCCATATGATATGATGGTCTCCCAGAACTACAGTAGCTGTCTGCGCTGTAGCTGTCATTCGGCTATAACGTGGTCAGCAAGTGGTTAAAGTCTATGCGAAACCTGATGGGAAGCCAGTGCACAGACTCCAGGATAGGGGTAATAGGATCACTTGTACCAAACCTAGTTAGGATTCTGGCTGCAGAATTTTGAACATATGGAAGTCGATTAATAGTGGATTTCTGAGAAACAGAAAACTAAAAGAGTGGACTTTAAAGGCACACAGGTAGACCGTCTAAAAAAGATTAGATTGGTTTGTTAAAGCGGAGTTCCACACAAAAATGGAACTTCTGCTTTTCGGAACCCTCCCCCCCTCCGGTGTCACATTTGACACTTTTCAGGGGGGAGGGGGGTGCAGATACCAGTCTAAGACAGGTATTTGCACCCACTTCCGGCATAGACTCCCATGGGAGTCTATGCCTCTTCCTGTCCCACCGCGCTGTCTCCTGGGAAACACACAGCTCCCAGGAGATAGCGGGGACCATCCAGATCGCGCAGCGCGACTCGCGCATGCGCAGTAGGGAACCGGGAAGTGAAGCCGCAACGCTTCACTTCCTGATTCCCTCACCTAGGATGGCGGCGGGTTCTCGGCGTCGCCTGCCGACATCGCTGGACCCTGGGACAGGTAAGTGGCCATGTATTAAAAGTCAGCAGCTGCAGTATTTGTAGCTGCTGGCTTTTAATATTTTTTTTTTGGTTGATGTAGGTGGACTCCCTCTTTAAGTACAAAATTTGTGAAAAAAAAGGGTTTTTTGGTACATATAAATGCATATAAAAGTTCATATACTAGTATTTTATACCCCACACAAAAGCTTTGACACCACTTGATACAATAGAGAATACAGTGATACATCCAAAGGAGCGGAAATAAAAATTCCCGTGGTAATATTCAAATAGGGATGTAAGTAGAGAGGACTGTGGGTCAGGATGTGGATCCGGGCACAATTATTTCTTTATTCGCTCGACATGTTGCGCGTAGAAAATAGAAAATGCGCAAACTACTGAGTTTGAAGTTCAGGGGACCTATGGCTGCAAATGGGCACAGTGAGGCTGCAAATGGGCATTGTTGACCCCCTTTTCCACTTAGAGTAGCTGCGCATTTCTCACCCTAGGATTATACTCGAGTCAATACGTTTTCCCAGTTTTTTGTGGTAAAATTAGGTGCCTCAGCTTATATTTGAGTCGGCTTATACTCGAGTATATACAGTATATATTCAATGAACTTTTATATGCATTTATATGTACCAAAAAAAATAATTTTTCACTAATTTTGTACTTAATTAACCAATCTAATCTTTTTTAGACGGTCTACCTGTGTGCCTTTAAAGGGTATGGGTATGTTGTAGTGCTAATTCCACTGGGTTTGCACACCAAATTTGGGGTTCCTAGCACCAAGTGGCCCCGAGATACGGGGCCCCAAAGTCAGTTAGGAAAATGTCATTCTCTGCTGTAGAAAAGTGCTTGACTCGAGTATAAGCCAAGGGGGCATTTTCAGCACAAAAAAATGTGCTGAAAAACTTGGCTTATACTCGAGTATATACGGTATAAAGGAAAAAAAAAAACATACAGTTTATTAACATATAAAAAGCTTAAAAACAGATATATAGAACCGAAATACAAAAATTGCTCTAAGCAAAGCAAAGCCAAACAGCTGGGCAGTGTACTTATAGAATAGTATAATGATTGTAGTGGTTGAAGGTTTATTCGTATAAAAGGTTTTAAAGTTGATTGGACAGGTATACCATTCACTAAAATGAAAATAATAATAGAGATGATAATAAATTGAGCAGCTATAGTACACTGAAGTGCATATAAAATCTACAGCTCAGAAAAAGAGGGGGGGGGGGTGGATATTGTTCCCAGGTAGACTAGTTAAGGTGAGCATAGGTAACATCAAACATATTGGGAGACAGTGGAAAAAGTCCCCAGGGAGATACTGCTCAATAGTATTAGTTAAATAAATATAGACCAAACCGACTACATGATGACAGAAGGTTACTTGTATTGAAAAAGGGTATTGTAATGCTAAAAGCAAAAAACGGAAGTAAAAATTAAAGTTTAAATAAATATAGATGTGTATAAAAGACATAGCTTACCATGTAGTCATTAAATGCATAGGGAATAGCGATATATATTGCTGGGAAGCAAAAATATCTAGCTACTGTATATCCGAGGACAGGAAAGCACTAACACAGCTCAATAAAAGCACACATCCTGGTAGTGTGAGCCACCATTCATGTGATGAAAAGGGGGTCTGTTTAGGTATCATAGAGAGAGCAGACTGGAGTCTCAGAGAGGCTATCACCTATAATAAAGATAAAAAAGTATGGTGTAAAGTGGTAATAGTGGATTTAGATACACCAGCTTGCAGAGCATTGCAACAGTCAAGTTGGGAGAACACAAGTGTATGGGTCAGCATTTCAGCAACAGCATATGATAGCCTAGAACGCCATCCAGCAATGACTCTCCAGTGTAATAATTAGCATAGGACGCAGCCCAGTAATTTTTTATAAATAGACACAACCTGGGGAAATTTGCATGGATTGCAGAAATGTAGTAAATATGTTATTTTTGGTTATTCTGCTTAAACATTTGGGGGGAAAAAAAACAAACGGTAATAAGCTTTGGTCTGTAATTGCGTGGGGTGCTCTATGCAGCTGTGTCATACTGAAAGTGAAAGTGACCAGCCTGATGTATATAAAAACCACAGCCAGGGACCAGAGGACACACATCTTCAGTAAAGACGCAGATCACCAGGTAAGGGATTTGTCTAATTTTTCACTCATTGTATTCCCATAGACTTCTGCAGAGAGGCTGATATCACCCTTCATACTCAGTATAACCAGATGTCAGTTGCTACAGATATTCAGGGTCGTCTGATCCAATGTTGTGCCATTTGCTATGGAAGAGTACTGGGGCCATCAAAAAAAAGAAAAAAAAATACAGAATTATGATTTTGAATTTTTTTTTTTTTTTACATAATTTACATAATTAATAAGTTTACATTTTTTTTTCTACAACATTCTGAGTTTGAAAGTCAGAATTCTGAGTTTGAAAGTCAGAATTCTGAGATTAGAAGTCAGAATTCTGACTTTGAAACTCAGAGTTCTGAGATTGAAATTCAGAATTGTAATTTAAAAAAAAAATTCTACAGAATTCTGGGATTAAAAGTCAGAATTCTGAGATTTAAAGTTAGAATTCTGAGTTTCAAAGTCAGAATTCTGAGTTTAAAAGTCAGAATTCTGAGTTTAAAAGTCAGAATTCTGAGTTTAAAAGTCAGAATTCTGAGATTGAAAATCAGAATTCTGAGATTAAAAGTCAGAATTTTGTGTTTAAAAGTCAGAATTCTGTGTTTAAAAGTCAGAATTCGGAGTTTAAAAAGTCAGAACTCTGTGATTTAAAGTCAGAACTCTGAGATTTAAAGTCAGAACTCTGAGATTTAAAGTCAGAATTCTGAGATTTAAAGTCAGAATTCTGAGATTCAAAGTCAGAATTCTGAGTTTATAAATATAGTAGTCTGTATTAGGAAGATTTTAGGACCAATGAGCAATAATGCAGTAACATCCACAGACCATCATTCTGCAGACATACATGTCTTCTGCTCTGTATATGGATATGTAAATCTATCGTAGTACAGCATGCAGAATAGGGAGGCAGGCAGTGCTGGGTTCTCTGGTTCCTCTACTGTATTAATAGTTTCTCGGTTTGTTGTCTTATCCTTCTTCTCTGTCATCTGCTCCAACATAAAGATCCATGCTGTGTATTGTGTGTGAGTGGGGTGGGGGACACAGCTTCCATAGATAACAGAACACAATGGCCAGCACAGCTCTGCACCCCAACTTGTAGGAATCATTGCACTATTGCCCCTACATGAGGGAATTGTGAATGGCCAGAAGGCAGCAGGACAATGTGTGTCTAGGGTCATAACGGATCGATCATGGCAATTACTTGTCTAGACTAATAGAGTTGTTTCACAAATAATTAACCTCTTATTAAACATAAAAGCAAAACTAAACAACTAATGAGAGTTAGTATGTTGGTTACAGCAGTGGGCTTGTATTGGTGAACTTGTGGGTTCTCATACAGATGAAAATGTGTTTTTTTATATATATATATTTAAATATGAGATAGTGACGGCTTAAATTGTATTCTATCAATATATCCAAATTGATTTCAAGGTATATTAACAAAGACACGCTGATATATTGAGCACACAAAGTTGTAGTATATGCTGGCTACTATAAATTAGAGAGTAGAGATATAAAGATAAAAACTGTGTATATATTATTATATATTGGGTGATTAGATGGGATCATTGGGGTGTCATCTTCAGTTTCCCCCGGGGGAAGTTCACAATTTCAGGAGACTGGGCATAACGGATTGATTATAGCAATCACTTGTCTGGACTAATACAGTTGTTTCACAGAGAATTAACCTCATATTAAACATAGAAAACAAATTTTAAGAGTCCATTAGTGATAGCATAGTGGTAAGAGCAAGAGGTGTATAATGTTAGAAGGTCGCAGGTTCTAATCCAATTCAGAGCATGTTTTTTAGTGATATATTTTCAATATATTGATTTTATATTAAACATATTTTAAAATATGAGATAGTGAGGGCTTCAATTGTATTTTATTGATATATCCAAATTGATTTCAAGGTATATTAACAAAGACATATCGATAAAATTGTTGTATATGCTGACTACTATAAATTAGAGAGTAGGGATTTTTTTTTTACAAATCTGTGTATATATTGGGATGATTTTGGTGACATGGGGCCAGTTCTCAATTTCAGGAGATTGTCCCTGGAAACTGCGTGATAATCATCATGTCTCATAACTCCGCCCTGAGCTCTGCACTATAAGGTGATCTGTGTGTACTACAATGTACACGCCCATTACTCCCCTTCACTGATTGGCTGCACTACAATGTACACGCCCATATCTCCCCTTTACTGATTGGCTGCACTACAATGTACACGCCCATTACTCCCCTTCACTGATTGGCTGCACTACAATGTACACGCCCATATCTCCCCTTTACTGATTGGCTGCACTACAATGTACACGCCCATATCTCCCCTTCACTGATTGGCTGCACTACAATGTACACGCCCATATCTCCCCTTTACTGATTGGCTGCACTACAATGTACACGCCCATATCTCCCCTTCACTGATTGGCTGCACTACAATGTACACGCCCATATCTCCCCTTTACTGATTGGTTGCACTACAATGTACACACCCATATCTTCCCTTCACTGATTGGCTGAACTACAGTGTACACGCCCATATCCCCCCTTCACTGATTGGCTGCAGTTTATCCCCACTGACACTGATGGAGCGCCATGTTCCTCTTAGCTACACCGTTGACACGAGGAAATTTTTTCCATCCAATGACACCACCGATGCAGGGTCATTTTTCTTCTTCACTACTATACAGGTTCAGTATTGTCCTTTGCATGCCACTATTTTCCCAGAATCCCCTCCTGAGAGGGGGGGGGGCACAGTTGGATGACCTTCTCCTATCTCTGCTGGTGAGACTGAGGTGACAGTATTCTATAGTCATCCTCACGGATACATTTTTGGGACTCGGTGACATTACACTGATCACTGCCAGAGACACTGAGAACTATATTGGTCATTGCTATAAACAGAGCTGTCTTCTATAATCATAGGGTCCCATGTCATGTACCTAACAACCCCCCTCCCCCGCTCAGTGTTACTGTTGGTGCTCATGTGTGTGCTCTGCAGCCACAATATGTGATCTCCATGCAGAATAGTATGCAGAGATTGTGCAAGTGGGGAGGCAATTAGTGGCATGCAGTGAGTTTTAGTGCTAAAGATGTGGAGGGCCGTGTACAGTAAGTGGTGTATATAGTGGCAGAGCAGGGCATGAGCTGTATGTACTGGCAGTGTCAGGGCGGTGATTAAACATAATGTAGTGACAGGGCAGTGATTAAACACAATGTAGTGACAGGGCAGTGATTAAACACAATGTAGTGACAGGGCAGTGATTAAACACAATGTAACAGGGCAGTGATTAAACACAATGTAGTGACAGGGCAGTGATTAAACACAATGTAACAGGGCAGTGATTAAACACAATGTAGTGACAGGGCGGTGATTAAACACAATGTAATGTCCGGGCAGTGATTAGACACAATGTAGTGACAGGGTGGTGATTAAACACAATGTAGTGACAGGGCAGTGATTAAACACAATGTAGTGACAGGGCAGTGATTAAACACAATGTAGTGACAGGGCGGTGATTAAACACAATGTAATGTCCGGGCAGTGATTAAACACAATGTAGTGACAGGGCAGTGATTAAACACAATGTAGTGACAGGGCAGTGATTAAACACAATGTAATGTCCGGGCAGTGATTAGACACAATGTAGTGACAGGGCGGTGATTAAACACAATGTAATGTCCGGGCAGTGATTAGACACAATGTAGTGACAGGGTGGTGATTAAACACAATGTAGTGACAGGGCAGTGATTAAACACAATGTAGTGACAGGGCAGTGATTAAACACAATGTAACAGGGCAGTGATTAAACACAATGTAGTGACAGGGCAGTGATTAAACACAATGTAACAGGGCAGTGATTAAACACAATGTAGTGACAGGGCAGTGATTAAACACAATGTAGTGACAGGGCAGTGATTAAACACAATGTAGTGACAGGGCGGTGATTAAACACAATGTAATGTCCGGGCAGTGATTAAACACAATGTAGTGACAGGGCAGTGATTAAACACAATGTAGTGACAGGGCAGTGATTAAACACAATGTAATGTCCGGGCAGTGATTAGACACAATGTAGTGACAGGGCGGTGATTAAACACAATGTAATGTCCGGGCAGTGATTAGACACAATGTAGTGACAGGGTGGTGATTAAACACAATGTAGTGACAGGGCAGTGATTAAACACAATGTAGTGACAGGGCAGTGATTAAACACAATGTAGTGACAGGGCAGTGATTAAACACAATGTAGTGACAGGGCAGTGATTAAACACAATGTAGTGACAGGGCGGTGATTAGACACAATGTAATGTCCGGGCAGTGATTAAACACAATGTAGTGACAGGGCGGTGATTAGACACAATGTAGTGACGGGGCGGTGACAACTCTACCAAACTTGATGAAAGAACTGAAACAATATGGTGATTGTTTAAATTTTAAAATAAACCTAGCTAAGTCCGAGATCCTGAATATACCGTATATACTCGAGTATAAGTCGTTCCGAGTATAAGTCGAGGCCCCAATTTACCACAAAAAAATGGGAAAAACGTATTGACCCGAGTATAAGACGAGGGTGAGAAATGCACAGCTACTGTAAGTGGAAAAGAGGGTCAACAATGCCCATTTGCAACCTCACCATGCCCATTTGCATGCCTCACTGTGCCCATTTGCAGCCATAGGTCCCCCGAATTTCAAACTCGGTAGTTAAGGGTTCCCAGATGCCCCCTAGCTGCAGCCAAAATTTGGGGTCTCTGAATCCAAAGGGTCCCGAAATGACATTGCTGCAGATGGACACAGTTGACTGATTTTGGGGCCCCGTATCTCGGGGCCACTTAGTGCTAGGAACCCCAAATTTGGTGTGCAAACCCAGTGGAACTAGCACCAAAAAAATGGCCCCCGAGATACAGGGCCCCAAAAATCGGTTCAGAAAATGTCAAGCACTTTTCTGCAGCAGAGAATGACATTTTCTGAACCAATTTGGGGCCCCGTATCTCGGGGCTACTTGGTGCTAGGAACCCCAGCTTTGGATATGTTATGGTACCACTGGGTTAGCATACCAAATTTGGGGTTCCTAGCCCCAAGTGGCCCTGAGATACGGGGCCCCAAAGTCGGTTCAGAAAATGGAATTTTTTGCTGCAATAAAGTGCTTGACTCGAGTATAAGTCGAGGGGGGTACTTTCAGCACAAAAAAATGTGCTGAAAAATTCGACTTATACTCGAGTATATACGGTAAGTGTTCTTTTCAGGAGGCTCTTGCATATCAGGAGAAGTTTCCATTTATTTGGAGAGAGAAAGAGTTAAAATATTTAGGGGTCAACATTACAAAGTCCAGGGACATGCTTTACCAATCAAACTTCCTGCCTTTACTGAATGAAATTAAAAAGGACTTAAGATAGCATCTAGACATGTGTCTTGGCTGGGGAGAATTAATATATTTAAAATGAGTCTATTGCCAAAGATCATGTACCAATTTCAGATGCTGCCGATACCTCTCCCCAGGGGCGTTGCTAGGGGGTGGCTTTTGGGGCTATAGCCCCGAATCTGGGGCCAATAGCCCCGAGTCTCTGCAGGGGTCCCCAATGGTGAGGGGGGGCTCTCTGGGGACCCTAATGTAAGGGGGGCTCTCTGGGAACCCTGATGTAAATGGGGGGCCCTCTGGGTACCCTGATGAAAGGGGGAGGCTCTCTGAGGACTCTGATGTAAGGAGGAGGCTCTCTGGGGACCCTGATGTAAGTGGGCTCTCTGGGGACCCTGATGTAAGTGGGGGGGCTCTCTGGGGATATATATATATATATATATATATATATATATATATATATATATATATATACACACACAAACACGTATATTACTGTATATACATGTGTATGCCCGCCCAAGCGTATGACTTTCTTTACTACGCTGCTATGGGCTCTAGCCCCAGATCTTTTGTAGACCTAGCAACGCCCCTACCTCTCCCACAAGTGTATTTTAAAACTTGGAAAACAATACTCCTTAGGTTTATTTGGAAAGGGAAAAAAAGGAGAATAAGCTTACAAGTACTAACTAGAGACAGAAAGCAGGGGGGCCTAGAAGTCCCTGATTTAAAGAACTACTATAAAGCAGCTCTCCTCACGCTGGAACTGGAAAATACGATTAGTAAGACAGAGTTGGGGAAAATGATTTGGGTACTTACACATATGAGGAAATTAGGAAAGAAATCACATAAGATTACACTTAAAACTTTAGAGACGTGGGGTACACAAAAAAACAAAAATGGAATTATAATTCCCCATGTATTGCACTAAAGGACACGGAGTATTTTCCACTGGGGAAAAGTCATTATTTGGAAATTGGATTAAAGAACCGAATGCACAATTAAAAGATGTGATGGTAAGGGGAAAGTTATGCATATTTCAAGAGGTAAAACAAAAAATAATATAATGGTGATAAATGA
Source organism: Lithobates clamitans (assembly GCA_037952925.1). NCBI lineage: Eukaryota > Metazoa > Chordata > Amphibia > Anura > Ranidae > Lithobates > Lithobates clamitans. Next base: position 137,928 of record JBBGZY010001779.1, read on the forward strand.
ATGGCATTTTCCCATCTAAAACACTTTTCTGATTTACTCCCTCAACCAGTGAGATCAGCAGATAATCTGCTACCGATGGAGAAACTATGTATGGAGGTAGAAAAAAGGAGGGGGATATTGGTACTATATACAGTCAGGTCCATAAATATTGGGACATTGACACAATTCTTATTTTTATGGCTCTATACACCACCACAATGGATTTGAAATGAAACAAGACTTTCAGCTTTAATTTGAGGGTATTTACATCCAAATCAGGTGAACGGTGTAGGAATTACAACTGTTTGTATATGTGCCTCCCACTTTTTAAGGGACCAAAAGTAATGGGACAATTGGCTGCTCAGCTGTTCCATGGCCAGGTGTGTGTTATTCCCTCATTATCCCATTTACAAGGAGCAGATAAAAGGTCCAGAGTTCATTTCAAGTGTGCTATTTGCATTTGGAATCTGTTGCTGTCAACTCTCAATATGAGATCCAAAGATCTGTCACTATCAGTGAAGCAAGCCATCATTAGGATGAAAAAACAAAACAAACCCTTTAGAGGGATAGCAAAAACATTAGGTGTGGCCAAATCAACTGTTTGGAGCATCCTTAAAAAGAAAGAATGCACCGGTGAGCTCAGCAACACCAAAGACCCAGAAGACCACGGAAAACAACTGTAGTGGATGACCGAAGAATTCTTTCCCTGGTGAAGAAAACACCCTTCACAACAGTTGGCCAGATCAAGAACACTCTCCAGGAGGTAGGTGTATGTGTGTCAAAGTCAACAATCAAGAGAAGACTTCACCAGAGTGAATACAGAGGGTTCACCACAAGATGTAAACCATTGGTGAGCCTCAAAAACAGGAAGGCCAGATTAGAGTTTGCCAAACAACATCTAAAAAAGCCTTCACAGTTCTGGAACAACATCCTATGGACAGATGAGACCAAGATCAACTTGTACCAGAGTGATGGGAAGAGAAGAGTATGGAGAAGGAAAGGGACTGCTCATGATCCAAAGCATACCACCTCATCAGTGAAGCATGGTGGTGGTAGTGTCATGGCGTGAGCATGTATGGCTGCCAATGGAACTGGTTCTCTTGTATTTATTGATGATGTGACTGCTGACAAAAGCAGCAGGATGAATTCTGAAGTGTTTCGGGCAATATTATCTGCTCATATTCAGTAAAATGCTTCAGAACTCATTGGACGGCACTTCACAGTACAGATGGACAATGACCCGAAGCATGCTGCGAAAGCAACCAAAGAGTTTTTTAAGGGAAAGAAGTGGAATTTTATGCAATGGCCAATTTAATCACCTGACCTGAATCCGATTGAGCATGCATTTCACTTGCTGAAGACAAAACTGAAGGGAAAATGCCCCAAGAACAAGCCGGAACTGAAGACAGTTGCAGTAGAGGCCTGGCAGAGCATCACCAGGGATGAAACCCAACGTCTGGTGATGTCTATGCTTTCCAGACTTCAGGTTGTAATTGACAGCAAAGGATTTACAACCAAAGTGAAAGTTTGATGGATGATTGTTAATGTGTCCCATTACTTTTGGTCCCTTAAAAAGTGGGAGGCACATATGCAAACTGTTGTAATTCCTACACCGTTCACCTGATTTGGATGTAAATACCCTCAAATTAAAGCTGAAAGTCTGCAGTTAAAGCAAATCTTGTTTGTTTAATTTCAAATCCATTGTGGTGGTGTATAGAGCCAAAAAGATTAGAATTGTGTTGATGTCCCAATATTTATGGACCTGACTGTAAAATCTTAATAGAGGGAACTGGGATGGGAAAGCAGCCATACATCAGTAAGTGGGAGGAGGTATTAGGGTCACAAGTGAATGAGTCAGAGATGAGAAAAAATCTGAGTGTGGTGTTTATATCATCACAGGATAGCAATATGATAGAAGGTAGTTTTAAATGTTTAGCACAATGGTATATAACTCCAGATAAAGCCCACAAGTTTCAAACGGAGACCTCGCAGTGCTGCTGGAGGGGGTGCGGAGAAGGGGAACTATGTCTCAGATTTGGTGGACGTGTCCTAAAATTCAACAATTTTGGAGAGGGATAATTCAGAAAATAAAAGAGATAACAAAAGAGGAAGTCCAAGAAGATCCGTGGGAGTGTTTATTCCACCGGACGAAAACACCAGTTAACCAATATTTGAAAACCTTGGTCCCCTCACTCCTGAACGCAGCCAAAAGTTTAATCCCCAGACATTGGCAAGATCCAGATAGCCCTACGTTGATGAACTGGAGCAATAGAGCAGATGATATCTTTAATTTGGAGTACTTGAGATTCAGTGGAGAAGAGGGTTGGGTGGGATTTGAGAGAAAATGGAAGGACTGGCACGCATTTAAGATTACTTTGAAGTTTGCAGAGATGGTAGGAGCCTGATTGGTTGAGGAGTCAGTACCGAGATAGATGTAAGCAACATCAATAGTCGGTTCCAGAGCAGGAGAGGGGAGAGGAAAGTATGGGGGGGGTTTAAAAAGTTTGCAATTTGTATCTAGTTGTAGAGAAGAAAGTCTTTGGGTGATGAAATGTATGTTATTAAACTGTTTTGGAATTTTTAAAAAAAGAGATTTGGGCAGCACTGGGGGTTCAGTTGGCTCTACACACCCTATACCACCCTCAAAGTAGCGGGAAGGTAGAAAGGATGAATGGGACACTAAAAAACAGGATGTTAAAAATGGCCCAAGAGACTAACATGAGTTGGCCAGACAGTTTGTCCAATTCCCTGTTCAGTGTCAAACACACCCCCCGGGGGAAACATGCCCTATCCCCTTATGCAATTTTGTTTGGTTCAGCCCCCAGACTTGGTTGTTACTTTCCACAACAGTTACAGTTGCAATCTGATGTGTTAACTAGCTATGTCTAGGGAATTAACCAATATCCATTCTCGAGTGTTTTCCTCCATTCCAGATCCAGAGGCAGGCTCTGGAACCCATAGTCTTCAGCCAGGAGACTGGGTGTTAGTGAAGAAATTCACGAGGAAAAATTCCCTTGATCCAAGATATGATGGACCATTCCAGGTGCTGCTGACCACAGCTACATCAGTCAAGCTAGAAGGGAAAAGCACCTGGATACACGCCTCCCACTGCAAGAAAGCCCCATCTTCTGAAGACAAGACTCTGCCTGCACCACAATGATCGTGTTGTATATCCTTTTTCTAATAAGTTTGATAGAAGCTCAGCAGATAGTTATCACTAAAACTGCTACTCAACAGGTAGCCATCACTAAGACAGATGACATCACCACATTTTGGTACAATTCATCCAACACACAAGTGGCTGCGTTTATCTTTGATTTCTGCAGTATAATACCCAGATATTGCAACAGGTATGGAACAGGTTGGGCAAAGCGGGATTGCATGGCGATTCGCCCGGATCAGATATACATATGTATAACAGATGATTATTGGGGGCAAAACTGTGACTATTGGGGATCAGTGGGATGGAGTACAGGAGCAGGCTGGGGGTATCAACCACAGAGCGCCTTAAAAAGGAAAGATCACATGGGGAAGCCCCTCATTAAGCGTATGTCCATCTTGAAGTCAGGGTGTAGTGATGGCGGAGAAAGACTTGTTTTAAACATTGAGAATCCCACCCCTGGTGATGCGGGACTTTACTGGTTAGGCAGGTACCCATCGAATGGTGTTCCAATAGCAAAATTTTACCTAAAAGACATGTATAACGTATCAAAACCAATAACAAATCCCCTTAAACCTTCCATCACTGCTATAAAAGACATGGTAGCAATTGCAAACCCAACCTTTGAAGAGACAATGGCAGCTGAAATCGGGTTCTCTGACACTAATCTGTGGCTTCAGTGGATGAGATTCAGTGCAAACCAACATAACAGAACTAACTGCTATGTTTGTGGTAGTGCCAGGCCACACTTAGGGACAGTCCCTCTCCATATCCCACAAGACAGTGAGGAATGTTTCCTTAGCCTATTCACTAATACATCTGCGTGTGAAATGTGGAAAAAGGAGTATCCTATAGTTACCAAAATCCCAATGCCTGTAGAGGGCATCACCATATATCCTGGGAACTACACCTGTTACTCTAATTACCAGGGTAAGGGAAGGTTCCTGGGTAATTTCTCTGAAGGATACTGCTCCACCTACAGTAAGGTCCCGGGGAACTTAACACAGAACCAAATCCAGTCACTTGGTAATGTGTATTGGATTTGCGGGGACCTAAAAATCAGGACCAGATTGGAGGGAACCTGGAGAGGTGAATGTGCCCTTGCAAAGGTCATTATGCCCCTCCATATCCTAACCGAAGATACCCCTGATACATACACTGACCTAGCACACAGTCAGAGGAGGAAGCGAGCAGCTCCTGCAGGAAGCTTTGACCCCCATGTATACATAGATGCCATAGGGATTCCAAGGGGGGTCCCTGATGAATTCAAAGCCAGGGACCAGGTAAAAGCTGGTTTTGAGTCTTTGTTGCCCATAATAACTGTCAACAAGAATGTAGATTGGATCAACTACATATACTATAACCAACAAAGATTTGTAAATTACACTAAAGATGCCCTCCAGGGAATTGCTGAACAGTTAGGCCCCACTTCCTACATGACATTCCAGAACCGGATGGCCTTAGACATTATGTTAGCTGAGAAAGGAGGTGTCTGTAAAATGATAGGAAAAACGGGAACCTGTTGCACCTACATTCCTGATAATACTGGCCCAAATGGTAAGGTTACTCTAGCTATAAAGAAATTAGAAGATCTGTCACTGGAGTTGAAGAAGAACTCAGGTATTACAGACCCATGGGATCAATATTTTAGCTGGATGAGTGGGTGGCAGAAGGTGCTCGCCCAGATAGGGGTGACGGTATTAATAACCCTGGTTCTTTTAGCCCTGATCGTATGCTGTATTCTACCTTTAGTAAAGAAGTTAATAAGCAAGGCTGTAGACAACAGCACACCTAAATAGAAGAGGAGGACCCTCTTATGATGGAAGATGACAAACCCTTCACCCCTCTACAGTCACTCCCTGTCCATAACCTCACAATCCTATAGGGTTATAGGGATAGATAGCGCCTGACTGCACCTCTCCAGCTGTATCGAGGAGGGTAGTGAACTAATTGCTGCCTAACTCTATATACAGCCTAAAAGAGTTGCTGAGGAGAATGGGCCAGGCGAGTAGGACCTTTAGCATGAGGGACAGAAAAGAGAAAATAGCCATTTTAGGGGGGGCTGTGAAAGAATGTAATGTAGATAATAATAATCAGAAAATGTCAATTTTCTTATGTGTATACATGTTTCTATGCAACTCCTTACTTATTATATAGTATACAGATTAGCTCTGTTTCTTGATTCTGAAAATGGCACCTATCCCCTGCTTCCCCCACATTAGAAGAATGCGGAAGTCAAGACAGAACCAGCAACAACCAAGCCTCGGAATCAAGTCTTTCCATTTCTCTTCTATTATTAACCAATGAGATGTATCTATTAGACTGTTATAGCAAAGACGTATAATCTATTATCTTCTCTGTATAAAACATTACCACCACCCTCAAATAAACCAGAAGTGTAAGAAGTAACCGAGCTGAACTTGTGTCAGAGAGTGTTTATTTCTAGAATGCATGCATATCCACACTTTCTAATTAGAAACAGCAGCAGATAACCTTGAGCTCGATTGAAGTTCTTAACCTTATCAAATGTAGTGACAGGGCAGTGATTAAACACAATGTAGTGACAGGGCGGTGATTAAACACAATGTAGTGACAGGGCGGTGATTAAACACAATGTAGTGCCAGGGCAGTGAGCACAATGCAGACATCCCAAGTCTCCCGCAGTTGACGGCAGGCTGACGGACACCCGCGAGTGCAGCGCGATCTCCTGGCTGTCAACTGCAGCAGCCAGAGCCCCGCCCCCTCCTCCGGGTCAGTGGTGGCAGTGGCATCGCTATGGGGATCGATTGTACGAAAGCGGGTGCAGCACGATGACTTCCTATGTTTCCCAGACTGTTACTCCGCCCTCCTCTCGTAACCCTCCAGCCCCCCCTAATCACTGAGCACCTCGCCCTCTGCCAGTCTAGCTCAGTCTAGCTCAGAGACAATTAGGAAGCCAGGGCAGCCAATGGGAGGTAATTAGCAACATGGAACATGGAACATGGCGCTCCATCAGTGTCAGTGCGGATAAACTGCAGCCAATCAGTGAAGGGGGGATATGGGTGTGTACATTGTAGTGCAGCCAATCAGTGAAGGGGAGATATGGGCGTGTATATTGCAGTGCAGCCAATCAGTGAAGGGGAGATATGGGCGTGTACATTGCAGTGCAGCCAATCAGTGAAGGGGGGATATGGGTGTGTACATTGTAGTGCAGCCAATCAGTGAAGGGGAGATATGGGCGTGTATATTGCAGTGCAGCCAATCAGTGAAGGGGAGATATGGGCGTGTATATTGTAGTGCAGCCAATCAGTGAAGGGGAGATATAGGCTTGTACATTGTAGTGCAGCCAATCAGTAAAGGGGAGATATGGGCGTGTACATTGTAGTACACACAGATCACCTTATAGTGCAGAGCTCAGGGCGGAGTTATGAGACATGAAGGTTATCATGCAGCTTCCAGGGACAATCTCCTGAAATTGAGAACTGGCCCCATGTCACCAAAATCATCCCAATATATACACAGATTTGTAAAAAAAAATCCCTACTCTCTAATTTATAGTAGTCAGCATATACAACAATTTTATCAATATGTCTTTGTTAACATACCTTGAAATCAATTTGGATATATCAATAGAATACAATTGAAGCCCTCACTATCTCATATTTTAAAATAAGTTTAATATAAAATCAATATATTTAAAATATATAACTAAAAAACATGCTGTGAACTGGATTAGAACCCACAACCTTCCAGCATTATAAACCTGTTACTCTAACCACTATGCTATCATGAGACACCTAATCATAACTGTTGTCTATGTTTATTATGAGGTTAATTCTCTGTGAAACAACTGTATTGGTCCAGATAAGTGATTGTTATAATCGATCCTTTATGACCAGTCTCCTGAAATTGTGAACTGCCCCCGGGGGACACTGAAGATGACACCCCAATGATCCCATCTGATCACCCTAATAATATAGACACAGTTTTTTCTTTTAAATCTCTACTCTCTAATGGATAGTAGCCAGCATATACTACAAGAAATGGCAAAATGTAGCGCTAATGAAAAAACAAATAATACCACCATATGTGAAATGATGTGAAAAAATAAATCATGTGGGAAGACGTCAATCTGTAAATAAACAATGTGTGTGGGTACGCCTCAAGAAGGGGCGTAATCAAAAATTGTGGAAACACAAAGTCCAGCGAAAAATGATGAAGTGTGGTGGTTCAGGAACACAACTTCATCCGTAATCTAAACATCCAAAAAAGGGTAATCAAACACTGAACAAGATGTGGGTGCGCTTACCGGAACAGGTGGACTGTAGTGCTGGCAGCATAGAGTCTATTGAGCAGTGTGCCACAACGGGCAAGTATGTGGATGGCCTCAAGGGTGAGATCCCAAGGGAAAATGGATGGCTTCCGAATCGACCCGAACTCTGGACCGTGAAGGCTGGATCTTGATGATGAGTGCAAGGATGGATTCAGACATCCACTCGTATCCAGATGGTATGTGGGGAAAAAGAATATGCTTCCACATGCAAGTGCAAGTCAAAAAAAGGTTGTTTATTGCTAAAACCGCCATACATGTAAAAGTGATCACAAACGATAAAAATTGAGAGGCAATGTAGAGAGTAACAACCGCTCAATGACACCCCAATGATCCCATCTGATCACCCTAATAATATAGACACAGTTTTTATCTTTTAAATCTCTACTCTCTAATTTATAGTAGCCAGCATATACTACAACTTTGTGTGCTCAGTATATCAGCATGTCTTTGTTAATATACCTTGAAATCAATTTGGATATATTGATAGAATACAATTTAAGCCGTCACTATCTCATATTTTAAAATATATATATAAAACACATTCTTATCTGTATTAGAACCCACAACTTCACCAATACAAGCCTACTGCTCTAACCACTATACTAACTCTCATTAGTTGTTTAGGTTTACTTTTATGTTTAATATGAGGTTAATTATTTGTGAAACAACTCTATTAGTCTAGACAAGTAATTGCTGTGATCGATCCGTTATGACCATAGACACAAATTGTCCTGCTGCCTTCTGGCCATTCACAATTCCCTCATGTAGGGGCAATAGTGCAATGATTCCTACAAGTTGGGGTGCAGAGCTGTGCTGGCCATTGTGTTCTGTTATCTATGGAAGCTGTGCCCCCCCAGACTCACACACAATACACACGTTTCTAGCATGGCTCTTTATGTTGGAGCAGATGACAGAGAAGAAGGAAGACAGCAAAACCGAGGAACTATTAATACAGTAGAGGAACCAGAGAACCCAGCACTGCCTGCGTCCCTATTCTGCATGCTGTACTACGATAGATTTACATATCCATATACAGAGCAGAAGACATGTATGTCTGCAGAATGATGGTCTGTGGGTGTTACTGCATTATTGCTCATTGGTCCTAAAATCTTCCTAATAGAGACTACTATATTTATAAACTCAGAATTCTGACTTTGAATCTCAGAATTCTGACTTTTAAACTCAGAATTCTGACTTTCAATCTCAGAATTCTGACTGTTAAACTCAGATTTCTGACTTTTAATCTCAGAATTCTGACTTTCAAACTCAGAATTCTGACTTTAAAAAAAACTCAGAATTCTGTAAAAAACAAAAACATTTTTTTTTTTCAAAATCATAATTCTGTATTTTTTTTAATGATGGCCCCAGGGCTCTTCCATAATTTGCAGGCAAGAAAATTACCTGCAAATTATATTTGGAACATGGAGGATGTAATATATAAAAAAAATGAAAAGTTCAATTTTGCTTTTACTGTAACATTTTGTAAAATTTTACACACATAAAACAGATGGCATGCCCATGTATTCATAACCCATCTTGTTCAGATTGGACTATATCAAACATACCCACCCACTGACAGTGCGGGATAAGAGGAGAGCCAATAAGTGGCTTTGCTGACAAGGGGGATCTGCACTGATATTCAGTGCATTGATTATCAGTGCAGTCCCATCAGTGATGCCAACCTGTGCCCACCAGTGGTGCCACCTATCAAAGTTATCTAATCAGTGCCCATCATTGCCACCTATCCATGCCCATAAAGGCTGCCCATCAGTCCTGCTTATCAGTGCCCATCAGTGCCGCTTATCAGTGCAACCTATCAGTGCCCATCATTGCCGCCTATCTGTGCCCATCAAGGCTACCTATCATATCGATGCCCATCAATGCCACATATCATTGCCCATCAGTGCTGCATATCAGTGACGCCTATCAGTGCTACCTCATCAGTGCCACCTCATTACTGCCCATCAGTGCAGCCTATCGGTGCCTGTAAGTGCAGCCTCATCAGCGCACATTAGGGAAGGAGAAAAATTACTTATTTACAAAATTTTGTAACAGAAACTTTTCAAAATTTCCGGCTTTTTTTCATTTGTTTAGCAAAAAAAATTAAAAAAAAACCCAGTGGTGATTAAATACAGCCAAAAGAAAGCTCCATTTGTGTGAAAAAAAATGATAACAATTTAATTTGGGTACAGCGCTGCATGACCGCGCAATTGTCATTTATAATGTGACAGCGCTGAAAGCTGAAAATTGATCTGGACAGGAAGGGGGTGAAAGTGCCCGGTATTGAAGTGGTTAAAAAATGACCACACTAAGCAGGAGAGCATATGTGGAAACAATTCTAAAACGTGCCTCTATAGACAAGTGGTTAAGGATCTGAATGCAGTGCATTGTTTTAATGAGTCAATACATACAGTGTGTAAAGCTGTGCGCCCGTGGTCAGTAATTTATGCATGCACACATCTGTAGCCATGTACTGTACATATCTACATGTTTATGCCTTCATCTGTTAACTTAACCCTTGGCTAAAAAAAAAAGATTGGAAGAAAAATTTTGTGGATGTTTACGCATACAGATGTATTTTCAGACTCGTACAGACGTACTACATTATATTACCAAAAGTATTGGGACACCTGCCTTTACACGCACATGAACTTTAATGACATCCGAGTCTTAGTCCGTAGGGTTCAATATTGAGTTGGCCCTCCCTTTGCAGCTATAACAGCTTCAACTCTTCTGGGAAGGCCGTCCACAAGGTTTAGGAGTGTGTCTATGGGAGTGTTTGATCATTCTTCCAGAAGAGCATTTGTGAGGTCAGGTGCTGATGTTGGACAAGAAGGCCTGGCTCGCAGTCTCCGTTCTAATTCATTCCAAAGGTGTTCTATCGGGTTGAAGTCAGGACTGTGGAAAGAGAATTCCAAAATCTATGGAGTCATATGTTCAAGGTCACCACATCCCAAACTAGTAGAAAGAACAAAAAACCCCCACGGGTGGGTGGGACTTTAGAAGTGACCAAGAACAATACATTTTAATTCAAAATATATTTATTAAATCACATATAGACTTTAATCAAGAAGCGACAAAAAAGTACATCAATAGAAAATAGGAAATTATATCACATAGTAATGTGCAGACACAATTAGGCTAAATTAGGATGAACCCCAGGACTCTGTGCAGGCCAGTCAAGTTCTTCTACCCCAAACATTGCTTTGTGCACTGGTGCACAGTCATGTTGGAATAGGAACTGGGCATCTCCAAACTGTTCCCACAAAGTTGGGAACATGAAATTGTCCAAAATGTCTTGTTATGCTGATGCCTTAAGAGTTCCCTTCACTGGAAATAAGGGGCCAAACCCAACCCCTGAGAAACAACCCCACACCATAATCCCCCCTCCACCAAATAATTTGGACCAGTGCATAAAGCAAGATTCATAAAGACATGGATGAGCGAGTTTGGGGTGGGGGAACTTGACCGGCCTGCACAGAGTCCTGACCTCAACCTGACAGAACACTTTTGGGATGAATTAGAGCGAAGACTGTGAGCCAGGCCTTTTCATCCAACATCAGTGCCTGAGCTCACAAATGCTCTTCTGGAAGAATGGTCAAACATTCCCATAGACACACTACTAAACCTTGTGGACGGCCTTCCCAGAAGAGTTGAAGCTGTTATAGCTGCAAAGGGTGGGCCAATTCAATATTGAACCCTACGGACTAAGACTGGGATGCCATTGAAGTTCATGTGTGTGTGTAAAGGTAGGTGTCCCAATACTTTTGGTAATATAGTGTGTATATATACCATATTTATCGGCGTATAACACGCACTTTTTTCCCCTTAAAACCAGGGAAAAAATCGCAGGTGCGTGTTATACGCCGATCCCCTGTGATCCCGACCTGTCACATTTGCAAAATCGCCGACCGCGAATTTATCCTGCTGCTTTTGTCAGCAGTCACATCATCAATAAATACAAGAGAACCAGTTCCATTGGCAGCCATACATGCCCACGCCATGACACTACCACCACCATGCTTCACTGATGAGGTGGTATGCTTTGGATCATGAGCGGTTCCTTTCCTTCTCCATACTCTTCTCTTCCCATCACTCTGGTACAAGTTGATCTTGGTCTCATCTGTCCATAGGATGTTGTTCCAGAACTGTGAAAGCTTTTTTAGATGTTGTTTGGCAAATACTAATCTGGCCTTCCTGTTTTTGAGGCTCACCAATGGTTTACATCTTGTGGTGAACCCTCTGTATTCACTCTGGTGAAGTCTTCTCTTGATTGTTGACTTTGACACACACACACCTACCTCCTGGAGAGTGTTCTTGATCTGGCCAACTGTTGTGAAGGGTGTTTTCTTCACCAGGTAAAGAATTCTTTGGTCATCCACCACAGTTGTTTTCCGTTGTCTTCCGGGTCTTTTGGTGTTGCTGAGCTCACCGGGGCGTTCTTTCTTTTTAAGGATGTTCCAAACAGTTGATTTGGCCACATCTAATGTTTTTGCTATCTCTCTGATGGGTTTGTTTTGTTTTTTCAGCCTAATGATGGCTTGTTTCACTGATAGTGACAGCTCTTTGGATCTCATATTGGGAGTTGACAGCAACAGATTCCAAATGCAAATAGCACACTTGAAATGCACTCTGGACCTTTTATCTGCTCCTTGTAAATGGTATAATGAGGGAATAACACACACCTGGCCACGGAACAGCTGAGCAGCCAATTGTCCCATTACTTTTGGTCCCTTAAAAAGTGGGAGGCACATATACAAGCTCTTGTAATTCCCACACCGTTCATCTGATTTGAATGTCAGGGACGACATCACTGATGGAGCAAGGGAGGAGGTTGAATCCTTTTGGGTAGAGCTCCGAAAGGGAAAAAAAAATTGGGAAAGTAATACTGGGAGTATGCTATAGACCCCCTAACCAGAGAGAGGAGGGGAAGGCGGACCTCCTATCACAACTTGGAATGGCGGCAAGGATGGGAAATGTTATTATAATGGTGGTTTTTAAATATCCAGATATAAACTGGGCAGACAGAACCGCGCATTCGTTTAAAGCTCGCCATTTCCTAAATGTCTTGCAGGACAATTTCATGGGTCAGATGGTAGACACCAACTAGAAACAATGTGTTACTAGACCTACTGATTACTAACAATACAGAACCGATCGCAGAAGTAGAAATACAGGGCAACCTAGGAGACAGCGACCACAGGTCATTTTATTTCATTATAAATCACAGAAATAGGAAGCACAAGGGTAATACAAAGACATTGAATTTTGAAAGCGCCAACTTCCCTAAACTGCGCTCCTTGTTAGATGATATTAAAGTGGTTGTAAACCCTTACAGACCACTTTTACCTACAGGTAAGCCTAGATTAAGGCTTACCTGTAGGTGCAAGAAATATCTCCTAAACCTACATGGTTTAGGAGATATTTTCAAAAGACAGGCACCGATGTTTACGGTGCATGCGCGGGAGTGACGTCATCGCGGCTCCGGCCAATCACAGCGCTGGAGCCGCGATACCCGGAAGGAAGGTGGATACTTCATGGAAGAGGGGACAGCGGTGACATCATAGGCTCCTGTGTCAGGTAAGTGACACATAATAGGCTACTATGCAAAAAAAAAAAGCCAAAGCCCAAGAACGCTGCATACAAACGTGAAAGTCGCGCAAAAACCGTGCGAAAACACACGATAAGAAAACACGTGAAAAAAAAAAAAACACTGGAAAAGCAGCCTTATGCCCCAGACACACGATCGGACATTCCGACCACAAAATCCATCGGATTTTTTCAGATGGATGTTGGCTCAAACTTGTCTTGCATGCACACGGTCACACAGAGTTGGTCGGAAATTCCAAACGTCAAGTATGCGGTGACGTACAAGATGTACGACAAGCCACGGAAAAAAAAGTTCAATAGCCAGTGTGGCTCTTCTGCTGATTCTAAGCATGCGTGGCACTTTGTGCGTCGGAATTGTGTACACACGATCGGAGTTTCCGACATCGGACTTTGTTGTCGGAAAATTTTAGGTCCTGCTCTCAAACTTTGTCTGTCGGGAAATTCCGATCGAAACTGTCCGATGGAGCCTACACACGGTCGGAATTTCTGACAACAAGGTCCGAACGCACATTTTCCATCGGAAAATCCGACCGTGTGTGGGGCATAAGAGTGTGATTATTGAGTTTATAGTAAGGTTGCACCGATATCGGTGTTGGTGCCAATACCAAACATTTGAACGAGTACTCGTGAAAATGCTCCGATATCTGAAACCAATACCTTTGCGGTACAATTTGAGCCCATACAAAATTAAAGAACTGAAATCGCACTGCAAAGAATTGCATGCAATTTGAATAGGAATGCAGTGCGATTCCTGTCCGAAGCGTATGTCCCCCCCCCCCCGCCGCTCCTTTGTGAACCCAGGCTTGTCAAAACTACTTCAGCCTGGGTTCACAACCAGTTAGTACCTGACCGAAAGTACCGGTACTCCTACTCGCCGGTTAAAAAACGGTATCCGTGCAGCCCTAGTTTATAGAATAATGAACAGCATTTGTGTGCATAGAGAAGAAATGTGCATTGTACAATAATCATATCATTCTTTGTTTGCAGTTTTACTTATTGCAGAATGGGATCCCTTGCGGGTATAATCTTCTCTCTCTGGCTGATATCTGGGATTCGGGTATGTAGAGTGCTGTAAGTGGTAATCAAATACCAGAAAAAAAAGGAATAATAATAATTTTTTTAGGTAAATAATAAATAACATAAATGAAAAATTTATTTTTGATACAGTTGTGTTCATAAGTTTACATACCCCGGCAGAATTTATGATTTCTTTGCCATTTTTCAGAGAATATGAATGATAACACAAAAACTTTTCTTTCACTCATGGTTAGTGTTTGGCTGAAGGCATTTATTATCAATCAACTGCGTTTACTCTTTTAAATCATAATAAAAACAGAAACTACCCAAATGACCCTGATCAAAAGTTTACATACCCCAGTTTTTATTACCGTGTATTGCCCCCTTTAACATCAATGACAGCTTGAAGTCTTTTGTGGTATTTGTGGATGAGGCTCTTTATCTTCTCAGATGATAAAGCTGCCCATTTTTCTTGGCAAAACGCCTCCAGTTCCTGGAAATTCTTGGGCTGTCTTGCATGAACGGCATGTTTTGAGATCTCCCCAGAGTGGCTCAATGGTATTGAGGTTATAGAAGACTGAGATGGCCACTCCAGAACCTTCACTTTATTCTTCTGTAGTCAATGACAGGTCAACTTGGCCTTGTGTTTTGGATCATTGTCATGTTGGAATGTCCAAGTACGTCCCATGCGCAGCTTCCTGGCTGATGAATGCAAATGCTCCTCCAGTATTTTTTGATAACATACTGCATTCATCTTGCCATCAATTTTGACCAAATTTCCTGTTCCATTGTAGCTCACACATCCCCAAAACATCAGCGATCCACCTCCGTGTTTCACAGTAGGAATGGTGGACCTTTCATCATAGGCCTTGTTGACTCCTCTTTATGGTTGTGGCCAAAAAGCTCAATTTTGGTCTCATGACTCCAAATGACTTTGTGCCAGAAGGTTTGAGGCTTGTCTCTGTGCTGTTTGGCATATTGTAAGTGGGATACTTAGTAATGGCTTTCTTCTGGCGACTCAACCATGCAGCCCATCTTTCTTCAAGCGCCTCCTTATTGTGCATCTTGAAACAGCCACACCACATGTTTTCAGAGAGTCCTGTATTTCACCTGAAGTTATTTGTGGGTTTTTCTTTGCATCCTGAACAATTTTCCTTGCAGTTGTGGCTGAAATTTTAGTTGGTCTACCTGATCATGGTTTGGTTTCAACAGAACCCCTCGTTTTCCACTTCTTGATTAGAGTTTGAACACTGCTGTTTGGCATTCTCAATTCCTTGGATATCTTTTTATATTCCTTTCCTGTTTTATACAGTTCAACTACCTTTTCCCGCAGATCCTTTGACAATTCTTTTGCTTTCCCCATGACTCAGAATCCAGAAACGTCAGTGCAGTACTGGATAAAAGATGCAAGGGTCTGTCAGGAGTCCAGAAACTCATTGACCTTTTATACTCACACACTAATTACAAGCAAACAGATCACAGGTGAGGATGGTTACCTTTAATAGCCATTCAAACCCCTTTGTGTCAACTTGTGTGCATGTTATCAGGCCAAAATCACCAGGGTATGTAAACTTTTCATCAGGGTCATTTGGGTAGTTTCTGTTTTGTGCCTTATTACTTTATTTGTTTTATAGATCAATTCTCCTCTGACAAAGCCGTCTGTGTGCCATGAAACTAGTAGAGGACTGGTTAATCTATGAAAAAACTCCATCACCAGATACTCCTTGGGGAAACCTTTGAGTATTTGTATACTGTTTTTGAATTTTTATTGAATATAAAATATGATATACATGATTGCTATACAAATTTTACTGTGATTTACTAAAATTAAGCGTCAGGACTGCTGATAAGGTGGTACCACCCACCAATGTTATTGTAATTGTACTTGGGTTGTCAGAGTTTCTGAGTTCTGGTTAAGGTCCGGTTCAAACTGGTGCGACATACGCTCCAACTAAGGAAGCACATGCCGCATGACGTGTATAAATCAATGATTCCCTATGAGCTTTAAAAAAAAAGGTTCCTGCACTACTTTTGTCCGACTTGGGCATGATATCAGCCCATTGATTTGAATGTAAGTCGCATCCAAGTCAGATCATCATCTTAACTGATCTGACTTGTGGCATGTGACTTGTGCTCTGAGATTCTTGAATGGGAACCCGATGCCAAAATTTATAAAAAAAATGGCATGGGGTTCCCCTCCAATTCCAAACCAGGCCCTTTGAGTCTTGTATGGATCTTGAGGAGGGAACCCCACACCAAAATAAAAAAAAGGCGTGGAGTCCCTCCTCATAATCCATACCAGACCCTTATCTGAGCACGCAGCCCAGCAGGTCAGGAAAGGGGCCCCCCCTGAACCATTCCAGGCCACATGCCCTCAACATGGGGGGGTGGGTGCTTTGAGGCAGGAGGGGCTCTGCGCCCTCCACCCCCACAGCACTTTGTCCCAATGTTGATGGGGACAAAGGCCTCTTCCCAACAACCATGGGCAGTGGTTTTGTGGGTCTTTGGGCTGAGGGCTTATCGGAATCTGGAAGCTCTCTTTAACAGGGAGTTCCTAGATCCCAGCACCCCCTGTGTGAATGAGTAGGGGATACCGTGTACCCCTACTCATTCACCCAAAAAAGTGTCAAAAATAAATAAAAACAGTACACAGGTTTTTGACAAAGTCCTTTATTAAAAATGAAGAATGTTCCCCATCGTAGCTTCAACATGTCTTCTCTCTCCAGTAATGTCTTCTTCCTCCGGTCTTCTCCCTCCAGTGATGTCTTCTCCCTCCGGTTCTTCTCCCTCCGCTGATGTCTTCTTCCTCTGGTTCTTCTGCTGGTTCTTCTTCCTCCGCTGATGTTTTTTCAAGAAGCTAGATCCCGCTGTTGTGTTAGCTCCGGTGTCTGCCATGTATAATATAGCAATGGGAAGTGGCCACCTGGTGATGTCATCCGAAGACCCCACCCCCTTGTGACGTCACCACTCCATCATGCCCCAGGCGGTGACGTCACAAGGGAGTGGGGTCTCCAGATGGTGTCACCGGACGGCCACACCTCATGGCTATATGAGAAATGACAGACATCGGAGCTAACACAACAGTGAAAGCTAGCATTGGGAGAAGAAATCAGCGAAAGGAGAAGAACTGGCAGAAGAACCAGAGGAAGAAGACATCAGCGGAAGGAGAGGAACCGGAGGGAGAAGACACGCCCGCTCGTGGAATGGTGACAAACTTTTACCCTTAAAAATCTCCATAGGCGACATTTAAAAATTTCTACAGGTTACCAGTTTTGAGTTACAGAGGAGGTCTAGGGCTAGAATTATTGCTCTCGCACCAATGATCACAGCGATACCTAACATGTGTGGTTCGAACACTGCTTACGTATGCGCTCGCTTCTGCGCGCAAGCTTGGCGGGACGAGGCGCTTTAAAAAAAAAATTCTTATTTATTTTACTTTTTATTTTTTATTTTTACACTGTCCTTTAAAAAAAAATGGGTCACTTTTATATTTCTATTACAAGATTTGTAATAGAAAAAAAAGCATGACAGGACCTTTTAAATGTGAGATCTGGGGGTTAAAGAGATCTCAGATCACATTTACACTAAAATGCAAAAAAAAAGAATTTCTCCTTTAAGACTGGAGGGTGGGGGCCATCTGTCGCTCACTTAGCATCCAGCCTGTGAGAGAAGAGGACACGATCGTCTCCGTCGCTACCGACGGCTCTGGTAAGCGGCGGAGACGACCGGAGCACAGCAGGAGGGGGGGGCACCTCTCCCGCCCCGATAAAGGTGATCTTGTGGCGAATCCGCCACTGAGACCACTTTTATCTGAAAGCAGACTGCCCGCTGATGAAGAGGATACCGGGGTTATGGCAGCTAGCTGCTGCCATAACAATGGTATTCCTCTTCAAACAGCCAATGTACAACTGCGGCGGCAGTCCTTAAGTAGTTAATATCATCTGGCAGAAGAAATTAAGCTGTGCTTAGGGATATGTACCAAATAAGAACAGGTAGGCCACAGCTACCTACAGGTCAGTCACAAAAAAAAAGGGAATTTGGAAAATACTAAATCCCTACACCAGTGTTTGGGAACCTTGGCACCCCAGATGTTTTGGAACTACGTTTCCCATGATACTCAATACACTGCAGAGTGCATGAGCATTATGGGAAATGTAGTTCCAAAACATCTGGGCTGCCAAGGTTTGCCATCACTGCCCTACACCATACATTCAAATTATATAAAAGATAATCTTGTCCACTACTAAAGGTCGTTGATCTCTCACTAGCCCCCAGGCCTACATCCCCACAACTCCCCACAAAGTAATTTTTCAAATATGTTTATTCACAGGTGGGCCATCAACTGGTAGTTTTTGACATGATGCCAAATACATTTGATGACCAGTACATTGGCTGTGAAGATGAGATGGAGCGTAAGGTGTCAGAAATACTAGAAGAAGAGCTGATATACAACCAGCAGTTTGCTGAAATGTGGAAAAACGCAAATAAGACCTGGGAAGAGAAAAAGAAAAATTTATCCCTTCCAAGCAAGTTTGATGACAACTATGGCATAGCAGTTGTATTGTACACAATGGATGAGCCATACCCTATATACAGTCAGCTGAATTTCAATGTCTCAAGCAAGGGAGAGTCTAGAGATTCGTACATGCAATATTTCAATTTTAAAGCTCTTCACTTTTACCTGACCCGAGCCTTACAGGTGCTGAGAACAGGCTGTGCCAAGAAGACTTGGGTCTACAGGGGGACAAGGATCGGTGCTGTAGTTGTAGCTAAAGAAATGCGTTTCGGTCGGTTTACATCTTCGTCCATAAACAGAACGACTGCCGAAGAGTTTGGGGTAAACCCCTTTTTCAACATATCAACTTGCTACGGTGTGGACATAGCTGACTTATCAGATTTTGAGGAACAAGAATATCTCATTCCCGTTGCAGAAACATTTAACATGATAAACCAGATCGGAACCAAATATGTTCTGGAAAGTACCGGAAAACTCTGCAGCTATTTCAACTGCGCTTACTTAGGAGGTGAGGAGCACATTTTACCGTACGCCTGTCTGTTCATGTGCCTTCCATTCTTCTAAATGGTTAAAAATCTGTGGCTGCTCAGGGGCGGAGCTTTATAAAATGGGTGTGGTGGACAAAGCTAGGACAACATTTGTTTGCCTTGAGGGCGAGGATGAAGGTAAAATGTTTTTTCCTGTTTGCATGGAGTGGGGGAAGCGTTAGAACTATTGCCAGGTTTGTTGGGGGTGCAGAAGTGGTAGAGCCAGACCAAAAGACATGTGCAGAATGAAAAAAAAAAAAAAAAGTTTCGTTTTGATTCGTTGTTTACATAAATTTGTTTAGTTAAATTCGTTTAATTCATTTTCAGAATTTGTTTTGTTTATTCGAATTCAAATCAATTCAAATTGTTCGAAATTTCATTCAAATTGCATTCAAATTCAAATCGGATTCCATTCCAAATCAAATTTATTTTATTCGAAATTTAAATTTTGGAAGATGGTTATATTCTTTCTATTCCATTCTATTGTTTTTTTTTCTATTCTATTCAATATTTTTCTCTTTTCTATTCTATTCAAATGTATTCTATTTGAAATTCAAATTGTTTATTTTATTCTTTTCTTTTCTATTCTATTATCTATTCTATTCTTTTCTATTCTCTTCAAATTTATTCTATTCAAAACTTCGAATTATAGGAGATGCTTATATTCTTTCTATTCTATTGTTTTTTTCTATTGTATTCTTTTCTTTTCTACTCTAGTCAATTCTATTATTTTTTTTTCTATTCAAATCTATTCTTTTCTATTCTATTCTATTTGAATTCAAATGTATTTTATTTGAATTTTGGGAAATGTTTATATTCTTTTTTCTTCTATTCTATTTGAAATTCGAATTTCAAAAGATGGTTATATTCTTAATATTTTATTATATTCCTTTATTTTCTGCTCTGTTTTATTCTGTTCTTTTAGTTTCTATTCTATTTTGTTCTGTTTTAGTCTAATCTTTTATTTTCTATTCTGTTTTAGTCTAATCTTTTATTTAATATTCTGTTTTGTTCTGTTTTAGTCTATTCTTTTATTCTATATTCTATCCCTTTTTTCCTGACAGGCTCCATGGCAGCATACGTGTGGGTAGGCTCCGCCTCCATAACTACCCAATAGGACCCCCTCTCCCATAAATCTTTGCTTTAGGCTGCTATCCATGTTCCTTTTTTGTCCTCCTCCATAGGACCAGGTGTTGGTTCTCCTACCTGAAGATAAACCTCCCTACGATCGATGATGCCGAGTGCCAAAGATTCCTCCGATAGGCCCTGACTGTTAAGCAGGGTATGGAGTGTATAGCAGAGTAGCGCTGAAGATTGGTTCGATTCAACCATGTGCGCACGGTCTGTTTGCCTAATGTTTCAGGCGACCATTATCTGCTGCCAAGTCCGGTGTGTGTGTGTATGGATGGCGTTCCTCGGCCCAGGTGATCGTAGGTGGAGGGGTAAGTTTTTACATTCATTCACATATGGCTGCAGTGTTTATGTGTTATCATACCTCTGTGTGTTTTTTTCCTGCTTCCTGGTGTCCTAGATTGGCGCTGACGCTCTCTCTGCGTTCCAGCAGCCGCTCTCTCTGTGACTTCCGGGTACCGGCGTGCGTTCTGCGCATGCGCGGACCCAATAGCGAAGTCAAGGCTTGGTTCGCGCATGCGCGCGAGCGTCTCGCGTCTGACGTCGACGATGACGTCACGGGCGCCACTTTTAAAAGCTGTGGAAAGCTTTCAGAGCCCTGGGAATGATCGTGGGGGATACGGCGACTTCCCGGGGCTACTATCTTGGCGGTTCAAGGTAAGACAATCTCTATTGTCTGGGGGTGGAGGTCTGTTGTCAGTCAGCTGAACCTGTGAATCTGTCTCTGCAGCTTCCTATTGTATTGACACTATGGACTCCTCACTGCCCCCTAGTGGCCAGCCCGCTTGTAGCAGGTATGTTTGCAGTTTTGCTTTTCTGCCTGTACAAGTATTGAGAGTAGGATTTTTAGGACACCAGCTGATTTCTTTCTCTATCTTCTCTGTGTTTCTTTCCTCACAGCCCTACTAGGTCTGATCCACACCGTAGTTCCCATAAAGGAAGTGGATCATCAAAATCACACCACCGGCAATCTTCCTCCAGGTCTAGCCATCATAGATCTCCTTCCAGATCTGAACAGCGCAATAAAGATCCTTCTCACCCCCCTTCATCTCACTCTAGAGAGAGTTCAGGAAAATCAAGCTTGGGATGTAGGATGCCTGTTCCAACAGACAAATCTCTCTGTGATCACTGCTTCTCTAAAGCTGCAGATGAGAGGGATGGTGCAGACCAGCGTTTGGAATCTATGGTGAGGCGGGTTGTGAAAGAATCTCTACAGGAGAGAGAGGCCCAGCAGCCCCGTGATTCCCCACCAGACCCATTATGCCCTCCAGTGGGTGAAGGTTCTGTGCATGAGACATGGGAATCTTCCCAGCCAAGTCACCCTTCTGCTCCTGTTTCAGACAGCGAATCGGATCTGGAAGATCCTGGCGTTTGAGTATGCTTTAGTTCCTTCTTTGGTGAAGGCAGTAAAAGAGGCCCTGAAGTGGGAAGATCCAGTTACTTCCCCCCCAAAACAGAGGAAGTTTTTCAAGCAGCTCAATAAGGAGCGACAGTATTTTCCTTTTCTCTCTGAACTGGGCGATGTCATTTCTGAGGAATGGAGCAAAATGGACAAGAAAAGTTCCATGCAGTCAAAGGTCTTGAAACTATATCCTTTTAAGGAAGAGGAAGTAAAGCACCTTGAATCAGCCCTATTAGTGGATGCAGCTTTAATGAGACTAGCAAGATATGTAACGCTTCCCTTGGAAGACACTGTATCTTTTAAAGATCCTTTGGAAATGCAAATTGATTTGGATTTAAAGAGGATCTACCTGACGTCAGGAATGGCATGTAAGCCAGTACTTGCGATAGCTGCAGTCTCCAAAGCTTTGGAATCTTGGTCTGATAATGTGGATGAGTTCTTAAGAGGTATCTCTACTGAAACAGCTAAGGATTCTCCTATCCAAGAGATCAGGCTGGCATCAGCCTTTCTTGGGGAGGCATCTATTGATGTCATCCGCCTGATGTCCCGGGTTATGTTGGCAGCTGTTTCAGCTCGTCGTGCCCTATGGCTCCGTCTGTGGTTGGCGGATCCAGCTTCCAAGCAAGCTTGGTGCCGAATTCCGTTTGAAGGTTCCTCATTGTTCGGCAATAAGCTTGATAGTGCCATAACCCGGGCCACAGGTGGAAAGTCTGGTTTCCTCCCTCAAGACAGACGCCTACAAAATCAGAAACGCAGTTTTCCTAGAAGACAAAACTCTGATCGCGCTAGGGATGCACGAAGCTACAGACCTGGTCGGGAGTTCTCAAGATCCTGGAAATCCAGGCAGTCTTCTTTCAAGAAACCCGCAAAAGGGGGTTCCTCTGGCAACCAGGACGCCACAAAGTCCTTTTGAGATTGGGCCCGCTCAGGCATGCCAGGTGGGGGCTCGTCTTCGCCACTTCGGGCATGTCTGGGCGGCCTCAATCCGAGATTACTGGACCATCAAGACAGTCTCCTCAGGTCACAAGTGGGTCTTCAACAATACCCCAAGACTCAGATTTGTTCCCACATCTCTTCCAGGTTCAGAAGAGAAAAAGCAGGTCCTATTAACCTACGTGAGCTGTTTATTGGATCAAGGCGCAGCCGTCCCTGTTCCAGAAAACGAACAAGGCAAAGGCATGTATTCTCCTCTGTTCATGATACAGAAGAAAAACGGTACTTGGAGATCAGTAATAGATTTAACACATCTCAATTCCTTTATCCGAAAAGAAAAGTTCAAAATGGAGTCTTTAATTACGATCCAACAATCAATACATCTGGGAGACTGGATGATTTCAATCGATCTGAAAGATGCATACTTTCACATGCCAGTGGCAACAGAGTTCCAACAATTCCTCCGCTTTGCGGTAGGCAATCAGCATCTGCAGTTCACATGTCTACCCTTCGGCCTAACAACGTCACCTCGGGTCTTCTCAAAGGTCCTGTTGTCGGTTGTGGCTCTACTTCGTATCAAGGGGGTTTGTCTCCATCACTATTTAGACGACCTACTTCTCCTAGCTCAGAACGAAGATCAACTGTTAGAGCACAGGAGCTTAGTCATCTCCACCCTGCAGGAATTCTGGTGGCTTCTGAATCTAGAGAAGAGCCATTTAGAGCCAACACAATCTCTGGTGTTTCTAGGGGCTCACTTCAACACATTGGAAGGCACCATCTCCCTTCCAGAGGAGAAGATTGGAGTGATTCGAGACAGAATACACGCAGCCCTTGCGTCGTCTCACCTCTCCGCTCTCCAATGCCTGAAAGTAATTGGCACAATGACAGCTACCATTCCTATGGTGAAGTGGGCCCAATGGCATACACGACCCTTCCAAAAAGGGTTCCTTCAACAATGGGATTCTTCCAGCCAAGTCCAGCGCATACACCTTACGTCATCCATGAGGACGTCTCTCCTTTGGTGGCTTCAAGGGAAGAATCTGCGCAATCACCATTCAATCATGCCCATCTCATGGGTCACGTTAACTTCGGATGCCAGCAATCGAGGTTGGGGCGCTCACTGCCTTTCAGAAGTGGCGCAAGGCCAATGGGGTTTCCCTGCTCGAGGGATTGTCTCCAACATTCTGGAGCTGAGGGCCGCCTTTCAGGCACTCCTGTCATTTCGCCATCTAATAGAAGGTTCAATTGTGATGCTAAGGTTGGACAATACAACCGCGGTGGCTTACATAAAGAAGCAAGGTGGAACTTGCAGCTGGTCTCTGCTACAGGATGTGGAGCCAATAATGAGCTGGGCTCAGAAGTATTTGTCCAACATCTCGGCAGTTTACATTCTTGGGATCCAGAATGTACAGGCGAACTTCCTCTCGAGAGTGCAAATGGACAACAACGAGTGGTCTCTCCACAGAGAGGTGTTCGAGTGGCTTCTGACCCCGCGAGTACTTCCAGAGGTCGATCTATTTGCTTCTCCATGCAATCACAAAATGTCCAGATATTATTCGAGCTTCAGAGACCTTCAGGCTTACGGGATAGATGCTCTCTCAGATCATTGGAAATTTCAGAAGGCTTATGCCTTCCCTCCGGTACCGGTGATTCTTCAATTCCTCCGGAGGCTCAGAACAGAGAAGGTGGAGATCATTGCAGTAATTCCTTTCTGGCCCAACAGGCCGTGGTTTCCTCTGTTATCGCTCCTGAGTTATCAAGACCCAGTTCCCCTGCCTCTCAGGCCGGATCTACTGTCGCAAGGCTCGACGTTACACCCATGCCCATCTTGCCTACACCTCAGGGTGTGGTTCTTGAGAGGGAAAGGCTTGAATCTCTAGGCTGTCCGGAAGAAGCTATTCCAACTCTTCTTAGTGCCCGGAGGGGAAGTACGAACAGAGTATACGAACGGATATGGTCTAAATTCTCTGATCATATGTCTTCCCGGTCAAATCCGTGTAATTCTCCAGCAGTGCAGGACATTCTAAGTTTTCTCCAATCAGGGCTGGACCTATCTTTAGCAGTCAGCTCACTAAGAGTGCAAGTTTCAGCCATCTCGGCCTTCACAGGAGTATCTTGGGCTAATCACACATTAGTCCGTCAATTCTTTAAAGGAGCTATCAGACTTAAACCTCAAAGAAGACCTAGGTTCCCCAAATGGGACCTTCCTATTGTCTTGGATTTTCTCTCCAATCTCGGATCAGATCCTGACAAACCTCTTTCTTTGAGAGATCTCACACTCAAGACCACCTTCTTAGTAGCTGTGACATCGGCTAAAAGAGTGTCAGAGATTAGAAATCTAGGCTCAGAAGAACCTTTCCTAACCTTCTTTCCAGATAGGGTAGTGTTGATTCCCATGCTTGGGTCAAACCCTAAAGTGACCTCAGTCTTTCATGAAAATCAAGAGATTGTACTTCCTACTTTCAGAACAACGGACGATCAGGATGTTCATCCACTTGACGTAGGCCACACTCTAAAGCAATATCTGGAGGTCACGGCTCCATTCAGACAAACGGAATTCCTCTTCGTTCTTCTCCATGGTAAAAACAAAGGAATGCGAGCTTCGGTCAGATCAATTTCTTCTTGGATTGTGCAGACCATTCAGAGGGCATACAAGGCAAAGGGCTTGGCTCCTCCAGAGGCAGTAACAGCTCATTCGACCAGGAGTATCTCGACCTCGTGGGCAGCTTCCCGGCATGTCGCGCCTGAAATAATCTGTAGAGCGGCTTCCTGGTCTTCTATTAACACATTTGTTTCTCATTATTGTGTTGAGCCTGCTGCTCTGTCATCTATTAATTTTGATTTACAAGTATTGTCGGCTGACAATGTAAAATAAATTAGGTTTCTTTGCTCAAACATTTTTGCCCGCCCGTGTGTATTTTTGGGCGAGTTATTTCCCACACGTATGCTGCCATGGAGCCTGTCAGGAAAACGGAAAATTTATATCAAATACTTACCGTAATTTTCCTTTCCTGATAGGCTCCATGGCAGCAGGAGTCCCTCCCAAAATGTCTGGAGTAGGCTAGTTACGGAACATGGATAGCAGCCTAGAGCAAAGATTTATGGGAGAGGGGGTCCTATTGGGTAGTTATGGAGGCGGAGCCTACCCACACGTATGCTGCCATGGAGCCTATCAGGAAAGGAAAATTACGGTAAGTATTTGATATAAATTTTCCGTTTTTGTATTCTATTTTTTTTTCTATTCAATTTTTTGCTATTTTTTTTGTAATTTGTATTCTGTTCTGTTTTACTCTATAAAATTATATTCTTTTATTTTCTATTCTATTTTTTTCTATTCTTTTCAATTCTTTTCATTTATTTTATATTCTATTTATTTCTCTTTGGAAATTCAAATTCGATTCGAAAACAATTTGAATTTCGTCCGGAATTTTGATTTGTCATTTTGGATTAAATTCATTATTATTGTAATTTGGAAATTTGAATTAATCTGAATTTCCAAATAACAAAAAAAAAAAAATGCACATGTCTACAGAGCAATTTTTTTTTTTGAAGTTAAAAAGTATTTACATCATGAAAATTAGACGTGTGCACTGCCAAAAAAATGTGTTAATTTTCGTTTCATTAGTTTTTTGGGTTTTTTTTTTTTTCGTTTTTCGGGTTCATCCGTTATGGTCGAAAATCGTTATTTCGAATAGTTTCCTAACTTCGGAAAAATCTGAACTTGTTATGTTACATTCGTTTAGATGCAGTGTTTGGAAATTTGCAAATTCACAAATTCGAAAACTCGGAAATTTGAAAATCCGAAAATGACTAACTAATAATAACCAACTAATTAATTATAGGTATTGGAATTTCCTTTCAAATTTGGCTGTTTATGAAGGTAATGGATACAAAATTTATCCGAATTATCTGAAAATAATGAATGCCGCATTTTTTTTTTTTTTTAAAGGTGTTTATTTACAGTATGAGTTTTGCATGTAAACACAAGAGTAAACAATACAGTGAAATACAAGAGAGTAACAAGGTACCAGCTATGTATTACAAAAAATGTATTACAAAAAAATCAAATATATCCATGTGGGTCTTGGCATCCAATTGAAAGCAATGATATAAAATCACAATCACTCCCAATTACCCCCCAAAAAAAGGGATTTGGAACGAAACCAATTGCACATGTCTAATGAAAATGTAAGGTTGTACACCAATGCAATTTAGGGGCTGTTAATTACTAGACATGTGCACACTGAAATATTTTGTTTCGGAATTTCGTTTTCGTCCAAAAAATACATTTATTTAGTTACTCCCGAAATTTGTTTTTATTTATTTAGTTTCATTAAAAAATGCATTCGTCCGAAAATCTGAAATAATTAAGGTCTAATCTGTCATTGAAGGCTTATGGTGTCGGTCGAATGTTCTAAGAAGATTCGACGGAGCAGCTAAACTGTACGACGCCGCAATCGTACATTTCCGGTCGAATGTACCGCCTACAAGCTATAGTAGAATTCTAATGTTGTATGACACTAGTAATAATTATATTTTTAATTACTATTACTAGTCAACCAACATTAGAATTCTTCTATAGCCTATGAGCAGAGCATTTGACATAAATGTCGACTCGCGGCGACTGCTTCGTCGAATCTTCATGTCAAATCTTTTCTCTCTATGTCGAATAATCTTGGACTTATAGAGTTAGGTTAGGCACATTGGACCTTTTTTGCTATTGTCTCTATAATATTGAATCTTTTCTCTCTATGTCGAATCTTTTCTCTCTATGTAGAATAATCTTGGATTAATAAGAGCTAAGGTTAGGTACATTCGACCACAGGTTCGATGGATCGCTATTTTCAGCGTCATGTCGAATCTCCTATCTATATCGAACTGTTGTCTCAACGAAAACGAAAATAAAGCATTTGTTTATGTCGGATCTGGATTCTGCACGTTCATTATCATTTGTTAAAACGATAACGAAAATACCCGAAATTCGGACGAAAATGCATATGGATGAAAACGAATGCACATGTCTATTAATTACCCTTTCACTGGGGCTTAAATGGTGGGAAGGAATAGTAGAATCTTATTGGATTCAGCAGTGGAATTAATCTTGGATTAAACAAGGCTTTAACCGTTTTTTTCCCCATTAGTGTATTCTTCTCCTACATTCCCCAACCTTATTTCCAACGTGCCCTTTTTGAGGCAGTCTACATCACAGGTTTTACTCCACACCGCAAAATTAAATTGTGCATGAATCTAGTGCCTTTGCCCTACTCCACCCAATATTGTTATTGGTGTATCCCCACTGAGAAAGATTAAGCCTATTTGTTCCAGTGACCACTGTCACCTAGACAGAAAGTGATGGGAAATCCTACATTTTATGCAGCGTACACACAAGCGGACTTTTCTATCGGACTGGTCCGACGGACCGAGTCCGGCGGACAATCTGATCGTGTGTGGGCTTCATCGGACCTGCAGCGGACTTTTTCTGTCGAAAGTCTGAGGGACTTTAGATTTGGAACATGCTTCAAATCTTTACGTCGTAACTCCGCCGAACCCAGAAATCCGCTCGTCTGTATGCTAGTCCGACAGACTAAAACCCACGCTAGGGCAGCTATTTGCTACTGGCTATCAACTTCCTTATTTTAGTCCAGTGTACGTCATCACGTACCAATCCATCGGACTTTGGTGTGATTGTGTGTAGGCAAGTCTGTTCATTAAAAAGTCTGTCGGAAGTCCGTCAAAAGTCCGTTGAAAGTCCATCGAAAAGTCCGCCCGTGTGTACGCAGCTTTAGAGTTGTCACCAGCAGTGCTGGGACAATGTCCTTTAGCGCCCAAGGCAAAAAGGACCAAAGTACTAGATCTGCAGTCTGTTTAGCTCTGAATCGAAATTCTGATGATTTTTTCGTTATTCGGATGTATTTGAATTTCTGAATTACAATAGTAACGAATTTAAACAAATCTGAAATAACGAAACAAATTTTGATTTTGAAATCGATTCGAATCAAAATTTGAAATTGATTTTGAAAACAAGAATATAATTAAATAGAATTTAAAATAAAGGAATGGAATAGAGGAAAAGAATAGAATAGGAAAGAAAAAAGAATGGATTAAAATAGAACAGAATAAAAAATAATATAGAATTTAAATTAAAGTAGTAGAATAGACTAGAAAATAGAGATAAACAAAATAGAATAGACAAAAAAAAGAATAGAATAAAAAAAATTAAAAATAATAAACTAGAATAGAATAAAAAAAAAAAGATTAGAACAGAAAAGAATGATGAACGCTGCAAAAAGTTTAATACCGAGGAAATGGAAGGAAGCATAGAGCCCAAAAATTAGAGAGTGGTTTGATAAAATAGAAGAGATATATAACATGGAGCATCTAAGATTTAGCCATGAGGATACA
Organism: Lithobates clamitans; assembly: GCA_037952925.1. Lineage (NCBI taxonomy): Eukaryota > Metazoa > Chordata > Amphibia > Anura > Ranidae > Lithobates > Lithobates clamitans. The sequence continues at coordinate 166,917 of JBBGZY010001779.1, forward strand.
AGAGAGGGATCCAATAAGAGATGGGAAAAGTGGAAAAAGTTTAAATTACCAAAGAAATATAATTAGATTAAGATTACTTAGAGAAGAGGAAAAAAAAGGGTCTAGGAGTGGGGTGGAATGAGGGGGAGGGGGAAGGAGGGTAAGGGTAGATAAAGGTTTGGAAATAAAATGTGTTAATGTATATCTCTATTGAGTAGGGAAGATGTTTTTATTTCTTTGTGTATGACAATTTTTTATAAAATAAAGAATAAAAAAAAAGAATAGAAAAGAATAGAATGACATAGAAAACAAAAGAATAGAATAAAACAGAATGGAGTAAAACGGAACACAATAGAATAGAAAACAAAAGAATAGAACAGAATACAAAAGAAAATAGAATAGAACAGTATAGAAAAGAATAGAGGAAAACAGAACAAAATAGAATATAGAAAACAATAGAATAGAAATTAATGAAATAGAAAGAATATAACCATCTTCCAAAATTCAAATTTTGAATAGAATAAATTCAAATTTGAATTGAATAGATTAGAAAAGAATAGAATACAATGGGAAATAAGAGAATAGAATACAACCTTCTTCTGAAATTCAAATTTCGAATAGAATAAATTTGAATTCAAATAGAATAGATTAGAATGAAAGAGAACAGAATAGAAAAAATTGAATAGAAAAAAAACAATAGACTAGAATACAATAAAATAGAATATTACTGCCTTCCAAAACTCCAATTTCGAATAGAATAATATAAATTTGAATAGAATAGATAATAATAGATTAGAAAAACATAGAATAGAATAAAATAGAAAGAATATAACCAAATTTAAATTCCAATTCGAATGCCAATTCAAATGGAATTTGAATTGAATTTGAAAACAAACTCAATTAAAAAAATTCCAAAAATGAATAAGCCCTGGTTCACATTGGTACGATTTGACATCAAATCGCATGTCAAATCGGTGGCATTTGCCGGCAATGGCACCATCCTAATCGGTGCGACCAATTTTAAAAAGTAGTTTCTGTACTACTTTTTGCGATTTGGGGCTGCAATTTATATTGACATCTGTGCAGAAACCCGCACAGATGTCTCTGAAATCGCTGCCGAAATGTTAAATAAGGAATCAAAACAAATGTATTCATTCTGCACAAAATACACTCCTCCAAAAACTCCCTCAACACCATAGGTTGCAGGTCCTCTTTTTTTTTGTGCCCCTCTCCTGTTGAAATGCCCAAGGAAGCCAACTCTTAAGTCAACCCCTTTGCCCGGCCCTGATCACCAGAACAGGAAAAGGAGTGGAAATCTTCCAATGGGGACACTTGGAAAATTTTGGATTTCCCATCACTTTAGAGAGATTTTTGTCTCACCTTTTATGACTCTCCAGGAAAGCAATTGATAGGAATTCTCTCCAATGGCACAGAATTATAAAAAAAAACCCTAGTCAGTGGAACATACCATTTTTCCTTTTCATAAAAAAAGTTTTGGTTTCAGATGTACTTCAGTAGACATGGGCTGAACTCCCGAACAGGAGAAAAGTTCTAAAATGAACGGCGAAACCCATTGAAGTCTATGGGAGCCAAACAGCAAAAAGTTCTTATTTTTGAAGGCTTATATGCAAGTAATTGGCCATAAAAGGGGTATGGGGGTCTGGGTACTGCCCTGGGGGACAGGTATCAATGCAAAAAAAGTTTTTAAAAAACAATATTTTTTTCAGGAGCAGTGATATTAAGGATGCTTAAAAGCACACCAAGTTTTTTTTTTTTTAATTCCTTCCTGCCTGGGGGGGGGTTTGTAGCATACGCAGTGCCTTTAAAAAGTATTTATACCCCTTGATATTTTCCACATTTTGTCATGTTACAACCAAAAACATAAATGTATTTGATTGGGAATGTTTGTGATAGACCAACACAGTGGCACAGTAGCACATAATTGTGAAGTGGAAGGAAAATGATAAATCGTTTTTAACATTTTTTTACAAATAAATATGTGAAAAGTGTGGGGGGCATTTGTATTCAGCCCCCTTTACTCTGATCCCCTAACTAAAACAAAATGGAACCAATTTCCTTCAGAAGTCACCCAATTAGTAAATAGAGTCCACCTGTGTGTAATTTAATCTCAGTATAAATACAGCTGTTCTGTGAAGCCCTCAGAGGTTTGTTAGAGAACCTTAGTGAACAAACAGCATCATGAAGGCCAAGGAACACACCAGACAGGTCAGGGATAAATTTGTTGAGAAGTTTAAAGCAGGGTTAGGTTATAAAAAAAAATATCCAAAGCTTTGAACATCTCATGTTAAATCTATCATCCGAAAATGGAAATGGAGTATGGCACAACTGCAAACCTACCAAGACATGGCCGTCCACCTAAACTGACCGGCCGGGCAAGGAGAGCATTCATCAGAGAATCAGCCAAGAGGTCCATGGTAACTCTGGAGGAGCTGCAGAGGTCCATAGCTCAGGTGGGAGAATCTGTCCACAGGACAACTAATCCACAAATCTGACCTTTATAGAAGAGTGACAAGAAGAAAGACATTGTTGAAAGAAAGCCATAAGAAGTCCAGTTTGCAGTTTGCGAGAAGCCATGTGGGGGACACAGCAAACATGTGGAAGAAGGTGCTCTGGTCAGAGGAGACCAAATTTGAACTTTTTGGACTAAAAGCAAAACGCTATGTGTGGCAGAAAACTAACACTGCACATCACCCTGAACACACCATCCCCACTGTAAAACATGGTGGTGGCAGCATCATTTTGTGGGGATGCTTTTCTTCAGCAGGGACAGGGAAGCTGGTCAGAGTTGATGGGAAGATAGATGGAGCCAAATACAGGACAATCTTAGAAGAAAACCTGTTATGCCCCGTACACACGAGCGGACTTGCCAACGGGCTAAACTCCGTCGACATGTTTTATATCTGAGTCCGTCAGGAAATGCAGACAGAATAAGTCCGATGGGGAATACACACGGACGGAATGTCCGACCCTAAACATACAGCCAGAGCTACAATAGAATGGTTTAGATCAAAGCATATTCATGTGTTAGAATGGCCCAGTCACAGTCCAGACCTAAATCCAATTGAGAATCTGTGGCAAGACTTGAAAATTGTTGTTCACAGATGTTCTCCATCCAATCTGACAGAGCTTGAGATATTTTTCCAAAGAAGAATGGGCAAAAATGTCCCTCTCTAGATGTGCAAAGCTGGTAGAGACATCCCTAAAAAGACTTGCAGCTATAATTGCAGTGAAAGGCAGTTCTACAAAGTATTGACTCAGGGGGGGCACCATACAAATGTACCCCACACTTTTCACATATTTATTTGTAAAAAATGTTGAAAACCATTTATCATTTTCCTTCCACTTCACAATTATGTGCCACTTTGTGTTGGTCCATCACATAAAATCCCAATAAAATACATTTATGTTTTTGGTTGTAACATGACAAAATGTGGAAAATTTCAAGGGGTATGAATACTTTTTCAAGACACTGTATAGAACATGCTGCAGCAAAAATGACATTTCTAAAAAAAAAAAAAAAAAAAAAAAGAGTCAAATCACATGTAAAATGACTCACGGTTGCAATTGCCGGCACCCGGATATTGAAAAAAGAAAAAACAGCGTGGTATCCCCCCCCACTCCATACCAGGTGAAAAAAAAACTGGTATGAAAAAAAAACAGCATGGGGTCACCCTAAAAGCCATACCAGACCCTTTATCCGAGCATGCAGCCTAGTAAGTCAGGAGAAGGGGGGGCTTTGGGGCAGGAGGGCTCCTGAACCATACCAGGCCACATGCCCTCAACATGGGGAAGTGGGTGCTGTGGGGCAGGGGGGCTCACTCTCCCCCACCCCAAAGCATCTTGTCCCCATGTTGATGGGGACAAGGGCCTCATCCCCACAACCCTTGCCCGGTGGTTGTGGGGGTCTGCGGGCAGGGGGCTTATCGAAATCTGGAAGCCCCCTATAACAAGGGGACCCCAGGTCCTGGCTCCCCCCCATATGAATGAGTATCAGGTACATAGTACCCTTACCCATTCACCAAAAAAGTGTACAATAAAATGGAAACAAGAGGCACTTCTTGACAAATCCTTTATAAAAAATAAAATAAATTGTGTCCCTCGATGTAAATCCATCGTCAATCATTTGGCCCGCTGACCCGAAAAACGAAAAAACACTCCACCTTCTAGGACAGCTTCCCGTCGAATGCCTCCTCTGCGATTTGACAGCTCTTATGTAGGTAATAGTGGGGCCATATGCCAACAACACCTGGTGACCACACTCCCTTCTGACATCACCGGCCCAGCATGCACCAGTTCATGATGTTACTAAGGGGGGCAGGGCCACCAGGTGATGCTGCCAGGTGGCTCCGCCATTACCTATATAAGAGCTGTCAAAACGCGGAGGAGGCATTCGGTGGGCACCCATCCTAGAGGCGGAGCGTTTTGTTTTCTAGTTTTTTTCAGGTCAGCAGGTGGCATGATTGACAACGGATTTACATAGAGGGACACTATTTTTATTTTTAAATAAAGGATTTGTCAAAAACTTGTCTTTTTTTTTGTTTTTATTTGTTTTGTACACTTTGGTGAATGGGCAGGGGTACTATGTACCCGATGCTCATTCACGTGGGGGGGGGGTCGGGATCTGGGGGCCTTCTTGTTAAAGGGGACTTCCAGATTCTGATAAGTCCCTCGCCTGAAGACCCCCACAACCACAGCTCAGGGTTGTTGGGAAGAGACCCTTGTCCCCATCGACATGGGGACAAGGTGCTTTGGGGAATTTCCGAATAACAAAAAAATGTGTTTGAATTTCGATTCGGAAAGAAACAAACTGCACATGTCTATTACTGTGGCCCTTTTTGCCTCGGACAAAAGGACAAGGATTTTCTATCACTTTCTGTCTAGGTGACAATGGTCACTGGAACAAAGCACACCCCCCATGTTGAGGGCACGGGGCCTGGTATGGTTCAAATGCCACTTTTTTTTCCCATTTAGCTGTCAACGGGGAAGCCCATTGACAGCTGATCACTCATCAGTTGTTAAGGACGCCGCGGCCGGCTTCCCAGCCCCGCTCCTTAATAACCAGCTTACACTGCACCCTGATTAGGCAGAGCTTTGCCCAATCAGAGCACAGAATGCACTGTGCAACGCTCAGTGCATTGCAGGGTGTTTGGCGGGGCAAACACCCTGCAAATTTGGGTGTTGGGCGAACAGCCAATTGTTCGGCCCAAACTCCTGCTCGGGCCAAACCGTTCACCCAGCGCTATACTTCAGCTAGAAATTTCTACAATTTCAACAAGTTATGGCATGGTTGTATTATCCTGTAAATTTGGGGGATGGAGTTACCATTTTTAACATATATCATGGGTGGGGTTTGGGTCAGCAGGATTTCCACTTGTTAAAAATGGGGAGGAGCCTGCAAACATACAAGGGTTATTTTTTTTGTCTGAGGGTGGGGTTTCAGTAGATTGGAGGCAGTGCTCAAAGTTGACCCAGTTTTACATTTTGGAGGGTTTGCAAAGCACAGTGTGTGGGTTCGGTTATGTGAAAGGAGGCCGCATTTTTCATTGTATTATTTAAATGGTTTGCAATTTCATGTTTGTATTTCAGGCGAGAAGAGAAGCAGCCCCATGTGCACTTCTGGTAATAGAACTAAAAACTTATATTTATTGTACCTTATATAGGGATACTGTATGTGCTGAGAGTCGGGTTGTTGTTCAGACCAATCCTCCCCATCAGAAGGGATCATGTGACCAGATGCCTAGGCACTGCAGTATATGTCAGAGCTAAATAAATGTATAATAATAGTATGTGACTGTAGGGGGACGTTAGAGTGTAAATTCTTTTTATTAAAAAATCATACAAACATACAGCTCATTAATAAAAACATATTTACACAAAAATAAACAACAACTAAACAAAAACAAGCGTGCTTACAAGCATGCAAGTAAAGAAAACCGTTTCCTGACAAGATAACAAGATATTAATAAACACATTTTAATGACAACAAAAAAGAGACTACAAACCCCGAACCTCAACTTAAACACAATCCAGGCTCAGAAACCTTTTGAGATTTAATCGCCATCAGGATGTGATTTCAAAACCTCCCCATTACCCCTCCCCCCACATCATTCACCCCCACTTCCACATCATTCACCTTGCATTCTGCACCAGCCACCCTCATTCCCTTTCCACCTCCCCCTCCACCATCATCTAATCCATACCTCACTCCACCCCTCGGTGTCTGTCGACCTCCAGCCGCACTTCTACCACGCCGAGGAGGAGGGGTTGGCACCACAATACATTCTGGTCCAGCACCCTTCGCTGCCTTCACTACACTAGGAGAAACAATGGGTGCAGACACAGACTTGACAACCACACTTTCTGACACTGACTGAGAGACCACAGACTGGGGGGACACTGACACCACAGAGGGCCTCACAGACACAGATTCTGATGGGACAGAGACACTAGAATCCCCTGGTACAACCTCCGCCAACCCAGACTCTTCTCTATCCAGACAGAAGAATTCCTCCACTAACTCCGGCTTATTGTGCAAAGCTTTAGGGCACCAACTATAAGGGTGACCAACCTTATCACATAGGTTACATTTAATGATGTTACAGTCCCTTGCCAGATGCCCCAGTTCCTGGCACAAAGAGCACTTCTGTTCTGGACATTTAGAGGAGAAATGTCCCTTGACTTCACATTTATGGCAAAGCTTAGGTTGACCAGGGTAGAAGACGGTAATTCTATCTCTACCAATAAAGGCAGAGGAGGGCAAATGCTGGACCACATTCTCACACACACACTCAACCTCATTGATACCGACCACCCACCCGTCCAGATTCCTCTATCATCCACAATCTTTTTTAGGGGACACAGAGTTTCACCAAACCTCCTCAACCAGACCCATAAATCCTGGGGGGTATAGACTCATTCCTTGTCAGGATAGTCACATTTTTTATTAGGGCTGTCTTGAAACAACTTTGGGGACAAGCCCCTTCCAGTCCAGCTGGCCCCCATATACATGCTCAAACCGCTCCCAAAACAGATCCAGCTATTCTGGATGCACAAACGATAAATCATATTCATAGGAACCAGCCAGACTGATAAAAGCATAAAAATCCTCCGCCTTAAAACCCATGGCTAGAATCTTATCCACAACCTCCCTCCTGATAGGTGAAATATCTCCTCCCGGCAATACAGATAAAAGTCATTGAAAAAAACAGCATGGGATCCCCCCAGTCCATTATCAGGCCCTGTGGGTCTGGTATGAATATTAAGGGGAACCCCAAACCAAAATTTAAAAAAAAATTGCGTGGGGGTCCCCTCAAATTCTATACCAGGCCCTTCAGGTCTAGTATGGATATTAAGGGGAACCCTGTGCCAATTTTTTTTTTAAAATGGCGTAGGGGTCCCCCTCAAAATCCATACCAGACCCTTATCCGAGCATGCAACCTGGCAGGCCGCAGGAAAAGAGGGGGGGACGAGAGAGCGCCCCCCGAACCGTACCAGGCCACATGCCCTTAACATGGGGAGGGTGCTTTGGGGTAGCCCCCCAAAGCACCTTGTCTACATGTTGATGGGGACAAGGGCCTCATCCCCACAATCCTTGCCCGGTGGTTGTGGGGGACTGCGGGCCGGGGGGCTTATCGGAATCTGGAAGTCCCCTTTAACAAGGGGACCCCCAGATCCCACCCCCCCGTTTGAAATGGTAACGGGTACATTGTACCCCTACCATTTTACAAAAAAAGTGTAAAACTGTAAAAAAAAAAAAACAAGACACACCTTTGGACAAGTCCTTTATTAAAAATAAAAAAATAAAAATGTCCTACGAAGTCCATTCATCTTCATCTATGGCTCCCCCGACAGACCAAAAAATAAAATAAAAAAGATCCGCCTCCATGGAAGGCACCTGCCATATGACGCTTCAGCGCCGATAAGAGTTCTTTTATAACTGAGGGCGGGGCTACACGGTGACATACCCGGATGACCCCACCCCCCCCTCTGACACACGGGGACTTCCCAATAGCTCCCCCGTGGTGTCAGAGAGGGCAGGGCCACTCGTGTATGTACCCGTGTACGTACATGCAGCAATGGCTCTTGTAGCATGGTCTGCAGGATTATGGTCCATAGGTACATAGCGACATTGTGTTGGACAAGTGGATCTCCTAATCCTCAACACTTTGTTGACGTAAACATAGAAACATCTGGTCTCATTGTAGATGTAGCCTAGCACTACCTTATTTTTTTATTAGTTCTGCTAGTTTAACGGCTAGTACTGCAGCACTGAGTTCTAGCCTAGGTACAATGTGCTCAGGGTGTGGAGCTAGCTTTGCCTTGCCCACGACAAATCCTACATAGCATTTGCAAAGGTTTTGGCTCTGTGTCTTTGTAGTGGGTACGGGAGCATATGGGCGTGAAACATGGAGATCAGATAAGACTGATAGAGAGTTCCTCCACTCTACCCAAGAGTTCCTCTTAACAAGGGGTAGTGGGGCATCCCAGTCGGATGTTTCACGAATCAAGTCTCTAAGTCGGGCTTTACCCTTGAATTGTAACAGGTGCCGCAAATCCTAATTGATCATATAGGCTATTGATTGTGGACAAGACACCTCTGCGAGTGAAGGGCCCTTCTTCTCCGTTTGTTTGGAAGGTAAAGGAATCAGATTTCAAGTCCCAAAGTAGACCTAGACTGTGCTCTACAGGTAAAGAGTCTGTACCTAGAGCTAAGTCAATTAGATCATTAGAATGGTCTTGAGCAGGGAAAGCTTCCATTACCTCTTTGCTGTTGGAAGCAATCTTGTGAAGCCTGAGATTAGAACAAGGAGGCATTTCATGTTCTCTTTTAAGAAGACAGATTGAAATCCTTACCTTCCAGTGAGTCTGCAAACAGTTATCTACATAAAAGTCTTTCTCTACGAATTGTTTTGCACCTGAGCCATACTCAAGTTCACCTACTTGGGCAGAATGTCTGAGTCCATAGATAGCGACTACAGGTGAAGGGCTATTGCCAAAGATGTGTACCATCATATAATACTCTGAGATGTCTTTGGAAGGGTCATTGTCTCTGAACCAAAAAAACCTTAGTTAGTTTCTGTCTTCCTCTCAGACCAAGAAACAATGGAACATCTGTTGGATGTCAGCTATGAAGGCAATAGAATCTTTGCGGAAGCGTAAGAGCACTCACAGGAGTTTGTTGTTGAGGTCTGGGCCTGTCAAGAGGACATCGTTCAAGGAGACACCCTTGAATTTGGCACTAGTTAAACACTACTCGGATTTGACCTGGCTTTTTAGGCTGGTACACTCCGAATATAGGGAGATACCAACACTCTTCAGAGTCTTTAAGGGTGGGCATTATCTCGGCGTGACTATTCTCAAAGATCTTCCCAATGAAAGAAAAGAAATGTTCTGTCATCTCTGGCTTTCTTTGTATATTATGTCTAAGGGAAGCAAAAAATTGTAGCACTTGTTCTCGGTTATTGGGGAAGCGCTCTGTGATCTGAAGGGAAGAGGTGTGACCTAGCTGTTTGTGCTGTCTTTGACTAGTCCTTGCTCCATTATTTCTAAGAAGAGTTTGTGCTCAATAGACATTGACATACGATTGTCATCTTTAGTTCTTTGAAAGACTGTGCACCCTAAATGGTCTCGGTCACTAACACAGGCACTGTCACTAGTGGGGCTTGTGAAGGGACAAGACACGTGGGTGGTGTAGGCCGATTCCTTAACAAGGAAATGGTGTTGGCATGGCTGGAAAAGAGAGGGATGCCCATTCTCTAGGGTATTTGTGAGCATGCTGCTAACGGAGTTAGGTTTGTGCACGCTTCCTAGACAGACATCTCCTATGATGACCCATCCAAAGTCTAACCTCTGAGCATAAGGAGAGCTGTTGGGACCATTAATTTGAGCTCTTGATTTGTGGAATCAGAGATATCTCTCCCAAGGAGTAGGATAATCTGAGCCTGAGGATCAAGTTCTGGTATTAGATGCGCTATGCGTTTCAAGTGTGGGTGATGAGCAGCTGCATCTGGTGTAGGAATTTCAGATCTATGATCAGGGATCTGGTTGCATTCGATAAGAGTTCGCAAAGACAAGCATGATTGTTCATCAATGGACTCGACTTGTTTGCCGGATGCTCTCCTCCCTGCCGTCTCCACTATTCCTGCACAAGTTTTTAAGGCGTAGGAGATGCTGGGGCCTTTAATCCCAAAGATGTCAAAGAAGGTTGACTAATGACTTTTTGTCCTGCTGAGTAGACTCTGACTAGACAGATTTTGGTGCAGGACCTGCCACCTATGATTTCTTTGCAGACCTCTGTACATTGTGAAATGATCTCTGGTGTAGTTGTAATGGTGTGGTCTTCCTCCCCGCCATGCTCACTAGTGCTAAAAGTGTGTTGTAAAGTAAGTCCATGAAGCTGGCCCAGGATGTAAGCCTGTGTTGTGATCTGAGCTGTCACATTCTGTGCATCTTAAACTGACCTTACAGTCCTTGGCAAAGGGAGATGTTGAAGAGCAGCACCTGTAGCAGATGTGGTTCTCCTTGAGGATGGCCTTGTGGTCCTGCAGGGTTTTCTCTCTGAAGGCTCTGCATTTTAGGAGAGGATGTGGCTTCTGATGCAAGGGACACTGCTTACCAGGATCTTTGACCTTTGTCTCCGAGTTAGAGAAGCTGGCAGACCTGTGAAAAGAATCTGGAGGAGTCACGTTAGTTTTTTGTACTGCTACTGGAGGCTTGCGAGGGTTAAGTCCTGAAGCAGCAGAACATGACAATGTAAAATCAAAACGTGGATCATTTCTTGTTTTAGCTTGCTGGCACACAAAGTCCACAAAAGCAGAAAATGAAGGGAATTGTACATCATGCTGTCTTTTAAATCGGGATCCATGTGTAATCCACTGCTCTTGCAACTTATAGGGCAACTTTTGTACAATTGGGTTGACACCTCTTGCTGTGTCAAACAATGCAAGTCCTTGCAAGTCCCCCTCGGATTTGGCTACTTGAAGTTCCATTAGCAAGTCACTTAGCTCCCTAAGTTTCTGGTAGGCTTTGTTAGGTATTTTGGGGAAGCTATCAAGTCTTTTGAATAGCGCGCTTTCTACTGCTTCTGCTGAACCATAACACTAATCAAGTCTACCCCAGATCGTTTTAAGACCAGTGTCTGGGAGGTTTATATTTATTGTCCTGATTTGCCTGGTGTGCTTGGCAGACTAATTTCCAAGCCATTTGGTCGGGAGGGCTATCTCCTCACTGCAGGACAAATCTAAGTCTCTGATGGCATTTTGAAAGGAAGGACGCCAGGCTCTGTAGCTTTCAGGGCGGTCATTGAAATTTTCAAGTCCTTTGGTGACTAACTCACATTGTGCAAAGAACCTTGCAAAGTCTATGGTGGCTTGGTTAGTCTGCTGCGTGTTGCCATGGTGAGTTAGCTGTGTGTAGCCATACCTTTTGAGGGTGTCAAGCCGGCCTCTGTCGCACCTGGCTTGAACTTTGGTTCTGGAAGATGATCAGCAGGCTCTGCTACCTCACATATAGGGAGTCTGTTGTAGGAGGCATCACTTGGCATGGATTTCTCCTGTTTGCAGGCTTGGGACTTGTCGCTGACTTGCTGTGGTACCGTGTAGTGTCTTTGGCTTGTCTCTTTGACATCATCTATGTCACTGCTTTGCTTAAAATGTTGATTGATGTAATCTGAAATTTGTTGTAGAGAATCTTGAGTTTCAGCTTCTGGGTCGAGAATATTGCTGCGTTTGCTGCATTCACTTCTCGGCTATACAGCTAATTCTAAAGCCTCTGCTTCGGCTATGGTGGCTGCTGCTTCCTTCTCTACAGTGAGTTTCTCTAGGGCTACTTCTAGGAGGGCTTCTTCGGCCTCTAACTGTACCTCTTGCTGCACTCTCTCTGTCTTTAGCTTAACTTTCTCCTTTTAATCTGCATTTCTTGCTCAGCAAAGGCTTCTCGGGCCTTGGGGACTTCAGCTTTTGCATGTGCGATGACGAGTGCATTGCTTGTGGAGGAAGATCTAGAGAAGCCGAAATTTTGGGACCTTGTCTTGAGTGAGGATGTCTGGCTATGTGACATGTTGCTTGCAGGAATGCTTGACTGTGTAGAGACTGCTGTATTGCCATATGCAGGTGACTGCGCTGACAAGGTAACAGGCCTCTGTGTAGTCACTGTCCTAAATCCCACTTGCTGGATAGCCGCTGTTTCACTGTTCTGTTCTCTCTACACGTTTGCCCCTGGCGTGTATGTAGCTCAACATAAAGCTTAAACCTTGAATTCTCAAAATAACCAGACTGTCTGTAAGTTTGGATCTTTATTACAATGAACAGTTGGTGGCTAGGGATGAGCTGAACACTCCCTGGTTCGATTTGCAGAAGAACATGCAAACAGGCAAAAAATTTGTTTGAACACGCGAACACCGTTAAAAGTCTATGAGACATGAACATGAATAATCAAAAGTGCTAATTTTAAAGACTTATATGCAAGTTATTGTCATAAAAAGTGTTTGGGGACCTGGGTCCTGCCCCAGGGGACATGGATCAATGCAAAAAAAAGTTTTAAAAAACAGCCGTTTTTTCGGAAACAAAGATTTTAATAATGCTTAAAGTGAAACAATAAAAGTTATATATTCCTTTAAATTTCGTACCTGGGGGGTGTCTATAATATGCCTGTAAAGTGGCGCATGTTTCCCGTGTTTAGAACAGTCTGAGAGCAAAATGACATTTCTAAAGGAAAAAAGTTATTTAAAAGTACTCGCGGCTATAATTAATTGTCTATGGGAGAAATCAAAAGTGCTAATTTTAAAGGCTTACTGTATATGCATGGTATTGTCATAAAAAGTGTTTGGGGACCCGGGTCCTGCCCCAGGGGACGTTTATCAGTGCAAAAAAAGTTTTAAAAACGGACGTTTTTTCAGGAACAGTGATTTTAATAATGCTTAAAGTGAAACAATAAAAGTGAAATATTCCTTTACATTTCATACCTGGGGGGTGTCTATAGTATGCCTGTAAGGTAGCGCATGTTTCCTGTGTTTAGAACAGTCCGAGAGCAAAATTACATTTCTATAGGAAAAATAGTAATTTAAAAGTACTCGTGGCTATATCAATTGTCGGTACCGGCAATACACATAAAAGTCACTGAAAAAAACGGCATGGGATTCCCTCACAGTCCATTACCAATCACTTCAGGTCTGGTATGGATTTTAAGGGGAACCCCATGCCAAATTTTTTTTTAAAATGGCGTGGGGTTCCCCCCAAACCCAGACATGAAAGGTATGGATTTTAAGGGGAAACCCGCTCCAATTTTTTTTAAAAAAATGGCTTGGGGTCCCCCAAAAATCCATACCAGACCCTTATCCAAGCATGCAACCTGGCAGGCCGCAGGAAAAGAGGGGGGGACGAGAGAGCGCCCCCCCTCCTGAACTGTACCAGGCCACATGCCCTCAACATGGGGAGGGTGCTTTGGGGTAGCCCCCCAAAGCACTTTCCCCCCATGTTGATGGGGACAAGGGCCTCATCCCCACAATCCTTGCCCGGTGGTTGTGGGGGTCTGCGGGCGGGGGTCTTATCGGAATCTGGAAGCCCCCTTTAACAAGGGGACCCCCAGATCCCAGCCCCCCGCTATGTGAATTGGTAATGGGGTACAAATGTACCCCTACCATTTCACAAAATAAGTGTCAAAAATGTTAAAAAAGACAATAGCCGGTTTTTGACAATTCCTTTATTAATATCTTCTTCTTTCCCCGCTTCTTCTTCCATCTTCTTCTGGTCTTCCTTCGGTTTTCTTCTTCCTCCATTTTGTTCTTCCCCCGCTTCTTCCTCTATCTTCCTCTGCTTCATTCTTCAGTCTTTTCCTCCGGCATCTTCCTCCAGCCTTCTCCTCCGGCATCTTCCTCCGGCTTCTTTTTCCCCGCTTCGTCCTCCGGACAATCCGCCTTAATGGAAGTCTCCTGCTGTGTGACGCTTCTGTTCTTGTGACAGTTCTTTTATAACTGGGACCCCCACGCCATTTTTCTTTTAAATTTTGGTGTGGGCTTCCCCTTAAAATCCATACCAGACCTGCAGGGCCTGGTATGGAATTTGGGGGGAACCCCACACAGTTTTTTTTTACATTTTGTTTCGGGGTTCCCCTTAATATTCATACCAGACTCAAAGCTGTTTTTTTCAATTACTTTTATGTGTATTGTTTCACTTTAAGAATTATTAAAATCACTGCTCCTGAAAAAACTGCCTTTTTTAAAACTTTTTTTGCATTGATACATGTCCCCTGGGGAAGGACCCGGGTCCCCAAACACGTTTTATGACAAAACCATGCATATAAGCCTTTAAAATTAGCACTTTTGATTTCTCCCATAGACAATTCATTATAGCCGCGAGTACTTTTAAATTACTTTTTTTCTTTTAGAAATTTAATTTTGTGCAGGGACTGTTCTAAAGATGGGAAACATGTGCTATTTTACGGGCATACTATAGACACCCCCCAGGTACGAAATTTAAAGGAATATTTCACTTTTATTGTTTCACTTTAAGCATTATAAAAATCACTGCTCCCGAAAAAACATCAGTTTTTAAAACTTTTTTTTGCATTGATCCATGTCCCATGGGGCAGGACCCGGGTCCCCAAACACTTTTTATGACAATAACTTGCATATTAATCTTTAAAATTAGCACTTTTGATTTCTCCAATAGACATTTAAAGGGTGTTCTGCGGCTTTTGAATTTGCGCAAACACCCCAAATTGTTCGCTATTCGGCGAACGGGCAAACAGCCAATGTTCGAGTCGAACTCATGTTCGACCCGAACATAAAGCTCATCCCTATTGGTGGCCATATAAGAATAGGATGTGCATGCAGTAAAACAGCAATTCTGCTTTGGAAGGACCAGGATTTTCCTTGGAAACACGTGGTGCAGGCTTAGCTGACTCCCATGAGGTCTGTCCCAATGGAGAAGGTGAAACAGACTTGTAGTAGGAAGTGGAGCTAGTTCCCAGTGACAAAGCTGACATACAGAAATACCGGGATCAGGTAAGTTTTATTCAGGTCAATCCTTTCCCTGTAAGAGTGTCTCTAATTCTACTATCTGGCAGCCTTGGCATAGGCACCTTGTAGCCCGCTCTCCCAAATTGGAAGACTGTAATCGCCGGGACCAAATTTGATGCCTAAAACTTTAATTTCCTGCCAGCGCTCTGGGAAGACATCCAGTAGCTCAAAGCCTTTGCCCTCCTCTCCCATTTAGATAACCTCACTCTTATCCAGATTGATTTTTGAGCCAAATGCCTCAGCATACTGCCTCATCACCGAGACTACCTCTTCCATCTCCTCCCTCCCAGAGATGAAAACAGACACATCATCAGCATAGGCTACGACCCTCAGAGGAGGCTCACCAGAAATGCCCAAAGGCACTCCGCACAACGGTCCGCTCTCTAACCTCCGGATAAAGGGATCGATTGTAAATGCGTATAGCAGAGGAGGCAAAGGACACCCCTGATGTACACCCAAGCCAACCTCAAAAGGCCGTCCGATCCAACCATTCACAAGCATGAAGCTTTCAGCTCCTCTGTACAAGGTCTTCAGCCAATTCATAAAGCCCTCCTCCAGGCCATACTTCCCAAGAAGCTGCCATAGGTACTAGGGCTGAAACAACTAATTGATTATGAAATTAATTGATTACTATTTTCATAATCGATTAATCGGCCAGTAACATAATGGGGTTAAAAAAAAACTAAAATGAGCCCTTTATAAAAAACATCAAATAATCGCTACTGTAAATATTACTTTCACAGTTCTACAATAAAAAAAAATGAAATTATTTTTTCCAATATTTTCCTAAAAACATTGAGAAGGCTAATGGGCCGCCAATTCTCAAATAATCTTTACCCATTGACAGAAGAATCAGCGCAGATTGTTGCATGGAGGGAGAGAACGAACCCTCTCTCAGACAGCCATTAAAAACCTCCACCAAATATGGGGCCAGAGTAACCTTAAAGTGCTTATAAAACTCGGCTGTCAATCCATCTGGCCCAGGCAGCTTGCTATGACCTGGCGGTTTCCAGGATCCCCGACTTGGACTTCGTCAAGGAACCCGTACTGTCAACCAGGCCTACAACTGACTTAACTGCTCTACCTTGTTTGCAATTCTGGTAAGGGTCGGGCGAATGATATTTCCCCGTAATCCCTTTCCAGAACCAAAGAGGCATGCCTGTCATATTGACACTCCCTGAGCAAGAGTTTAACCTCAGAGATCATTCTCGGATCTCCATTATGCGACACAAGCCTATAAAGCTTCCTCCGCAGATGCTGGTAGGTGACATACTAATGTCAAGTCAATAATGTATCAAGTTGTTTATTTCTTCCAATGGCCTTGAAAAACTCATTGATCCTTCGTTTTGCAAGCTCCCACCACTCTGACTTACTGCTGCAAAAGTCCATGATCGATACCTGTGCCTAAAAAAAATCCTCAAAGGATTGACTCATGTTCACATCGTCCAGGAGTGCCGATTTTAGCTTCCAGGTACCCCTCCCCCTAGGTGGTATATTGGGGCTATTCAGAGTCACAGACAGAATACAGTGATGGGAAAACTCCACCACATGACACACTGGTGCCGAGAAGGCAGAATTCCCCTTTAAAAAACCTATCTATTCTACTCTGACTACTACCTCGCTGAAAAGTGAATCCCGTGTCGTCTGGGCAGCAATGAATGTGCACATCAACCAGACCTGCCTCTCTAGCTATTTTGATAAAAAAATGACATCACAGTCCAGCCTGGCTCTGGTACCTTTCCTGTCCTTAGTCCTAGTGACGGTGTTGAAATCACCACCTAAGACAACTTTCTGGGCTGTAAAAAGAAAAGGCTTGATCTTCATGAAGTGGCATTTTCTGTCCCATTTTGTCTGGGACCATGCATCTCCCCATTTCTACCTCAATAATCCGCCGACAGGTTACCATGCCAGAAAAAAGTACCGCAATTTGGTGTAAGGCTTGGCCGCAAGAGAAGAGAAAGAGGGGCCACGCCTCCACTCCTTCTTCGCCAGATGAATATCGGCCAAACGAGACAACCGGATCTTTTGCAAAAAGAAAATATCAGCATCAAACCTGCTGAGCAAAACTAAGGCCATGTTACGAGCACTTACTGATTTTCTGCTGGTGACATTAATGGTCGCCACCTTCAAAAGGAGATGGAACCACCATCAGGATGATTGAGGTATACGTTTCTTAGCCTGCTTACCCCCCTCCCTACTCGGAGACCCTACACACTTCAATGTCCTCTGTGATTCTTCCCCCATTGAAATCACAGATTCATCACCCAAAGAACCCTCACCCTCCACCTCAGAAAGCACATCAAACGTGTTGGACACCTCCACCCTCCCAGGCTCAGGTACAGGCACATCCTTCTTGTTCTTCCTCTTCCCAGACTTTCTTTTTGCCTTCAGCCACTCCATATCATCTTGAGACAATCCTGACTGCAAAGCCCCCTCCCCTTCCAGTCTACCATCACCCACAACACCATCCACCTCACTCCCTCCACTCACCACAACAGTCCTCCCACCCTTCATCCCTGCACCCCCACCATCATTCACTCCACTCCCCGGCGCCTCATGCCCTCCAGTCCTCAGATGCCGGGGAGTGGGTGTTGGTGCAACCATACACACTGGTCCATCTCCCTCCACAGCCCCCACTACCACTAGGGAGACTGACATGGGGGGGATCAGACACATCATTCACGGACACCGACTCGGGGGGGGGGCATAACACAAGGGGATGACACAACATTGGATGGACCATCAGACACTGATTGCACTGAGACAACATAAACAGAGACATTGGGGACCCCTGGCACAGCCCCCCTCTCATCTGCCTCCTCCATGTCCAGACGAAAAAACTCTTCCACCAAAGCGGATTGATTATGTAAGGCCTCAGAGCACTGGCTATACGCATGCCCAAACTTATCACAAATATTGCATTTGATCTTATTGCTATCCCTAGCCAGATGCCCCAGGTCCTGACACAAAGAGCACTTTATCTCTAGACATGAGGAAGTGAAATGACCCCGAGAACTGCACTTATTACAGAGTTTGTGCTGCCCAGAGTAAAACACAACAATCCTATTCTTTCCAATGAAGGGTGAGAAGGGGAAGATGGTGGACCACATTCAAACTCACATGCAACCTCATCTGCACTGACCACCCACCTGTCCATATGCCCCCCTCATCCAGAATCTTCTTCAATGGGGTCAGAAGTTCCCCATATCTCCTCACCCCCACCCTCCCACTTGAGCAGCACTACATTCCGTCGCTTGAAGGAAAGGGGTGCAGATGGCAGACCTCCCTGTGCTTCCCCCCAATGTGACCCCCTCATCCCAGCCAGAGCCCCAGCATAGGTTTTATTAGCAGGATTAGACACTTCAGACCTGACAGCTGTACCCTGATTATTGGTTGCAGGAACCTCAGAACCCACACTCTGCAAATCACCATTAGAGACAGCAGCAGGTGTCACTCCATCCACCAACACACATGCATTCCCCTTTCCAGCATTACAAGCAGCATTACCATTCACATCCATGGCACTACTGCTCCCAGCAGATCCACTCACACCAGATGCTGCTGTTTTCTCCTCCTCCTCCTCCCCCCAACAAACTCCTCATAGGCAAAAGTCTTCCACTCCTTGTCACTATTCCCTGGGATTTCAGTAAGACCTTTCACAGTGCAGACTTTTTCCTTCTCAGCATTATTTGCTGCACCAGCATCCATCAGTGGGGATTAAGGATGAGCTCCAGCGTGTTCGCACAGCCCACGTGGAGAGCCCGCCAGGAAGTCGGCACTGCGCTGCACTAATCACAGGCAGTGAGACATTGTTCCAATGCGTGGCTGCAGAGATCGGGAAATATCTCACTGCCTGTGATTAGCACAGACTTCCTGGCGGGCTCGGCACGTGAGCTGTGCGAACACACCGGAGCTCATCCTTAGTGGGGATTGTGCAGAAACAATGGCAGATCCCTTCCCCTCCCCCCCAGCAGAGTTCACAGTCATAGATGACTTACTGTCAGAGATCAGAGTCCCAGGCATGTTATTAGCAGAGTCCAGTCCTGTAGGCACAGCAGCCATCTTCTCTGTAGAGTCCTGTGCAGACACAGGAAGTTTTCCCTCCAAAACACTCCTCTCCATGCTGCACTGCATGCTGGTGTCCATAATGTCAGTTTTTACCAAACATGGGTTTCCAGCGAGCTTTACCTTTACAGGTCCTGGTGCAGAATCCTCACCATTGTCCTCATCCGCTGAAAGGTTCTTTCACTCAAGGGAGACTTAATTTCCTGAATAAAATTTAGCAGCTCTCCACCATCTAGATCTACCTCCTGTGTTGTTCCTCCAGCTTGCTTTGGAGGGTGGGAGGCAGAGGCCGCCATTTCGTCTGGTGAAGCAGATCCTGAGGTGGATGGGATAACAGGGGCAACATCCAGGACCCTCTCCTCACTCTCCACCCGTACTGCCACCTCCGATGCCTTTCCACAACTGGTGTCATTCCTCATTTTCTGGAACCTTTCCTCATTCTGGAACTTCTTGAAAGCTCGGCTTCTCTCTTTCAGTGCTTTCACCAGATTCTGCTGGCGCTTCATGGCATCCTCCAAAACTTTTACCTCCGGTTTCAGGCTCTGTCTCTTCTTGCTAAATGCTTTATCATGCACGGCTTTCTTTTTCCTGTACTCTGTGTAGCGTTGTGTTGCCACTAGTTACTAACATCAACCATATCACCCTGCTGCCAGACCTTCATATATCACCTCTGAGACAATGAACAGTCATTTGCTTTGTTTTGTTTTTGTTTATTGGGGGATATAACTTGGTTGGGGAAAGGGGTATATGGGATGCCCATAGTTTAAATTACTTTGCCATCATATTTATAAGTTAGAACATTGAGCCTTGAAGAAATGATGTACATGTATAACATCTACAGTCTCTTCCCTGCATCACCATGCAGATTATTGCTCCTCCTCTGCGGAACAGTGGACCACTGTTCCCAGCTAGCCCAGCTTTCAAATCCTGCACCCTCAGGCCGCATCAATTTGACACTATTCCCCACAGTCTCTCCTCTGATCCAGGACTCCTCATCAATGACCGTGTAATGATGAGGACTTCATCCATGACCGTGTAAGAATGAAGTTCCTTCCTAGACTTCCTGGCATGTCTCCACATCCAGCCCTCCACTGTGGTACACTCACCGACCTTTCTCTGCCCTGAGTCCATGATGGAGAACTTAACCGGACCATACGTTCCGACAGCTTCTCCTGCCCTTCTGCTCCAGGAACTCCGCATCAATGACCGTGTAATGATGAGGATTCCACCCATGACCGTGTAAGGGTGAAGCTCCCTCACAGCTCTCCCGGGCCTCCTCCCGCGATTGGCGCACCCCCCCCCCCCAGATGGGGGTGCCCTCCTGCTGCTGTCTAGTACTCCATTCTCCACTTCTCCCAACCGACAACCCCCCCCGAGTGGCCTGTTACCTCAGCTTATATGGGAGGCCTGCCCCCTGCCAATTCCAATTGGGGATTGGTCAGGGCTCCTTACATGAGCTGCCTGCCACTCCAGTTCTAGGCCCTGCCCCTTCTTCCAGAACATTCTCACTGGAAGCAGGGGAGGCGCCTCAGAACCGAATACAGGTGGTCACACCCACTGCTACACTAACCACTTCCTGCCCCCCAGATCAAAACAGACAGGCCTAGCCTGCAGCATAGTCCTGCCTAAATTTACCTGTACTGACAGTTTCCCTAGCAAAAAATCCTATGCTAGCACCCACCTATGGTAGAGGGTGCTACATTTGCTTTCAGGCTCACCAGCTTTTCCTCCTCCTTCTTAATCCTATTTAAATGATCAGCAACCCGCTGTCTGAAACCAGATGTAGGTTCCCCTTTTTTTGGGCCATAGCCAAGGTCTTCAGGTGAAGATGTGGTTTGGGATTGCAGGTTGGATCCCCCAGGGGAACCATCGCCCGGGTCATCCCCAGAAACTCCCATCCTCACTGGGTCCAGGGAACTCACCTGACCCCCTGGTGTCTGGAGAAGGGAGAGCTGCAGCACACACAACCTCTCTGGTACAGAGACTGATGTTGACTGGCTTGGTATTATCTGTACAGCACTGCAGTATATGTCAGAGCAATATAAAGGTATTTTTAGAATAGTGTATGACCATAAAAGCACCATCATGTTATTGAACATGAATATAAACATAATGTATTATTATTTTACTACTAGTTTGAGATATATACAGATCTATCTATCTATCTATCTATCTATCTATCTATCTATCTATCTATCTATCTATCTATCTATCTATCTATCTATCTATCTATCTATCTATCATATATTTATAGATAATTTTATTTAATTTTCCAACTAAATAAACAGGTGACATATTTATCTTATTATATCTCCTCAGATGCGGCAGAATTTCCGAATTCTTGGCCTGGGACTCACTTCATCATTAACAAACTTCTTGCTATACTGGTTGTAATATTTTTCTTCTGAGGTCACCTCATGGTAAAGGGTTTCAGCGCTGTGTACCGTCCACTATCACCATCTTATCATGATGAATGTACTCATATGGTGCCAAAACTCCATCCAAAATTTCAGTTTTAGCTTTGGATGGAGCTGGGAAGGAGTATGATCCCTATTGGGTTTTTATTGGCCAATATTATTATAACTATTATTAATGTCATTACCAACTTTTTTGTTAATGTTGTGATCAATTTGATTGTTATGAACATTTTCCTGGGTATGATTATTATCACTATGATTTCCATTTTTACTATCAATAATACACTATATTGTCAAAAGTATTGTGACACCTGCCTTTACACGCACATGAACTTTAATGGCCTCCTAGTCTTGGTCCGTAGGGTTCAATATTGAGTTTGGCTAAGATCAAGTGTAGTATCTGTTCTTATCAATTGTTAGGGAAAGAACCCTTTCCCCCTTTGCCAGTTTCAGGGGTCAGTTAGTACTTCACTGATGTAATTAGGAGGGGGGGCGGTGGGAGGGCCTTTTGCACAAGGCTTGTCCCCAGATGTAGGCAAGACTCTCCCTAAGCTCTCTAAGTTTTGATGCCTTCCGGGTAGAGATAGGGCTGCACTAGTCTGGCCAAGGGCCGTGCTCTGAATGAAGCCTGTGGTGTATGTGCCATAATTTTCACTGTGTATGGGGTACACTTTTTGAGTTTATTGGCACCTAGGTCACTGCACCATCACACTTTTTTCGCACCTGCCTCTAGGGCAGAGCCTTTTGGCTAGGACCAGAGGAATTTTTGATTCCTGGCTGAAGAGCCTGCAATACCATGGCACTTTTGCACTTATCCCCTTTCATTTCTCCTTTTTCATGTGTGTCTGTCACTTTGCATGGTATACTTTTCACAGCACAATTAGTAGGGTGTAGGTCATTAAGCCTGCCCTGAAAGTCTTGGCAGAGGGTGGACATGGCCTTCTTGCTTCGTTCGCCCTTTCTCATGGGGTTTCTCTTCAGGGGGGGCCCCACCTAGTACTTAGGGTTGGTCTGTTTCAGCAGACCTCCCAGAGAACAGAGCCCATCTGGTTTTGGCTCGGTGGGCCATTGAGTGCTTCAGTCCCTGACAGGAGCCTTGCACCCTGGGGGATAAGGGTAAGAGTCCATGTGTACACCCTGTGCACTTTTTTGTGTCCTGAAGTTTTGTGTGTGCACTTTTTTTTTCCAGTGGGTGTTAGTCTGAGTGTGTTTAACACAGCATGGGCTTTTTGAGTTTGAATTGAGTTTGCCTACCCTTTGCAGCTATAACAGCTTCAACTCTTCTGGGAAGGCTGTCCACAATGTTTAGGAGTGTGTCTATGGGAATGTTTTTTTTGTTTTCAAAAGATTTTATTAAAGAAAAAGGAAGAGTTCACATACATTGAAAATGAGAATATTCAATACCTTCAGGGTAAAATATATGTCATGAGGATACAAGTACAGAGTGATCTGTCACAATAAGAACCATTTATTAAACTTGATATTCTCCTGAATTACACAAAGTACCAAAAGGAGAAATTATACCCTAAAAGGTTGGGTGTGTAATAACTATAAAACTAAAAAGAAAGAAGAAAGAAAAATCAAACTAGAAACAACAATTTTGGTCAGGAGCGCTCAATCTTGAAGCCTTAGTAAGAACCATGGATTCCATTTGGCATTATATGCAGGAGTCATGTAAGGTGTGGAATATTTTCTCGGATATCTTCATACAATCAATTCGTGAGATAATTTGTGCGAATGGGACAACAGCGGACTTCCAGTGAAGGGCTGTGCACCAGATCATAGCTATACAGATTGAGTGAATTAACCTCAAGAGAGGTTTTGGTATTTCAGGGATGTCTTGAAAGAAAATGCAGTGGAGGTGGGTGAGGTTGATGGGGTGACCCACTAGTCTATCCACCAGTTTCAAAACTTCTTTCCAGGTAGGTTGAAGTTTTTCACAGTCCCAGAAAATGTGCATGTATGAACCCAAAAGTGTGCACCCCCTGAAACATCTTGTGGGTATATTTTGTGGATACAGGATGGGATATAGTACCATCTTGTCGTGAGTTTTATAGCTGTCTCCCTAATGGCTAGGGATTTGGTGCATTTGCGTATATTTAACCAACCTCTTTCCCAGTCTATAGCATCCTGATCTAGGTTTAGTTCTTGATCCCATTGAGACCTGTATTTCAGGGATGGGACATCTTCGGCTGTTTCCAAAAGTTTATAGATCTGTGAGATAAGGCCCCGCTGACGGGGGGCCTCACGGCACAGATCCTCATATAGGGTCGTGTCTACCTCTGAAGGGGTGGGGTAATGTTGTTGAAAAAAGTGACGTATCTGAAGGAAACGATAGAATTCCCTGTCTGGAATAGTCTATGGGGATGTTTGACCATTCTTCCAGAAGCGCATTTGTGAGGTCAGGCACTGATGTGGACAAAAAGGCCTGGCTCGCAGTATCCGCTCTAATTCATCCCAAAGGTATTCTTTCGGGTTGAGGTCAGAACTCTGTGCAGGCCAGTCAAGTTCCTCCACCCCAAACTTGCTCATCTATGTCTTTATGGACTTTGCTTTGTGCACTGGTCCAAATCATTTGGTGGAGGGGGGGATTATGGTGTGGGGTTGTTTTTCAGGGGTTGGGCTTGGCCCCCTAGTTCCAGTGAAGAGAACCGTTAAGGCGTCAGCATACCAAGAAATGTTTTACAATTTCATGCTCCCAAATTTATGGGAACAGTTTGGGGATGGCCCCTTCCTGTTCCAACATTGCTGCGCACCAGTGCACAAAGCAAGGTCCATAAAGACATGGATGAGCAAGTTTGGGGTAGAGGAGCTTGACTGGCTTGCACAGAGTCCTGACATCAACTCGAAAGAACACCTTTGGGATGAATTAGAACGGAGACTGTGAGCCAGGCCTTCTCGTCCAACATGAGTGCCTGACCTCACAAATTGGCTTCTGGAAGAATGGTCAAACATTCCCATAGACACACTCCTAAACCTTGTGGACAGCCTTCCCAGAAGAATTGAAGCTGTTATAGCTGCAAAGGGTGGGCCAACTCAATATTGAACCCTACGGACTAAGACTGGGATGTCATTAAAGTTCATGTGTGTGTAAAGGCAGGCATCCCAATACTTTTGACAATATAGTGTATTTCCAATGTGATATCTTTTTATTGCCATTAATGGCACTACTGGTATTCCACCTTGTTCCTTAATTTTTGTAATCATGTATTGCATAAGAGAATTTGTTTATCTTTCGTTATGTATTTTTTGTGTTTTTATTCTAGCTTTAACAAAAGGGGCGGAGCTATAGCCTCCAAAACAAAATAATCTCTCTTTGGAATAAACTTGTACCTGGACTTGAATGTTATGCTGTTGACTCTTTTCACTGAATGTTTTATTAGTTCACATTTCCAGGTATCTGTTCAATACTTTGTTGCCTTCTAAGTTCCTTGCGTTGATGCACAAGGTTCTGTTTACATTAATTTTGTGCTGGTCATTGAACACATGCTGCTATTGCGTGATGTCATAGTCTTAAAAATGTGTGTTTTAAATTGTGCCTAACTGGGTCTTTAACCGCTTTAGCCCTGGAAGATTTTACCCCCTTCCTGACCAAAGCACTTTTTGCGATTCGGCACTGCGTCATTTTAACTGACAATTGCGCAGTCCTGCAACGTTGCACCCAAACAAAATTGACGTCCTTTTTTCCCCATAAATAGAACTTTCTTTTGATGGTATTTGATCACCTCTGAGGTTTTTATTTTTTGCGCTATAAACAAAAAAAAAACGACAATTTGGAAGAAAAACGCAATATTTTTTACTTTTTGCTATAATAAATATCCCCTAAAAATATATATAAACACTATTTTTTTCCTCAGTTTAGGCTGATACATATTCTTCTACATATTTTTGGTAAAAAAAAATCGCAATAAGCGTATATTGATTGGTTTGCGCAAAAGTTATTGCGTCTACAAAATAGTTAGGTAGGATAGGATATTTTTATGGCATTTTTAGTCTTAATTTTTTTTTTTACTAGTAATGGCGGCGATCTGCGATTTTTATAGGGACTGCGGACACATCGGACAATTTTGACACATTTTTGGGACCATTGGCTTTTATACAGCGATCAGTGCTATGAAAATACACTGATTACTGTAAAAATGTCACTGGCAGGGAAGGGGTTAACACTAGAGGGCGTTCAAGGGGTTATTTGTGTTCCCTGGGAAGTGATTCTAACTGAAGGGGGAGGGGACTGTGTAGGGGAGATGATAGATCGCTGTTCATACTCTGTATGAACAGACAATCTGTCTCTTCTCCCCTCAGAGAACTGGAAACTGTGTGTTTACACACAGAGCTCCCGGTTCTCAGTGTGTCAGCCGCGATCGCGGGAGCCTGGCGGTAATCGTGACCACCGGGCACTTGCATCGGCTCCGGGGGCGAGCAGCACGCGCGTGCCCCTAGTTGCCACAGGGCGAAGCTACGCAACATAACGCTGCTTCGCCCAGCCATGCCATTCTGCTGCAGGACAACTGTGGCGGCTGGTCGGCAAGTGGTTAAGGTACATTAATGTATTGCATGTCCCGGATACGGGTCATGCATAAGGAGGGAGGTGAAGGCAGGTTGAGCCTACTAGGTTGCCCAGTTAAGAGTGTGGCTCTCTTAAATCTTTCCAGGAAGGAGAGTGAGTTCACTTTCCTCTTGGCAGGATCCTGATAAAGATGGTGGGAGGAGCTTAGTTGAAGGAGTAGAGCCCTGGCCATGGGAAGGGTTGCCATGTGGATTATGACTGCACAAGGGACTCCTTATTCTTATCCCCTCTGGAGAGGACTCCCCTGAGTTGGGCATGGTCATGCATCGCCTGCCTCAAAGTGACTCAGAACAGTGAATTGATGAGATACATGTTGCTGAACTGAGTTGAGATCTGAGACCCTGATGGCTGAAATCTGGCGTTACATCTTCAGTAAAGAAGGTATCTACATGTGGACTCTGTGTGAAGTTTTCCAGGTATCGCAGTAGATGTAATGAGGAAGAACCAGAGCTACCAGTGATGCCACCTGGCTGTAGAGAAGCTGTGTCAGCGTCTATATACCCCTGGGAGTGAGGGGGTACAGCCACACAGTCGGGAGGGTGGGTAGAGGATCCGGTCACCAGCTCCCACTTGTGCATTGAGAGGAAGAATGTGAGCGCTGCAGGGCAAGGTCGGGGATGCCCGAAAGGCTAGTCTTCATTAGGGGTGCCCCGACTTCCTCATGGCCACACTTGAGGCAGACTGCCACCTACCAAAAACCTTGTTGAATCTCCAAGGGGAACCAGTTCATATAGCACTTGGTCCAAGTCAAATTAGTGTAGTGGATGCTGAGCAGCGTAGTCAGACAGCTCACCCCCCTCTCCCTCACTGCTGTCCGATCCTGCTGGATGAAAGCCAATTGAGTACAGAGTGCACTCGATCAGCTTCTTCTCCAGTTGGCCTGACTAGAGATTGAAGGCTCTGAGCTCCCAGGAAGTACTTCAGAGCTGATCACTTCCAGGTTCATTATACGCAGGGGAGATCAGAAAACTTATTTTCCCTGATCTCCAGCCATTCTGCATCCTGACACTCACCATGGGGAGTCCCGGGAACCCAAGAGACAAAGGTGAATGCAAGACACATGGGGTCATGGTGGGGTTGGGTTTGGCATCTTCACTCACACGTAGAAGTGAATCACCTCTTCTACATAGCTGGCAGCCTGGAGATAAAATGTAAACAAACTCCCAACTGCTATAGGCCAGAAGACATGCCAATGCTGCCACCAATTGTGTTATTAGCAGCAAAAGGAGATGTGAACTGATAAAAATACATCAGCTGCCATTTCTGAACTCTCATTTTCAAAAATACTAATTTCCTTGCTTTCATGCCGATTCAAAAGCTTCAATACTGAAACTGTTGTCACCAGGACAGGAAGTAAGGAGAAATTCTTCTAAGAGCTCATCTACACTTGCGGTCCTCGGATCACTCTTTAGAGGACAATTGACAGGCCTGTTTTTACCCCCTAAATGCTGGAGTGCTGTGCAGCCCTGTTCACTTGAATGGGTTGCATTTGCCAGGCAGTAGTGCCAATGGAATGAGACAGGGAGTATAAGTTCTGACACCTGCAATGGCTGCAAAGCATTGCAGCCTTGAGATATGAACATCCTCAGCTCCTGCCTTCCTAGCTAATGGGGAGAATGGTCGAGGGGCGATAAAAATGTGGCTCAACCACTGGGTTTTACTGCCCCTCAACTGCTAAACAAGTCCTAAAGAAGCCCCAGATAGCAAAAAAAGGCAAGGCAAGGGTTCTAATCTTTCTCCACTCCATCCAAAAGTGAAAAAAAAAAAAGATTTGGCTAGACATACAATTTAATTTTGCCATTATATTTT
This sequence comes from Lithobates clamitans, assembly GCA_037952925.1. NCBI lineage: Eukaryota > Metazoa > Chordata > Amphibia > Anura > Ranidae > Lithobates > Lithobates clamitans. The sequence goes on from JBBGZY010001779.1 coordinate 194,791, forward strand.
TAGCACATTAAAGATGTGACACCCCAAATGCCTCACTGTTAATTAGCATTATAATAGCCATCTAAAAAGCACAACAAATGTTCTGAGATCCTGTACAAGACCCCAAAAACTTTCCTGCAGCACATACAGAGGTCCACACTTATTTGCAAATGTGCACAAACAAAACCGCCTGTTTTTAACGCAAACTGTTAGACAATTTGTTTTTGTTTTGCAGGCTGGCTGGTAAGTGTGCTGGGAAATCTTTTATTTGTTTGCAATGTGCATTGCCCTTCCATTTTGCACCTTGCTGTGAAGGCTGGTTATAGGTTGGGGTGAGTGCCATTTTTTGTACTGATCCTTCCAGCCCTGGTAACATTTTCACATGAGTATTTTCATTATTTCGTTATCTGTATTACATGGTGAATTGATGGTGCGCATAGTTTACACAATAAAGATAAGGTTTTTCATACTTTTTGTTCAGCTCACAGGTGTGGCACCCTCTAGTAGTGTGTGCAACTAGAATAATGCCCCGTACACACGATCGGATTTTCCAACCACAAAACCGTAGATTTTTTTCCGAAGGATGTTGGCTTAAACTTGTCTTGCATACACACGGTCTCACAAATGTTGGCCGGAAATTCCGAGCGTGAGAACGCGGTGACGTACAAGACGAGCCGAGAGATAGGAAGTTCAATAGCCAGTGCGGCTCCTTCTGCTTGATTCAGAGCATGTGTGAACTTTTGTGCGACGGACTTGTGTACACACGATCGGACTTTCCGACAACAAGTTTCGGAAAATTTGAGAACCTGCTCTCAAACATTTGTGTGTGGAAATTCCGACAGCAAATGTTCGATGGAGCAGACACACGGTCGAACTTTCCGACAACAAGCTCACATCGAACATTTCCCGTCGGAAAATCCAACCGTGTGTACGCGGCTTTAGAGTGGGCAAACTATACTCTGACTCATGCTTAGCCAGTGAGTCTGTAACTGGGTCAGGGTTATTAGAGGTTAGGCCAGCATGGCTCACACAGGCAGCCCTCTGGTGCCTTCCCCTGGCTCTGGAAAGTTCAGATCCTCAGAAAGTTCTTTTCAAGTGTTGTCACATGAAAAAATATAATTAATAATTTACAAAAATGTGAGGGCTGTACTCACTTTTGTGAGATACTGTATAATATATATATATATATATATATATATATATATATATATATATATATATATATATATACAGTGGGGACGGAAAGTATTCAGACCCCCTTAAATTTTTCACTCTTTGTTATATTGCAGCCATTTGCTAAAATCATTTAAGTTCATTTTTTTCCCCATTAATGTACACACAGCACCCCATATTGTACACACAGCACCCCATATTGTACACACAGCACCCCATATTGTACACACAGCACCCCATATTGACAGAAAAACACAGAATTGTTGACATTTTTGTAGATTTATTAAAAAAGAAAAAAGAAAATATCACATGGTCCTAAGTATTCAGACCCTTTGCTCAGTATTTAGTAGAAGCCCCCTTTTGATCTAATACAGACATGAGTCTTTTTGGGAAAGATGCAACAAGTTTTTCACACCTGGATTTGGGGATCCTCTGCCATTCCTCCTTGCAGATCCTCTCCAGTTCTGTCAGGTTGGATGGTAAACGTTGGTGGACGGCCATTTTTAGGTCTCTCCAGAGATGCTCAATTGGGTTTAAGTCAGGACTCTGGCTGGGCCATTCAAGAACAGTCACGGAGTTGTTGTGAAGCCACTCCTTCGTTATTTTAGCTGTGTGCTTAGGGTCATTGTCTTGTTGGAAGGTAAACCTTCGGCCCAGTCTGAGGTCCTGAACACTCTGGAGAAGGTTTTCGTCCAGGATATCCCTGTACTTGGCCGCATTCATCTTTCCCTCGATTGCAACCAGTTGTCCTGTCCCTGTCCATGTGTCTTGCACTGAGGAGAGGCTTCCGTTGGGCCACTCTGCCATAAAGCCCCGACTAGCGGAGGGCTGCAGTGATGGTTGACTTTCTACAACTTTCTCCCGACTGCATCTCTGGAGCTCAGCCACAGTGATCTTTGGGTTCTTCTTTACCTCTCTCACCAAGGCTCTTCTCCCCCGATAGCTGAGTTTGGCCAGACAGCCAGCTCTAGGAAGGGTTCTGGTCGCCCCAAACGTCTTCCATTTAAGGATTATGGAGGCCACTGTGCTCTTAGGAACCTTAAGTGCCGCAGAAATTTTTTTGTAACCTTGGCCAGATCTGTGCCTTGCCACAATTCTGTCTCTGAGCTCTTCAGGCAGTTCCTTTGACCTCATGATTCTCATTTGCTCTGACATGCACTGTGAGCTGTAAGGTCTTATATAGACAGGTGTTTGGCTTTCCTAATCAAGTCCAATCAGTATAATCAAACACAGCTGGACTCAAATGAAGGTGTAGAACCATCTCAAGGGTGATCAGAAGAAATGGACAGCACCTGAGTTAAATATATGAGTGTCACAGCAAAGGGTCTGAATACTTAGGATCATGTGATAATTCAGTTTTCCTTTTTTTTAATAAATCTGCAAAAATGTCAACAATTCTGTGTTTTTCTGTCAATATGGGGTGCTGTGTGTACAATATGGGGTGCTGTGTGTACAATATGGGGTGCTGTGTGTACATTAATGAGGAAAAAAATGAACTTAAATGATTTTAGCAAATGGCTGCAATATAACAAAGAGTGAAAAATTTAAGGGGGTCTGATTATTTCCGTCCCCACTGTGTATATATATATATATATATATATATATATATATATATATATAAAATGTTTGGGGGTTCTAAGTAATTGTCTAGCAAAAAATACAGACTTTTAACTTATAAGCTACAAATATCAGAAAAAGGCTCAGTCAGCAAGTGAATATTATACTGGATCCCTTTACTAGGGGAGCAGTTTCCAGACTTCCCAGTGGTTCCCGGGCTAACGTCACCGATCGCGAAACCCGAAACCATCCGGCATCGGCTGTGTTTTCTAATAGGGATGGTAAGATGGCCACCGCTCATCTCTATGCCCTTGCGGGATCGAAGCGATATCGATGTCACTTCCGGTTGTCGAGCCATGTAAACATGTTTTGTTTTTGTTTTTTACTTAACGCAAAAGATAATTTTTTTTTTTTACATTTGCTTTCAAGGGTAGAGGAGAGATTTGGAGTCTTTTAGAGTGATCATTTTTTTTAAGGGACAGTGAAAAAAATAAAAAAAATATAATAAAGCAAAAAAATTTTTTTTAAAGTACCCCTGTCTTCACGTGCAGTTGTGAACGCATACGTAGGTCACGCCCACATATGCAAACGGTGTTTGCACCACACATGTGAAGGATCACGGTGAACGTCTGAGCGAGAGCAATAATTCTAGAGGAGCTAGACCTACTCTGTAACTGGAAACCTGTAAAAAATGTTTAAAGCGTCGGCTAGTAATATTTTTAATTACCGAAGTTTGGCGCCATTCCACGAGTGTGCGCAATTTTAAAGCATGACATGTTAAGTATCTATTTACTCGGCGTAACATTATCTTTCATACTTTACAAAAAGATTGTGGTATATATTATATATTTTTTTTATATCATTTAAATAAAAAATTTATTAAAGTGTATTCTTTCCAAATAAATTGCGTTTGAAAAATCTCGGAACAAAAACCATGTGACATAAAAAAAGGAAAACAACCGCCATTTTATTCTCTAGGGTCTCTGCTAAAATATATAAGAAGGCCAGTATGGTGGCCTGAATTTATTTAAGGAGCCTGGGGGTATATATTCTGCCCACTCACCTACATCCCTTGCTGGTTCCGGTGTGCGATACCCTCCCACCTATACCTTTGCACATCCCTCTTTTACAATCATCCAATACTTATCATTGGGTATGCCCCCTTTTTGGCCTACTGACCAGCTGACCAGTGCACACCTCAGGTCTGTGTTATGTTGTGAGTCTTGTGGCATTTTTATGTGTTTCCATGTCTGTCTCGGTTGAGGGACTCCGATTATATATATATATATATATATACACACACACACACACACACACACACACACACACACACACACACACACACACACACACACACCAAAAGTATTGGGACGCCTGCCTTTACACGCACACAAACTTTAATGTCATCCCAGTCTTAGCCCGTAGTGTTGAATATTGAGTTGGCCCACCCTATGCAGCTATAACAGCTTCAACTATTCTGGGAAGGCTGTCCACAAGATTTAGGAGTGTGTCTATGGGAATGTTTGACCATTCTTCCAGAAGAGCATTTGTGAGGTCAAGCACTCATAATGGACGAGAAGGTCTGGCTCACGGTGCTCTAATTCAGTGTTTATCCTCATGACATGTCACAGGAAGCACCCTCATGGCTAACAGAGGACAGAATTAGAAATGGACTTGCAAAACTTAACATTAATAAGTCACCGGGACCAGATGGCTTGCACCCGAGGGTCCTGGGGGAACTCAGTCAAGTAATTACCAGACCATTGTTCCTAATTCTTACAGACAGTCTACTGACTGGATTGGTACCAGCTGATTGGAGAAAAGCCAATGTAGCTCCAATATTTAAAAAAAGGGCCAAAATACATCCCTGGGAATTACAGACCAGTTAGCCTAACATCAATAGTATTCAAGCTCTTGGAGGGGATGATAAGGGACTATATACAAGATTTTAGTAATAAGAACGATATCATTAGCAGTAATCAGCATGGATTCATGAAGAATCGTTCTTGCCAAACCAATCTATTAACCTTCTATGAGGAGGTGAGTTGCCATCTAGATAAAGGAAGGCCCGTAGACGTGGTGTATCTGGATTTTGCAAAAGCATTTGACACAGTTCTCCATAAACGTTTACTGTACAAAATAAGGTGCGTTGGCATGGACCATAGGGTGAGTACATGGATTGATAACTGGCTACAAGGGCGAGTTCAGAGGGTGGTGATAAATGGGGAGTACTCGGAATGGTCAGGGGTGGGTAGTGGGGTTAACAAGAGAGAAAGGAAAAAAGAGCGCACCAGCCATGTGCATTATCTTTTGGATAAAAATTTATTGAAAAAAATGATAAAAAGGAACTACTCACAAGCAGTTGTAGAAGGTGGCACAATATAAAAATACACCGATTAGCAGCATGCGGTCTAGGATGAGCGGAACCTTCCAAAGGTCATAGAGGAACTCACAAGCATCACTACCAGTTGACGTGTTTCGAAGGGGACGTCCCTTCTTCCTCAGAGCTCAGGGGTAGTGGGGTCCCCCAGGGTTCTGTGCTGGGACCAATCCTATTTAATTTGTTCATAAACGACCTGGAGGATGGGATAAACAGTTCAATCTCTGTATTTGTGGACGATACTAAGCTAAGCAGGGCAATAACTTCTCCGCAGGATGTGGAAACCTTGCAAGAAGGTCTGAACAAATTAATGGGGTGGGCAACTAAATGGCAAATGTAGAAAAATGTAAAATAATACATTTGGGTGCCAAAAATCCGAATGCAATCTATACACTGGGGGGAGAACCTCTGGGGGAATCTAGGATGGAAAAGGACCTGGGGGTCCTAGTAGATGATAGGCTCAGCAATGGCATGTAATGCCAAGCTGATGCTAACAAAGCAAACAGAATATTGGCATGCATTAAAAAGGGGGATCAACTCCAGAGATAAAACGATAATTCTCCCACTCTACAAGACTCTGGTCCGGCCGCACCTGGAGTATACTGTCCAGTTCTGGGCACCAGTCCTCAGGAGGGATGTACTGGAAATGGAGCGAGTACAAAGAAGGGCAACAAAGCTAATAAAGGGTCTGGAGGATCTTAGTTATGAAGAAAGGTTGCAAGCACTGAACTTATTCTCTCTGGAGAAGAGATGCTTGAGAGGGGATATGATTTCAATTTACAAATACTGTACTGGTGACCCCACAATAGGGATAAAACTTTTTTTGCAGAAGGGAGTTTAACAAGACTCATGGCCACTCATTACAATTAGAAGAAAAGAGGTTTAACCTTAAACTACGTAGAGGGTTCTTTACTGTAAGAGCGACAAGGATGTGGAATTCCCTTCCACAGGGGGTGGTCTCAGCGGGGAGCATCGATAGCTTCAAGAAACTATTAGATAAGCACCTGAACAAACACAACATACAGGGATATACAATGTACTGTAATACTGACATATAATCACACACATAGGTTGGACTTGATGTACTTGTGTCTTTTTTCAACCTCACCTACTATGTAACTATGTAATTATGAGGTGCTATGGTGAACTTCCAGTGAGCAGTATGAGAGAGTGAGAGCGATAACACCAAATTTAACACACCTGCTCCCCATTCACACCTGAGACCTTGTAACAAAAACGAGTCACATGACACCGGGGAGGGAAAATGGCTAATTGGGCCCAATTTGGACATTTTCACTTAGGGGTGTACTCACTTTTGTTGCCAGCGGTTTAGACATTAATGGCTGTGTGTTGAGTTATTTTGAGGGGACAGCAAATTTACACTGTTATACAAGCTGTACACTCACTACTTTACATTGGAGCAAAGTGTCATTTATTCAGTGTTGTCACATGAAAAGATAGAAGAAAATATTTACAAAGAGGTGAGGGGTGTACTCACTTTTGTGAGATGCTGTATATAATGTTTGGGGGTTCTAAGTAATTTTCTAGCAAATAATACAGATTTTACCTTGTAAGCAACAAATGTCAGAAAAGGGCTCGGTCAGCAAGTGAATATTATTCCAGACGCCTTTACTAAGGAAGCTGTTTCCAGAGCCTTGTTTCAGGCACGCAGATCTATCCTTCACTGGAAAAGCACTTCCCCTCGATCCCTTAAGGAATGGATTGACCACATGGGTACCATCCTAAGATACGAACGAATCTTCTATCCGCACTGCGGATTCCCTGCTAAATTTGAAAGGGTTTGGGCAAGTTGACTTGATATACCAGGGCTGGCCCCAGTAGATTTGGTTATTGGTAGGATATTGGAGTAGGATGCCTATGTTTATTAAATGTTGGTTGCTACTATCTGACTTTGGAGTATGCTATAATGCTATATCTGTACTGTAAGTGCTGTTCCCGGCTGCTGCTGTAGGTGGGGCTATAAGGTCTTTTTAGAGAACTGATGTGTGAATGTAGTTGTATGATGCTGGAAGCTGTAATCGATGGACCTGTTTCTGTACATCACAACTTTGTATTGAGTCCTGAACATTTCTGGACTCTGCATGCTCGAATTTGTTTGAATTAAAATCTCTTTTGACAAAAAGAAAAAACAAAAAGAAGTTCAGAACCTGAACCTCATTGACATCAAAGAGAGCCGAGTCTGTCAAATAAAAAAAAAAAAAAAAATTCTGGGATAATGGGCAAGGGAGTGTATAAAAATTGCAAGGGGGGTGGTCACTGCTCTGGGGAACGAGTACCAATGTAAAAATATTAAAATACAAAAAAAAAATCCAATTATTTTTTTTTAACCACGTCAATACCGGGCACTCCCCCCCCCCCCCCTACCTGCCCAGGCCAATTTTCAGCTTTCAGCGCTGTCGCTTTTTAAATGACAATTGCCCGGTCATACTACACTGTACCCAAACAACATTTTTATCATTTTGTTCCCACAAACAGAGCTGTGTTTGGTGGTATTTGATCACCTCTGTGTTTTGTTATAAACAAATAAAAAAAAGACCTAAAATTTTGAAAAAAAAAAAAAGTTTTTCTTTGTTTCTGGTATAAAATGTTGTAAACAAGTTTTTCTCCTTCACTGATGGGCACTGATATGCAGCACTGATGGGCATTGATGGGCAGCACTGGACACTCATAGGTGGCACTGATAAGCAACACTGATGGGCACTGAAAGGCTGCACTGATGGGTACTTATGGGGGGCACTGATAGGCGGCACTGATGGACACTGATAGATAGCACTGATAGGCATCACTGATGGCACTGGCAGGCATTGCTGATGGGCACTGATTGGCATCAAGTCTGGGTACTGATTGGCATCATGTCTGGGCACTGACTGGCATCCATGGTGGTCCAGGGTGGCATACCTGGTGGCTATCCATGATCAGCATACTTGGTGGTCCTGGCAGCCTCCCTGGTGGTCCTGGGTGGGCATCTGCTGGGGGGGCTGCACTGATAATCCATCAGTGCAGACCCCCCCTGTCAGGGGAGCAGCCGATCAGCTCTCCTCTACTGTCAGATGCGAGTGAGGAAAAGCCGATAAAAGGCTTTTCCTGTTTACATCATGATCAGCCATGATTGGACACAGCTGATCACGTGGTAAAGAGCCTCCATCAGAGGCTCTTTACCGAGATCGGTGTAGCAGTGTGACAGACTGACCCACCGCACCACCAATCCCCACGGGCACGTGCCGGTTGTTATTAAGAAAGATGTCATATGACGTCGGGTATAGGACCACCCTATAGCAGATTTACTACTACAGGACAGACGTTCTGTGCAGAATCACATATATATACATGTGATTCTGCACTTCCGCATAGGGGGCGCCCACACGCAGAAGTCACAGCATAAGCCAATGAGCGGGTGCCGGCCAACGGATGTCTGACGGCACCCGCTGATCGTCGAGGAGAGACACAGGATGGAGCCCAGCCTATATAAACAAGGCAGAGCTCCGTCCTGACAGCAGGGATGTGATGGATTTTCTTTCCTTGCAAAGCAGGGAGTAAAATACGTCATATCCCTCAGTGAAAGCACCTCACAGTGTACACAAAAACACTGGTTAGGCACATATTTAACCCTTTGATTGCCCTAGATGTTTAACCCCTTCCCAGCCAATGCCAATACTGCAGTGACAGCACATACAGTGGGGACGGAAAGTATTCAGACCACCTTAAATTTTCACTCTTTGTTATATTGCAGCCATTTGCTAAAATCATTTAAGTACATTTTTTTCCTCATTAATGTACACACAGCACCCCATATTGTACACACAGCACCCCATATTGTACACACAGCACCCCATATTGACAGAAAAACACAGAATTGTTGACATTTGTGCAGATTTATAAAAAGAAAAACTGAAATATCACATGGTCCTAAGTATTCAGACCCTTTGCTCAGTGTGTAGTAGAAGCCCCCTTTTGATCTAAAACAGCCATGAGTCTTTTTGGGAAAGATACAACAAGTTTTTCGCACCTGGATTTGGGGATCCTCTGCCATTCCTCCTTGCAGATCTTCTCCAGTTCTGTCAGGTTGGATGGTAAACGTTGGTGGACAGCCATTTTTAGGTCTCTCCAGAGATGCTCAATTGGGTTTAGGTCAGGGCTCTGGCTGAGCCATTCAAGAACAGTCACTGAGTTGTTGTGAAGCCCCTCCTTCGTTATTTTAGCTGTGTGCTTAGGGTCATTGTCTTGTTGGAAGGTAAACCTTCGGCCCAGTCTGAGGTCCTGAGCACTCTGGAGAATTTTTTCATCCAGGATATCCCTGTACTTGGCCGCATTCATCTTTCCCTCGATTGCAACCAGTCGTCCTGTCCCTGCAGCTGAAAAACACCCCCACAGCATGATGCTGCCACCACCATGCTTCACTGTTGGGACTGTATTGGACAGGTGATGAGTAGGGATGAGCTTCGAGTTCGAGTCGAACCCTTGTTCGACTCGAACATCGCATGTTTGACCGTTCGTCGAATTGCGAACGACATGGGCCGTTCGCGCCAAATTCGAGTGGCATGTCATGGCTCATAATTCACTGCAGCATCGCAGTTCATTGCTTGCTGATGATTGGCCAAGCATGCACTATGACCCGCATGCTTGGCCAATCACAGCGCCATCTGTACAGAGAGCCGTAATTGGCCAAAGCCTGGGTGGCTTTGGCCAATTATGGCTCAGGGGGTTTAGTACACGCCCCACACTATATAAGGCCGCCTGCGTGGCAGCCTTGTGTAGTGTGTTGCGGCGGCGGTGGAGAGGTAGGGAGAGAGACAGTGTCATTTGATTTAAGTTAGATAGAGTAGGCAGGCGAGTCAGTTAGCTGCACGTACAGTGTATTGTGTAAATATATGCATCCTAGGTGTTGTACATACAGTGGGGACGGAAAGTATTCAGACCCCCTTAAATTTTTCACTCTTTGTTATATTGCAGCCATTTGCTAAAATCATTTAGCTTCATTTTTTTCCTCATTAATGTACACACAGCACCCCATATTGTACACACAGCACCCCATATTGACAGAAAAACACAGAATTGTTGACATTTTTGCAGATTTAGAAAAAGAAAAACTGAAATATCACATGGTCCTAAGTATTCAGACCCTTTGCTCAGTATTTAGTATAAGCACCCTTTTGATCTAATACAGCTTTGCTCCAGTGATGAGGAGGGAGGGGATGATGAGGTTACTGACTTCACGTGGGTGCCTGATAGAAGAGAGGAGGAGGAGGAGGCACATCACCAACGAGGCAGGATGCCCTCCAGGGGCCAGCTTAAGGGCAGCACACTGACTGCATCACACCACAGAGCTCCGCATGTGCAGGGCGCTGCTGTCTCTGTGTGTTATTCCAAAAGTTCTTTGGTGTGGGCCTTTTTTGAGACGAGTGCATCAGATCCCACCACTGCTATTTGCAACATATGTCTCAAGCATATCTTGTGTGGCCAAAACATCACCCGCTTGGGCGCCACATGCTTGACCAGACATATGTCGACCCACATGCAGTTCGTTGGCAAGCGTACCTAAAAGACCCACACCAAAGAACAAAGCGGACTTCTCTTTGCTCCTCATCAGCTGGGATTTCCAACCCCACTATACCTTCAGTCCTGTCTGAAACCTGCACTGAGAGGAATGAAGGTGTAGAATTAGGTGTGTCACAGCCAAGTACTTGCAAGCAATCTGCTATCGGTACACCAACGTCAGATTGTACCAGGCAAATTTCCCTGCCCCTAAATTGCTAGCACTTCAACTGCTGCCTTTTCAGTTGGTAGACTCTGCCCCCTTCCGTGAGTTTGTGGAATGTGCGGTTCCTCAGTGGCAGGTTCCCAAATGCCACTTTTTCTCACAGAAGGCAATTCCGGCTCTCTACCGGCATGTGGAAGGCAATGTCTTGGCCTCGCTGGACAGGGCAGTCAGTGGTAAGGTGCATATTACAGCTGAATCATGGTCCAGCAGGCATGGACAGGGACGTTGCCTATCTTTCACCACGCGCTGGGTGACTCTTCTGGCAGCTGGGAAGGATGCAGGACAGGGTGCGGTAGTGTTGGAGGTTGTTCCGCCACCACGCCTCCAAAATTCTACTAGTGGTGATTCTGCCACACCTCTCTCCTCCACCCCCTCCTCCTCCTCTTCTTCCTCCATGGCCTCTTCCTGTGCTGATTTGTCCTCGGAACCAGCGGTGCTCTGTAGGCGTTCAAGGGGCTACACAAGTACGCAGGCAAAAAGATGCCATGCGGTGCTTGTGCTGGTGTGCTTGGGGGACAGGAGCCACACTGGGGCGGAGATTCTGTCAGCTCTGCAGGGGCAGGTTCAGAGGTGGTTGACGCCAGCTTGAGGCAGGTATGGTGGTTTGCGACAATGGCACCAACCTCCTCTCCGCCCTCCGACAGGGACAACTGACCCATGTGCCCTGTTTGGCTCATGTCCTTAACGTGGTGGTGCAGCAGTTCTTGGGCAGGTACCCAGGATTACAGGATGTCCTGAGGCAGGCCAGGAAAGTCTGTGTGCATTTCCGCAGGTCATATAATGCCAGTGCTCGGCTAGCTGATCTCCAAAAGGAATTTACCTGCCCAAGAACCGCCTAATCTGTGACATGCCCACCAGGTGGAACTCAACATTGGCCATGCTGCAGCAGCTGCACATGCAGCAGAGGGCCATCAATGAGTACCTATGCGACTATGGCACCAGGACAAGGTCAGGGGACCTTGTTTTTTTTTCCCCACGCCAGTGGGCTACGATCAGGGATGCATGCACTGTCCTGTCACCATTTAAGGAGGCCACGAGGATGGTGAGCAGTGACAGTGTCCCTCTTGTCCACCTGTTGGAGAACACGCTGCCTGAATAATGGACAGGGCACTTGAGGCAGAACAGAGGGAGGAAGAGGAGGACTTCCTTACCTCTCAAGGCCCCCTTTATCCAGACAGTGTTCCTGCATGCCCACCGATCACACAGGAATAGGAGGAGGAGGAGGGTTGTGTCAGCATGGAGGTGGAGCCTGGCACTCAGCATTAGCAGCAGTCTTCAAGGGATCATTTACAGTCCGAAGAAACCCATGGGCTTGTACGTGGCTGGGAGGAGGTGGTTGCGGATCATGTCGTCCTTAGTAACCCAGAGGACTCTGTTCGGAATGCCTCAGCAAACCTACGCTGCATGGCCTCCCTGATCCTGCAAAGCCTGTGGAAGGATCCTCGTATTCGTGGTATCAAGGGGAGGGATGATTACTGGCTGGCAACCCTCCTTGATCCACGTAACAAGCGTAAGGTTGCGGACCTTATCTTGCCGTCGTAGAGGGAGCAGAGAATGAAACATCTTCAGGAGGCCTTGCAGAAAGGTTTGTGCAACGCGTTTCCAGAGCCTGGGAGGTTACAATTTCCTGGTTCTCTTGGACAACATGTTGCTGAGGCTTTGGTCAGTCACAGAAGGAGCGGTGGAGAAGGTGGCCGTCTGACCGATGCGTTCAGACAATTTTTTAGTCCGCAGCCCCAAGGTCTGATCGGTTCCAGCAGAAATCCATAAGATAGGAAAAGTAAGAGAATGGGAAGATCGAGGTATTAAAAAGTTGAGACAATTGTATAGTGGTAATACTCTGAAGAAATTCTCAGAGTTGGAAAGTGAATTCAACCTGTCGCCGGGCTCCTTTTATACGTACCTTCAGCTAGAACACACTCTTAAAGCTCAATTTAGGAACTATAGTTTAGTATGGAATGAAACGCCCCTACTTCATAGTATATTGCAGGTAGCCCCGACTAAGGGGTTAATATTCAAGATTTATAACCAACTGAGTAAAGAAGCCAATAGTGAAGACCTACTCAATGATGTAAAAGTCAGGTGGGAAGAGGACGTGGGGGTTATAACACAGGCTCAGTGGAAAAGAATCTTAGAGATGGGATCGTTGATATCAGTCTCCCCCCCCACAGAAGATATCACACTTGATGTTGTTAAACAGAGCTTATTACACACCTAAACGTCTCTTTAAGTTTGAAAGAAGATCTGATGATAGATGTCCTAGATGCCGGGGGACGGGGGGCCTCATTCACATGATGTGGAGATGTCCCAAGTTGTTTCGCTACTGGGAGGGGGTGATTGATAGTTTGAGAGATGTATTTGGGATTGTACTGGAGAAAGAGGCTAAAGAATGCATCTTGGGGTATAGAAAGATACAGGGGGAGAGGGAGAGTACCACACTGGCAATTCTGAGAGTACTATTCCAAGCAAGGAAAACAATTGCATTAAGATGGCAATCAAAGGAACCCCCCACAGTAAGAGATTGGATTGTTATATTAAAGGAAACCCTTTGTAGGGAAAGAACAGATTATATTAAGAGAGGCAATCTTAAGGAGTTTGATAAAATGTGGAGACCATGGCTGGAGAATGTAGGAGGCTCTTAACAGGAAGTGAAGAATATAACAGAGTGGGATTTAATAATAAAAGCCCTAGGCAGCCAGGGATCTGGTCTACCGGTACATAACTTGTTGGGTGCTTGTCTCTATCTGACAAATAATAGTTAATAGAAGTTGTGTTTAACTAAATGTGTTGAAAGTCTAACCCTGAATACTCTATATAGGGGAGTGGGATGTTGGGTGGGAGGGATGAGAGGGCAAGGGGAAAGAGTGATGGAATTAAGTATATATATATATATTAATCTGGATAATATTGAATTTGGCTGGAGGAGCGGGCGCGGGAAGTCCTTTAGTCTCTGTTATTATTGACCTTGGACTTGTTATATGGTACCCACATCGCCACTCTATAGGTCCATATCAATTGGTAGTGAACTAATGTCTAATTTATGACCCTGTGTAATTTCAGCTCAAAGCTAAGGAAATATGTAGAGGGGAAGGGAGGGGGGAGGGGGAGCGGTGATAAGAAAACTTTGCCACAATGATGTGAATTTAAGAGGTCTGTAAATGAACGTCAAGCTGAATAAGCTTCCAGACACTATTCTCTGATGTGGTTTAAAAGAAAGAAAAAAAAAATAGAAAAAAAATAAATGCGTGTATCATCCGATCATTGTAGTGGAAGGCGCCAGCAGGGGCCACCCATAAGGACATGAAATTGGGACAAAGCAGAGCAAAATCGGCTGACCTTCATAAAAAAATCAGTCTTGGATCACCAGCTACCAAGCACCTGATGCTGATGTAACCGATTTGATTTTTTTTTTTTTGAAATGTCAGATCCCTTCAAGACTGCCTATGCTGATGCTGGGTGACTATCCTGTTATGCTGAGTCACAATCCTCTTCCTCCTCAATTTTCATGCTGATAACTTGTAAGAACATTTTTGGTTCTGGGCACCGCCACCAGTGCCCAAGGCCCAATTTTTCAGCACCTGTGTAACAGGGGCATATAATTACAATTTTTGATGCAATACTTTGCAGCAGGGCTCATTCCCGCGCTCCAACTATAGCATCTGTGAGAGGTTGCAGTGTTGTGGCACCAGTGCCTAAGGCCCAATTTTTCTGCCCCTGTTCAACAATGGCATGTAATTACAATTCTTGATCTAATATTTCACAGCAGGGCCCATTCCTGCGCCCACCAAGATTAACTGTGAGGGCTTACAGTGTTGTGGCCACAACAACACCTAAGGCCCCAATTTCTGCAGAGTATATAGGGCTGGCCCCTACTTTCAAACATCCAACTTACAAACGACTCCTACTTGCAAACGGAAGGAGACAACAGGAAGTGAGATGAAATCTACCCCTAAGGAAGGGAAATTCTCTCCTGTAAGAGTTAATATGGGAAAAACGTGTCTCCTTTCCACTGATGCTTTATCACCAATCCTTGTTTCACTTAAAACCCCAAAATTTCAAAAAACATTTGTCATTGGGACAGAAAGTGAGATAAAATCTTCTGAAGAGGTGCATAGACAGCAAAACAAATGTCACAGGGGTGATAATCCTTCCCTATGTTTTCCAAAAAGCTTAAAAATAGATTTTTTGGCTGGAGCTACACTTTAAAAATGTACCAGTTCAAAATTACAAACAGATTCTACTTAACAGTAAATTAAATAAGTGCAGCGCAAAAGGATATAAATAATCATGGAGTATTGAATAATCTAGTAAATAGCAAAAGTCCTTAAATATGAAATGGTGAAAGTAGCAGGTAGCAGAAGGTAGCAAATAACTCTCTTCTGGGGACACTGGTAACAAACTTAAATCCGTGCGGTAAGTGTGTAAAAAAGTTGCGCTTACCAGATCCAATTGACCCCTTGATTATAGGGGGTCCGAAACAGCATAAGTGGGTCCGTGGCAGACTGCTGGGCTAGCTGGAATCTGTAGAAATCCCCTCAGATCAGGAGTGTAAAATCATAATACCGCTGGATACTTTCTTTTCTTTCTCAATTAGGCTATATCCCTCGGAGAGGGAGGAGGTCCGTGTTGAGATGCCAGGCGGAGAGGTAGAAATCCCCAGGAGCAGTAAATGACATAAAGAAAACTTCTAAGAGCGATCCGTATGGAAATCAGTGTTCAACATTTATTCAATGGTTTAAAACAAGAAGACGCTAGCAGAGCGCCAATATGTACACGTGCCGAGGCAGTGAGCAACGATGGGACAGACTGCTCTTGACAGAACAGCTGTCAGCAGGAGAATGCTGCGGGTGACGGTGGTCAATCTATACCGCCCTCGTACGCGGCGTTACGTCTGAAAGACTTCGCGTACGAGGGCGGTATGGATTGACCACCGTCACCCGCAGCATTCTCCTGCTGACAGCTGTTCTGTCAAGAGCAGTCTGTCCCATCGTTGCTCACTGCCTCAGCACGTGTACATATTGGCGCTCTGCTAGCGTCTTCTTGTTTTAAACCATTGAATAAATGTTGAACACTGATTTCCATACGGATCGCTCTTAGAAGTTTTCTTTATGTCATTTACTGCTCCTGGGGATTTCTACCTCTCCGCCTGGCATCTCAACACGGACCTCCTCCCTCTCCGAGGGATATAGCCTAATTGAGAAAGAAAAGAAAGTATCCAGCGGTATTATGATTTTACACTCCTGATCTGAGGGGATTTCTACAGATTCCAGCTAGCCCAGCAGTCTGCCACGGACCCACTTATGCTGTTTCGGACCCCCTATAATCAAGGGGTCAATTGGATCTGGTAAGCGCAACTTTTTTACACACTTACCGCACGGATTTAAGTTTGTTACCAGTGTCCCCAGAAGAGAGTTATTTGCTACCTTCTGCTACCTGCTACTTTCACCATTTCATATTTAAGGACTTTTGCTATTTACTAGATTATTCAATACTCCATGATTATTTATATCCTTTTGCGCTGCACTTATTTAATTTACTGTATATCATTGAGGTTGGTGTTTTCCTCCTAGTGTTCAGCCTGCATACTGTTCTTTTATATTTGGTTTGCGCTGATTGTTTTTTCATTTTATCTAGATTCTACTTAACAACAAACAGTCCCTGTCTTGTTTGCACCACCTGTATACTGCTGTTCAGAGTACATAGGGCCTGGGGGCCCCACGCCTTTCCTTTTTTTAATTTAGGTGCGGGGTTCCCCTTAATATCCATACAAGACCCACAGGGCCTGGTAATGGACTGGTGGGTACCCATGCTGTTTGCCTCACTGATTTTCATCCATATTGCCAGGACCCAACATTACATTAAAGTCGGCAAGCGGTTAAAATCACTGCTCCCAAAAAAACGGCGGTTTTTAAAACTTTTTTTTTTTGCATTGATACATATCCCCTGGGGTAGGACCCAGGTCCCCAAACCCTTTTTAGGACAATAGCTTGCATATTGGCCTTTAAAATGAGCACTTTTGATTTTGAACGTTCGAGTCCCATAGACTTTAATGGGGTTCTAAAGTTTGAGCGAACTTTCGGTCCGTTTGCAGGTTCTGGTGCGAACTGAACCGGGGGGTGTTGAGCTAATCCCTAGTGATGAGCAGTGCCTCCTTTTCTCCACACATACCACTTAGAATTAAGGCCAAAAAGTTCTATCTTGGTGTCATCAGACCAGAGAATCTTATTTCTCGCTATCTTGGAGTCCTTCAGGTGTTTTTTTTAGCAAACTCCATGCAGGCTTTCATGTGTCTTGCATTGAGGAGAGGCTTCTGTGGGGCCACTCTGCCATAAAGCCCCAACTGGTGGAGGGCTGCAGTGATGGTTGACTTTCTACAACTTTCTCCCGACTGCATCTCTGGAGCTCAGCCACAGTGATCTTTGGGTTCTTCTTTACCTCTCTCACCAAGGCTCTTCTCCCCCAATAGCTCAGTTTGGCCAGACGGCCAGCTCTAGGAAGGGTTCTGGTCATCCCAAACGTCTTCCATTTAAGGATTATGGAGGCCACTGTGCTCTTAGGAACCTTAAGTGCAGAATTTTTTTTGTAACCTTGGCCAGATCTGTGCCTTGCCACAGTTCTGTCTCTGAGCTCTTCAGGCAGTTGACCTCATGATTCTCATTTGCTCTGACATGCACTGTGAGCTGTAAGGTCTTATATAGACAGGTGTGTGGTTTTCCTAATCAAGTACAATCAGTATAATCAAACACAGTTGGACTCAAATGAAGGTGTAGAACCATCTCAAGGATGATCAGAAGAAATGGACAGCACCTGAGTTAAATATGAGTGTCACAGCAAAGGGTCTGAATACACAGGACCATGTGATATTTCAGTTTTTCTTTTTTAACCACTTCGTGCCCGCACTATAGCCGAAAGACGGCTGCATCGCGGACGCTAACTGCCGGGTGGCCGTCCCTGGACATCCTGCTGTTTACTTCCGCGATGCGCGCTCCCGTGGGCGCGCATCCGGGAAGTTCTGTGCTGGCTGTGTCCCTTGGACACAGCCAGTCACAGATCGCCATAAACGGCCAATCGCAGCGGCCGTTTACAGTGTGATCGGCGGTGCCAATGAGAGATGATCTCATATGTAAACATATGAGATCATCTCTCATCGCCGGCTCTCCCTCCTCACACAGAGACAGCGTGTGAGGAGGGAGAGCGAAGCGCTGCAGTGGTGGGTGTAAAAAAAAAAAAAAAACGAAAAAAAAAGTCACGTCCCTGTCATCTGTCCCCACTGCCATCCTTCCCCACTGTCATTAGTGCCGTCCGTCCCCTCTGTCATTAGTGCCATCCATCTCCTCTGTCATCAGTGCTATCCGTCCCCTCTGTCATCAGTGCCATCCGTCCCCTCTGTCATCAGTGCCATCCGTCCCCTCTGTCATCAGTGCCATCCGTCCCCACTTTTTTTTTCTTGATTTGTAAATGCCATTTTTGCTGTAGCACATCCTATAGAAAGAATGAATACATGAAATTGTGTAAGGTTCCCCCAAAATACATACCAGACTTTTTGAAATAATGCATACCAGACCCTTATTACAAGTGTGTTCCATATACTGACCCCCCCCCCCCCCTCCCCATATGAATGAGTAATCATTCACAAAAAAGAAAAGTTGTAACCTAGAACTAAAGACACCCAATTGTTTCCCAAGTTCTTTATTAAAAAAAATAAAAAAAATTCCCAAAAATGTCACTTGTAAATCCATCGTTAATCACAATGTCCACCACCCAAGAAAAGAAAAACCCATTAACTCAGCAGATACAACTGATGAAGTTGGTAACGCCAGCCAAATGACAGCTCCGTGAGCTATCATCAGCTATATAAGGGAAGGGGTGGAGATACCGGTACCGATACTCATGTAAATGCACTGATACTGGTATTGGTGCAAGCCTACTGAAGACCATTGTCACTGAGACAGATAGTGATGGGTAATCCAACAATTCTGAGATGTCACCAGCACATGAAGTGAGGGGAAAAGCATCCAATGGGGACACTTATTCCCGTGAACTCTCTAAGATGGAAATTCTCCTCACTTTGGAGAGACTTCCTCTAATTCCCTGTTCTGTCTCCAAGACAGGAATTTAAGGGAAATCTCCCCAGATGGACACAGAGGGTAAAAAACGAACTTTATAAGGATATTTACCCTTCCCTACCCTAAAACAAGAAGAACAAGTTTTTGGTGTCCATACATGTTAAGCACAGAATATGTTTGGCTCATTCGGGTGGTTACAGATCTGTGCTGCATACACACATCTGGTGGTTGATAAACAGCGGATGGTATTCATGTCCATGGATGAAGTTACTTTTATTATTAAGTTAACCTGCAGAGAATGTTTACACAGGAAAAGGTTTGTCGACCTGTGTTCTGTGGCTGGGGTTGGTCTTTGCAGATGTATTATGATGAAAGTGAAAGGGAAATGCTTAGTGTATATATCGTAGCAGAGGGATCAGAGGCTACCAGAGAAGATACAGATCTCCGTGTCTCCTCCAAGTAAGTGATGAAAATTGTATCCACGAAAGGGACAAGCTTAGCATATTGTAGAAAGGGAACCAGAGACCACCAGAGAAGATACAGATCTCCGTATCTCTTCCAGGTAAGAGATGAGAAATGTGTCTATGAAAGGGACAAGCTTAGCATATGTAGAAAGGGAACCAGAGACCACCAGAGAAGATACAGATATCCATGTCTTCTCCTGATTAGTGGTGGGAATTGTGTCCATGAAAAGGAAAAGCTTAGCATAAATATCATTGCACAGTGCAGTGACCAGAGGCCACCTGAGAAGATACCAATATTCCTCCAGGTAAGTGATGACATTTGTATCAGTGATTGTATTCTCCTTCATGCAGATTTTAATAGTATGCTCATGTCATAGATTCAGTATTTGGTTTGTATCATTTGTCCTTGGAGGTAATAAAAAACAGCAATAAAATCCTAACCCCTTCCTCAAGCTATCCAACTTTTTGGAAAAAATATGGCTAGAGTTTCAATTTAATCGAAATTGGACCAAGCGAAAAAAAATACATCTAATGTTTCTGAGATAATATATCAGAATTCTGAGATATTGGTCTTGATTTGGGTCAAGTGGGAGTATCATTAGACTCCATTTTATGAGTTTCATCATAATTTTCCTTTTTAGCCAACAGTTATAAAGTCATTTTCATTTTTTGGGGGGGTTTATTTGTTTTTACTGTTGTAAAAAGCCTGATATTCATGCAACATTAGAAAACGCACATAAAGTACTGGTGTAACGCTCAGCGCTGAAATGCCCGATTATGAAAAATAGTGGGAAGACAGGTATGCTGGTTCATCAATAGCAACAATAAAATATATATTGATTAAGATTAAAAAACAAAAAAAAAACCCCAAAGGTTTTTGTAAAAAAAATCGATTGATCAAAATCCTGAAATGAACGAGTTAAACATAAAGTTCTAGAGGGTGCGCCCTTGTCAACTCTGAGTCTCTGAAACAAATGCTGCAAAGGGAGCCAGGCTGCTTCAGGCTCGGGCTGGGGGACCCGATCACTATGGGAAAAGGAAGGCAAGAAAGGAAGAGAAGCGCCAGGCAAATCCTAGTGCAGCATTATTTTATTTGATTAAAAATACAAATTGTTGACAGTATAAGGTGCACTTACATATTGCTAGTGCGGGTAGGTGCCTACCCTCACTAGGATTTGCACTAGGTCCTCACCTACCTCCATCGGCGGACTGACCATCGGGCAGTTCGGACGCTGACCGAGGGCCCGTGGCCAGTAGGGGGCCCCATGGCAGCTTTCACTTCGGGGCCCGACCTACCCGTCAGCTAGCTGTGATTGACGGGCAGATTGGGTCCCTGCTCACTGCTAAGAGACTGCAGTGTATACAGACCTCTCGTGATGCGCTCCTCCTCCCCCCCCCGCCGGCCCCTCCTTCCCTCCCGTCCATCCCAGGTGCTTGTATCTGTCATCACCTCGGACGGACAGAAAAGAGGAGGGGCCGGCAAGGAGGAAGACCGCATCACGAGAGGTCTGTATACAGCCGCTTCCCGCGCTACTCTGCATCTAGGAAGGAAAGTGCAGCAGCTTGTACCACATGCTGCTATTAAAAAGTTGCTGCACAGCTTCCCACCCACAGTGTCCCCCTGTGCCCCCCACCTCCCCACAGTGTCCCCCTGTGCCCCACAGTTTCCCCCTGAGCCCCCCACCTCCCCACAGTGTCCCCCTGTGCCCCACAGTTTCCCCCTGAGCCCTCCACCTCCCCACAGTGTCTCCCTGTGCCCCCCACCTCCCCACAGTGTCCCCCTGAGCCCTCCACCTCCCCACAGTGTCTCCCTGTGCCCCCCACCTCCCCACAGTGTCCCCCTGAGCCCTCCACCTCCCCACAGTGTCCCCCTGTGCCCCCCACCTCCCCACAGTGTCCCCCTGTGCCCCCCACCTCCCCACCGTGTCCCCCTGAGCCCTCCACCTCCCCACAGTGTCTCCCTGTGCCCCCCACCTCCCCACAGTGTCCCCCTGAGCCCTCCACCTCCCCACAGTGTCCCCCTGTGCCCCCCACCTCCCCACAGTGTCCCCCTGAGCCCCCCACCTCCCCACAGTGTCCCCCTGTGCCCCCCACCTCCCCACAGTGTCCCCCTGAGCCCTCCACCCCCCACAGTGTCCCCCTGTGCCCCCCACCTCCCCACAGTGTCCCCCTGTGCCCCCCACCTCCCCACAGTTTCCCCCTGAACCCTCCACCTCCCCACAGTGTTCCCCTGTGCCCCCCACCTCCCCACAGTGTCCCCCTGAGCCCTCCACCCCCCCACAGTGTCCCCCTGTGCCCCCCACCTCCCCACAGTGTCCCCCTGTGCCCCCCACCTCCCCACAGTTTCCCCCTGAGCCCTCCACCTCCCTACAGTGTCCCCCTGTGCCCCCCACCTCCCCACAGTGTCCCTCTGTGCCCCCCACCTCCCCACAGTTTCCCCCTGAGCCCTCCACCTCCCCACAGTGTCCCCCTGTGCCCCCCACCTCCCCACCGTGTCCCCCTGTGCCCTCCACCTCCCCACAGTGTCCCCCTGTGCCCCCCACCTCCCCACAGTGTCCCCCTGTGCCCCCCGCCTCCCCACAGTTTCCCCCTGAGCCCTCCACCCCCCCACAGTGTCCCCCTGTGCCCCCCACCTCCCCACAGTTTCCCTCTGAGCCCCCCACCTCCCCACAGTTTCCCACTGTGCCCCCACCTCCCCACAGTGTCCCCCTGTGCCCCCACCTCCCCACAGTTACCCCCTGAGCCCTCTACTTCCCCACAGTGTCCCCCTTTGCCCCCCACCTCCCCACAGTGTCCCCCTGTGCCCCCCACCGTGTCCCCCTGTGCCCCCACCTCCCCACAGTTTCCCCCTGAGCCCTCCACCTCCCCACAGTGCCCCCCACCTCCCCACAGTTTCCCCCTGAGCCCTCCACCTCCCCACAGTGTCCCCCTGTGCCCCCCATCTCCCCACAGTGTCCCCCTGTGCCCCCCACCTCCCCACAGTTTCCCTCTGAGCCCCCCACCTCCCCACAGTTTCCCACTGTGCCCCCACCTCCCCACAGTGTCCCCCTGTGCCCCCACCTCCCCACAGTTACCCCCTGAGCCCTCTACTTCCCCACAGTGTCCCCCTTTGCCCCCCACCTCCCCACAGTGTCCCCCTGTGCCCCCCACAGTGTCCCCCTGTGCCCCCCACCTCCCCACAGTTTCCCCCTGAACCCTCCACCTCCCCACAGTGTTCCCCTGTGCCCCCCACCTCCCCACAGTGTCCCCCTGAGCCCTCCACCCCCCCACAGTGTCCCCCTGTGCCCCCCACCTCCCCACAGTGTCCCCCTGTGCCCCCCACCTCCCCACAGTTTCCCCCTGAGCCCTCCACCTCCCTACAGTGTCCCCCTGTGCCCCCCACCTCCCCACAGTGTCCCTCTGTGCCCCCCACCTCCCCACAGTTTCCCCCTGAGCCCTCCACCTCCCCACAGTGTCCCCCTGTGCCCCCCACCTCCCCACCGTGTCCCCCTGTGCCCTCCACCTCCCCACAGTGTCCCCCTGTGCCCCCCACCTCCCCACAGTGTCCCCCTGTGCCCCCCGCCTCCCCACAGTTTCCCCCTGAGCCCTCCACCCCCCCACAGTGTCCCCCTGTGCCCCCCACCTCCCCACAGTTTCCCTCTGAGCCCCCCACCTCCCCACAGTTTCCCACTGTGCCCCCACCTCCCCACAGTGTCCCCCTGTGCCCCCACCTCCCCACAGTTACCCCCTGAGCCCTCTACTTCCCCACAGTGTCCCCCTTTGCCCCCCACCTCCCCACAGTGTCCCCCTGTGCCCCCCACCGTGTCCCCCTGTGCCCCCACCTCCCCACAGTTTCCCCCTGAGCCCTCCACCTCCCCACAGTGCCCCCCACCTCCCCACAGTTTCCCCCTGAGCCCTCCACCTCCCCACAGTGTCCCCCTGTGCCCCCCATCTCCCCACAGTTTCCCCCTGAGCCCTCCACCTCCCCACAGTGTCCCCCTGTGCCCCCCACCTCCCCACAGTGTCCCCCACCTCCCCACAGTGACCCCCTGTGCCCTCCACCTCCCCACAGTGACCCCCTGTGCCCCCCACCTCCCCACAGTGACCCCCTGTGCCCTCCACCTCCCCACAGTGTCCCCCTGTGCCCTCCACCTCACCACAGTGTCCCCCTGTGCCCTTCACCCACCCCCCACAGTGACCCCCTGTGCCCTTCACCCCCCACAGTGTCCCCCTGTGTCTTCTATCCCCCCCCATGGTGTCCCCCTGTGCCCTCAACCCACCTACAGTGTCCCCCTGTGCCACCCACCCATCTACAGTGTCCCCCTGTGCCACCCACCCCCCCACGGTGTCTTTCTGTGTCCTCCACCCTGACTGTCGCCTTCGCCCCTGATGGCTACCCTGAGAGACACTGTGTTAAGTCTGGAGGATCCCAGTGCTCTACTGTGTGCCCTGTGTTTTGGTTTGTGCCCTGCTATTTGCCCTACTGCGTGCCCCATGGCCTGTGATGTGCCCTGCTGTGTACCCACTTATGTGCCCTACTCTGTGCCCCTTGCCCTGTGATGTGTTTTGTGATGTGCCCTGCTGTGTACCACCTGTTGTGCTCTACTGTGTGCCCTGTAATGTGCTCTACTGTGTGCCCCATGCCCTGGGATGTGTGCCCTGATGTGTACCGCCTGTGTCCTGTTCTCAAGGATGTGCCCTACTGTGTGCCCTGCTGTGTGCCCTACTATTTGCCACATGCCCTGTGATGTGCGGCCCGCTCCCTTCTGTGTATCTCCTGATGTGCTCTGTGATGTTCCCCGCTGTGTACCCACTGATATGCCCTGTACCCCCTGTGATGCACCATGCTGTGCTCAATAATGTGCCCTGATGTGTACAGCACAATAAACCCTGCTGGGTGCCCCATTATGTGTCCTGTGATGTGCCCTACTGTGTGCCCCATGCCCTGTGCCCCATGATGTGCCCCGTGCTCTGCTGTGTGCCATGTGATGTGCCTTACTGTGTGCCCCATGATTTATGTAAGTGGGGCTTTGTGTAGGTGTGGCGTGTGGCTTGCATGTGGGCGGAGACACAGGGGGCCCCATGACCTTCTACTGCCCGGGGGCCCCATGAGTTGTCAGTCCGCCCCTGCCTACCTCCCCCCAGTTCAACATACCCACTTCAATCCAAAATCAATATTCAACCCAGTACACAAAAAAGGTCCCTACAGACACACCTTTTACCAGATGGTGTATGCAGACCTCATCAAGATATGCCAAACCAACCAGAACTCCAAGAAAATATCCAACCTATCCAAGGCTGAACGAACAGCAGTAGACACTCTGGCCGACAATGAGGACGTCATCATAAAAGCTCCAGACAAGGGTGGAGGTATTGTAATTCAAAATAAAACGGATTACATAAAGGAATCCCTGAGACTGTTACCAACACCTACTCTAAGCTAACTCTGGACCCTCTGCCCTGTTTCACTCAGGAAGCTACCACATTAGCCAATAGAGCCCTCTGGGAAGAAATTATTTCCAAACCAGAGTTCTCTTTTCTCATTAGGTTTTTACAAAACTCTGTCTCCCCCCCCCCCCCCCCCCCCACAAACAGGTCTGTCTCTGCCCTACCTGTCGGGAGTGGTATAGTAAATATATTGTTTATTTATATATATATATATATATATATATATATATATATATATATATATATATATATATATACATACATATATATATATATATATATATATATATATATATATATATATATATATATATATATATATATATATATATATATATATATATATATATATATACACAGTATCTCACAAAAGTGAGTACACCCCTCACATTTTTGTAAATATTTTCTTCTATCTTTTCATGTGACAACACTGAAGAAATGAGACTTTGCTACAATGTAAAGTACTGAGTGTACAGCTTGTATAACAGTGTAAATTTGCTGTCCCCTCAAAAAAATCAACACACAGCCATTAATGTCTAAACTGCTGGCAACAAAATTGAGCACACCCCTAAGTGAAAATTTCCAAAGTGTCAATATTTTTTGTGGCCACCATTATTTTCCAGCACTGCTCTAACCCTCTTGGACATGGAGTTCACCAGAGCTTCACAGGTTGCCACTGGAGTCCTCTTCCCCTCCTCCATGACGACATCACGGAGCTGGTGGATGTAAGAGACCTTGCGCTCATCCACCTTCCATTTGAGGATGCCCCACAGATGCTCAATAGGGTTCAGGTCTGGAGACATGCTTGGCCAGTCCATTACCTTTACCCTCAGCTTCTTTAGCAAGGCAGTGGTGGTCTTGGAGGTGTGCATGGGGTTGTTATCATGTTGCAATACTGCCCTGCGGCCCAGTCTCCAAAGGGAGGGGATCATGCTGGGCTTCAGAATGTCACAGTACATGTTGGCATTCATGATTCCCTCAATGAGCTGTAGCTCCCAGTGCTGGCAGAACTCATGCAGCCCCAGACCATGACACTCCCACCACCATGCTTGACTGTAGGCAAGACACACTTGTCTTTGTACTCCTCACCTGGTTGCCGCCACACACGCTTGACACCATCTGAACCAAATAAGTTTGTCTTGGTCTCATCAAACCACAGGACATGTTTCCAGTAATCTATGTCCTTAGTCTGCTTGTCTTCAGCAAACTGTTTGCGGGCTTTCTTGTGCATCATCTTTAGAAGAGGCTTCCTTCTGGGATGACAGCCATGCAGACCAATTTGATGCAGTGTGCGGTGTATGGTCTGAGCACTGACAGGCTGACCCCCCACCCCTTCAAACTCTGCAGCAATGCTGGCAGCACTCATACGTCTATTTCCCAAAGACAACCTCTGGATATGACGCTGAGCACGTGCTCTCAACTTCTTTGGTCGACCATGGTGAGGCCTGTTCTGAGTGGAACCTGTCCTATTAAACTGTATGTATGGTCTTGGCCATCATGCTGCTGCTCTGTTTCAGGGTCTTGGCAATCTTCTTACAGCCTAGGCCATCTTTATGTAGAGCAACAATTCTTTTTTTCAGATCCTCAGAGAGTTCTTTGCCACGAGGTGCCATGTTGAACTTCCAGTGACCAGTATGAGAGAGTGAGAGCGATAACACCAAATTTAACACACCTGCTCCCCATTCACACCTGAGACCTTTTAACACTAACGAGTCGCGTGACACTGGGGAGGGAAAACGGCTAATTGAGCCCAAATTGGACATTTTCACCTTTGTTGCCAGCGGTTTAGACATTAATGGCTGTGTGTTGAGTTATTTTGAGGGGACAGCAAATTTACACTGTTATACAAGCTGTACACTCACTACTTTACATTGTAGACAAGTGTCATTTCTTATATATATATATATATATATATGTATATATATATATATATATATACATATTGCATGATCCATCATTAGATGCACCCCATTTGGTATCCACACCATGAAGGGACACATATACATGCCTTGTATACTAATTAGGGGGAACGCAGCACCAAATTTAATCTTTTTTATCATTACCGTTCATTATTATTAGGGATGAGCCGAACCGGGGGTTCGCAGCAGAACATGCGAACAGGCAAAACATTTGTTCAAACACGCGAACACCGTTAAAGCCTATGGGACACGATCATGAATAATCAAAAGTGCTCATTTTAAAGGCTTATATGCAAGTTATTGTCATAAAAAGTGTTTGGGGACCCGGGTCCTGCCCCAGGGGACATGGATCAATGCAAAAAAAAGTTTTAAAAATGGCCGTTTTTTTGTGAGCAGTGATTTTAATAATGCTCAAAGTGAAACAATAAAAGTGAAATATTCCCTTAAATATCGTACCTAGGGGGTGTCTATAGTATGCTTGTAAAGTGGCGCATGTTTCCAGTGTTTACAACAGTCCCTGCACAAATTGACATTTCTAAAGGAAAAAAAGTAATTTAAAAAAAGTGCTTGCAGCTATAATGAATTGTCAGTCCCAGCAATACACATAAAAGTCATTGAAAAAACCCGGCATGGGATTCCCCCACAGTCCATTACCAGGTCTTTTGGGTCTGGTATAAATATTAAGGGGAACCCCAAACCAAAATTAAAAAAAAAAATTGCATGGGGGTCCCCCCAAATTCCATACCAGGCCCTTCAGGTCTGGTATGGATATTAAGGGGAACCCCGCGCCAAAATTTTTTAAAAAATGGCGTGGGGGTCCCCCTCAAAAGCCATGTCAGACCCTTCAGGCCTGGTATGGGTTTTAAGGGGAACCTCATGCCAATTTTTTTTTTTAAATGGCGTGGGGGTCCCCCCAAAAATCCATACCAGACCCTTATCCGAGCTCGCAACCTGGCAGCCTGCAGGAAAAGAGGGGGGATGAGAGAGCGCCCCCCCTCCTGAACCGTACCAGGCCAAATGCCCTCAACATGGGGAGGGTGCTTTGGGGTAGCCCCCCAAAGCACCTTGTCCCCATGTTGATGGGGACAAGGGCCTCATCCCCACAACCCTTGCCCGGTTAACAAGGGGACCCCCATATCCCGGCTTCCCCCCGTGTGAAATGGTAACGGGTTATAAATGTACCCCTATCATTTTACAAAAAAAACATGACACAGCTTGGGGACAAGTCCTTTATTAAAAAATAAAAAAATAAAACTGTCCCACGTAGTCTTCTTCTTCTTCTCTTGCTCTGCCGGACCAAAAAAGAAAAAAAAATGCGACCGACCCGCCTACATGGGAGGCACCCGCCGTAATGACGGTCCTCTCAGGTGACAGCTCTTTTATAACTGAGGGCAGGGCCACACAGTAGTGTCGGTTGACCCCGCCCCCCTCTGTCGTACGGGGACATCCCTATGGCTTCCCCGTAGCGTCAGAGGGGGGCGGGGCCACCTGGTTACATAACCGGGTGACAAAAAATATCCTAACAGAAAATGCTTTCTTATATGATAAACACACCTATAAATTAAAATTAAAATAGACATAGGCATAAGTATGCATATAAAATAAGCAATTTAAATGCAAAATATTGGTTAAATTAAAATAAAATTAGAATTAAAACCGACCCACTTTGCATTAAATAAAATAAAATAAATTGAATAAATTATGAATGGAAATAAAATTAATTGCAAGATGAAATGTATCAAATAAGACTAGTAGATGAAATATGTTGGTGGGACTATTATGAAAGGGGCGAATTTTATAGGGATGTAGTAAAAAGGAAAATAGAAACAAAGATATAAAATAAAAAGAAAAAATAATCTATAGGTCCTATTTGGCCTGTAAATCCAAGAAGATATTCGGATTACTTTTAAGATCTGGTTAGGCATATATCAGATCTTATGTGTGTGGGCTGAATGTAATATATTCTAAAACCCATTTATCTAAGTTAAAGGTTAAAAATAGAACGTCGGTCTGTACCAGCACAAAGAGAATGGAAGAAGAAAGAGAGAAATAGTTTAACCTCATATCTTAGCCCATATACATAAATTAGAGATGTTACTAATTTTACTAATTTTAAAGAATGCCTTAAATTTTGTAGACAAATTATTTTCATCTAGAAAAAAAACCGTGACGGGATTATTATGGGGATTTTTATGTTCTGGCCTATGTGTGGAATATGGTCTCAATGCATATAGTAGATCCCCTTTACAGGGTCGGATGTAGTATATGCTTAAACCCTCTTTTTTGGAATACTGATCTTTGTGGCATAGTTTCAAATGAATATATCCCCAGGTTGAATTTCACATCTAATGATGAAATGTGATAAAATGGGTTAGTCCACCATACTGGTGTGGCTCAAAAATTGGTAAGGAAGCAATTTGGGTCAACATCTATATTTATTCCTGCTGGTTGAAGAGTGTCCAGTTGGAATATCAATTTGGTCTCATTTTGTGAGATCCTAATTCTTTTATTCTCACCCCTCCAGTGCCCTTTGATCTTATCTATGGCATAGAAGACCATGCAAGTAGGATCTTTTTGATGGTGCTCTTTAAAATGTCTCGAGACACTGTGTTTATTGAAACCGTTTATGTTGGTGATGTGTTCTTGGATTCTGACGTGTAATTGTCTGGTTGTTCTTCCTACGTATTGTTTGTGGCATGGGCATTCTATTATATAGGTGACATGGGTGCTATTGCAGGTTATTATTTCGCTGATGTTGTATTCTCTTCTTTTAGCTGCCGAGCTGAACTTTGTTATCTTTTATGTAGCGGACTACTCCCTTGGGAGCTGATGGTAGTGCATTCCTTTCTGTTAGTGTGATTCCGTTCTCCTTCCCTGCACGAACGACACAACAGCAGACAGTCAAGAACAATTGAACATTAAACTTTTTATTCTTTTTCTTGCTGAATAATAGAAAAGAATGTGGAATATTTACAGTCTGTATCTTCAGGAAGTATGAGCTGCCTCTAAATCTTTGGTTCCTGTAAAAGTAGTTCTATCCTTTTCCCTTAATGAACTGACAGGTGCCTCTCTGAAAAACACCTTTCGGTTCGGATGTTAGAAGTGCCAGGCCTCACCTGCCCATCTTGACTCCTGCAATCCTCCCTGGTCAGTTCAGGAAAAGTCCGGGCGCACCCCGATCTACTGCATCCTTTTAGCAGCCGCTTCCTGCTCCGAATGTTCAGAACTATCCCAGCCAGTGACGTCTGATCCATTGCTCCTGGAGATTCTTTAGGTGACTTTTTGTGAATGAACCATCCAGGGCTGAGGTCTGTGAACCCTCAGGCCTTCAGGTTCAAGATCTTGTGCTATCCAGCACTGAGAGCATTACACCCCCAGGCCTTCAAGCCGCGACCCCTGAGGGTCACATTCTTGCAGCCTTTCTAGATCAAAATCCCATCTCCAACCACCCTTAGGAACATGTAACCTTAGCTTTTTTAACAGTCCCGCCTCTGCCCAGGCAAAACAATGATTGGTTCAGAGGGGTCTCCAAAAACCATCAGAGTGTAGATGGTCACACCCTCCTCTAATCTATCAAATCTCCCAACCCAATCAACCACTTGCCGACTGCTGCACGCCGATGTACATCCAAAGTTTGGCGGCGGATATCGTTGTTATGGCAGCAGCTAGCTGCCAAAACCCCGGTATCCCCGTTTTCGTGTGGCGGTCGTCTTTCAGATAAAAGTGGTCTCTGCGGCGAATTCGCCGCAAGATCACTTTTATCAGGGGCGGGAGAGGGCCCCCCTTCCCGCCACAATCCGGTGCCCTCCGCGGTTTACCGGAGCCGTCGGTAGCGGCGGAGGAGATCGTGTCTGTCTCCCTGCTGTGCCTGGAGACGAGTGAGGCTAAGATGGTGCCCACTTGTCTTCATGATACTGCTGGGCGGAAGTGACGTCAAAATGTCACTTCTGCCCATAGGTCTTAAAAGGCACATTTTTTTTTAATGTCATTTTTTTAAATCTCTTTTTTTTTATTGCATTTTAGTGTAAATATGAGTGTCTCATATTTAAGAGGTCCTGTCATGCTTTTTTCTATTACAAGGGATGTTTACATTCCTTGTAATAGGAATAAAAGTGACACAATTTTTTTTTTAACAGTGTAAAAATAAATAAAATCATGTAAAATAAATATTAAAAAAACAAAAAAAATTTAAAAACCCCCGTCCCGACGAGCTTGCGCGCAGAAGAGAACACATACGCGAGTAGCGCCCGCATATGAAAACGGTGGTCAAACCACACATGTGAGGTATCGCCGCAATCGTTAGAGTGAGAGCAATAATTCTAGCCCTAGACCTCCTCTGTAACGCAAAACATGCAACCTGTAGAATATTTTAAACGTCGCCTATGGAGATTTTTGAGGGTAAACGTTTGACGCCATTCCACGAGCGGGCGCAATTTTGAAGCGTGACATGTTGGCTATCAATTTACTCAGCATAACATTTCCTTTACAATATAAAAAAAAATTGGGCTAACTTTACTATTGTCTTTTTTTTTACTAAAAAAAGTGAATTTTTTCCCAAAAAAATATTGAGATGGCCTTTTTGACAGGGTACAGTAGACAACACAAGGTCCTGGAAACAATTCTACTATCTGATAAAATCCTAAGCTCAATACTACCTGGCAAACCAAATTTCATCTATAGAAAAGCTCCAACCTTAAGAAATAAATTGGTACACAACGCCCTTGACCCACCAAAACAGATAAAATTATTGAAGAACTTAAAAAGATTCTTCAAATGTGGAAAATGCCTTCCATTTATGGTCAGTAAGAAGACACATAAAAATATAACAAAGTTCAGCTTGGCAGCTAACGGAAGAGAATACAACATCAACGAAATAATAACCTGCAATAGCACCCATGTCACCTATATAATAGAATGCCCATGCCACAAACAATACGTAGGAAGAACAACCAGACAATTACACGTCAGAATCCGAGAACACATCACCAACATAAAAAACGGTTTCAATAAACACAGTGTCTCAAGACTAGGGATGAGCTTCGAGTTCGAGTCGAACTCATGTTCGACTCGAACATCAGCTGTTCACAAGTTCGCCGAACAGCGAACAATTTGGGGTGTTCGCAGCAAATTCGAATGCTGCAGAACACCCTTTAAAAGACTATGGGAGAAATCAAAAGTGCTAATTTTAAAGGCTTATAGTCATGGTATTGTCATAAAAAGTGTTTGGGGACCTGGGTCCTGCCCCAGGGGACATGGATCAATGCAAAAAAAAGTTTTAAAAACGGCTGTTTTTTCGGGAGCAGTAATTTTAATAATGCTTAAAGTGAAACAACAAAAGTGTAATATCCCTTTAAATTTCGTACCTGGGGGGTGTCTATAGTATGCCTGTAAAGGGGCGCATGTTTCCTGTGTTTGGAACAGTCTGATAGCAAAATGACATTTCAAAGGAAAAAAAATCATTTAAAACTACTCGTGGCTATTAATGAATTGCCGGTCTGACAATACACATAAAAGTTCATTGATAAAAACGGCATGGGAATTCCCCACAGGGGAACCCCGAACCAAAATTAAAAAAAAAAAATGACATGGGGGTCCCCCTAAATTTCATACCAGGCCCTTCAGGTCTGGTATGGATATTAAGGGGAACCCCGGCCAAAATTTTTTTTAAAAATGACATGGGGGTCCCCCTAAATTTCATACCAGGCCCTTCAGGTCTGGTATGGATATTAAGGGGAACCCCGGGCAAATTTTTTTTAAAAAATGGCGTGGGGTCCCCCTCAAAATCTATACCAGACCCTTATCCGAGCATGCAACCTGGCAGGCCGCAGGAAAAGAGGGGGGGACGAGAGTGCGCCCCCCCCTCCTGAACCGTACCAGGCCACATGCCCTCAACATTGGGAGAGTGCTTTGGGGTAGCCCCCCAAAACACCTTGTCCCCATGTTGATGAGGACAAGGGCCTCATCCCCACAACCCTGGCTGGTGGTTGTGGGGGTCTGCGGGCGGGGGGCTTATCAGAATCTGGAAGCCCCCTTTAACAAGGGGACCCCCAGATCCTGGCCCTCCCCCTGTGTGAAATGGTAAGGGGGTACTTGTACCCCTACCATTTCACTAAAAAAGTGTCAAAAATGTTAAAAATGACAAGAGTTTTTGACAATTCCTTTATTTAAATGCTTTTTCTATCTTCTATCTTCCGTCGGTTTCTTCCTCCATCTTCTTCTTCTTCTTCTGGTTCTTCTTATTCTTCCTCCGGTGTTCTCGTCCGGCATCTTCCTCCGCGGCGTCGGCGTTGGCCTGGTACAGTTCAGGAGGGGGGGTGCTCTCTCATCTCCCCTTCTTTTCCTGTGGCCTGCCAGGTTGCGTGCTTGGATAAGGTCTGGTATGGATTTTTGGGGGGACCCCACGCCATTTTTTTTTAAATTTTGGCGCGGGGTTCCCCTTAAAATCCACACCAGACCTGAAGGGTATAGATTTTGAGGGGGACCCCACGACATTTTTTTTAAAAAATTTTGGCCGGGGTTCCCCTTAATATCCATACCAGACCTGAAGGGCCTGGTATGGAATTCAGGGGGACCCCCCACGTCATTTTTTTGTTTCAATTTTGGTTCGGGGTTCCCCTGTGGGGAATTCCCATGCCATTTTTATCAATGAACTCTTATGTGCATTGTCGGACCGGCAATTCATTAATAGCCGCGAGTAGTTTTAAAAAACTTTTTTTCCTTTGAAATGTCATTTTGCTGTCAGACTGTTGTAAACACGGGAAACATGCGCCCCTTTACAGGCATACTATAGACACCCCCCAGGTACGAAATTTAAAGGGATATTACACTTTTATTGTTTCACTTTAAGCATTATTAAAATCACTGCTCCCGAAAAAACAGCCGTTTTTAAAACTTTTTTTTGCATTGATCCATGTCCCCTGGGGCAGGACCCAGGTCCCCAAACACTTTTTATGACAATAACTTGCATATAAGCTTTTAAAATGAGCACTTTTATTCATGTTTGTGTCCCATAGACTTTAACGGTGTTCCCGTGTTCAAACTAATTTTTTGCCTGTTCGCAAGTTCTGGTGCGAACCGAACAGGGGGGTGTTCGGCTCATCCCTACTCGAGACATTTTAACCGCTTCAGGTCCGGGCCGTTGCCAAATGACGGCAACAGCGCGGATCTGAAATACCAGGACTACGTCTATTGATGTCATCCCCTTTCCTCTCTCCCAGCGCGCTCTCATGAGCGCGCCTCGGGGAAAATCTGTGTTGGCCGTGTCCCTTGGACACAGCCAATCACAGATCGCTGTAAATGGCCAATCACAGCGGCCGTTTACAGCGCGATCGCCGGCTCCAATGAGAGATGATCTGAAATGTAAACAATTGAGATCATCTCTCATTGCCGGCTCTCTCTCCTCACACAGAGACAGTGTGTGAGGAGAGAGTGCTTCTGTGAGTAGTTTTATAAAGTTTCATAGTGAAGTGTGCCCAAAAAGTGCCCAACAGTGCCCACAGTGACATCAATATAGTGCCATCTGTGCCCACCTGTGCACATCAGTGTCCACTTGTGCCATCAGTGCATCATCAGTGCCTGTCTGTGCCCATCTGTGCCCATCAGTGCCCGTCTGTGCCCATCAGTGCACATCTGTGCAATCAGTGCGCATCTGTGCAATCAGTGCGCATCTGTGCCAACTCATCAGTGCCCATCTGTGCCACCTCATCAGTGCCCATCTGTGCCATCTCATCAGTGCCCATCTGTGCCACCTCATCAGTGCCCATCTGTACCAATCAGTGCCCATCTGTGTCGCTTCAGTGCACATCTGTGCCGCCTTATCAGTGCCCATCTGTGCTGCCTTATCAGTGCCCATCTGTGCCGCCTCATCAGTGCCCATCTGTGCCGCCTCATCAGTGCCCATCTGTGCCACCTCGCCAGTGCCACATCAGTGCATATCTGTGCCCACCTGTGCCGCCTCATTAGTGTAAATCTGTGCAATCAGTGCACATCTGTGCTGCTTCCTCAGTGCCCATCTGTGCTGCCTCAGTGCCCATTTGTGCCGCCTCATCAGTGCCCATCTGTGCGATCAGTGCCCATCTGTGCCGCCTCATCAGTGCACATCTGTGCCATCAATCAGTGCCACCTCATCAGTGCAGGCTTAGCACACAGCTGTGCAATCTCATAACCACCAGCAGCCATGTCCAAAAAAAGCTTTTCCGCCGAGGAGGCATACCAAATTCTTTCTACGGCCGACGAGAGCAACGGGGAGCTCTCTTTTTCGGATTCCCTTTCCAATTCGGATTCTGACGTAAATTACGAGCCAGTCCTCAGTATTGAAACACTTACAGACTCAGAGGAGGAAG
The DNA here is from genome assembly GCA_037952925.1 of Lithobates clamitans. Classification (NCBI taxonomy): domain Eukaryota; kingdom Metazoa; phylum Chordata; class Amphibia; order Anura; family Ranidae; genus Lithobates; species Lithobates clamitans. The sequence goes on from JBBGZY010001779.1 coordinate 229,877, forward strand.
AACCTCGGCCCGCCAAACGAAGGCGTTCTAGTGAGGAGGCAGTGGCATCCACCAGCACCGCAGTGGCATCCGCCAGCACCGCAGTGGCATCCGCCAGCACCGCAGTGGCATCCACTAGCACCGCAGTGCCATCCACCAGCACCGCAGTGCCTCGGCAAGAAAGGCCAAGTACCAGTGGGGTGTCACCCCAGCCCCAAAGGGTTAGGTCCCATGCCAGCCTTCCCTTTGCACTTCAGAACCCCTTGTGGCTTCCTCCTAATTCAGGAGAAGCTAGCGTTCCCCCTTTCACTGCCCAGCCAGGAGTCCAGGTGGATACAGAGAATTTCACCCCAATTACATTTTTTTAATTTAATTTTTACGGAGGACATGTTGGCGTCAATTGTGGCCCAGTGTAACCTGTATGCACAGCAATTTATTTTGCAAAATCCCACATCATATTATGCCCATCCCTATGAGTGGAGAGACCTGACAGTGGAGGAGTTCAAGGTTTTTTTGGGCCTCACATTTAATATGGGGCTCACCAAAAAAAACAAATTCCGTTCCTATTGGTCAACCCACCCCCTCCACCACCATGCCGCTCTTCTCTGCGGTAATGCCCAGAACCAGGTATCTGATGATAATGAGGTTCCTACATTTCAGCGACAATACCCAGTGCCCTCCCCGAACTGATCCAAGTTATGACAGGCTTTACAAAATTCGGCCAATATTAAATTATTTTTCTGAAGTATTCCCCCAGCTGTTCACCCCGGACCAAAACATATGTGTGGATGAAATTTAGCGGCAGGCTGCAATTTATCCCCAGCAAAAGGGCCCGCTATGGGGTGAAGGTGTACAAACTATGTGACCGAGCCACAGGGTACACATATTCCTTCATAGTGTACGAAGGGAAGGACACCCAGCTGCAGCCCCCTAATTGCCCGGACTACTTGGGAACCAGCGGGAAAGTTGTTTGGGACCTCATATACCCCCTACTCGACAAAGGATACCACCTGTATGTAGACAACTGCTACACTTCTCTGCCCCTGTTCCACAACCTTCATCGGAAAAAGACGCCAGCATGTGGCACCGTAAAAAAAAATCGGAAGGGCTTTCCTCAAAGTCTTGTTAATAAGAAGTTGAGAAAAGGAGAAACGTCTGCGTAACAAAGAGATTCCGGCAGTGAAGTGGAGGGACAGAAGGGATGTGTATATGTTGTCTTCCATCCACAATAACACCTATGTGGAAATCCCCAGAAGGAATGGCCCCATCCAGAAACCCAGATGCATCCATCAATACAATTTGTTTATGGGGGGAGTCGATTTCAACGATCAAATGTTGGAACCATACCTTGCCACAAGAAGGACATACCATTGGTACAAAAAAGTAGCGATTTATTTTCTTCAATTGGCCATATACAACTCCTATATCATTTACCGCAACTCCACCCAAAACCCCCAACCCTTCCTTGGCTACCAGGAGGAAATTTACACTGCCCTTATATTCCCGAACGGCCCACCAGTAAACATCCGATCAGATGTTGTTAGTCGACTCTCCGAACGCCACTTTCCAGATAAACTCCCTCCCAAACCAACAGGCCAAAGACATCAAAAAAGATGTAAGGTGTGTACCAGAGCAGGAGTCAGAAGAGACATTATTATTGTGCACAATGTCCTTCCGAACCAGGCCTCTGTATAGGTGAATGCTTCCGCCGTTACCATACTTCACTAAATTATTAGTGAAGTATGGTAAACGTAATCCTCAGTTCCTGCCTTCACACCCCTTATGCCACTGCCTGCTCTGTAACTGACCCTGGCTTGTTATTTGACCACGCTTCTGCCTGCCGATTTTGTACATACTGCTGCCTGATCTGGAACTGACCCTGGACTGTTATTTGACCATGCTTCTGTCTAACGATTCTGTACATACCTCTGCCTGATATGGAACTGACCCTGGACTGTTATTCAACCATGCTTCTGCCTAATGATTCTGTACATACCTTTGCCTGATCTGGAACTGACCTTGGATTGTTTGACCATGCCTCTTGCCTGCCTCTTGGACTGATCTTGTACCCTGCAACTGGACTAGTGGCATTCAACACAGGGGTCTCACATATGTGAGGGGCTCCAGAATAGTTTTTCTGGATGAAGAAAACAATTTTCTTTGTTTTCTCATTCCTAGATTAGGGTCTAGAGACTCGGAGGCTTCAAAGAGATTTGGGTGGGAGAAGCCTCTACCCCTGTCCCCATTCTGTCCTGAACCAGGCCCTACTTCTGCCTGCTGCCTGTAGGACTTACTGCCATCATGCCTCTGTTTGTCGCACTGACCACAGCACATGGACCTTGTTCCTGCCTACTACCAAGACCAATATTTTGGCACTGCTGACAATCTCTGCCTGCACTGACCTATGGACAGTATCCCTGCCTGATGCCTATACTGACCATGGACAGTATTTCGGCCTGCTGCCTGAAAAATTGTGTTCGCTGTTGCTGACCAAGTCCCTGCCTGCTGCCTGGACCAGTGCTATCCTCCTGTGGACAACTGTACTACTAAAACCACAGGTAATCTTTTGTTTCTCTTTGCTCAGCATAATGAATTTTGGGGTGTAATTCTTGGTATGTGCATGCTATGTGTCCCTGGAACACCTGATGGTGTTCCTTGCATGTTGGATCTCTGTATGTGGCCAGGCTGTGTAAAGGTCTCACACATGTGGTATTGCCATACTCAGAAGGAGTGGCATAATGTATTTTGGGGTGTTATTTTTGCTATGTAAATGCCATGTGTTGGAAATATCTTATAACGGACAACTTTGTGTAAAAAAAAAAATGCGTTTTCATTTTTTTCCACATTTTCCAAAAACTTCTGGAAAAAAATGAACCGTTCAAAAGACTCATTATGCCTCATAGAGACTCACTATGCCTCATAGATTATACGTTGGGGTGTTAGCTTTCCAAAATTGGGTCATTTTGTGGGCGTTTCCATTGTCCTGGTGCTCCAGGGCCTTCAAAATTGTAATAGGTGGGTGAGAAATGAGATGTGTAATTTATGCTCGTAGAACGCCTGAAAGTGCTACTTCAATATTAGGCCTCTGTATGTGGTCAGGCTGTGTAAAAGGCTCACAAATGTAGTATTGTTATACTCAGGAGGAGTAGCAGAATGTATTTTGGGGTGTTATTTTTGCTATGTAAATGCTATGTGTTGGAAATATCCTATAAACGGACAACTTTGTGTAACAAAAATGCTTTTTTAATTTTTTTTCCACATATTCCAAAAACTTCTGGAAAAAAATGAACCATTCAAAAGACTCATTATGCCTCATAAATTATACGATGGGGTGTGTGCTTTCCAAAATAGGGTCATTTTGTGGGCGTTTCCATTGTCCTGGACCTTCAAAAGTGTAATAGGTCCAGGGCCTTCAAAAGTGTAATAGGTGGGTGAGAAATAAAATGTGTAATTTATGCTCGTAGAAGGCCTAAAGGTGTTACTTCAATGTTAGGCCTCTGTATGTGGTCAGGCTGTGTAAAAGTCTCACAAATGTGGTATCGGTATACTCAGGAGGAGTAGCAGAATGTATTTCGGGGTGTTATTTTTGCTATGTAAATGCTATGTGTTGGAAATATCTTATAAACGTACAACTTTGTGTAAAAAAAAATGCGTTTTCATTTTTTTCCACATTTTCCAAAAACTTCTGGAAAAAAATGAACCGTTCAAAAGACTCATTATGCCTCATAGATTATACGTTGGGGTGTTAGCTTTCCAAAATGGGGTCATTTTGTGGGCGATTCCATTGTCCTGGTGCTCTAGGGCCTTCAAAAGTGTAATAGGTAGTCAACAAGTTAGATGGATAATTTATGCTCCTTGAACACCTGATGATGCTCCCTGCATGTTGGGCCTCTGTATGTGGCCAGTTAGTGAAAAAGTCACACACATGTGGTATTGTAATACTCAGGAGGAGTAGCCGAATGTATTTTGGGGTGTCATTTGTGGTATGCACATTCCATGTGAAAGAAATAAGCTATTAAAATGACAATTTTCTGAAAAAAATATAAAAAAAAACAAAAACCTTAATTTGCAAAGAATTGTGGGAAAAAAATGACAACTTCAAATAACTTACCATGACTCTTACTAAATACCCTAGAATGTCTACTTTCCAAAAGGGGGGCATTTGTACTTTCCTGGCTTTTAGGGTCTCAAGAAATGAGATGGGCCTCAGTACATCAGGTATGATCAGATGTGATCAGATGTGATCATTTTTTTATGATTTGCACCATAGCTTGTAGACTCTATAAATTTCACACAGACCACATAATATTCACTAATTTGGGTTATTTTTACCAAAGATATGTAGCAGTATAAATTGTAGCCAACATTTATGAATAAAAATTGCTAATTTGCTAAATTTTATCACAGAAACGAAGAAAAAAAGCATTTTTTTTCAAAATTTTCGATCTTTTTTCATTTATAGCGCAAAAATTAGAAAACCCAGAGGTGATCAAATACCACCAAATGAAAGCTCTATTTGTATGAAAAAAAGGACAAAAAATCATTTGGGTACAGTTTTGCATGACTGAGTAATTGTCATTCAAAGTGTGAGAGCACTGAAAGCTGAAAATTGGTCTGGGCAAGAGGGGGGTTTAAGTGCCCAGTAAGCAAGTGGTTAAGGAGCACCATCAAAAAGATCCTACTTGCATGGTCTTCTATGCCATAGATAAGATCAAAGGGCACTGCAGGGGTGAGAATAAAAGAATTAAGATCTCACAAAATGAGACCAAATGGATATTCTAACTAGACACTCTTCAACCAGCGGGAATGAATATACTGTATTTATTGGCGTATAACACTCACTTTTTCACCATGAAAATCGGGTGCAAATAGCGTGTGCGTGTTATACGCCAATACTTCAATTTTAGCTGCCTCTGAGGGGACAGGGAGGGTGGCAGGACGAGCGCCGTCAAATCAAATACAGTGAGAATCTCCTGTTTACTTGGCGGCCTCTGTAATAGAAAGTCCCGTCTCCTGGGCCGCCATTGGACCACTGTTCTGTCTATCATAGGAGATTCTCACTGTATGTAATCTGTCGGCGCTTGTCCCGCCCCCCTCCCTGTCCCCTCTAGGCTGCAGATGGGCATCGATCAGACTGCACTGATGGCAATGGTGAGGCTGCTACATTGATGGCAGTGGGGAGGCTGCTGCATTGATGGCAATGGCAAGGCTGCTACATTGATGGCAATGGTGAGGCTGCATTGATGTAGACTAATGAGGCTGCATTGATGGCACTTGTGAGGCTGCAGATGGGCATTGATCAGGCTGCATTGATGGCAATGGTGAGGCTGCAGATGGGCACTGACCCTTATTTTGCTTCAAAGTTCCTTATTAAAAATTTTAGTTTTTTTCCTGAAACTTCCCTCTTAAAATGAATGTGCGTGTTATACGCCTGTGCGTGTTATACGCCGATAAATACGGTAGATGTTGATCTAAATTGCTTCCTTACCAATTTTTGAGCCACACCAGTATGGTGGACTAACCCATTTTATCACATTTCATCATTAGATGTGAAATTCAACCTGGGGATAAATTCATTTGAAAATATGCCACAAAGATCAGTATTCCTTCCATTCCTAGATGAAAATAATTTGTCTACAAAATTTGAGGCATTCTTTAAATTTAGTAAAATTAGTAACATCTCTAATTTATGTATATGGGCTAAGATATCAGGTTAAACTATTTCTCTTTCCTCTTCCTTTCTCTTTGTGCTGGTACAGACCGACGTTCTATTTTTAACCTTTAACTTAGATAAATGGGTTTTAGAATATATTACATTTGACCCACACACATAAGATCTGATATGTGCCTAACCAGATCTTAAAAGTCATCCGAATATCTTCTTGGATTTACAGGCCAAATCTTTTTATTTTATATTTGTTTCTTTTTCACCTTTTTACTACATCCCTATAAAATTCGTCCATTTCATAATAGTCCCACCAACATATTTCATCTATTAGTCTTATTTGATACATTTCATTCCATTCATAATATATTCAATTTATTTTATTTTATTTTATTTAAAGTGGTTCGGTTTTAATTCAAATTTTAATATAACCAATATTTTGCATTTAAATTGCTTATTTTATTATGCATACTTATGCCCCGTACACACGGTCGGACTTTGTTCGGACATTCCGATAACAAAATCCTAGGATTTTTTCCGACGGATGTTGGCTCAAACTTGTCCTGCATACACACGGTCACACAAAGTTGTCGGAAAATCCAATCATTCTGAACGCGGTGACGTAAAACACGTACGTCGGGACTATAAACGGGGCAGTGGCCAATAGCTTTCATCTCTTTATTTATTCTGAGCATGCGTGGCACTTTGTCCGTCGGATTTGTGTACACACGATCGGAATTTCCGACAACGGATTTTGTTGTCGGAAAATTTTATAGCCTGCTCTCAAACTTTGTGTGTCGGAAAATCTGATGGAAAATGTGTGATGGAGCCCACACACGGTCAGAATTTCCGACAACAAGGTCCTATCACACATTTTCCGTCGGAAAATCCGGCCGTGTGTACGGCGCATTATTCCTATGTCTATTTTAATATTAATTTTATAGGTGTGTTTATCATATTAGAAAGCATTTTCTGTTAGGATATTTTTTTGTAACTATGCCAACAATACAGCATGTATAGTATGCGGTGACCTCTATCTAATATATTACAATAGCATGGATCGGGACTAAGATATACAAGCCTATGATTGATTAGAAGTTCTTGGGCCACACACACACAAAAATACTATTATAGGAGTTCTGGCAACAAAAAAATCACTTCTCCCAATCCGATTGGCGTCTCATACAAACACTATTGTTTATGCACAAACATAATTTCGAAAAACATCATGTACTTAGGCCAATTAGAAACAATGCAGGCTACAGTCCCCATTATCCTACCAAAAATGGTGGCGCTATTTTTTTCACGCAGGCGCATTGCACACACCGCATACTGTATTAAGACAGGAAGTGTAGCAAGATGGACGCTCCAGTTGACGTCTGTATGACGAAACGCATAGGGCGGGGTTACGAACGTCTTTGCGTCACTTCCGGTCTGCCGAGAATAGGACTCTGACGGCATCCATTTTCTTTCCATTGTTTACATGCTTATTTTTCCAATACCAAATGTGAGTACTTTTCTTATTCTTAATAGATAAATATATTTTAATACGGATTCACACTATGGGCATCCCTTCTCTTTCATACATGGAAAATGAATAACATCACCAAACACCATAAACATGGTCCAGGGGCTCCAGGAATTGCTACACAGTTGCAGATACTGTGAACGCGCAGTACCCCTGGGGGGGATGAGGCCATTCGGTGAGTGCATTCACAGTAGGAGCACAAATCACTGGCTGTCACCTAATGAAGAAGTCTTTAAAATTTCACTTTTTAAGCAATCAATTTTCAGCAAGCAGTGGACACTTTTCAAACACAAGTCACTGTATTTATGTTATAATGTATTGCAAATAAGAATTTATTATTACTCTGGTAATTTTTTTCTGATCATCATCACCATACCAGGCCTAATTTAGGAGGGCAAATATTTTACACATTGGTCAGCACCCGCCAGAGAGTGCAACACACACTCATTTAAATAGCCTATTTTTGGGCACTTTTTTTCAATTTTTTTATTTCTTCTAAATTAATCCAATTCACTCTTTACTACTAGAGTCACATTTTTGATGTACACATTTTGATTTTAAATTTAGGATGTTAAACGCCTGCCAGAGGTTGTAACACATTTTTAATATTTTTTTTTATTTTAATTTTATTTTATACTTTTTACTGATCATTCATTTCACCTCTTATATACCTATTTGTGACATATTATCTGCACACCCCATCTCCTTTTTGTGTAACATGGATGCTGGCTCCATGCAGAGGATTTAGCACTTCAACATATTTCACCATTTCATCACTCCTTTACATATGTCACTCAGGAAAACTGAATCAGCCCTATAACCCCTAGGATTTTTTTATTACCTCTAGCACAATAATTGACATTAGTCTAAATATTGACTTTCACTATAAGAAATGCTTTTTTGAATATCTCCTTGGTATGGTTTTTTTTCCCCCTGTACTGTCTTATACCTGTAATATATGCTCTGGCACACTGAAAAGGGTGCAAAGATAGCAGAACACCACAAATAGGGGAAATTGTATATTTGCCTAACTAGAACAGCGCCACACCTACAGCCTCTTTTCACCAACTTCAGTATGCTTTGGGGGGCTACCCCATGTTGAGGGCATGTGGCCTGGTACGGTTCAGGAGGGGGGCACTCTCTAGTTCCCCCTCTTTTCCTGTGGCCTGCCAGGTTGCATCCTCGGATAAGGGTCTGGTATGTATTTTTGGGGGGACCCCCACACAATTTTTTTTTTACATTTTGGCACGGGGTTCCCTTTAAAATTCATACCAGATTCGGGTCTGGTATGGATTTTGAGGGGGACCCCACGCCCTTTTTTTTTTCAATTTTGGCGCGGGGTTCCCCTTTATATCCATACCAAAAGGGCCTGGTAATGGGCTGTGGGGGAATCCCATGCCGTTTTTTTCAATGACTTTTATGTGTATTGCCGTGAGTACTTTTAAATGACTTTTTTTCCTTTCGAAAAGTCATTTTGTGCCGGGACTGTTCTAAACACGGGAAACATGCGCCACTTTACAGGCATACTATAGACACCCCCAAGGAACGAAATTTAGAGGTATATTTCACTTTTATTGTTTCACTTTAAGCATTATTAAAATCACTGCTCCCGAAAAAACTGGCATTTTTAAAACTTTTTTTGCATTGATACATGTCCCCTGGGGCAGGACCCGCTTCCCCAAACACTTTTTATGACAATACCATGCATATAAGCCTTTAAAAATTAGCACTTTTGATTTCTCCCATAGACTTTTAAAGGGTGTTCCACGGCTTTCGAATTTGCCACGAACACCCCAAATTGTTCGCTATTTGGCGAACACACGATGTTCGAGTCGAACTTATGTTCAACTTGAACATCGGGCTCATCCCTAATCATTTTTAATTCTTTACACTACAGCCTGTTCCCCCTCCATCACCTCTTCATGTTTACATGCATACTAACCCCCTTTTTTCAATTTTACTTGCCTGGCTCTTCATACAGCGTTAACCTCTTCAATAGGCTTCTATCCTTATAGTAGAGAACTATGCTTCAAATATTTCCATGTGTATTAGTTTAATCATTTTTTTAGTCAATCCGAGACTGTTAACCCCTGTTTCACCTGTTCCTTGCTATAATTTATTTTTCCCCAAATTGTTTACTGATTTATCTGCTGGAAGGTCTAGTTCTATGGCCACACCCACATGCTCTCCATTGTGTATATATAGCTGCCCTCCTCTAGAGGGCAGCAGGCCAATAGAAGGAGCAGTCAGCTCCGAGCGCATAGCCTTTCACCACTGCAGTCCTGATTGACAAGATTCCAGCCCTGCCTAGGTCCAGACGCCGGTGACATCACTTCCTGTTCCACGGTCAATGCTGCTCAGTGTGGGACTTCCTGGTTCCTTGCTCCTGGAGAAACACTGTGATCAATTCCAGCCAGCTGCTTAGTCCTTTCCAGCTATCCGGAACAGCGGTGGGACCCACAGAGCCATGTGGAATGCCAGAACTGCACTTTATTTTGACGAGCATGCATCTTCTATCATCTTGTAGGTGTTTCTAAAATGTAACCTATTAAAGTCATTATTTTAATAATACACTCAGGACTTTACGGCATACTTTGCCCGGCGGACTTTGACGGACTTTACGACGGACTTTCCGAATGAACGGACTTGCCTACACACGATCAACCAAAGTCCGACGGATTCGTACGCGATGACGTACAACCGGACTAAAACAAGGAAGTTCATAGCCAGTAGCCAATTGTTGCCCTAGCGTCGGTTTTTGTCCGTCGGACTAGCATACAGACGAGTGGACTTTTCGACCGGACTCGAGTCCGTCAAACTTTTGAGAAAACAACGTCTGCTGGAGCCCACACACGATCGAATTGTCCGACGGACTCCGGTATGCCGTACCAAGTATGCCGGAAAGTCAGCTCGTGTGTACGCGGCATAAGGATTACTCCATTTGGAGCGCTAGATAAACACTGACTATACTGCTAATGGAAGAGTAGAGAGCCACCACCCTATTCCATCACATTGCGGAGCTGTTATCTCCCGGCCCACTTCCCACAGCTCAGCTGTCTGGGCCTTTTTTAGTAAATGTTGCGCTGATCTCACTGTTGCTATTTGCAAACTTTGACTCCTGCACATCAAGCGTTGCAAAAACACCAACCATTTGGGTATTACATGCTTGACAAGGCATTTAACCTCCCACCACTCAGCCCTTTGGCAAGAGCACCTAAAAGACACACAAAAGGGGCACAAATCTGTCCCTCCTCCTTACTCACCTCAGTCTGTCCCTGCTATACCTCTATGACCTCTGAGCAGCCTCCACTGACAGGGATGATGGTATAGCGCAGCGTGTCCCAGGTCCTTGCAGCATATCTGCCAGCAGCACACCACCAGCGATAGTCTATAGCCGGCAAATTCCTCTGCCCCATCTGCTGCAATGGGAAAAAAAAATACAGTCCCTGCCACCCACATGCCCAGCGTCTAAATGCAAGCTTGTCAAAGCTGCTGGCTCTACAACTTCTACATGTTTGCCTGGTGGATTCTGCCCCTTCCGTGAATTTGCAGAATGTGCTGTACCACAATGGCAGGTTCCCAGTCACTATTTCTTTTCACATAAGGCCATTCCAGCTCTCCACCATCACATGGAAGGCAATGTTGTGGCATTGTTGGGCAAGGCAGTCAGCCACAAAGTCCACGTTACTGCTGACACGTGGTCCACAAAGCATGGGTAGGGACAATATATTTAGTTCACAGCACACTGTGTAGCTCTGCTTGTAACTCGGGAGAATGCAGAACAGGGCTCAGTGCTGCAGCTTGTTGTGCCTCCACATCTCCATAAATCTGGTGATGATGCCAGATTTGTCAGCTCTACCCGCTCCTCCTCCTCCTCCTACTCCATGCCCTCCTCTGCTGAATTGTCTTATGAACCTCAGGTACCCCCTAAGCGTTTAAAGGCCTATTTAATAAGTCAGGCTAAAAGGTTCCATGCATTGCTTCAGCTGGTGTGTCTAGGGGACAGGAACCACACCGGAGCAGAGATTCTTTCAGCTCTGCAGGGACAGGCCCATAGGTGGTTCACGCCAGGCCAGCGGGGGCCAGGAATGGTGGTGTGTGATAATGGCACAAACCTCCTATCCGCCCTTAGGGGAAGTTGACACATGTGCCATGCCTGGCACATGTCCTCAATTTGGTGGTGCAGCATTTCCTAAATAGGGACCCAGGGTTGGAAGATCTACTAAAACAGGGATATTGTCAGGAGACTAGTAGACCAGACTGTGTTGACTGCACAGAGATAACCCAAAACGCATGTAAGTGAATAATAATATTTATTAAAATAGGTGATGAATCAGAAAATACAAACAGTGCACAACCAACACAACAAACCCACCACAAACAACAATATATACAGCAAGGGGCAGTACCAGAATCACAGATGTCAGCCAGGCCAGGGTCATACACGGCAGGTCAGCAGGACAAGGTATATACCAGAAGCATAAACGTTAGCCAAGCCAAGGTCATACACAGGAAGATCAGTAAATGAGGGACAGGGGACCAACAGGACAGAGAGGGGATGGATCAGGCTGAAGGGCACAGGAACACAGAAGGGACCAGGTCAGGATAAGCTCGGGAACAAGGTCGGATGCAGGCTCAGGATCGGTAAAACAGGCAAATGAGGTCAGAGCTCCAGGAGAGAGATACCAAGGCAAGCATGTGAGGGCTTGCCGGGTATTTATGGGACTGACTATAATTGTCTTCAAGTAACACCTGAGCGCAGGGAGTGTTGTCTGTTCCATACTGTCAGGATCCATCCGCTGGTGGACGTCAGTACTGCGGCCAAAAGATGAAATGACGCCAGCAGGGAAATATTCCCCTGACAGTTCAAAACTGCCAGGAGACACCTGCTGGTGGACCCCAGTACTGCACGCCAAACAATATACCAGCGGATGGACCCTTTCCTGACAGTACCCCCCCTAAAGGAGCCGCCTCTGGATGCTACAACTAGTCTTAATTGTCCATAGTCTATGGCATCAGGCAGAATGGTGGAAGAAGGCATTTCAGACTGGTCGTCAGGCACATCCGGGCAGACAGCTGGCACATCAGGGTCATTGAGCTGGGCAGCGGACAGGAACACACCAAGCTAGGCAGCAGACAGGAACACACCAAGCTGGGCAGCAGACAGGAACAAACCAAGCTGGGCAGCAGACAGGAACACACCAAGCTGGGCAGCAGACAGGAACACACCAAGCTGGGCAGCAGACAGGAACACACCAAGCTGGGCAGCAGACAGGAACACACCAAGCTGGGCAGCAGACAGGAACAAACCAAGCTGGGCAGCAGACAGGAACAAACCAAGCTGGGCAGCAGACAGGAACAAACCAAGCTGGGCAGCAGACAGGAACAAACCAAGCTGGGCAGCAGACAGGAACAAACCAAGCTGGGCAGCAGACAGGAACAAACCAAGCTGGGCAGCAGACAGGAACAAACCAAGCTGGGCAGCAGACAGGAACAAACCAAGCTGGGCAGCAGACAGGAACAAACCAAGCTGGGCAGCAGACAGGAACAAACCAAGCTGGGCAGCAGACAGGAACAAACCAAGCTGGGCAGCAGACAGGAACAAACCAAGCTGGGCAACAGACAGGAACAAACCAAGCTGGGCAGCAGACAGGAACACACCAAGCTGGGCAACAGACAGGAACAAACCAAGCTGGGCAGCAGGCTCCGGGTCATCGAGCTGGGCAGCAGGCTTCGGGTCATCGAGCTGGGCAGCAGGCTCCGGGTCATCGAGCTGGGCAGCAGGCTCCGGGTCATCGAGCTGGGCAGCAGGCTCTAGGTCATCGAGATGGGCAGCAGGCTCCGGGTCATCGAGATGGGCAGCAGGCTCTGGAGCATTAGGCCGAACAGCAAGCACCATAAGGGCAGGCTGGATTACAGGCACTGACTCAGCAAGCTGGGTAACGGACCCCGGCCCAGTGGGTTGGGTAACAGGCCCCGACTCAGCGAGCTGGACACTGGGCATTGGTTTGGCAAGCCGAATAACGGGTACTGGCTTAACAGGCAGAGTGACGGACTTCGGTTTAGCAGACTGGGTAATGGGCACCGGTCCAGCAGACTGGGTAACGGGCACCGATTCAACAGACTGAGTAACGGGCACCGGTTCAGCAGGCTGAGACACAGGCACCAAAACTTCAGGCTGAGACACGGGCACCAAAACTTCAGGCTGAGACACGGGCACCAAAACTTCAGGCTGAGATACCAATATCATGACATCGGGCTGGAAGGCAGGTACCAGCATATCAGGCTGGAGGATGGGCACATCAGACCGGAAAGCAGGCTCATCAGGCTGAACAGCGGGCACATCAGGCTGGAAAGTGGGCAGATCAGGCTGGAAAGTGGGCACATCAGGCTGGAAAGTGGGCACTGAGACATCAGACCGGGCAGCAGGTACTGGAACTTCAGGCTGGACAGCAAAGACAGGCGCTGGCACATCAGGCAGAACAGCAGGTACTGGCACAACAGGCACATGGGACTGGACAGTAGTCCCTGGAGCGTCAGATTGAAACATGGACACTGGGATTTTAGGCTGAGCAGTAGGCACTGGGACCTCAAACTGGGCAGCGGGCACAGGCATTGGCACAACAGGCTGAGTAGCAGACACTGGCACATCAGGCTGGAAAGCGGACTGGAAAGCCGACACCGAGACATCAGACCAGGCAGCGGGTACTGGAACTTCAGACTGGGCAGCAGACACAGGCGCTGGCACATCGGGCAGAACAGCAGGTGCTGGCATAACAGGCTGAACAATAGGTACATCGAACTGGACAGTAGTCACTGAAGCGTCAGACTGGAACATGGGCACTGGGATGTCAGGCTGAGCAGCAGGCACTGGGACCTCAAACTGGACAGCGGGCACAGGCATTGGCACAACAGGCTGAGTAGAAGACACTGGCACATCAGGCTGGGCAGCAGACAGAAGATCATCAGACTGGGAAGCGGGCAAATCAGATTGGAACACTGGTAGCAAAACTTTAGGCTGGAACATGGACACAAGGTCATCAGACCGGTCAGCAGGCACTGGAACATCAGACTGGGTAGCAGGCACTGGAACGTCAGACTGGGTAGCAGGCACTGGAACGTCAGACTGGGTAGCAGGCACTGGAACGTCAGACTGGGTAGCAGGCACTGGGACGTCAGACTGGGTAGCAGGCACTGGGACGTCAGACTGGGTAGCAGGCACTGGGACGTCAGACTGGGTAGCAGGCACTGGGACGTCAGACTGGGTAGCAGGCACTGGAACGTCAGACTGGGTAGCAGGCACTGGAACGTCAGACTGGGTAGCAGGCACTGGAACGTCAGACTGGGTAGCAGGCACTGGAACGTCAGACTGGGTAGCAGGCACTGGAACGTCAGACTGGGTAGCAGGCACTGGAACGTCAGACTGGGTAGCAGGCACTGGGACGTCAGACTGGGTAGCAGGCACTGGGACGTCAGACTGGGTAGCAGGCACTGGGACATCAGACTGGGTAGCAAGCACTGGGACATCAGACTGGGTAGCAGAGACATCAAGCTGGAAGGCAGGCACCGAGACATCCGTCTGGAAGGCAGGCACCGAGACATCCGTCTGGAAGGCAAGCATCGAGACATCTGGCTGGAAGGTAGGCACATCAGACTGGAAAATGAGATCAGATTGGGGCACAGGAACTTTAGGCGGAGACACTGGCTGGATAGCAAGCAGAGGTTTGGCAGAATCAGGTGGGTTATCAGGTTTATCTGGCACGCAAGCAGACTGGAGTGGGTTGGTTGGTGTGGAAGCAAGTTGAGTTACTGGCAGGATCGTGTGGGTAGGAAAGAACTTTAGTTTCTTCTTTGGTTTAGCCAGCACAGCCTTGTAGGTAATTGCAGCTGTAAGGAAGGGATGTAACTGGGCAAAAGGAAGACCAGGGAACAGTAGCTGGAGGAGGGGTTTGTGGGATTGTTACAGGTGGAAGAGAAGGAGGCAGGGTGATTGAAAGCTGGATAGGTGCAGTGAGTAGAGACTGGGTAATAGTACTTAGTGGGAAGCTGTGTATGCTGGACTGTAGCTGAGGTTGCCATGGGCGACTGGGAGAAAGATTTTTGGGAAGGTAGGTGACTAATGGCGGGGCTGGATTGCTGTGGCTTAGCTAAATGCAGGAGATCTGACCATGCTTGCAACACAGGTTGAACAAAAGTTGGTTCACATACAGCCTGTCTAATCAGAGATTGTACTGAACAAATGCAAATCGGATAACACCTGCTGGGAACAAGCGGAATAATGTTCATCAAAAAAAGCCGGATCATCCTCTAACAACCATACCAGGGATTCAACCTGGTCACAACTGAAAGGAGGGTAGAAATTGTCACTACCTTCGGGAACGCATGACAAGGCTGGCTTAGCACATAATTGGATCAAAGGCTGAAGATCCTCATATAACATGTGACCCTGATCTACTAGAAAATGGGCTGATTGGATCGTTTCCAGCAGTTGGGCACTGGTCCAATTTTTAAGAGTCTGGCAGCAATATTCATTATCCTCTGCCGCCAGCAGAAAATAATAGACAATTTCATCAAAGTCCATCTTTTGCGCGCCCACTGTACCAGGACGGTTTCTCAGTGCAGCCACGTCTGGTCAGGGATGGCCTTGGTATACTGTCAGGAGACTAGTAGACCAGACTGTGAGGACTGCACAGAGATAACCCAAAATGTGAATAATAATATTTATTAAAATAGGTGATGAATCAGAAAATACAAACAGTGCACAACCAACACAACAAACAACAATATATACAGCATGGGGCAGTACCGGAATCACAGATGTCAACCAGGCCAGGGTCATACACGGCAGGTCAGCAGGACAAGGGATATACCAGAAGCATAAACGTTAGCCAAGCCAAGGTCATACACAGGAAGATCAGTAAATGAGGGACAGGGGACCAACAGGACAGAGAGGGGATGGATCAGGCTCATGGGCACAGGAACACAGAAGGGACCGGGTCAGGATAAGCTCGGGAACAAGGTCGGATGCAGGCTCAGGATCGGTAAAACAGGCAAACGAGGTCAGGGCTCAAGGAGAGGGATACCAAGGCAAGCATGTGAGGGCTTGCCGGGTATTTATGGGACTGACTATAATTGTCTTCAAGTAACACCTGTGCGCAGGGAGTGTCGTCTGTTCCATACTGCCAGGATCCATCCGCTGGTGGACGTCAGTACTGTGGCCAAAAGATGAAATGACACCAGCAGGGAAATATTCCTCTGACAGTTCAAAACTGCCAGGAGACACCTGCTGGTGGACCCCAGTACTGCACGCCAAACAATATATCTTACCAGCGGATGGACCCTTTCCTGACAGATATGCAATTAGCGGACCCCCAGCTGTTGCAGAACTGCAACTCCCATAAGGCATAGCAAAACTCTGATAGCCACAAATATGACACCCAGAGGCAGAGGCATGATGGGACTTGTAACAGCTGGAGGTCCGCTAATTGTATATCCCTGTACTAAAGAATGCCTGAAGAGTCTATAGCCATTTTAGGTGATCATACACAGCCAGTGCTCGGTTGGCTGAAGTTCAGCGGGAATTCCACTTGCCTGTAAACCGCCTGATTCATGACATGCCCACCAGGTGGAACTCGACTTTGGCAATGCTGCAGCAGCTGCACATGCAGCAGAGGACCATCAACGAGTACCTGTGTGAGTATGGCACAACGACAGGCTCAGGCCAGCTCGTTTTTTTTCCCCATGCCAATGGCTGCTCATAAATGATTCATGCACTGTACTGTCACCATTTGAGGTGGGCACAAGGATGGTGAGCCGTGACAATGCATGCATCAGTGACAACATCCCTGTTGTGTTCCTGCGTGAGCAGACTGTGTGGCATTATGGACAGGGCACTCGAGGCAGAGCAGTGGGATGAAGAGGAGGCCTTCCTTTCCTCCCAAGGCCCACTTTATGCAGACACCATTGTTCCAATGCCACAGAACACACAAGAGGAGAGAGAGGAGGGGGAGGAGGATTCTGGCAGTTTCTGAGGCATTGAAGCAGAGGAAGACATATGTCAAACAGTAAGAGATGGTTTTCAATCCCCAGAACCCTTGAGAGTAGTACGTGTTTCAAAGCCTGCGAAAGGACCCAAGAATACATGGTGCAAAGGAAAAGGATCACTATTGGTTGGAAACTCTCCTTGACCACCGTTATAAGGGGAAAGTCTCAGAACTCGCTCTGTCCCCTTGGAGAATGCAGAAGATGAAATCTCTTGAGGACACCTTAAAGATTAGTTTATCGAACGCTTTTCCCAACTCCTGTAGGTTACAGTGTTGTGGAAAACATAGTTTTGAGGCTTCTGTTGGTCAAGAGAGGAGTGTGGAAAAGGCGGCCGCCTAAGTGATGCATTTCTGAATTCTGTCAGCTTCCACATCCCATTGGCAGCATCTGCATCACATGGTGGATGATTATTTATTTATTATGATTAGGGTTGAAAACAGAGATGGAGAGCTTTCAAGTCAACTATCTACTGGGTCATGTGAATAGACCACTGGCCAGAACTTGACCAGTATGCTATTGAGCTGCTGGGCTGCCCTGCATCAAGCATGCTTTCCGAACGGCATTCAGGGCTGCTGGAGGTTTAGTTACTTATATATAGAACGCGTCTGTCCATAGACTCCGTGGGCCGTCTGACTTTTATCAAAATGAATCAGACCTGGATTACCAGCAGCTATGAAGCCCCTGATGCCGATGTGGCCGATTTAAGTATTTTTGAGATGTGGAATCTCTGCAGGACTTCCGGGCTGCCTAGTGTTGTGGGTCTTGAATTTATCTGGAAGAATGATTTTGGTGTAGATTTCATGGGAACAATTAACACCTAAAGACTCATTTTTCCGCACCTGTTTGACAGGTGCATATCATTGCAATTTTTGACAGCAAGGTCAATTCTGGCTTTCATCAAGAGTACCTCTATAGGGTTATGGTGTGAAGGCGCCGCCAACACCCAAAGAACAATTTTTCCGCACCCGTTACTTCTATACAAAGTCTGTGGTGGAGACACCAGAATTTATCCAAAAAATCTCTAATCTTGTTCCCAGTGCACTACATTGTGGCCTCATCATACAGACTGGCTCCCTAACCCGTTGCTTACAAAATAAAGAAAGCTTGCAGGGAAAATGTCATTTTTTTGGGGCTTTATAAATGCAATTATTGCTGCAGATGCTTCTATACACAGTACAGATGTGGCACTTTACAGGTGGACTATGGGGACTCCCTAGGCACTATATTAAAAATTATTTTTTATTTTTATGCTTTCACTTTAAGCATCAATAAATCACTGCTCATTTAAAAATGTTTTTTACAAACTTTTTTGTCATTGATACATTTCCCCCTGGGCAGTACCCAGACCCCCATAACCATTGTATGCCCATTTACTTGCATATAAGCCTTCAAAGCGGGCACTTTTGATTTTTCACGTTCGGCTCCCATAGACTTCAATGGGGTTCGTTATTCGGTTCCAAATTTTCGCGATGTTCGAAAGTTCTGGTGCAAACCGATCAGGTTGTCATTCAGCCCATCCCTAGTGGCTGCAGAACGCATAAATAGTCTAGGATCTGGAGCAGTCTGGTTCTTGTCCTGGAGAAGTTCCCAGCCTGGAGTGCTACTGCCCTCCCAGACAGCCCAGCTGAAACTTACCTGAGCTCATCGAGATGCCAGCTATTCTAAAGTTGGGGGACCTAATTGCTAAGAACTTCTGAAGCTAAACCAGAGGGATTTATTATATTTTTTTATGTATTACAGGTACTTATATAGCACCACTAATTTACTCAGCACTTTTTACACGCACACACATATATATAGCTTCTTGTGGGCAGGGACTGATGTGAATGTAATATTATATATATATATATATATATATATATATATATATATTACATTCACATCAGACCCTGCCCATAAGAAGCTTACAATCCAAGGTCCCTTGCTCACATTCATACATACACGAACTATGGCCAATTTAGACAGGATCCAATTAAATTACCAGCATGTCTTTGGAGTGTGGGAAGAAACCGGAGTACCACACAGGCACAGAGAGAACATGCAAAGTCCGGGAAAGTAGTGCCGTGGTTGGGATTCGAACAGAGACCCGAGTGCTGCCAGGTGGAGGTGTTAGCCACTAGCTACTGTGCTGCTCACGTTTCACCTAGGATCTGGTCTGGAGAGTCCACTAAGGACATGTCTACCTGACACTGGAGGGAGGCATCCAAGAACGCAAGGACCTCAGGTGAGTAAAGACCTGAGTGCAGAACCTCAGTGACTGTTGCTAATGTCAGAGCATTGCTAATGTCAGAGCATGACCCCTATAGGTGACTCTGACATGAAAAAGGAGGAGGCGGCCCCGAGACTGGGACTGACCTCTCCACCAGGGAACCCACCAGGCGGAAGGACACACAGATGGGGCACCACGCACCAGTGCCTGTCATAGGGGGGCAGAAAGGGACAAGCAGCAAGGTTCAGATACAATGATAAATCAAAAAATAAATAACAATGGGAAATCTAAGGAAATGGGAATAAAATGTATAAAGTAATGATGTAACATAAAGTGTATATAGTTGGTATACATGGATGAAGTAAGTACCCTGTAAAGCCAATGCAACCCTTGTAAGTTCACGGCAGAAGCCCAAGGTAGAAAGAGGGCCAGGGAAACATGATGGGGTACAATATGTTAATGGTTAGGCGGTAGCCTGTAATATGAGTAGTGAGTGGTTGCATGGGGCTAAATATAGCAAAAGTTAATTGATTAAACTAAGAAATACTATGTATAATTGGGAGGCCCCCCCAAGACACATAGTCAATGGGTTCTTTGTTTTAATGCTGCAGAGTGGGATGGATGGGAGCGATAGAATGGGGGGGCCAGAGGGGCAACCGTGTCTATCACTGGTTCACCATTTTGTGGCTTTGCAAGTCCACAATATACCTACCCTTTTTGCCTTACTTTATTTATCTAGATTCCAGTACATCATGTTTGTTAGTTCCTCCGAGTCGGGGACTGCCGGGACATGGGTAAGCAGCCTTGCTCTTCCTTCCCCCCCTTATGTACAAAATAATTTTGTTTAACTGTCATGCCATATTAAAAGTTTTTCATTGTTCATGCCTTTGGGCAACTACATTGTTCTTTGATCATTTGTTAAATAATTCACAGATACCCTCCTGATGAAGCGGCCACTGTCCGCGAAACTAGTTGAGTTGCTATCTGTGATCAATTGTCCCACTGTGATCCTCCCCTTCCGGGGTTAATTATTTTGGTGATATATATGAACCGTTATCAAGTTTTAACTGACCATTATCTCTGCATTAATAAAACTTTTTTATATTTGTATACCTGTCATATACTTGAACTTTATTTTCCTAATGTACCACGATAGTCCAATTGCCCCCATGTTCTTGTGGTAGCCTGGTTAGGGACCAGGCTCCCAGTCCCTTTATATGTAGATTCCTCCACACCCATTTCCTTATACTTATTAGGTGGATAACACACCTGGCGTGCTGCCGAGTGGTGTCTTTGGTGAGCTATTGGGGTGGACACGGTTGCCCCCCATTCTATCGCTCCCATCCATCCCACTCTGCAGCATTTAAAAAAAAAAAAACATTGACTATTTGTCTTGGGGGGGGGGGGGGGGCTCCCAATCATACATAGGATTTCTTAGTTTAATCAGTTAACCTTTGCTATATACGGATGTCCAAAGTTTGGGCTGGATAGACTCTATGATCATATTACAGGCTACTGCCTAACCATTAACATGTTGTGCCCCATCATGTTTCCCAGTCCCTGGCCCTCTTTCTACCTTGGGCTTCCGCCATTAACTTACAAGGGTTGCTGTCAGGGAATTTAGTAGACCAGACTGTGTGGACTGCACTGAGGAAACCAGAAATGCATGTAAGTGGAAACTAATGGTTAATAGACATGTGCACACTGAAATATTTCGTTTCGGAATTTCGTTTTCGTCCGAAAAATTAATCTATTCAGTTACTCCCGAATCTCGTTTTTATTTATTTTGTTTTTCGTTAAAAATTGCATTCGTCCGAAAATCCAAATTAAGGTCGAATCTGTCATTGAAGGCTTATGGTGTCTGTCGAATGTTCAGAGAAGATTTGATGGAGCAGCTAAACTGTACGACGCTGTATAGTTTACCTGCTCTGTCGAATCTTCTTAGAACTTTCAACAGACACCATAAGCCAAAAGTGCTAATTTTAAAGGCTTATATGCATGGTATTGTCATAAAAAGTGTTTGGGGACCTGGGTCCTGCCCCAGGGGACATGTATCAATGCAAAAAAAAGTTTAAAAAACTGCATTTTTTTTGGGAGCAGTGATTTTAATAATGCTTAAAGTCGAACAATAAAAGTGTAATATCCCTTTAAATTTCGTACCTGGGGGGTGTCTATAGTATGCCTGTAAAGGGGTGCATGTTTCCCATGTTTAGAACAGTCTGACAGCAAAATGACATTTCAAAGGAAAAAAGTAATTTAAAACTACTCGCGGTATACTGAATTGCCGGCCCGACAATACACATAAAAAAGTTCATTGATAAAAACGCCATGGGAGTTCCCCACAGGGGAACCCCCAAACCAAAATTTAAGAAAAAAAAAATGACGTGGGGGGTCCCCCAAAATTCCATACCAAGCCCTTCAGGTCTGGTATGGATATTAAGGGGAACCCTGGCCAAAATTAAAAAAAAAAAAATGGTGTGGGGTACCCCCAAAAATCCATACCAGACCCTTGTCTGAGCACGCAACCTGGCAGGCCGCAGGAAAAGAGGGGGAACGAGGGAGCGCCCCCCCTCCTGAACCATACCAGGCCACATGCCCTCAACATTGGGAGGGTGCTTTGGGGGTAGCCCCCCAAAACACCTTGTCCCCATGTTGATGAGGACAAGGGCCTCATCACCACAACCCTGGCCGGTGGTTGTGGGGGTCTGCGGGCGGGGGGCTTATCGGAATCTGGAAGCCCCCTTTAACAAGGGGACCCCCAGATCCTGGCCCTCCCCCTGTGTGAAATGGTAAGGGGGTACTTGTACCCCTACCATTTCACTAAAAAAGTGTCAAAAATGTTAAAATTGACAAGAGTTTTTGACAATTCCTTTATTTAAATGCTTCTTCTATCTTCTATCTTCCTTCGGTTTCTTCCTCCATCTTCTTCTTCTTCTTCTGGTTCTTCTGGTTTTTCCTCCGGTGTTCTCGTCTGGCATCTTCCTCCGCGGCGTCGGCGTTGGCCTGGTACAGTTCAGGAGGGGGGGTGCTCTCTCATCTCCCCTTCTTTTCCTGCGGCCTGCCAGGTTGCGTGCTTGGATAAGGGTCTGGTATGGATTTTTGGGGGGACCCCACGCCATTTTTTTTTAAATTTTGGCGCGGGGTTCCCCTTAAAATCCACACCAGACCTGAAGGGTATAGATTTTGAGGGGGACCCCATGCCATTTTTTTTTTCAATTTTGGCCGGGGTTCCTCTTAATATCCATACCAGACCTGAAGGGCCTGGTATGGAATTCAGGGGGACCCCCACATCATTTTTTTGTTTCAATTTTGATTCGGGGTTCCCCTGTGGGGAATTCCCATGTCATTTTTATCAATGAACTCTTATGTGTATTATCGGACCGGCAATTCATTAATAGCCGTGAGTAGTTTTAAATGACTTTTTTTCCTTTGAAATGTCATTTTGCTGTCAGACTGTTGTAAACACGGGAAACATGCGCCCCTTTACAGGCATACTATAGACACCCCCCAGGAACGAAATTTAAAGGGATATTACACTTTTATTGTTTGACTTTAAGCATTATTAAAATCACTGCTCCCGAAAAAACAGCCATTTTTAAAACTTTTTTTTGCATTGATCCATGTCCCCTGGGGCAGGACCCCAAACACTTTTTAGGACAATACCATGCAAGTTAGCCTTTAGGCACATTCGACCACAGGTTTGATGGACACAGATTGTTATTGTCATCATCATGTCGAATCTCCTATCTATATCGAACTGTTGTAGTAACGAAAATGAAAATAAAGCATTTGTTTATGTCGGATCTTTCGTTTTTCGGATTCTGCACGTTCGTTATCGTTTGTTAAAACGATAACGAAAATACCTGAAATTCAGACAAAAATGCATTCGGATGAAAACGAATGCACAGGTCTATTAATTATAATGTTTCTGAAAGGCAGGCAACGAGACACCAGGCTGGAAGGCAGGCAACGAGACACCAGGCTTGAAGGCAGGCAACGAGACACCAGGCTTGAAGGCAGGCAACGAGACACCAGGCTTGAAGGCAGGTACTAGGACATCAGACTGGAAAGCGGGCACATCAGACTGAGAAGCGGGCACATCAAGCTGGAAGGCAGGCATCAGGACATCAGACTGGAAAGCGGGCACATTAGACTGGAAGACAAGCACCGAGACATCCGGATGGAAGGCAAGCATCGAGACATCCGGGTGAAAGGCAGGCACATCAGACTGTAAAGCAGGCACATCAGACTGGAAAGCGGGCACCAAGACTTCAGGCTGGAAGGCAGGCATCAAGACATCAGACTGGAAAGCGGGCACATGAGACTGGGAAGCGGGCACATGAGACTTCAGGCTGGAAGGCAGGCATCAAGACATCAGACTGGAAAGCGGGCACATGAGACTGGGAAGCGGGCACCAAGACTTTGGGCTGGAAGGCAGGCACATCAGACTGGATAGCAGGCACATCAGAATGGAAGGCAGGCACCGAAACTTCAGGCTGGAAGGCAGACATCAGAACATCAGACTGGAAAGCAAGCACATCAGACTGGGAAGCAGAGACATCTGGCTGGAAGGCAAGCACCGAGACATCCGGCTGGAAGGCAAGCACATCAGACTGGAAATCGGGCACATCAGACAGGAAAGCGTGCACCGAGACTTTGAGCTGGAAGGCAGGCATCAGGACATCAGACTGGAAAGTGGGCACATGAAGCAGGGAAGCGGGCACATCAAGCAGGGAAGCTGGCACATCAGACTGGAAAGCGGGCACATCAGACTGGAAAGCGGGCACCGAGACTTTGGGCTGGAAGGCAGGCATCAGAACATCAGACTGGAAAGTGGGCACATCAAGCAGGGAAGCAGGCACATCAGACTGGGAAGCGGGCACATCAGACTGGGAAGTGGGCACCGAGACTTTGGGCTGGAAGGCAGGCATCAGAACATCAGACTGGAAAGCGGGCACATCAGACTGGAATGCAGGCACATCAGACTGGAAAGCAGAAACATCAAGCTGGAAGGCAGGCACCGAGACATCCGGCTGGAAGGCAAGCAGCGAGACATCCGGCTGGAAGGCGGGCATATCAGACTGGAAAGCGGGCACCAAGACTTCGGGCTGGAAGGCAGGAATCAAGACATCAGACTAGAAAGCTAGCACATCAGGCTGGGAAATGGGAACATCAGACTGGGACGCGGGCACTGAGACTTTGGGCTGGAAGGCAGGCATCAGACTGGATAGCAGGCACTGGGTTGGCAGGTTTAGGTGGGTCATCAAGTTCAACTGGCATGAACGCAGGCTGGAACAGGTTGGTTGGTGTGGAGGCAGGTTGGGTTACTGGTAGGATGGTGTGGGTTGGAAAGAACTTTTGTTTCTTTTTTGGTTTAGCCACTGCAGCTTTGTACGTAGGTGCAGGGCTGTAAGAAAAGAATGTAGCTGGGCAAAAGGAAGACCAAGGAACAGTGGCTGGAGGAGGGTGATTAATGGCAGGACTGGAATGTTGTGGTTTGGCTAAATGCAGGAGATCTGACCATGCCTGTAACACAGGTTGAACAAACATTGATTCACACACAGTCTGGCTAGCCAGGGAACTGAATGGATGCAATCAAACAACACCTGCTGGGAACAAGAGTAATAATGTTCCATGAAAAAGGCTGAATCATTCTCTAACAACCATACCAGAGACTCAACTTGGCCATAATTGAAGGGGGGAGAAAAATCGTCACTTCCTTCGGGGATGCATGACAGGGCTGGTTTTACACATAACTGGATCAGGGGCTGAACATTTTTAACCGCTTCCCAACCAGCGCACGCTGATGTACATCTGCAGAATGGCACGGCTGGGCAAATGGACTTACAGGTACGTCCATTTGAATTTCCCGTCGTGCCATTGAGTGCCACGGGGAGGACGATCGGGGAGATGCTGATGTAAACAGCATCTCCTCGTTCTGCCTAGTGACAAGTGTCACTGATCTCTGCTCCCTGTCATCGGGAGCAGTAATCAGTGTAGTGACACACACAGCCCATCCCCCCTACAGTTAGAAATCACTCCCTAGTACTGACTTAACCCCTCCCCGCCCCCTAGTGGTTAACACCTTCACTGCCAGTGTCATTTACACAGGAATCAGTGCATTTTTAATCGCACTGATCGCTGTATAAATGACAATGGTCCCAAAAATGTGTAAAAAATGTCCGACATGCCTGCCATAATGTCGCAGTCACGATAAAAATCGCTGATCACCGCCATTAGTAGTAAAAAAAAAAAATTATTAATAAAAATGCCATAATACTATCCCCTATTTTGTAAATGCTATAACTTTTGCGCAAACCAATCAATAAACGCTTATTGCGATTTTTTTTTACCAAAAATATGTAGAAGAATACGATCGGCCTAAACTGAGAAAAAAACTTTTTTTATATATTTTTGGGGGATATTTATTATAGCAAAATGTAAAAAAATTGTCGCTCTTTTTGTTTATAGCTCAAAAAATAAAAATTGCAGAGGTGATCAAATACCACCAAAAGAAAGCTCTATTTGTGGGGAAAAAAGGACGTCAATTTTGTTTGAGAGCCAAGTCGCACGACCGCGCAATTGTCAGTTAAAGCGACGCAGTGCTGAATCGCAAAACGTGCTCTGGTCAGGAAGGGGTAAAATCTTCCGGAGCTGAAGCGGTTAAATGACATATACCCCTGATCCACTAGGGAAGATCTGATCGGATCGTTTCCATCAGCTGGTCACAAGTCCACCCTTTTAAAATCTGGCGACAATATTCACCATCCTCTTCTGCCAGCAGAGAATAATAAATGATTTCATTGAAATCCATATTAGCAGAACAAACCAGGATGGTTCCTCAATGCAGCCACGTCTGGTCAGGGATGGCCTCGGTGTACTGTCAGGGAATTTAGTAGACCAGACTGTGTAGAATGCACTGAGGAAACCAGAAAAGCATGTAAGTGAAAAATAATGGTGTTTTTTTTTAAAATAGGTGACAAGTAAGTGAAATATAAACGGTTCAAAAACCAACCACAGACCCACAAACAACAAATAGTATATACAGATAAATGGAGATACCGGAATCGTAAACAAAGCCAGGCCAAGGTCATATACAGGGAGGTCAGCAGATGCGTAAGGACGGGAAAACAACAGGACAAGGAGAGGATAGATGGATAGGCTGCAGGGCAGGGATCCAAGGAAATCAGGAAACAGGAGAGACTAGTACAGGATGGGCTCAGGATAGGGATCGGATCAGATCAGAAACAGGCTCAAGGTCAGGATACAGGCAGCGAGGTCAGGGAGAAAGACACGCAAGCATGTGAGGGCTTGCCGGGTATTTATCAGACTGCAGTAATTGACCTCACGTTACACCTGAGCGCAGAAGGTGCTGTCTGCTCCACACTGCCGCAATACACCTGCTGGTATATGGGAGAAACCATCCATTTTTCTGTCTGGAAACACCTTCTATGGAGATTATCACCCCAATGACTGTGTGAGGACCTGGCTTCCGTGTTAAAGGTCTCCAGATCTGATGTCTCCTATCTTGGCATTTGCCAATACAAGCTTGTTTGACTCATAGGACGTATGTTCAAACCATCTGGTAAGCCTTCATCCTATTGGTGGTGGACTACATTCACCTTTTTTTTTTTTTTAATATCTATTCACCAGTTTCAGATGGCTTAATGATGTTATGAACTCTTGGCGAATGTCCCTTTAGGGGCCATCCAGGTTCACTACGTTTTCCACTTCACCTAAGGACTCGATGTTTATTTAATAATTTGTTCTTTGATTTTTTTCATACAAAATCACTGAGTATTCATCTTATTAGAGCTCTACATTATATTTGTATTAACCATTTTGTGAGATTTACTCAATCATCTTTGTTCACTTAAAGCTTTAGCGCTGCACTTTTTTTCTTATTGCCATTGTTGCAATTGTTTGCTATGTTAGCTGCTTTATCCTAGGGCGCAGCGCGGTATTATATCTGCACTTTTCAGGCTGAATACAGAAGAATTGATGCTTTTGAACTATGGTGTTGGAGAAGACTCTTGAAAGTCCCTTAGAGGCCCTAGATAATAAATTGGCGGGCTTTGCAATTTTTTATGTGACAGGGGTTTTTAAATTTGTTTGTGGGATCTGACCAGTGGCAGCCCATCCATTAGGGGCGCATGGGTGCCACCCCCCCATCCATGCGTCCGGCCCCCTAATCAACATGCAGGGCGCCGGATGCATGGATTCCAATGTACATGATTAGAGCTTCAAAAAAGGCTGTGCCCTGAACCCACCCAGGTGTGTGACAATAGCGAATGAATATTCGCTATTGTCACACTGATCCTCCTCCCGGCCAGTCAGGAAGCGGGTCTTGAGACACGTCACCCAATTGGCTGAAAGGACAAGTGATCCTATTGGATGCCTAGGAGGAGCAGGAAGGAGACACATGGCGGAAACCACCGTGATGCAGAGGAGGAGGAGACGCAATGGAAGCCACCACCTGTAGGAGCGCTGCCCACCCTCGACTTAGATGGGGGGGTAAGTGTGGGGCTGGATTATCAACCAACCGCCAGTGCGGGTGACCCGACAGACAGCATGGGGGGTGCCACTGGCCGACCAGGGAGGTGGTTGTTATTTGCTGCCCCCCCCAAAATAAAAACACCAGCCCCCACTGGATCCGACTGTATGCATGATGTGTGAGCTCTGCCAGGGTACACTCTGACTGTGCCACACGGTATTTGCGCAGCAGTTTCTCAAACACAATTTTTGGGGAAAAAATAGCAACGGCGACAAACGGCGTACATTTTACTATCCATAGGCGACGCTTTCAAAGCTTTTACAGGCTACCACTTTAGATTTACAGAAGAGGCCCGGTGCTACAATTACTGCCCATAATCTGATGTTTGTGGCGATACATCACATGTATGGGACAATTGCTGTTTGCGTGTGTGTGTATGGGACCGACACACACGTTCGCCTTTGCATGCCAGCGCGGGGAGCCATGAAATATTATACATGAAAGTAAAAATATAAGGTACTCAAGTCCCCGAGAACAATAATAAAATCATGACAAACGTATAAAGAAAAATAAGAACAATAAAATGAATGTAGAATAATAAAAAAAATACATATAATATAATAATAAAAATATTGTATAGAATAATATAATATTAAAAAATAATATTTTTCACATCAGCTATCATCCCACATGAAAAAGGATGTTAGTGGGGCTCTTTTTACTGGTTAGCCCCAAAGGATTCCAGATTTCATATGTCAGAACCCATTTCTTACATATACTGAGTTCCTACATGTAGCTTAGGTAGGGCGTACAGAAATTCATGTAGAATAATATAACACTTTTTTTTTTTTGTTCCTGCAGATTATTGCAGAATGAGATCCCTTGTTGGTATACTCTTTTCTGTCTGGCTGATATTTGGGCTTCGGCAGACACAAGCGGTATGTAGACTGAAGTAAATGGTAACCAAATAAAAAATAAATGTATTATTTAAGTGGGGTTGCAGTTCCGTGAGTAAAATAAGTATTTGATCTCTTGACAAACCAACAATAATTCTCTCTCCCATAGACTGGCTACAGTAGGTGCTCATGTGGTACACAGATTAGTCCTGTCAATGTAAGAAGGTGCTCCTAATGACAACTCATTATGTGTATAAAAGACACCTGTCCACAGAATCGCTTTCTTCCATTAAAACCTCACCATCACGGGCAAGACCAAAGAGCTGTCAAAGGACATCAGGGACAAGATTGTAGACCTGCACAAGGCTGGAATGGGCTACAAGACCATCAGCAAGAAGCTTGGTGAGAATGAGACAACTGTTGGAGTGATTATTCGCAAATGGATGAAATACAACATAACCATCAATCACCCTCGGTCTGGAGCTCCATGCAAGATTTCCCCTCACGGGGTAAGGATGATCATGAGAAAAGTGAGGGATCAGCTCAGAACTATACGGGAGGAGCTTGTGAATACTCTCAAACCATTGGTAACACAATATGCAGCTATAGATTATTTTGCCAATGAACATCTGAATGATTCAGAGAAGGATTGGGAGAAAGTGCTGAGGTCAGATGAGACAGAAATTGAGCTCTTTGGCATTAACTTGACTTGCCGTGCTTGGAGGAAGAAAAATGCTGACTATGACTCTAAGAACACCATCCCTACAGCCAAGCACAGGGGTGCTAACATGATGCTTTGGAGCTGTTTCTCTGCTAAAGGTACAGGCCGATTTTGCCGCATTGAGGGGCCAATGGACAGAGCCACGTATTGTAAAATCTTGGATGAGAACCTTCTTCCCCCAGCCAGAACATTGAAGATGGGTCATGGATGGGTCCACAACAATGACCCAAAACATACCACCAAGGCAACAAAGGAGTGGCTCAATAAGAAGCACATGAAGGACATGGAGTCTCCACTACCTTAATCCTATAGCAAATTTATGGAGAGTTTCAAAGCGACAGCCAAGAAACCTTAATCATTTAGAGAAGATCTGTAAAAAAGAGTGGACCAAAATCCCTCCTGAGATGTGTGCAAACCTCATAACCAACTACAAGAAACTTCTTACCTCCGTGCTTGCCAACAAGGGTTTCTCCACCAAGTACTAAGTCATGCTTTGCTTGGGCATCAAATAATAATTATTTTACTCACTGAACTGCAACTCAATTTATAACATTTGTGTTTTTATGTGTTTTTTTTTTTTGGTTGATATTCTGTCTCTATCATTTAAACTACACCTATGATTAAAATTATAGACCCCTAATTTCTTTGTAATTGGGAAAACTTACAAAATCTGCAGGAGATCAAATTATTATTTTTGCCACTGTAAAACTCATGTAACTGGGCAGGGAACCTAAAATTTCCCAAATGTGTGCACCCCAAAGCTCAAGCACACATCCATGTGTGTGTGTACATATAACACAGTTTACAATGCTTCGGGTATGTATGGACACAGTGAGTGATCGGTACTGATTAATCACTGTGTTCATTCAGAAAAGGAAGGGTCCGGTAAATGACATAGGGGCCCAGGCAGCAAGGGGAATCTGTGCCACATGGGGTATTTTGTGTGCGCCCAGGCACACCTGGCACATAGGGTTGCCACATCATCCCTTTAAAACCCAATATGAATTACACAGGTTCTGTGGCTGATTAAGGTGGTAATGAAACTCACTCAGTGCCCTAACTGCATTAAATTAGCCGCAGAACCTGTGTAATTCATGTGTGTTCGGGTTTAAAGGGATGAGGAGGCAACCCTACTGGCACACCCTGTATGCACACCTATGGTTGAAGGGCTTCAGGCTTGTGTTAATAGCATCAGTTTCAGATGCTTCTGGGATCTTCTGAACCAGCATTTGACCTGCTTCAACCGGGTTTTGCATTCCCATAGACTTGTATGGTATGCGAACAATAGCCTGTAAGTGCAGGCCCTTATACCTCCATCACCCATATGCAAAAACGGAAGCCAACTAGTCAGCGTTTTATTGGACAGTGGGTGGGAAGATGAGAACATGGGAAAAACTCATAGCGATACAAGGAGAACAGACTCAATACATTCCTGGTGGAAAAGGAACCCAGGAAAACATTGCTGTAATCCCACCATGCCATTTACTATTGCACCATGCTGGAGTTTGTATGTTCTCCCGTATTTGCTGAGGTTCACAGCAGGTACTTTGATGACTTCCAATAGCTAAAAGGAGAACATGCCCATGGGACTTTGTTTGAGTTACCCAACAAAGTTTAAATTACATTACAATAAATTAAATAAACATAATAAAAAATAGAAAAATATATATTAATAATAATAACTACATAATCATTTTTTTAAATACATATTTTTATTACATATTAAAGCTTAAAAAAGGTGAACTATGGATATACCTTAGTATAGGATTTAAATAGACATGACAGCGTTGGTGTATGTTTCCACTAGGGATGAGCTTCGAGTTCGTGTCGAACACATGTTTGACTCGAACATTGGCTGTTCGCAAGTTCGCCGAACAGCGAACAATTTGGGGTGTTTGCGGCAAATTGGAATGCCGCGGAACACCCTTTAAAAGTCTATAGGAGAAATCAAAAATGCTAATTTTAAAGGCTTATATGCAAGTTATTGTCATAAAAAGTGTTTGGGGACCTGGGTCCTGCCCCAGGGGACATGGATAAATGCAAAAAAAAGTTTTAAAAACGGCCGTTTTTTCAGGAGCAGTGATTTTAATAATGCTTAAAGTCAAACAATAAAAGTGTAATATCCCTTTAAATTTCATAGCTGTGAGGTGTGTATAGTATGCCTGTAAAGGGGCGCATGTTTCCCGTATTTAGAACAGTCTGACAGCAAAATGACATTTCAAAGGAAAAAAGCCATTTAAAACTACTCGCGGCTATTGTATTGCCTGTCCGACAATACACATAGAAGTTCATTGATAAAAACGGCATGGGAATTCCCCACAGGGGAACCCCGAACCAAAATTAAAAAAAAAAAATGACGTGGGGGTCCCCCTAAATTCCATACCAGGCCCTTCAGGTCTGGTATGGATATTAAGGGGAACCCCCGGCAAAAATTAAAAGAAAAAATGATGTGGGGGTCCCCCTAAATTCTATACCAGACCCTTCAGGTCTGATATGGATTTTAAGGGGAACCCCGCGCCAAAAAAAAAAAAACGGTGTGGGGTCCCCCAAAAATCCATACCAGACCCTTATCCGAGCATGCAACCTGGCAGGCCACAGGAAGAGAGGGGGGACAAGAGAGCGGCCACCCCTCCCTCCTGAACCGTACTAGGCCACATGCCCTCAACATTGGGAGGGTGCTTTGGGGTAGCCCCCCAAAACACCTTGTGCCCATGTTGATGAGGACAAGGGCCTCATCCCCACAACCCTGGCCGGTGGTTGTGGGGGTCTGCGGGCGGGGGGCTTTTCGGAATATGGAAGCCCCCTTTAACAAGGGCACCCCCAGATCCCGGCCCCCCCTGTGTGAAATGGTAAGGGGGTACTTACCATTTCACAAAAAACTGTCAAAAATGTTAAAAATGACAAGAGACATTTTTTGACAATTCCTTTATTTAAATGCTTCTTCTTTCTTCTATCTTCCTTCATCTTCTTCTTATTCTTCTTCTGGTTCTTCTGGTTCTTTCTCCGGCGTTCTCGTCCAACATCTCCTCCGCGGCATCTTCTATTTTCTTCTCCTCGGGCCGCTCCGCACCCATGGCATGAGGGGAGGCTCCCGCTCTTCTCTTCATCTTCTTCTCTTCTTCATCTTCTTCATCTTCTTCTTTTCTTCTCTTCTTCTCCGGGCCGCTCCGCATCCATGCTGGCATGGAGGGAGGCTCCCACTGTGTGACGGCGTCTCCTCTTCTGACGGTTCTTAAATAACGGGGGCGGGGCTACCCGGTGACCCCGCCCCCTCTGACGCACGGGACATGGCGGGACTTCCCTGTGGCATTCCCCGTGACGTCACAGGGAAGTCCCATCAAGTCACCGTGCGTCAGAGGGGGGCGGGGTCATCGGGTGGCCCCACCCCCCTTTATTTAAGAACCATCAGACGAGGAGACGCCATTACACAGCGGGAGCCTCCCTCCAGGCCATCATGGATGCGGAGCGGCCCGGATAAGAAAATGAAGAAGAGAAGAAGAGAAGAAGATGAAGCAGAGAAGAAGATGAAGAAGAGCGGGAGCCTCCCCCCATGCCATGGGTGCGGAGCGGCCCAAGGAGAAGAAGATAGAAGACGCCGCGGAGGAGATGCTGGACGAGAACGCCGGAGGAAGAACCAGAAGAGCCAGAAGAAGAAGATGAAGGAAGATAGAAGAAAGATGAAGCATTTAAATAAAGGAATTGTCAAAAACTGTCTCTTGTCATTTTTAACATTTTTGACAGCTTTTTTGTGAAATGGTAGGGGTACAAGTACCGCCTTACCATTTCACACAGGGGGGGCCGGGATCTGGGGGTCCCCTTGTTAAAGGGGGCTTCCAGATTCCGATAAGCCCCCCGCCCGCAGTCCCCCACAACCACCGGCCAGGGTTGTGGGGATGAGGCCCTTCTCCTCATCAACATGGGGACAAGGTGTTTTGGGGGGCTACCCCAAAGCAACCTCCCAATGTTGAGGGCATGTGGCCTGGTACGTTTCAGGAGGGGGGGGCGCTCTCTCGTCCCCCCTCTTTTCCTGCGGCCTGCCAGGTTGCGTGCTCGGATAAGGGTCTGGTATGGAATATAGGGGGACCCCCACATCATTTTTTTTTTTAATTTTGGTTCGGGGTTCCCATGCCGTTTTTATCAATGAACTTCTATGTGTATTGTCGGACCGGCAATGCAAAAGCCACGAGTAGTTTTAAATGGCTTTTTTCCTTTGAAATGTCATTTTGCTGTCAGACTGTTCTAAACACGGGAAACATGCACCCCTTTACAGGCATACTATAGACACCCCCCAGGTATGAAATTTAAAGGGATATTACACTTTTATTGTTTGAATTTAAGCATTATTAAAATCACTGCTCCTGAAAAAACGGCCGTTTTTAAAACTTTTTTTTGCATTGATACATGTCCCCTGGGGCAGGACCCAGGTCCCCAAACACTTTTTATGACAATAACTTGCATATAAGCCTTTAAAATTAGCACTTTTGATTATTCATGTTCGTGTCCCATAGACTTTAACGGTGTTCCCGTTTTCGAACAAACTTTTTTCCTGTTCTCATGTTCTGGTGCGAACCGAACAGGGGGGTGTTCGGCTCATCCCTAGTTTCCACATGAAGACAACACTATGCAGAAGGACAGGTATATAAATAAAAGACTTCATCTCAACACATTTCATTAAGTGATGTTCACTTCTTCAGAAGCAAATGAAATCCAAAAATCCAAGCATATTTGTGGAGATACCATGTCATCAGGGTAAAAAAGAGGAGAAAAAAAGATTTGCAACTGGTTGTTTCTTGTTTAAATATTTTATTGTGTTTTGCAAAATACAATTAATTTGCATTGTAAGAGCTTTTTATACAATATAATGTCTGAACATACAATAAAGCTTCTCAGATGAATAAAGATTGGTCAGGTAAAATCATTCAATAGTATATACCGACTGTCTGTATAATAAGTAATGCTTCTTAATATTGGTATTTCTATCTTGGCAATGATAACAATTGAATACAGGATAGAGGTAGTGATATAAAATCAATAAACAAGTAGAGATATAAAATAGGTTGGGGACAATGGTAATAGTGGGATGACAATTCGAGATATTGCGGGTTAGTTGGTAGATAGGCTACTCAAACCAGGGCCCAGATCCGACTCTATGGCTTGGCGGTACCTGGCAAAAATAACTCAAGAATACCAACCATCCCAAGTGTCCTCATTTGTAATAGAACCTGTAGAATGTGGAGTAGGGTAAGGGAAAGTTTGGCATAGGGGTAAGAAAGGGGGAGAAGGGGTTTCCAGAGAGTATTATTTAATTGGATATTCAGAGAGTACGAATCAGAAAAGTAAAGTAGGTATTCTGGTCTTTTTAGTTTATATTAACGTATTATCTATACCAGGGGGGAGGTAATGTTCGATCCATGGTTTCCATAAAGATTCAAATTTGTCTATTTTGTCTAAAAAGATTGCTTCAATCTTTGCATAGATCATAGCTTGCGTCACTCTTTGTTTAACAGATAGAATGCAAAGGGAGTTGTTTTTCCATGCTTTTGCAATGGTTTGTTTAGCCGCTGTTGTTACAAAGAGCAAGAGCTTAACTTGGTGAAGAGTTAAAATTTGAGGTTTGCTACAGTAGGATCAGGAGGTAAAGTAACCTTGAACATTGTAGAAAGGATTTTGAAAACGTTTGTCCAAAATGAGTTGGCAATAGGACATTCCCAGTCAGGTCCATAAATATTGGGACATCGACACAATTCTAATCTTTTTGGCTCTATACACCACCACAATGGATTTGAAATGAAACAATGTGCTTTAACTGCTGACTTTCAGCTTTAATTTGAGGGTATTTACATCCAAACCAGGTGAACGGTGTAGGAATTACAACAGTTTGTATATGTGCCTTCCACTTTTTAAGGGACCAAAAGTAAATGGGATGGATTAACAATCATTCATCAAACTTTCACTTTTTAATACTTGGTTGCAAATCCTTTGCAGTCAATTACAGCCTGAAGTCTGGAATGCATAGATATCAGCAGACGCTGGGTTTCATCCCTAGTGATGCTCTGCCAGGCCTCTACTGCAACTGTCTTCAGTTCCTGCTTGTTCTTGGAGCATTTTCCCATCAGTTTTGTCTTCAGCAAGTGAAATGCATGCTCAATCGGATTCAGGTCAGGTAATTGACTTGGCCATTGCATAACATTCAACTTCTTTCCCTTAAAAAACTCTTTGGTTGCTTCTGCAGTATGCTTTGGGTCATTGTTCATCTGCACTGTGAAGCGCCGTCCAATGAGTTCTGAAGCATTTTGCTGAATATGAGCGGATAATATTGCCCGAAATTATAACTATAAGAAGATTTCGCGCTTCAAATCTATCACATATAAATATATAAATTGACATTAATGTGAGCATATACGTGCAGCTATGATAGCTGTAAAAATGTGAATATACACTGTGGATATGCACAAACAGTTTTTTTTTTTAAAGAAAAAGTTTATTGATTTTAATGTTTCCATGGTACATGCACATTGTAACATACTGTTCTGGGTATAGTATATTACATTGAATAAGTTCCGTTTACAGTCGAGTTTCGAGCAGATTTTTGTTGTCACTTATATGTAATAATATGCAATAAAGACTTATACAATTATACGACCTCATGCTTTGTGTTCATGTCCTATAACACCAGCTATCCATATCATACTGTTATTAAGCAATCGATTTATAGACTCAATCACGTGCAGGTGTCTGAGTCTTGTAACCATCTGTCCCAAATTTTTTCATATTTCATGGGGCAGCCTCTGCTAGTGTATATGAATTTTTTGTACGGTAAAGTGTTATTTATTTCTGCTTTCCATTCAGTAAATTTCGGGGGCACTCTCCTCATCCATTTCCTAGCTATTACTTTTCTCACTGAAAACAGAGTTTCTTGTAAAAAAATTTTTGTGTATTTGTCAGTGGACTCAGGCAGTATCCCAAGAAGGCACAACTTAGGATCTAGTGTAATTGGTGATCCCATATTATCGTGTAGGAACTTCACTACCTGAGTCCAAAGACCCTGTATTTGAGGGCATGCCCATAATAAATGAATAAATGTGCCCGACTCTTTTCCACACATTGTACAGAGGTTAGATTGAGTCTCCTTGTATCTAGCGACCCTAAGTGGGGTTAAGTATGCATGGTGGAGTATAAAAATTTGTATTAATCTATCTGATAGTTTAGGCGATACAGCTCTAACAGATTCCATGCCCTCTTCCCATTCCTCATCCTCCATAGGTCCTATTGCTCTCTCCCAACGTGGCTTGAGCCCATATGCAAGTTTAGAGGCTGTGGGGGTAAGGAGAATATTATAGAATGCTGAAATTAATTTTCGGGGGTCATTATCCTTTACTATTGCCATAAGGGCATTAGGAGTTGATTGAGGAAACGAGGTCCGAAACTGTCTCTGCAGTGCATGTTTGACTTGTATATATCTGTATAGCATATAAGGAAGAAGGGAAAACTCCTCTGCAAGTGCACTAAAGGATTTGAGAGTACCATTTGAGATCAATTGATGTAGATATAGGATCCCATAATTAATCCATAGCTCTACATCAGGTAATTGCATAAGTTCCGGTAGGTTCTTGTTGAACCATAATGGGGTATAATCGTCATATCGAGGAATTCCCAACTTCCCCAAAGCTACAGCCCATATTTTACTATAATGGTATAGTATGGACTTGTTGTGGCTGTGTGGTTCTGTACTGCTGAGTTCCACTACTATTGCGTATATGGGGTCCCTAGTTCTTTTAATTCGTTTGGGGCAGAGTAATTGGAGAAACCTTTCTTTATCTGTCTTGTCGATGTGATATAACTGGGACATCTGTGATGCTATATAATATAGGTTAAAATCTGGCAATGCTGTGCCTCCAAGATCTGTGGGGTTCTTGAGCATCTGCCAAGCCAGTTTATGTCTATTGGTTCCCCACACAAATGGTTTAAGAAGAGTTTCAATTATTTTGAAGTATTTTAGGGGTATATAGATTGGAGTATGCCACATTACATATAGAATTTTGGGTAGGAGGATCATCTTGATTAGATTTATACGGCCCCAAACCCCTAGTGGGAGACGAGCCCATACCTTAATTTTGGATTTTATATAGGTGATTAACGGTTCTATATTTAATGGGATGTAGTCAGCTGGTATTCTCGATATATGGATTCCTAAGTATTTTATGATACTAACCCGCTGCAGTGGTAAGTCGGCCTGTGTCTCAGATGGAGGGAAGCTATCTATAGGCAAGATTTGTGATTTTTCCCAATTAATTTTCAAACCAGAGAATGTACCAAACTGTTCAATGGTTTGCAGTGCTTTTTTAAGGGAAGGGCCTGAATCTGCCAAGTATAACAGTGTATCATCGGCGTACATACTTATTTTCTCTATAAGGGTACCTGATTCTAATCCCCGTATTTCTGGATCAGCCCGAATGGACATAGCTAGTGGTTCTGCGGCCAAGGCATATAGAAGCGGGGATAAGGGACAGCCCTGTCTCGTTCCTCTGCTGAGAGTGAACTGTTTGGAGGTCCAACCGTTGGCCGCCACCTTGGCCGTAGGTGATTGGTACAACAATTGTACCCATGTGATAAATTTTGGACCAAAGCCATATCCCTCAAGGCATCTCCACAGATACTCCCACTCCACTGAGTCAAATGCCTTAGCTGTGTCTAAGGTCACTATTACTCTTGAACCAACTTCCGCATGTTTGGCTTGCAAATTTATATATAGTCTACGAAGATTAAAGGATGTATTGCGGCCTGGCATAAAGCCTGCCTGATCGGCATGGATTAGGGACAATATTACTTGGTTAAGTCGTAATGCCAGAACCTTAGCTAGGATTTTAATATCTACTTGGAGCAGAGATATGGGTCTGTAGGATTCTGGATAACCCAGATCCTTTCCCGGTTTGGGGAGAAGAATTATTGTGGCCTCTCTCATAGATGGGGCTAGTGATGCACAAACAGTTTTAACAAAATAGTCCAAGTGTGCTAAAAAATATATACTCTTCATAAGTGAAAAAAAGGAAAGTTCATGATAATGTGTCACATCCGCTGGGATCAGATGTGAGGGGAGAAGATGGTGATAATCTTTATATGGAGGGATCCGGTTAACCCAG
Source organism: Lithobates clamitans (assembly GCA_037952925.1). Classification (NCBI taxonomy): domain Eukaryota; kingdom Metazoa; phylum Chordata; class Amphibia; order Anura; family Ranidae; genus Lithobates; species Lithobates clamitans. The sequence goes on from JBBGZY010001779.1 coordinate 268,553, forward strand.
GCTCTCTAAACTCTCACCTTAAGAGAAGCAGATACAGGCATCAAAAGGTTTCTTTAGTAGATGCTGTATAGTGTAGCTTATCGGTTATCCAGGTAGGGCTTCTCTGATGGCTGGTTAATCCTCCCGGTATACAGATACCTATCAAATAAAGGAGGGGTTGCCCACCTGGGCTCCACCGATCCGGTGGAATAAACGGGGAAGGGAGAGAGAAAAGCCTCCAATGGTGTAGTAATTTTGAATAAAAACTGATTTATTAAGTAATTCAAGTGGTCTCTTACATTTAAAATACTTTAAAAACAGCATAAACAGCATAAAAACTCAGGAGCGGCGTCTGAGGCGCCTCCTTACTGACTTCCGGTTACGTCTGCTCTCTGCCACGCCCTACGCGTTACGTCACCGCTCGTGACCTCATGTTCCAAACAGTTGATTTGGCCACACCTAATGTTTTTGCTATCTCTCTGATGGGTTTGTTTTGTTTTTTCAGCCTAATGATGCTTGCTTCACTGATAGTGACAGATCTTTGGATCTCATATTGAGAATTGACAGCAACAGATTCCAAATGCAAATAGCACACTTGAAATGAACTCTGGACCTTTTATCTGCTCCTTGTAAATGGGATAATGAGGGAATAACACACACGTGGCCATGGAACAGCTGAGCAGTCAATTTTCCCATTACTTTTGGTCCCTTAAGTGGGAGGCACATATAAAAACTCTTGTAATTACTACACCATTCATCTGATTTGGATGTAAATACCCTCAAATTAAAGCTGAAAGTCTGCAGTTAAAGCACATCTTGTTTGTTTCATTTCAAATCCATTGCGGTGGTGTATAGAGCCAAAAAGATTAGAATTGTGTCGATGTCCCAATATTTATGGACCTGACTGTATGTATGTGGGTGCCCAATTTGGTACAACCTCAAACAGTTGGAAGGGTATTGTTGGCTAAATGTGGCTATTATGGCTGAAACTAAATACCATCTGGTAATCACTTTGTAATTTGTTTCTAGGGCAACTATATTTGGTGTGGCTGATTTAGTTGCTTGCCAGATCTGAGTCCAATTTAAGTCATCTGTGTGGAGGTGAAGATCTGTCTCCCATTTAGAAGTATAGGATGGGGAGAGGAAGTTGCATGTGAGAGTAATTGGGCATATATATCAGAGATAAGTCCACGTCTGTGTGCATCCGATTTTCAACTCCGTTCAAAAATAGAGAATGTAAGAGGCGTGGTATCCAAAGGTTTGTTTTGGATTAAAAAATTTTTGATTTCAAGATACTGGAAGGTTTCTGTCTGTGGTAGATTATGTTGTTCGCATAAGGTGAGGGAAGGATATTATGTTAGAGGATTCAAAGAATTGGTGGATTCGTATTAAACCAGCTTTAGACCATGCTGAAAAGAATGTTGGGGATGACCAGGTCGGGTAGAAGGAAGGATTGTGGAGAAAGGAAAGAAGAAGATTTTGTTGAGATTGGAATCCCAAACAAGTTTTCCGTCTATCCCAGATGGAAAGGCTATGTTTGGTGTAGGGATTAGTGATAGTTTTCCGTTGCATGGGGGCAAGCCACAATAGATTTGTAGTGGATCAGGGATCGCAGTCTACTGATTCAAGTGCTACCCACACATTTCCTTGGTGGCATGGTATTTGGTAAATTGAGCCAATTGGGCTGCATAATAGTATTTAGTATAATCAGGTACTCCTAGACCTCCTCTGATTTTGGGGGAATACAGAGTATGCTTGGGTAATCGAGGTCTAAGTTTGTCCCAAATGTATTGAATAGTTTTCTGTTGGAGAATGCGTAGAAAGTGTGATGGGACTGGTATAGGAAGTACTCTAAAAGATAAAGGATCTTGGGAAGAATGGACATTTTGATAACTGTTATACGGCCCATCCATGCAAGTGGTAGGGATGACCAGGTTGAAAGCAATTTAGTAAGTTGTGATAATAGTGGAGGGTAGTTGGACATCTAGAGATCTTTCAGATTAGCTGTGAGATTAATACCTTGATATGTTATATGAGTTGTTGAAGAGGTAAACGGGAGAGAGTTGTGTAATTGTGATTGAAATTTAGGCGATAATCATATATTTAGAGCTTTGGATTTAAGAGGATTTATCATGAGGCCAGATAGATGTCCAAACTATGTAAGGATGTTAAGAAGGACCAGTGCAGATAACAAGAGTTCAGTGAGAAATATTAGGACATAGTCTGCGAATAGGCAAATTTTATGGTGGTGACTAGGGATGAGCCGAACACCCCCCTGTTCGGTTCGCACCAGAACATGCGAACAGGAAAAAAGTTCATTCGAACACCGTTAAAGTCTATGGGACACGAACATGAATAATCAAAAGTGCTAATTTTAAAGGCTTATATGCAAGTTATTTTCAAAAAAAGTGTTTGGGGACCCGGGTGCTGCCTATAAGCCCCCCGCCCGCAGACCCCCACAACCACCGGCCAGGGTTGTGGGGATGAGGCCCTTGTCCTCATCAACATGGGGACAAGGTGTTTTGGGGGGCTACCCCAAAGCACCCTCCCAATGTTGAGGGCATGTGGCCTGGTATGGTTCAGGAGGGGGGGCGCACTCTCGTCCCCCCCTCTTTTCCTGCGGCCTGCCAGGTTGCGTGCTCGGATAAGGGTCTGGTATGGATTTTTGGGGGGACCCCACGCCGTTTTTTTTATTTTTTTTGGCGCGGGGTTCCCCTTAAAATCCATACCAGACCTGAAGGGCCTGGTATGGAATTTAGGGGTACTCCCACGTAATTTTTTTTTTAAATTTTGGTTCGGGGTTTCCCTGTGTTGAATTCCCATGCCGTTTTTATCAATGAACTTCTATGTGTATTGTCGGCAATGCAATAGCCGCGGGTAGTTTTAAATTGAATTTTTCCTTCGAAATGTCATTTTGCTGTCAGACTGTTCTAAACACGGGAAACATGCGCCCCTTTATAGGCATACTATAGACACCCCCCAGGTACGAAATTTAAAGGGATATTACACTTTTATTGTTTGACTTTAAGCATTATTAAAATCACTGCTCCTGAAAAAACGGCCGTTTTTAAAACTTTTTTTTGCATTGATCCATGTCCCCTGGGGCAGGACCCGGGTCCCCAACTGCTTCCCGACCGGCTCGCGACGATATACGTCGGCAGAATGGCACGGCTGGGCAAAAGGACATACCTGTACGTCCATTTGAATTCCCCGCACTGGCACTGCGTGCGCGCCAGCCGGGAGCTCCGTGAGTCGGGTCGCGGGTCTTGCGCACTCAATCGGCGCGGGGATACCCGCGATCTCCTCACGGCGAGGGCAAACGGGGAGATGCTGATGTAAACAGCATCTCCCTGTTCTGCCTAGTGACAAGTGTCACTGATCACTGCTCCCTGTCATCTGGAGCAGTGATCAGTCTAGTGACACATACAGCCCCTCCCCCCTACAGTTAGAAAACACTCCCCTAGTACTGATTAACCCCTCCCCGTCCCCTAGTGGTTAACCCCTTCACTGCCAGTGTCATTTACACAGTAATTAGTGCATTTTTAATCGCACTGATCGCTGTATAAATGACAATGGTCCCAAAAATGTGTCAAAAATGTCCGATGTGTCCGCCATAACGTCGCAGTCACAATAAAAATTGCTGATCGCCGCCATTACTAGTAAAAAAAAATTATTAATAAAAATGCCATAAAACTATCCCCTATTTAGTAAACGCTATAACTTTTGCGCAAACCAATCAATAAATGCTTATTGTGATTTTTTTTTACCAAAAATATGTAGAAGAATACGTATCGGCCTAAACTGAGGAAAAAAAATGTTTTTTTTATATATTTTTGGGGAATATTTATTATAGCAAAATGTAAAAAATAATGCGTTTTTTTCAAAATTGTCGCTCTTATTTTGTTTATAGCGCAAAAAATAAAAATCGCAGAGGTGGTTAAATACCACCAAAAGAAAGCTCTATTTGTGGGAAAAAAAGGACGTCAATTTTGTTTGGGAGCCACGTCGCATGACCGCGCAATTGTCAGTTAAAGCGACGCAGTGCCGAATCGCAAAAAGTGCTCTGGTCAGGAAGGGGGTAAATCCTTCTGGGGCTGAAGCGGTTAAATAAGGCAAGGATAACGAATCAAATGCCTTTCTGATGTCTAGTGAAAGGAAGCAGGTTGGGATACTGCAGGTACGTGCAGTGTGAGCTAAAAGCAAAGCACAACGTGTATTGTCTACTACCTGTCTGGAGGGTATAAACCCTGTTTGGTCTCGATGGATTAGGGTACCTATAATAGGATTGAGTCTGTTAGAGAGGACCTTAGCTAATAGTATAATATTAATATTGAGTATTGATATTGGTCTGTAATTAGACCAAGAGGTATAATCTGCGTTTGGTTTTGGAATCATTGAAATAGAGGCAACTAGTGATTCTGAACGAAAGGAGTGGCCTGTGAGAAGGGAGTTGAAGGCTTCAACCATGAGTGGAGATAGTAGTGTTGCAAATCGCTTATAAGTGGCTGAAAAACCAACTATGCCTGGGCGTTTACGTGGTTTTAGTGATTTAATTGCTGTCTGTATTTCTAGTTTGGTGATTGGTCTGTCTAGGGTTTCTTGTTGAGTATTGGAAAGGGAAGCAGACAAATTGAAGACAGAAGGGTGGTTAATCGTAAATGGTCAAATCCATGGGGATCTCTATAGAGTTCAGACAGTTTTCTTTGAAATTCATGTAGGATTTTTTGTGGATTGCTGGTATAATTATCTTTGGTTAGTTTTAGTCTAATGGGTTTCGGATTATAGGTTTTCTTTCGTAATGCAAGGGCTAAGAAGGTGTCAGGTTTATTAGCCTTCATATAGAAAGTGTGCTTGGATTTTCAGAGAATATTTTCCACCAATTCCGTCAAGATTAGATCAAGTTCCAAATGTATTGTATTTCAGCTAAGGAGAAGGTGGCTCCTAAATGGAGCTAGTATCCAAGGGGTGGTGAAAAAACACCAGACAGTGGGTACAACTTGTCCAAGAGTGTCCAAACCAATCCGTCGGGTACTCGAGGATGTATTGGAGGTGCAGTGGCTATCTCCGGGACTACGACAGCCATCAAATAGGTGATTTCAAAACAAACATTATAACAATCAAGTCTCAAGTACAATAAATATTTGAGGTAACAAGTATGGATCCAGTTGGTATGGTAAGGTAAACCAGATCATTTATTCTAGAACAGTGTTGTAGCTAATGTATAAGTAGTATGAAATCAATGTTCTAGAACAGGATCCAAGAAAAAAGGGTATATTTAAAAAGAGTATAAGGAGAGAGAATGGGCTACCTTATTTCCTATATGAGGATAATAGTTTACCCTATGTGGATTTATAGGTTATTTAAAGAACCAAAAAAACTAAGAAGTAAATTACTAAATTATTATATTCTAATCTAAATAAGGGTGAGAGATCTATAATTTGTGGAATTTAGGGAAGGAAAGAGAGTTATGTACTGTCAAAAAGGTCATAGGATAGACACATTTTAGGTTTGTCTAGGTTTCATCAATGGATCAATGGAAAAAACATACATAGGAGAGACATGGAGGCTGCACAACCCGAAAATGAATAAACAAGCAAGGAAAATTCACCCATGGGGCTTTTTAGCAGCAGTATAGCAAGATTAAAGATGGAATGAATGTAGAAAATTCTTTATTAAAAATTCAAAGGATTCAAATGTCATGTTACAATTAAAATATAAAGATACCGGCTATAGGATACTACAATATTCCATGGTACAATGATGCAAACACAAATATACACAGTGTTCCATTGTTGAATGGAACAATGGAATACTGTGTATATTTGTGTTTGCATCATTGTACCATGGAATATTGTATGTATCCTATAGCCAGTATGTTTATATTTTAATTGTAACATGACATTTGAATCTTTAATAATTTTCCTTGCTTGTTTTGTCTAGGTTTCATTTGAAATATATACTGACAAACAGATCAGAAACCAAGATAAATACTTTAGTTCAGATCTGCTTGTGCAGGGGATGTAGTTTTGTGTAGTGTTGTGTATACTTATTAGAAGAATTATCACCCATTAAAGGATATATATACTGTATGTTCTGTCTTTGGGACAGCTAGCTTCTTATCCCAATAACTTCAGATACCATATTTCTTTGATATCAGTTTATTAGAACATGCCAGCTGAAACTACAAATAACAGAAATAGACATCAATAAGTATAATATTGCATACAATACAGCATACATTGCAGAAACAATGATGTACAATACAAGATGTGATAGTAAAAACTTACTTTTTAAGTTCCCTAAGGGGTGATGGCAAAAGATTGAGAAAGACATGTCTTGCTTCCTGCAATGGTGGCTGGTTCACTTCCTGTTAAGATTCTACCCAGAATTCCCTGCTTGCTGACAACTTCCTTAATTACACATACATTAAACAAACAGAACTGCAGCAATACCAAAAAGGAACCAAAGATGGAGCCTGCATACCACATATGATTGTCTTAAGTAAATTACACATTTTGCATGTAAATTTAACAACACGGGTACAAATAACCAGTATAAAACATCTGGTGGACAGAACACTGTATATCAGTTCATTGGTTCCGCTTCTGGAGTAGGTGAAACATAGCGACTTCTCTTATGGATGCTGGATGACGTTAGTTGTTCAGGAATGTCTTTTTGTTGTTGAGGGGAGCCAGAGTTTGCCTGACGTTGCAGCCTTCTGTAGAATGGCTGGGGAATGGTGAAGGGAAAACTCCAGCGATATGGGATACAATGATATTGAAGTACTTGTAAGTGAGGTTTTATCTCCTTTCTTTTTATCAGTGTTTGTTGAGCGTGGTCTTTATAGATTTGGTATCGATGACCCTGGATTATTAAGGAGTCTTTGTTGCGGGCAGCTTCTAATAGTTGTTCTTTTGTGCGGAAATAGTGAAATTTAATAATGATGTCTCTGGGGGGACCACTTTCTTTAGGTGGCGTTAGAGATCTGTGTAATCTGTCCATTTCCAATCATTCGATGGGAATAGAAGGGGCTAATTCCTGGAATAGTTCAGTGACTGCTGATTGAAGATCCTCAATTACCTCAGGAATACCCCTAATATGGAGGTTAGATCTTCTGTTTCTATCTTCAAAGTCTTCAAGATAATTTTGGAGGGAAGAGGTATTCAAGTTCCTCAGCATGATTTGAAGTGGTAACCTCAACTTCATCAACCACTTGTTCCAGGATAGAGGTGTGTCGTCCTACCTCACAAATTTCTCTTGTCAATTTATCTGTAATGGCATCTGAAGTGGTCTGAAGGGCTTTAATAAGGACTCTTTCAAATTGACTAATTAAGTCAGAATTGAGTGATGTATGTTGTAGAGAATTAGGAATTATCCCGATATCATATTCTGGCTCACTGCGCTGTGATGAGACTGCAGCTGCTTTTGTGAGTAAGTGTCATGGATAGTACTTACCGAGGCCGAGATGCCTGAGAGCGGCTCACCCTTGCGACCAGGCGCACCCTGTCCCCCGGAGGTGATACAGGGAACAGGTGGCACGTGGAGGCATGGACCACCAGCAGGAGTGAGTTCCTTGGGAAGGCTGAAGAGCTGTATGGAGAATTAGCTGGGGTTCAGGAACTGGCTGAGGGTCTGGTATTGGATAGATGAATCAGGTACCAAGGGAAGTAAACAAGTCCGTGAAACAGGCCAGGGGTCAAATCCAGGTAAGCAGGTAAGCAAGTCCGTAAGGCAAGCCGAGGGTCAATCACTATGGGCAGGTGAAAAAGTCCGTTAGGCAGGCCAAGGGTCAAACACTAGTAGGCAGATCAGGCAAAGTCCATTTAAGTAAGCCGAGGGTCAGATCAAGGAGAGCAGCAGCGATGTCAGGAACAGTCCGGGTCACAGCAGGTAATCAGATATAGCAAAACTGGAAACAGGCACAAACGGGAAGCGGACGACAAACCAGCAACCCGTCTGGACGCCAGAGCCATCTGAAATAGCCCCACCATAGCATGTGCCATCACGCACACCGTGCGCTATCGTGCACACCTGCAAGCCACTGCGCGCACACGCGAGCTGTTGTGCATACGCGCGCGCCGCACCATCGGGCCGCGCATGTGTGTGCGCCGGAGCGCCAATCCGCCGCGCATGCGCGCAGGAGCATGGCGAACAAGAGTGGAAAAAATTAGAGTTACGTACCGGTAACGTCTTTTCCAGTAGTCTTTCAGGACAGCCACCATGAGAGATAGTCTCCTCCTCTTCCTCTTAGGAAACACTGCGCCAGCCCATAAATTCTCACTTCCCCCTGCCAGACCTCAGTATATTCCGAGATTACCTCCGGTCAGCTGGGGAGACACAAGAACACATTAATAACATACTATTCCATATCATTATCATGCTGCGTTCTGGTCTTTTGTAAGACCCCCCAAAAATTTCGGGTGGGTAACTAGGGCTGTCCTGAAAGACTACTGGAAAAGACGTTACCGGTACGTAACTCTAATTTTCCCCTTTCGTCTTTCAGGACAGCCACCATGAGAGGATAAACGAGCACTTACCAGTTTAGGGTGGGACTACCGCTTGCAATACCTTTCGCCCAAAGGCTTGCTCACTAGCCGACACCAGGTCCACTCTGTAGTGCTTTACAAAAGTGGAGTAGCTGGACCATGTTGCAGCCCTGCATATTTGCTCTGGCGTTGCTCCAGCCCTTTCTGCCTGCGAAGCTGCCATAGCTCTAGTAGAGTGTGCTCTTATACCCATTGGGATTTCTTTCCCTGCCAATGTATAGGCCTGGCCAATGGCTACTCTGAGCCATCTGGCAATAGTGCGTCGAGACGCTTTGCATCCTTTTCTGGCCCCAGAAAACAAAACAAATAAAGAGTCTGACTTTCTAAACATCTTGGTCAGCTCTAGGTATCTAAGGATACATCTCCTTACATCCAAAGAATGAAATTTTAATTCCCTTTCCCCCGAGGGGTTGGGACAAAATGAGGGTAAAACTACCTCCTGACTTCTGTGGAAACCAGAAGCAACCTTAGGTAAAAATGCTGGATCGGTCTTAAAGATGATCCGATCTGGAAAAATAACGCAAAAAGGAGGTCTAACAGATAAGGCCTCAATCTCGCTGACTCTCCTGGCAGTTGTCACTGCTACCAAAAAAACTGTTTTTAACGTAAGATCCTTTAGTAGACATTCCTCTAAAGGTTCAAAGGGGATTCCCGTCAGGCCCTGCAAAACTAACGATAGGTCCCACTTGGGAAAGGGAGGACCTTGAACCGGTCTTTGTCTAGACAGAGCCCTAAAGAATCTGACCACCCAGGGGTTGGTGGCCAGATGTTTCTCTAAATAAGCACTGAGTGCTGACACCTGACTTTTAAGGGTACTTATGGATAAACCCCTGTCTGCCCCGCACTGAAGGAATTCCAACACAGCTGTGGGACTATGTACCGCAAAAGAGCCTTCTGCACACCATTTATTGAAACGTACCCAGATTTTTTTATATATCTGGCGTGTTTCCTTCTTCCTGCTATTGAGGAGGGTGGAGATTAATTTCTCAGAAAAACCCCTAGCTCTCAGCATACCCTCCTCAGTAGCCAGGCCGCTAACTGCCATTGGTGAACCTGTGGACAGAGGACTGGGCCCTGTGAGAGGAGATCCTCTCGAGGTGGCAGGAATAAGGGAGGTTCGACCGCTAGCTGCTTGAGTACTGAGAACCAAGCCCTCTTTGGCCAATGTGGTGCTACCAGAATCAGGGACGTGTTTTCCATCTGAAACTTCCTGAGAACTGCTGGTAATAACGCTGGGGGCGGGAAGGCATAGCAGATTCTGAAATGCCAGTCCTGGATCAATGCGTCGACCCCTCGTGCTCCCTCCCCTCTGTTTAGGGAGAAAAAACAAGGGGTTTTCGCGTTGCTTCTTGACGCGAACAGATCTACCTCTGGAGGACCCCACTTCTCTGAGATGAGATTGAAAACCTCCTGGTTGAGGATCCAGTCGCCCTCTCTCAGCTTGGTTCGGCTGAGAAAGTCTGCTATCACATTCTTTTCTCCTCTCAGGTAGACTGCTGAGAGTGAGAGAGTGTGAGTCTCGGCCCAGCTCAGAATGTCTGATGCCAATGCCAGCAGTACTCCGCTCTTTGTGCCTCCCTGCTTGTTCACATAAGCTACGGCGGACGAGTTGTCCGACTGCACCTGTACATGGTGGCCCTGTAGCTCCTTTTTGAAGAACCTGAGTGCTAGCCCGATTGCCTTCAGCTCCTTCCAGTTGGACGACCTTCTGAGTTCGTTTCCCTCCCAGGTGTCCTGTGCTACAAGGGAACCCAGATGCGCCCCCCAACCTCTGCCGCTTGCGTCTGTGGTTACCACCTGAGAGACTGGGATGAACCACAGACGACCCTGCGACAAGTTTGAGACCCTCCTCCACCACCAGAGGGATCTCTTTACTTGGGATGGGACCTGAACCAAGGCATCCAGATTTCTCTGGTTGTGATCCCACACCCTTAGGACAAAGGACTGTAAGGGACGAAAGTGCAGACCTGCCCATTGCACTGCTGGGAGGGTCGCGGTCAAAAGACCCAGGGCCGACATCAGAACTCTTATGGAGACCCGACTGCTGCACTGGAGACCAGCCACTGCCCTGTCCAGCTTTAGTATCTTTTCTGTTGGAAGAAACACTCTCAGTAGTGTTGAGTCCAACTGGTAGCCCAAGTAGGTAATGCGCTGGGAGGGAATCAAACTGGATTTCTCCAAGTTCATTAGCCACCCTAGACCTGTAAGAACTCTTCTTGTAAGTTCTAGATCCCTGACTAACTGCAGTGGACACGCTGCAAACAGGAGCAGGTCGTCCAGGTATGCTATCACTGATATTCCCTGGAGCCGAAGAAAGGCCATCACCTCCGCCAAGACCTTGGTGAAGATGCGGGGCGAGGAGGATAGCCCGAATGGCAGCGCCTGAAACTGTAGATGTACCGTTGTTCCACCTAGATCTACCGCTAGCCGGAGAAACCTCTGTGAGGCTTCTGCTATGGGAACGTGTAGATACGCGTCCTTTAGGTCCAGGGATACCATAAAGCAGTTGCGGGGCAACAGTGTTCTCACCGTGAAAATTGTTTCCATACGGAATCTCCTGTATGTCACTGACTTGTTCAGGGGCTTTAGATTCAGAATCAGTCTGAATTTCCCTGTGGGTTTCTTCACTACGAAGATGTGTGAATAAAACCCCTCTCCCTCCTCGGCTTTTGGAACTTTTAGAACCACATTCTGATCTACTAGATCTCTTAATGCTTCCAACAGAGCCTCGGCCTTTGCCGTACACCTGGGTAGGTGCGTGACCAAAAAACTCAGAGGAGGAAGATTTGTGAAATCGATATGGTACCCCCTTCTTATAATCCCTATGATAAAGCGATTGGGGGATATTGCCTCCCACTGTGGGAGGAAGGCCCCCAATCTTCCCCCCACCTTGGTTGGGGAGTCATTGACTTTTGCGGGGCTGTTCAGGAGGGCGAAAAATCGCCCCTCCTCTGCCCTTGCCTTTCTGACCCCAGAACTTCCTTTGCCCTTCCGGCTTTGGAGTCTCTTTACGCTTTTGCGGACGAAACCCCTTCTTTGTAGGTGCAGGGGTTTTCCGCTTAACCGGGAAGGATTTCTTCCTGTCTGCTGTGCGGTCTAAGACAGTCTCTAAGCCTGGGCTGAAGAGAAGGTCTCCCGTTAACGGTATGCCGCACAATTTGACTTTAGAGGCGCTATCGCCCGGCCAGGTTTTAAGCCAGAGGGCTCTCCTGGCCGAATTGGCCAGAGCCGCCGATCTGGCCGTCATACGTACTGACTCTGCCGAGGCATCAGCTATGTAGGCGATACCCCGCAGAATCGTAGGGAAAGAAGACAGAATGGTTTCTTTTGCCGTTCCAGCCTCAATATGCTCTTGAATCTTAGAGAGCCAGTGCTCCAGATTGCGAGCCACTACTGTGACAGCCAACTCAGGTTTCAAGTTACCAATTGTTGAATCCCACGTCTTTTTAAGGAGAGAGTCTATTCTCTTATCCATGACATCCACCAGGGCCCCCATGTCCTCAAATGCCAGGTCAGTGTCTTTTGTTCCCCCAAGCCTCTGTACATCTGGTCATGAAGGGTCAGGGGTTTCCTGTCCTCCTGAATACCGAGGGTTGTATAAATAGCCCCCAAGAGGTCCTCTACCTCCTCTAGGGATAATTTATATCTGGAGGATCTCCTGGACTCCCCGTCCTGGTCCTCCCCCTCTGAACCATCCTGGGAATCGGAGGAGGAACTATCTGGCTGTCTTAGTTCCACTCCGGAAGGCCCTGGAGCTTCCTCTGCCCTAACTGAAGTTGCAGGTTGGGCAGGAGCAGAGCCCTGCGCCTGAGGCGGGGTTGTATCCTGGGGAGCTGGACTAATGGGAGGTTGAAACCTTTCAAATAAGGCCTTAAATGAAGAAAAGGTGGACGAGAGCTCTTTAACTGAGGCTGCAAGTCCTGACTCCTGTTCAGAGTCCCTCTCCTTAACAAGGGAGTCTATGCACTCCCTACACAAGACCTTTGTCCATGCTTCCCCTAATGTGTCCCTGCAAGAGGCACACCTCCTCTTAGAGCTATGGGTAGACTTAGATTTTTCTGTAGCTTTCTGAAATACAAGAAAGGAAAAACAAACATTTTTGTCACTTTTTTTTTTTTTTTTTTTTAAAAAAAACAAGGATACAACCCTGGGAGTGCACTAGACCCTCCTTAATCTATGGGGATCTGAGCCTCCCTCCCCTGACCACCCAGGGTATCTGCCCCCCCATGACAGGAACCATACATGGAGGGACAATCCTAGGTAAAGAGTACTTTTCCCCAAGGCACTCTTACCTTAGGAAGGCTGGAGGTAGTGTCCGTTGGTTGAGCATCCGCTTCCGACATGACTTGCAGGTGGTTGCTACTACCGAGTCCAACGCTGCCTGTGCGCGTCCCAGACTCGTCTCCAGCCTGTGCCTGGCTTCCCTATCAGCCCTGCGACCCGGAACCGGAAGCCGCGGGTCAAAGGCAAGCCCCCGCCCTTCCGCCGGAAATGACGTCGCCCGTCGTCCGGCCCGCCTAGATCCAAAAAGAGAGCGGCCTGTAAGTATACAGGAAGGGCGGACGCCAGCCTGCTGCAGCCCTGTGACCGCGATAGGGAACCCCCACAGCCTGAAGCTGCGCTCAGCTAGGAAGTGGTGGCCACCGAATCGAGGGGTAAGTCCCCCCCATGCCCCTAGGAAGCCCCTGCTCCCATTACAGGCTCAAAAAAAAAAAACAAATAACAGCCACAGTCCCCTGACTGAAAAGCCTGGTTCCTTGCACAGTGTCTCCCCACCGGAGGAAACACTAATACTGAGGTCTGGCAGGGGGAAGTGAGAATTTATGGGCTGGCGCAGTGTTTCCTAAGAGGAAGAGGAGGAGACTATCTCTCATGGTGGCTGTCCTGAAAGACGAAAGGGGAAAGTCCTTCTCTGTCAGTAAGACTGTGTGAGGTGAGAGAATAGCGGCACCGCTGTTTTAGTTGTGGATCTAGTCAGCGGTTCTTGCGCTTTCCCTGCCTTCAGTTTGGCTTTCCTCCCACTATACATCATTCCAAAAAGTGCCTGGGGGTAGCAGCTAGATACCTGTCACTGAGAAATGTCAGTATGTGAGCGAGGCTCGAGTTATTAGTCTGTCCTGTCCCAGTCAGAGCGGAGCGATTAGGCGGACATGTCCATCTCAGGTGGCTTCGCGCAGGCGCCCCTGCAACTGTTTTTTTCTAGCCAGATCACTTAGTTTGTACCTTCAGGTTTTAGGTTCCTATAGTAGCCAATGCTGACTTGTCTTTTAAATACCTATACTAAAATATATGTATTGCTCATAGTTACATGGTTAGTCTGGCCGAAAAAAGACACAAGTCCATCCAGTTTAACCAATAAACCGTACAACCCCATATACACAATCCTATTAAACTTTATTATGGAATAAAAATATGCAATGTCATTTCAACTTTTTTGGCGCAACTCAAACAAAGTCCTATGGGCATGTTCTCCTTTTAGATATAATTTGATTTAGGGACTGAGTTCTGCCTTCATCTCATGCACTCCTGGCCACCTTTATCTTTATTTTTATACCTACTTCCCACCGTCCAAAAGATATTCTGATTGGTCAACACACTTCTGAATTAAACTGACCCAAAATTCCATGCGGCAAGTAGGTTTAAAGGGCTTCCTGCTAGTGTTTATTGGTCAGTCAGTGTACAGCAAAACAAAAGATGGGACCGGGGTAAGAATCACAGTCCAAAACGAAAGTCCTGCAAAACAATTCAGGCCGGGCTCACACATGTCCGGCTGCGGTTTGCAGTGTGGAGTCCGGTGCGTTTCTGTTCACCGGTTTAGGTGCGATTTAGGTGCAAATTTTTGCCTGAATTCCCACCTGAACTGGACCCACAACTGCACAGGAAAACCGCACATCCCGGACATGCTTAAAAAAATGGCTAAGAAGGCATCCAATTTGCATATATGTGAACCCAGCCTAAGCCTCCTGGCTAGTAAATAGACCTCGCTGGGTCTGCTTCAGACCTGCAGACATGTTACCTCATAGCCTGCTTGCATTCTTTCCCAGCAACAACCCATTAAAGTGTTGCTAAACCCACAACAGTAAAATCAGTCTGTATTTGCAGTAAAGCATGTTTGTTATACTCACTGTGGAGCCTAAGGGGTTAATCCTCTGCATTGTATAAAAAGGCTGTTTGACAGTGGCGGCCCGTCCATAGGTCCATACATGGTGCTACCACCTAATCCATGTGCCTGGCCCCTAATCTACTGGAGAAATGGATTCCAACAAGGTTTTTTTTTTTTGAAGCACATGATTAGAGCCAGAGACTCTAATTGGCTTAAAAAAAAGGTGGACTCGGGGCGCAGAGCATTGCACCCTGAGCCCACCCAGTTGTGTGACAGTAGCAAATTAATATTCGCTATCGTCTTTCTGATTCTCCTCCTTGCCAATCAGGAAGCGGGTCCTGAGACCTGTCACTCGATTGGCCGAGAGCAGAAGTGATCCTATTGGCAGCCTAGGAGGAGGAGACACAGTGGAAGCCGCCGCCTGCCCGCCCAGAGGAAGCGATGCCTGCGACCTAGATGGGGTAAGTGCTGGGCTGGTGACTAACTGACCGACCGGCAATACACACCAATTTGAGCTCGTGCAGCCTGTCCCCTGGCTCTGTTCTATCGGGGGATGGTTTGAGGGCAGGGGAAAAAGGGGAAGATCAGAGAAGTCAGGATCAAACAGCAGCGGCAGCTGGTGTTATTTTTTTTTTTTTGGGGGGGTGGGGGTGGAAAACAATGCAATGCAAAAAAATATATACCACCAGCCACCACTGCTGTTTGATCCTCCCCTTCTTCCACTGTCTTCAAACCATCTCCTGATAGAACAGAGCCAGGGGACAGGCTGCACATGCTCAGTTTGGTGTGTATTGCTGGAGAGTTTTTTTTTTTCTTGGTAGAGTGTATGTGATCAGCACAGGGCCAATTAGCACTCCTAGGACAATCAGGGGGAATGAAAACGCCTCCTACAAGCTTTAACCAGACACTGATAGAAGTCACAAGACTGCTAATGAGAAAAGGTATTCAGCAGTTTATATTTACTAAAATAATTGCATTTGCATGTTCTGTGTACTGTGGGAGACCAGATTTTCAGGGTCCTGGGTTTAGTAACACTTAAACACAAGGAATGACAAATTATAACCCAGGTGGGGAACAAGGTGTGGTCATTGATGAACCTCCTGCCTCCTGCTACAAACTTTGCATTGCCGACCAAAACCATTTGTGGCAGATACACTGACTCCATGCACAGACAGGGGCTGTTTGTCACAATGTACATGTATGACCATAATAGAGTTCTTCTGATCACTGCAGGATTATCTAACTATGAGTGACATGGCGTTTGATGATCAGTACGAAGGCTGCACAGAAGAGATGGAAAGTAGAATACATTCCCTACTTGCTGAAGAAAAACAAGCTGACCCAGAATTTAGTAGCATTTGGGATGCAGCTGAAAAGAAATGGAACACAGAGAAACCGAGTGTACCGAGTGGCTTTCGGGATGAGTACGGCATTGCCATCATGGCTTTTTCCAACAAAAACAGAAATTTTTATCATGAATTCAGCAACGCAGTGAGATTTTATTGGAGCAGGGACGAGTTCCATTACCATTCTCTGCACTTCTTGATGACACGAGCTGTAGTGCTCCTCAGGTCGAGCTCTGGGTGCTTACCATGGTCGGTATACAGTGTGGAGGAATACATACATTATGAGCCTGAAGAAATTGGAGAAGAAGTCAGATTTGGCGAGTTTTTCTCTTCATCCACCAGCCAGAAAGTAGCGGAGGACTTTGGAGATGGCACGTTCTTCACCTTCACCAGCTGCTTCGGTGCTCAGATCAAAAATTATTCCTTTTATCCAGACCAAGAGGAGGTTCTGATACCAATAGATGAGGTTTTCACAGTGACCAACTTTACAGAGCAGGAAGGTAAAAACAGATGTGTCCTTAAAACGACAAAAAGAAGATGTCACTTCTACAACTGTGACTACCTAAGGAAAGGTTAGTAAACTTTTTTTACTTTTTTGACAGTTTGCTCTGGGCTTTCATGTGGAAAAAAAGAGGATGTAGGTCCAACTAAACATATACCTGCTACAAACATGGACAATTCAAATCAAACATTATAAAAAAAAAAAAAAAATCAACACTTACAGGAATGAGTCACATACACTGTATTATCAAAAGTATTGGGACGCCTGCCTTTACACGCACGTGAACTTTAATGGCATCCCAGTCTAAAGCCTCGTACACACAATCAGATTGTTGACCAACAAAGCGTCAGACCTTTGTCCAAAGGACGTGTGGCGGGAACTTGTCTCGCATACAAACACAAACATAGTGACGTACTACGTGGAATTTCAGCTCTTGAGTGCCACCCTTTGGGCACCTTCTGCTAATGTCATGTTTGGTGAGCATTGATTCCGAGCATGCGTGTTTCTACTTTTTCAACTTTTGTGTGACGGACTTGTGTACAGACGATAGGAAAATCTGACAACAAACCGTTGTCCGCCGACAAATTTACTAGCCTGCCAACCAACATTTGTTGGTGGAAAGTTGGACAACAATTGTCTGATGGAGCGTACTAACGTTCGGATTTTAGGCAAACAGTCTGTCATCACACAATTCCCTGACGAAAATTCTATTGTGTGTACGAGGCTTTAGTCCGTAGGGTTCAATATTGAGTTGGCCCACCCTTTGCAGCTATAACAGCTTCAACTCTTCTGGGAAGGCCGTCCACAAGGTTTAGGAGTGTGTCTATGGGAATGTTTGACCATTCTTTCAGAAGTGCATTTGTGAGGTCAGGCACTGATGTTGGATGAGAAGACCTGAGTCGCAGTCTCCATTCTAATTCCTCCCAGAGGTGTTCTATCGGGTTGAGGTCAGGACTCTGTGCAGGCCAGTCAAGTTCCTCCACCCCAACCTCACTCATCCATGTCGTTATGGACCTTGCTTTGTGCACTGGTCCAAATCATTTGGTGGAGGGGGGATTATGGTGTGGGTTTTTTTTTTTTTTCAGGGGTTGGTCTTGGCCCCTTAGTCCCAGTGAAGGAAACTCTTAGGGCTTCAGCATACCAAAACATTTTGGACAATTTCATGCTCCCAACTTTGTGGGAACAGCTTGGGGATGGCCCCTTCCTGTTGCAACAGGACTGCTCACCAGTGCACACAGCAAGGTCCATAAAGACATGGATGAGCGAGTTTGGGCTGGAGGAACTTGACTGGCCTGCACCCCAACCCAATAGAACCCTTTTGGGATGAATTAGAGCGGAGACTGCGAGCCAGACCTTCTCGTTCACATCAGTGCCTGACCTCACAAATGCGCTTCTGGAAGAATGGTCAAACATTCCCATAGACACACTCCCAAATCTTGTGGACAGCCTTCCCAGAAGAGTTTAAGCTGTTATAGCTGTAAAGGATGGGCCAACTCAATATTGAACCCTATAAACTTATGCCCTGTACACACGATAGGATTTTCCAACGGAAAATGTGTGATAGGACCTTGTTGTCGGAAATTCCGACCGTGTGTGGGCTCCATCACACATTTTCCATAGGAATTTCCGACACACAAAGTTTGAGAGCTTGCTATATAATTTTCCGACAACAAAATCCGTTGACGTAAATTCCGATCGTGTGTACACAAATCCGTTTATAGTCCCTGTGACAGACCTAGCCGGAAAAGAGGCTTTTGGAGGGGACTAATGGCTAGCCTCCTGCAAACCGATTATGGTCCCTGGCATTTGGGGGGACGGTGCTCTTTGTGAGCTGTATGTCTGGGGACCCTGGAGGTGGCGTTACTTTAGATTCAGGTCCATGTCCCCCAAGACACACAGACTCTGGGGACCCTGGATATGCCATTGTGATGGGAGTCACTAATAGGGGCACAAGGTGAATGAGAACCCCACTATGACCTGTGCTAGTCAGAGACTCAATGCTGTATATATGTGTATATAGAATGTGTACTGTTTGCTGTGCTACTTTGGGGTGGGGCTGTATTCCAATGTTCTATTGTGTTTGTCTGCCTTGGATCACAGGATGTGTATTGCTGTGAGGAAAGGGGGAGGGGGGATTCCTGCAGCAGTCCCCCTGTTAAGACTGGTTACTGATGAGAAGTTAAGCACACCTGACCTGTGTGTCCATTGTTATTGGACAGTTTAACCCGCCCTGTTTTCCAAGGGTGGGGGGGAAATGTTTTGAAGTGGGATCTGTATAACATGTGTTTTTTGAATAAAGATTCATTCCTGCTTGGAACCTGAAGACAGAGCCGTGTCTCGTTTTTGAGGTGGATTATTTGTATGGGTTCCTTGTTCGGCTGATTGGAGTGTTCGGTAGCTGCCTTTGTGTTTGGGTATGGAATGTCCTAAACGGCTTTAACCCCTTTCATACTCGGGGTGTCGTTACACTGGTGGCAGCAGTGGGATCATTCCCACAGCCCAGAAGGACAGCTACAAGAGGACACAGGACAATGGAAGCACAGTATGGACGGCTAAAGCTCTCTTCCCTCAAGGACTTACTGGAGAACCGGGGCCGACCGGCCAACAACCGTAAGAAGAGGGACATTATCGCAGAACTAGTCGAAATGGATAGAGCTGAAAGACCCAACATAACCAAAAGGCCCAGCATAGCAGACTTCAGTCACCCCAGCGGAGATATGGATCTGGCATCAAAGTTCCCCGGGCTGCTGCGGATCGTCCTTTCAGCAATCCCCAGGACTGTGTCTGTGGATGAATACCTGGAGCTCAGGCAGAAGATCCGGGTAAGACACTGGATTAGAGCCCTCCAGTTTGCTGCAACACAACAGGGCAAGTGCTTTCCAACCCCAGAGCAGCGGGCCAGTGAACAACGGCAGTTACGGATGCAATTCCTGAAAGAGCGGCCCCAGGAGCAATGGGTGACTGAGTTGGACAGGCTGGTCCAGCAAGAAATAGAGTTGGACAATCGGTATCGGGCTCTGCAATGGCACGTGGAGGAGGAATATTTAGGGGAGACAACAGAATGCTCTCCGGAGGGATATGACTTTGGTGGCCCTGGATTGCTGTGGGAGAGCCTTTCAGATTGTTTTGTGTATGGCGATGAAGGGGAACCTACTCTGGAGGACCTGCGAGAATACAGAGAGGCTATGTTCAGTCTTGCAAGGGTCTCAGAGCTTAAACCTGATCTAGACTATTTGCTAAGCAAGGAACAGCATCTGGAAAGGGCATACAGGAAACTGCTAGAATGCGTTCAGCAGCATGTCAGAGAATCGGCAGTGGAAACTCCGGAGATTGCCATCTCCAAAGCTGAAGTGCTGACAACAGGGCAGAGTTCTGCTAACCTCTGCCCAGCACTGATAGCATCTTCTGGGTTCCACGGACATGAGATTGTGAACTTCTATCCCCAGACACCAGTTGCAGACACAGGGGATTTGATGGACTTTTCTGCTGGGGAGGAACAGCCAGGTGAGCCTCTGGTGGGGGAGCTGGTGTTAAGGCAGGGCTTCACTGTGCTCTGCCCAGCACCAACAGCAGTATTTGTGGAGATACAAGGAACTTCCCCAGCTGAAGCGCTGGTCACCGGACAGAGGGTCCAAGACCTCTGCCCTACACCTGCGGCGGTTCCGGAGGCCCAGGGTGAGAAGGAGATGGTCCCTTCCCAGCAGCATAGGGCACCCCAGAATGATGCCACCAATCCAGCAGAAGAGCTGGCAACAGAGCAGAGTGCTGCAAGCCTCTGCCCTCACCTAACAGAAGAGGGAGCTCTTATGGTAGTGGAAGGGACTTCGGTCTTTACTGACACAACCCCAAAAATTGGTGCGGCACTAGGACAGGAGGATGTCAGCCATGCTTTGCAAGCACTGGGGGATTTTCACTTACCAAAAGTGGATGGGACTTCAGTGTCCACTTGTATACCCCAGGGGTGCTGGACGGTCGGCCCAGATCCCCAACAGCGTGACGGAGTGAGCCCAGTCACCCTGTCTTCTCTCCAGCAGGTGAAAAGACTCCAGGGAGAAGGGCCAGTCCAGGCCTCTCCCCAGCGGCAGGGATGTTCTCTGAGAGATGCAGAGGGTGGCTGGGTGAGTAATTCTCTGTTTGGAACAATTTATTTGGGGTACTTTGTGGATACCGGCATTGGGGGACTGGAACTACTGACTAACTTCGGAGTCAACCCGTCTGGGGTCTCCTCCTGTGTTAGTCTCCTGCCGAAAGGGGAGAAATGTGACAGACCTAGCCGGAAAAGAGGCTTTTGGAGGGGACTGATGGCTAGCCTCCTGCAAACCGATTATGGTCCCTGGCATTTGGGGGGACGGTGCTCTTTGTGAGCTGTATGTCTGGGGACCCTGGAGGTGGCGTTACTTTAGATTCAGGTCCATGTCCCCCAAGACACACAGACTCTGGGGACCCTGGATATGCCATTGTGATGGGAGTCACTAATAGGGGCACAAGGTGAATGAGAACCCCACTATGATCTGTGCTAGTCAGAGACTCAATGCTGTATATATGTGTATATAGAATGTGTACTGTTTGCTGTGCTACTTTGGGGTGGGGCTGTATTCCAATGTTCTATTGTGTTTGTCTGCCTTGGATCACAGGATGTGTATTGCTGTGAGGAAAGGGGGAGGGGGGATTCCTGCAGCAGTCCCCCTGTTAAGACTGGTTACTGATGAGAAGTTAAGCACACCTGACCTGTGTGTCCATTGTTATTGGACAGTTTAACCCGCCCTGTTTTCCAAGGGTGGGGGGGAAATGTTTTGAAGTGGGATCTGTATAACATGTGTTTTTTGAATAAAGATTCATTCCTGCTTGGAACCTGAAGACAGAGCCGTGTCTCGTTTTTGAGGTGGATTATTTGTATGGGTTCCTTGTTCGGCTGATTGGAGTGTTCGGTAGCTGCCTTTGTGTTTGGGTATGGAATGTCCTAAACGACTTTAACCCCTTTCATACTCGGGGTGTCGTTACAGTCCTGACGTACGTGTTTTACGTCACCGCGTTCAGAACGATCGGATTTTCCGACAACTTTGTGT
This sequence comes from Lithobates clamitans, assembly GCA_037952925.1. Classification (NCBI taxonomy): domain Eukaryota; kingdom Metazoa; phylum Chordata; class Amphibia; order Anura; family Ranidae; genus Lithobates; species Lithobates clamitans. Next base: position 290,095 of record JBBGZY010001779.1, read on the forward strand.
GACCGTGTGTATGCAAGACAAGATTGAGCCAACATCCGTCAGAAAAAATCCATGGATTTTGTTGTCGGAATGTCCGACCGTGTGTACAGGGCATAAGACTGGGATGGTTTATGTGCGTGTAAAGGCAGGTGTCACAATACTTTTGGCAATATAGTGTAGTTACATATTTAGTTTGAAAATACACGTCCAACAAGTCAATTGAGCTTAACCAATAGAAAAAAATTATCAACTGAATTGTAAACCTCCAACTACAAAATCATAAACCCACAGTTGATCCAGAAGAAGAAAAAAATCCTGATAAGTCGTGGTACAAATTATTCCAACGGGAGAAAAAAATCCCTCCTGATTCCTGAAAAATGCAATATTTCAGGATGACTTGGATCCTTTCTTCAGGTTTGAATTGTATCAAATCAAACTCATTCAGAGGGCCATACTCAGACTATACTAACACTCTACACTCAAAGCTACAATAAGTGAACACACTAACTCAGTAATAGAAAACTGAGCCCTGCTCTATCTATCTCCACTCCAACAGGTTCCTGTGGGAAGAAACCTTTTATAGTGTGGGGTGGGGCTATGAGAACTGAGCCATGATTGGGCAAAGTCATCATGACTTTGTCCAATCATGGCTCTGACTGTGCTCTGTGCCCTAATTTTGCAAATTCTTACACCTGACCAGTGGTTAGATGCATTGCTTTATCCAATTAGGGCCCTAGAATGCACTGTGCAGTGCGCAGTGCATTATGGGGTGCTCAGCGGGCGAATATCCTGCCGAGTGACCTGCAAATTTTAGTGTTCGCCGAACGGGTGAACAAGCGATGTTCGGGCCGAAGCTGTGTTCGGCTCAAACTGTTCGCCCAACTCTATTAGCCAATAAGGTTATCACTGAAAGAGTAAATTCACCTTTTAGAAAAAAATTAAAGGCAAACTAACCTCAAATAGGGATGAGCTTCGAGTCAAACTCATGTTCGACTCGAACATTGGCTGTTCGCAAGTTCGCCGAACAGCGAACAATTTGGGGTGTTCGCGGCAAATTAGAATGCCTCGGAACACCCTTTAAAAGTCTATTGGAGAAATCAAAAGTGCTAATTTTAAAGGCTAATATGCAAGTTATTGTCATAAAAAGTGTTTGGGGACCTGGGTCCTGCCCCAGGGGACATGGATCAATGCAAAAAAAAGTTTTAAAAACGTCTGTTTTTTTCAGGAGCAGTGATTTTAATAATGCTTAAAGTCAAAAAAAGAAAGTGTAATATCCCTTTAAATTTCGTACCTGGGGGGTGTCTATAGTATGCCTGTAAAGGGGCGCATGTTTCCTGTGTTTAGAACAGTCTGACAGCAAAATGACATTTTGAAGGAAAAAACTCATTTAAAACTACCCGCGGCTATTGCATTGCCGACAATACACATAGAAGTTCATTGATAAAAACGGCATGGGAATTCCCCAAAAGGGAACCCCGAACCAAAATTTAAAAAAAAAAATGATGTGGGAGTCCCCCTAAATTCCATACCAGGCCCTTCAGGTCTGGTATGGATATTAAGGGGAACCCCGGCCAAAATTTTAAAAAAAAATGACGTGGGGTTCCCCCTAAATTCCATACCAGACCTGAAGAACCCCGCGCCAAAAAAAAAAACAAAAACGGCATGAGGTCCCCCCGAGAATGCATACCAGACCCTTATCCGAGCACGCAACCTGGCAGGCCGCAGGAAAAGAGGGGGGGGACGAGAGTGCGCCCCCCCCTCCTGAACCGTACCAGGCCACATGCCCTCAACATTGGGAGGGTGCTTTGGGGTAGCCCCCCAAAACACCTTGTCCCCATGTTAATGAGGACAAGGGCCTCATCCCCACAACCCTGGCCGGTGGTTGTGGGGGTCTGCGGGCGGGGGGCTTATCGGAATCTGGAAGCCCCCTTTAACAAGGGGACCCCCAGATCCCGGCCCCCCCCTGTGTGAAATGGTAAGGGGGTACTTACCCCTACCATTTCACTAAAAAACTGTCAAAAATGTTAAAAATTACAAGAGACAGTTTTTGACAATTCCTTTATTTAAATGCTTCTTCTTTCTTCTATCTTCCTTCATCTTCTGGTTCTTCTGGCTCTTCTGGTTCTTCCTCCGGCATTCTCGTCCAGCATCTCCTCCGCGGCGTCTTCTATCTTCTTCTCCTCGGGCCGCTCCGCACCTATGGCATGAGGGGAGGCTCCCGCTCTTCTCTTCTTCATTTCTTCTTCTCGTCTTCATTTTCTTCTCCGGGCCGCTCCGCACCCATGCTGGCATGGAGGGAGGCTCCCTCTGTGTGACGGCGCTCCTCGTCTGACAGTTCTTAAATAACGGGGGATGGGGCCACCCGGTGACCCCGCCCCCTCTGACACACGGGACATGACGGGACTTCCCTGTGGCATTCCCCGTGATGTCACAGGGAAGTCCCGTCAAGTCACCGTGCGTCAGAGGGGGGCGGGGTTACCGGGTGGCCCTGCCCCTCGTTATTTAAGAACTGTCAGACGAGGAGCGCTGTCACACAGCGGGAGCCTCCCTCCATGCCAGCATGGGTGCGGAGCGGCCCGTAGAAGAAAATGAAGAAGAGAAGAGCGGGAGCCTCCCCCCCATGCCATGGGTGCGGAGCGGCCCGAGGAGAAGAAGATAGAAGATGCCGCGGAGGAGATGCTGGACGAGAATGCCGGAGGAAGAACCAGAAGAGCCAGAAGAACCAGAAGATGAAGGAAGATAGAAGAAAGAAGAAGCATTTAAATAAAGGAATTGTCAAAAACTGGCTCTTGTCATTTTTAACATTTTTGACAGTTTTTTAGTAAAATGGTAGGGGTAAGTACCCCCTTACCATTGGAGAGTGTAGCAGATTGCGATGGGGCAAAAGGTTGAGTTGTCAGAGAGTCCAATACCACGAACAGATCCCAAGCAGGAAAAGCACGCTTTACTGGTGGCCTAATTTTCTTAACTGCTCTGAGGAATTGGATGATAAGAACGTCTTCTACCCATCTCTTTTGTGTGACTGCCAAAATGGCTGCCACCTGAACTTTCAGGGAACTTAGACCGAGACCAAGGTTCAGGCCTGCTTGAAGGAAGTCTTATGCCGCGTACACATGGTCAGACTTTTCGACCGGACTTGTCTGACGGACGCCGACGGACCAAATCCGGCAAACAATCCGATCGTGTGTGGGCTTCACCGGACCTTCAGCTGACTTTTCCAGTCGCAAATCTGACGGACTTTAGATTTGGAACATGCTTCAAAGCTTTACGTCGTAACTCCGCCAGACCCAGAAATCTGCTCGTCTGTATGCTAGTCCGACGGACAAAAACCGACGCTAGGGCAGCTATTGGCTACTGGCTATCAACTTCCTTATTTTAGTCCGGTGTACGTAATCACGTACCAATCCGTCGGACTTTGGTGTGATCGTGTGTAGGCAAGTCCGGTCGTTAGAAAGTCAGTTGAAAGTCCGCCCCAAAGTCCGATGAAAGTCTGTTGAAAGTCCGACCGTGTGTACGCGGCATTAGAGCAGCGAGGAGGAAGGGGCCGCGGGGTCCGAACACCTGCCAGCTGCAAACAATTGGAATTTGTTCCAGATCTTGGTGTATACACCATTTGTGGATGGCTTTCTGGCCTTTAGCAGTGTAGAGATCACTTGTCCAAACATCCAAACATGAAGATTTAGTTTGTGAGGTGCTGGGTGCACAAATCACCCTTGAGTGAGAAGCTGAAGTAAGATTGGAATCTTGACAGGATGACAAGTGCTGAGGTGCATTGCCCAAGGAAACCACAGCCTCCTAAGCCAGTATGGGAGGATTGCTACCACACTGACTCATTTAGTAATCTGAGGAGAAATCTCAAGATTAAAGTTTTGGGGGGGGGGGGACGCATAAACTGTCCTGCACTGCCACAAACTCAAAAGGGCATCCACAGACTCTGCCCACGGATGAGGCAGACATGTAAGGAAGTTTGGCAATTTGGCATTCTCTGCTGAGGCGAAGAGATCGATTCTGGAGACCCATGTTCCAACTGAATATTGAGGGGTGAAGGGACCATTTGTTGCTGTCTTGAAAGTTCCGGGACAGATGATCCGCCTTCTCATTCAGGCGGCCCGGAAGGTAGATTGCCTTGAGCTCCAGCAAGTTTCTCTCCGCCCACAACATAATGGGCTCTACTTCCTTCAACAACGGGATGCTGTGAGTTCCCCCCTGTCGCTGCATATATGCCACTGCCACTCTGTTGTCCAAGCGTAACAAGTCCGGTTTTTGTAGTAGATTGTCCCCCAGATTCACTAGGGCTAGATAGGCTGCCCGTATTTCCAAGACGTTCGAGACTATTCCCGTCGTGGGAAAGTCCCACTTCCCTTCCACCTCAAGATGATCGCAGTGTGCTCCCCAGCCTCTTGAACTTCCATCGGTAGTAAGTATGGTCCAAGAGTGGCACTGCAGATGCCATGGCTTCGCGATCCGATCTTTCTTCGTCCACCAAAGAAGACTCCTCTTCATGGGGATCGAGATGAAAATCTGCTGATGCAAAGACTGTTTCTTCCACTGCGACAGGAATCCTACTTGAAAAACCTTAGGTGCCAATGGGCCCAAGGCAGCATCAGGATGCAAGATGACATAATCCCGATTTAACTCAGGCAACCTGATGCAGATACAGTAGGTGGGACAGTGATCTGACCTGGATCATCCTCTGGGAAATAGCCGCCACTTTCTGGGGAGAAAGACACACTGTCCCAGTCGAAGTGTTTAACAAGGCTCCCAGGTAGATCATTGTCTGGGTTGGTGTAGGAACACTTTTCCCCAAATTTTGCTAGGGTGGACAGCAAGATCTTCTTGTGCTCCAGAAGTTGTTCCGGGCTGAGAGCTAGTAATAAGATGTCATCTAGATAATGAAAAACTCTCAGCCCTCTCTCCCTTAAGGAGGCTAGAACTGCAATTAGGATCTTCGAAAATACCCTCGGTGAGGTGCAGAGGCCAACAGGGGAGACACTGGAATTGAAGATGCGTGTGCCCTACTGCCACCCTTAGATATTTTTAGAAGGGAGGGAGCAGGGAGGATGGGCACGTGGAAGTAGGCATCTTGGGGATCCACTGAGATCATCCAATCTACCAGTTGTACCATCTGGATGATCATTTGCAAGGATTCCATCTTGAAGATGTCTAGATGAATGAAATGATTTAGACGCTTTAAATCCACCACCGGTATCCAAACCCCATTCTTTTTGGGGATCAGAAAAAGGGTTGAATAAAACCCTGTGAACCTCTCGGCGCTCCATCGCTCCATCCTCGGCATTGGGAATATTTCTCTGTTTATTAGATTTTAAGAAGGTAGCGTGAGTGCTTCTCCAGTTCCTTTTAGGATCTCTATTTTGATGGAACTGAGAGAAATTCCTATTCCTGGAAGACTGAAACTTGCAGGAAAAAACTTGAGACCTTCTCATCCTCTTGTCCTGAAGCAGTAAACCTGAATTTCCCCCTGTTACCTGGGAGATCGCCTTTTCAAGTCTATCCCAAAATAGTGCCTTTCCGTCAAAGGGGATCCTACACTAATTCTGTTTAGAGGCTGCATCAGCCGCCCATGGCTTTAGCCACAAGGCCCGTTTGGGCATAATTGTATGCAGCATGGCTTTAGCTGAAAATCTTATTGCATCGATGGCCGCTTCCCCCACAAAATCAGCTGACATCTTGAGCTCTTCCAGTACTTTAATGATATCATCTTTTGGGACGTCTTGTCGTTAGGGTCTGGATGTTCTCCATCCAGACCCTAATGGCATTTGAGACTGATGTTAACGCCACCGCTGGTCTGCAGGCGCCTCCAGCCGACTGGTAGGCCTTCTTAAGGTCTGAATCAATGCGCCTAACTAACGGATCCTTAAAAGAGGCTGAGTCCTCTATTGGCAAGGTAATGTTCTTGGCTAGACGCTACTGCGGTGTCAACCACCGGGGAGGTGTCCAGAAGAGCTGAGTCTGATTTAGCTAAAGGGTAAAGTTTATGCAACTGGTTTGAGGAAAAACATTTCTCAGTCTTTTTCCATTCATCCAAGATGAGGTCTTTCACTTCCTCCATAAGCGGGAAAAAGTAAAGTCTTTTCTTCAAAAAGGGAAAATAAGACCTCGACTTTTTAGGAGGTTCCTCGACCTCCTCCCAACCTATAGCCTACTTCACGGCTGACACAAACGGATGGACTAAAGAAAAACTGAACCCTGATGGGTCAGTCTCATCCGCGGATTCTTCTGACTCATCCTTGTTCCCACCAGTCGTAGGAGGAGATACTGATGCGGACCAACCAGAACCAGTGGCAGAGGGACCTGGGAGCACTACATCTGCTGTCTTCCCCTGCTCACCTGTCGCAATCTGCTGGGGAAGCGTTGTTCCCACTAGTTCTGCAAGTGAGTTCTTAATGACTTTTTTGATCAAGTCTGTAACTTGCTGAGCTTCAGCCTCCCCTTGAGCGGCATAGCTTTGAAAACAATCCTTGCAGACCAGTTTATCTGCCATAGGAACAGCACCACAAGCCCAAACACTTTTTTGGACCTTCTCGTCTAGGAGAATTTATCGATTGATGTCTCTTGGAAGAAGATCTGTCATCTGAATGACGTCGTGATCTAGACGACCAACATGGCTTGGATGGGAATGACCTCCATGGCGGCCAGAAGTCCTGTTAGACTTAGCTTTTGTTTCAGCCCTATACACCAAGATAACAGCGTAAAAGCACTCTTTTTCTAACAAGCAAACAAAAATAAATTTCTTCATTTTTTTTTCCAGGAACCGAAGTGCATGTCCTTACCTAGAGAAACGAAGAAGAAGAGGGGGAGAAGAAAAAAAAAAGAAGAAAAAAAAGGAAGATTTCAGCTATACACAATTTCTGACTCCAAACTCCGTCCAAAATTAAAAACAAAAATATGCTAAACAAAAAATTTTCCCCTATTTTCTCCTTTCCCTCCCCTCTTTTACCTTTGCAAGTACAGACACAAAAGAAAAAAACCAACAACATTTTCCCCTATTTTTTTTACCTACCAGAGAACATGGACTGCGGTCATACAGGAGTAGGGATGAGCTTCGTGTTCGAGTCGAACCCATGTTCGACTCGAACATCGGCTGTTCGACCGTCCGTCGAATTGCGAACGATATGGGCCGTTCGCGCCAAATTCGTGTGGCGCGTCACGGCCCATAATTCACTGCGGCATCGCAGTGCATTGCTGGCTGATGATTGGCCAAGCATGCACTATGACCCGCATGCTTGGCCAATCACAGCGCCGTCAGTAGAGAGAGCTGTAATTGGCCAAAGCCAGGGTGGCTTTGGCCAATTATGGCTCAGGGGATTTAGTACACACCCCACACTATATAAGGCCGCCTGCACGGCGGCCCTGTGTAGTGTGTGTTCCGGTGTGCTGAGCGATAGAGAGAGAGAGAGACAGTGTCATTTGATTTGAGTTAGATAGATTAGGCAGAACAGTCAGTCAGTTAGCTGCACTTACAGTGTATTGTGTATATATATGCATCCCAGGTGTTGCATATATATATATACACTGTATTCAGTTTAGCTAGATCCGTTCCTGTTATCTTCTATCTAGACTATTTACATTCAGTGCAGTGTGTCCTGCTCACAGTGTTCAGCTAGATCCGTTCCTGCTATTCACATTCAGTACAGTGCTTCCTGCTCACAGTGTTCAGCTAGATCCGTTCCTGCTATTTACATTCAGTGCAGTGCGTGCTGCTCACAGTGTTCAGCTAGATCCGTTCCTGCTATTTACATTCAGTGCAGTGCGTCCTGCTCACAGTGTTCAGCTAGATCCGTTCCTGCTATTTACATTCAGTGCAGTGCGTGCTGCTCACAGTGTTCAGCTAGATCCGTTCCTGCTATTTACATTCAGTGCAGTGCGTGCTGCTCACAGTGTTTAGCTACATCCGTTCCTGCTGTTTACATTCAGTGCAGTGCGTCCTGCTCACAGTGTTCAGCTAGATCCGTTCCTGCTATTTACATTCAGTGCAGTGCGTCCTGCTCACAGTGTTCAGCTAGATCCGTTCCTGCTATTTACATTCAGTGCAGTGCGTCCTGCTCACAGTGTTCAGCTAGATCCGTTCCTGCTATATACATTTAGTGCAGTACGTCCTGCTCACAGTGTTCAGCTAGATCCGTTCCTGTTATCTTCCTACTGACAGGCAGGCTTGTCTGGTTACAGTATATAAAGCTACCTGAAGAAAATTACAGGTGTTCTTTTTGATCCTATTAGTACCACGGTCAGGCAGCTAGACTATTTACATTTAGTACAGTGTGTCCTGCTCACAGTGTTCAGCTAGATCCGTTCCTGTTATTTACATTCAGTGCAGTGCGTCCTGCTCACAGTGTTCAGCTAGATCCGTTCCTGCTATTTACATTCAGTGCAGTGCGTCCTGCTCACAGTGTTCAGCTAGATCCGTTCCTGCTATTTACATTCAGTGCAGTGCGTGCTGCTCACAGTGTTCAGCTAGATCCGTTCCTGCTATTTACATTCAGTGCAGTGCGTGCTGCTCACAGTGTTTAGCTACATCCGTTCCTGCTGTTTACATTCAGTGCAGTGCGTCCTGCTCACAGTGTTCAGCTAGATCCGTTCCTGCTATTTACATTCAGTGCAGTGCGTCCTGCTCACAGTGTTCAGCTAGATCCGTTCCTGCTATTTACATTCAGTGCAGTGCGTCCTGCTCACAGTGTTCAGCTAGATCCGTTCCTGCTATATACATTTAGTGCAGTACGTCCTGCTCACAGTGTTCAGCTAGATCCGTTCCTGTTATCTTCCTACTGACAGGCAGGCTTGTCTGGTTACAGTATATAAAGCTACCTGAAGAAAATTACAGGTGTTCTTTTTGATCCTATTAGTACCACGGTCAGGCAGCTAGACTATTTACATTTAGTACAGTGTGTCCTGCTCACAGTGTTCAGCTAGATCCGTTCCTGTTATTTACATTCAGTGCAGTGCGTCCTGCTCACAGTGTTCAGCTAGATCCGTTCCTGCTATTTACATTCAGTGCAGTGCGTCCTGCTCACAGTGTTCAGCTAGATCCGTTCCTGCTATTTACATTCAGTGCAGTGCGTGCTGCTCACAGTGTTCAGCTAGATCCGTTCCTGCTATTTACATTCAGTGCAGTGCGTGCTGCTCACAGTGTTTAGCTACATCCGTTCCTGCTGTTTACATTCAGTGCAGTGCGTCCTGCTCACAGTGTTCAGCTAGATCCGTTCCTGCTATTTACATTCAGTGCAGTGCGTCCTGCTCACAGTGTTCAGCTAGATCCGTTCCTGCTATTTACATTCAGTGCAGTGCGTCCTGCTCACAGTGTTCAGCTAGATCCGTTCCTGCTATATACATTTAGTGCAGTACGTCCTGCTCACAGTGTTCAGCTAGATCCGTTCCTGTTATCTTCCTACTGACAGGCAGGCTTGTCTGGTTACAGTATATAAAGCTACCTGAAGAAAATTACAGGTGTTCTTTTTGATCCTATTAGTACCACGGTCAGGCAGCTAGACTATTTACATTTAGTACAGTGTGTCCTGCTCACAGTGTTCAGCTAGATCCGTTCCTGTTATTTACATTCAGTGCAGTGCGTCCTGCTCACAGTGTTCAGCTAGATCCGTTCCTGCTATTTACATTCAGTGCAGTGCGTCCTGCTCACAGTGTTCAGCTAGATCCGTTCCTGCTATTTACATTCAGTGCAGTGCGTCCTGCTCACAGTGTTCAGCTAGATCCGTTCCTGCTATTTACATTCAGTGCAGTGCGTCCTGCTCACAGTGTTCAGCTAGATCCGTTCCTGCTATTTACATTCAGTGCAGTGCGTCCTGCTCACAGTGTTCAGCTAGATCCGTTCCTGTTATCTTCCTACTGACAGGCAGGCTTGTCTGGTTACAGTATATAAAGCTACCTGAAGAAAATTACAGGTGTTCTTTTTGATCCTATTAGTACCACGGTCAGGCAGCTAGACTATTTACATTTAGTACAGTGTGTCCTGCTCACAGTGTTCAGCTAGATCCGTTCCTGTTATTTACATTCAGTGCAGTGCGTCCTGCTCACAGTGTTCAGCTAGATCCGTTCCTGCTATTTACATTCAGTGCAGTGCGTCCTGCTCACAGTGTTCAGCTAGATCCGTTCCTGCTATTTACATTCAGTGCAGTGCGTCCTGCTCACAGTGTTCAGCTAGATCCGTTCCTGCTATTTACATTCAGTGCAGTGCGTCCTGCTCACAGTGTTCAGCTAGATCCGTTCCTGCTATTTACATTCAGTGCAGTGCGTCCTGCTCACAGTGTTCAGCTAGATCCGTTCCTGCTATTTACATTCAGTGCAGTGCGTCCTGCTCACAGTGTTTAGCTAGATCCGTTCCTGCTATTTACATTCAGTGCAGTGCGTCCTGCTCACAGTGTTCAGCTAGATCCGTTCCTGCTATTTACATTCAGTGCAGTGCGTCCTGCTCACAGTGTTCAGCTAGATCCGTTCCTGCTATATACATTTAGTGCAGTACGTCCTGCTCACAGTGTTCAGCTAGATCCGTTCCTGTTATCTTCCTACTGACAGGCAGGCTTGTCTGGTTACAGTATATAAAGCTACCTGAAGAAAATTACAGGTGTTCTATCCCAGCTTAGTGCAGCTACAGGCCATTAGTATGTCTGGAAGGCCAAGAAGGAGAGGCAGACAGTCACAAGCCAATAAGAGAGGGCAAGCAGGCTCTGTGTCTAGTGCTGGTCGTGGAGACGGTGCATCCTCATCAGCACGTGGCCATGGGACACGCTTGGCCTTTTTTTCGGCAGCTGGTCGTGTTGAGCCGCAACATGCGGAAGACTTGGTCGAGTGGATGACCAAGCCGTCCTCATCCTCCTCATCCTCTCTCACCCATGCCCAGGGTGCTTTGTCTGGCAAAGCAGCGGCCTCTTCCCTCAGCTCAATGTCATCAGTGACTCCTTCCCTAGCCCCACCATGTCCTCCTGAGGATTCCCTCGAACTGTTTGACCACAGTGTTGGGTACATGCTCCAGGAGGATGCCCAGCGTTTGGAAGGCTCTGATGATGATACTGAGCTCAATGAAGGCAGTAACATGAGCACGGACAGAGGGGGTGCCCAAGAAGGACAGCAATCTGGCAGTCATGCTCCCCCTGCTGCAGCATACTGCCAGGTTTGCTCCAGTGATGAGGAGGGAGGGGATGATGAGGTCACTGACTCAACGTGGGTGCCTGATAGGAGAGAGGAGGAGGAGGAGGAGGAGGAGGAGGAGGTGGCACATCACCAACTAGGCAGGATGCCCTCCAGGGGCCAGCCTAAGGGCAGCACATTGACTGCATCACACCCCAAAGCTCCACATGTGCAGGGCGCTGCAGTCTCTGCGCGTTATTCAAAAAGTTCTTTGGTGTGGGCCTTTTTTGAGACGAGTGCATCAGATCGCACCGCTGCTATTTGCAATATATGTCTCAAGCGTATCTCGCGTGGCCAAAACATCTCCCGCTTGGGTACCACATGCTTGACCAGACATATGTTGACCTGCCATGCAGTTCGTTGGCAAGCGTATCTAAAAGACCCACACCAAAGAACAAAGACGATCTCTCCTTGCTCCTCATCAGCTGAGATTTCCAACCCCACTAGACCTTCAGTCTTCTCTGCGACCTGCAGTGAGAGGAATGAAGGTGTAGAATTAGGTGTGTCACAGCCAAGTACTTATGGGCAATCTGCTTTGGGTACACCGACGTCAGATTGTACCAGGCAAATTTCCCTGCCCCAGCTGCTGCACCGCCGAAAGAAGTTTGCTCCCAGCCATCCACATGCCCAGCGGTTGAATGCTAGCTTGGCAAAATTGCTAGCACTTCAACTGCTGCCTTTTCAGTTGGTAGACTCTGCCCCCTTCCGTGAGTTTGTGGAATGTGCGGTTCCTCAGTGGCAGGTACCCAAACGCCACTTTTTCTCACGGAAGGCGATTCCGGCTCTCTACCGGCATGTGGAAGGCAATGTCCATGCCTCGCTGGACAGGGCGGTCAGCGGTAAGGTGCATATTACCGCTGACTCATGGTCCAGCAGGCATGGACAGGGACGTTACTTAAGTTTCACTGCGCATTGGGTGACTCTGCTGGCAGCTGGGAAGGATGCAGGACAAGGTGCAGTAGTGTTGGAGGTTGTTCCGCCACCACGCCTCCAAAATGCTGATTGTGACACACCTCTCTCCTCCACCCCCTCCTCTTCTTCTTCCTCCATGGCCTCTTCCTCGGAACCAGCGGTGCTCCGTAGGCGTTCAAGGGGCTACGCAAGTACGCAGGCCAAAAGATGCCATGCGGTGCTTGAGCTGGTGTGCTTGGGGGACAGGAGCCACACTGGGGCAGAGGTTCTGTCAGCTCTGCAGGGGCAGGTTCAGAGGTGGTTGACGCCACGCCAACTTAAGGCAGGAATGGTGGTTTGCGACAATGGCACCAACCTCCTCTCTGCCCTCCGACAGGGACAACTGACCCATGTGCCCTGTTTGGCTCACGTCCTTAACTTGGTGGTGCAGCGGTTCTTGGGCAGGTACCCGGGCTTACAGGATGTCCTGAGGCAGGCCAGGAAAGTCTGTGTGCATTTCCGCCGGTCATATAATGCCAGTGCTCGGCTGACGGACCTCCAAAAGGAGTTTAACCTGCCCAAGAACCGCCTAATCTGTGACATGCCCACCAGGTGGAACTCGACGTTGGCCATGCTGCAGCGGCTGCACACGCAGCAGAGGGCCATCAATGAGTACCTGTGCGACTATGGCACCAGGACAGGGTCAGGGGACCTTGGTTTTTTTTCCCCACGCCAGTGGGCCATGATCAGGGATGCATGCACTGTCCTGTCACCATTCGAGGAGGCCACGAGGATGGTGAGCACTGACAGTGCATGCATCAGTGACACTGTCCCCCTTGTCCACCTGTTGGAGCACACGCTGCGTGGGATAATGGACAGGGCACTTGAGGCAGAACAGAGGCAGGAAGAGGAGGACTTCCTTAGCTCTCAAGGCCCCCTTTATCCAGACAGTGTTCCTGCGTGCCCGCCGATCACACAGGAAGAGGACGAGGAGGAGGAGGAGGAGGAGGAGGAGGAAGATTGTGTCAGTATGGAGGTGGAGCCTGGCACTCAGCATCAGCAGTCTTTAAGGGATCAGTCCCAAGGAACACATGGACTTGTACGTGGCTGGGAGGAGGTGGCTGCGGACGTTGTTGTCCTTAGTGACCCAGAGGACTCCGGACCGAATGCCTCAGCAAACCTACGCTGCATGGCCTCCCTGATCCTGCAAAGCCTGCGTAAGGATCCTCGTATTCGTGGTATCAAGGAGAAGGACCAATACTGGCTGGCAACCCTCCTTGATCCACGTTACAAGGGTAAGGTTGCGGACCTTATCTTGCCATCGCAGAGGGAGCAGAGGATGAAACATCTTCGGGAGGCCTTGCAGAAAGGTCTGTGCAACGCGTTCCCAGAGACTGGGAGGTTACAAACTCCTGTTTCTGGACAACGTGTTGCTGAGGCTTCGGTCAGTCAAAGAAGGAGCGGTGGAGAAGGTGGCCGTCTGACCGATGCGTTCAGACAATTTTTTGGTCCGCAGCCCCAAGGTATGATCGGTTCCAGCAACCATCGCCAGCGTCTGTTTTACATGGTGCAGGAATACCTAGGGGCAAGATCAGACTTGGACACCTTTCCCACCGAAAATCCTCTGGGTTACTGGGTCTTGAGGATGGATCACTGGCCAGAGCTTGCACAGTATGCAATTGAGCTACTGGCCTGTCCTGCATCCAGCGTTCTTTCGGAACGCACATTCAGTGCTGCTGGAGGCGTGGTAACCGATCACAGGGTGCGTCTGTCCACCGACTCGGTCGATCGGCTGACCTTCATAAAAATGAATCAGTCTTGGATCACCACCAGCTACCAAGCACCTGATGCAGATGTAACCGAATAATTTTTTTTGAAATCTCAGATCCCTTCAAAGACTGCCTATGCTGATGCTGAGTGACTATCCCTGAGTAATTATCCTCTTCCTCCTCAATCATCACGCTGATAGCTTGTAAGAACATTTTTGGTTCTGGGCGCCACCACCAGTGCCTAAGGCACAATTTTTCAGCCCCTGTTTAACAGGGGCGTGTAATTACAATTTTTGATGTAATACTTTGCAGCAGGGCTCGTTCCTGCATTCCAACTAGAGTGTCTGTGAGGGGTTGCAGTGTTGTGGCACCAGCACCAGTGCCTAAGACCCAATTTTTCTGCCCCTGTCTAACAGGGGCGTGTAATTACAATTTTTGATGCAATACTTTGCAGCAGGGCTTGTTCCTGCATTCCAACTAGAGTGTCTGTGAGGGGTTGCAGTGTTGTGGCACCAGCACCAGTGCCTAAGACCCAATTTTTCTGCCCCTGTCTAACAGGGGCGTGTAATTACAATTTTTGATGCAATACTTTGCAGCAGGGCTTGTTCCTGCGTTTCAACTAGAGTGTCTGTGAGGGGTTGCAGTGTTGTGGCACCAGCACCAGTGCCTAAGACCCAATTTTTCAGCCCCTGTCTAACAGGGGCGTGTAATTACAATTTTTGATGCAATACTTTGCAGCAGGGCTTGTTCCTGCGTTTCAACTAGAGTGTCTGTGAGGGGTTGCAGTGTTGTGGCACCAGCACCAGTGCCTAAGGCCTAATTTTTCAGCTCCTGTTCAACAGGGGCATGTAATTACAATTCTTGATCTAATATTTCACAGCAGGGCCCTGTGAGGGCTTACAGTGTTTTGGCCACAGCAACACCTAAGGCCCAAATTTCTGCTGAGTATATAGGGTAGGACCCTACTTTCAAACATCTAACTTACAAACGACTCCTACTTGCAAACGGAAGGAGACAACAGGAAGTGAGATGAAATCTACCCCTAAGGAAGGGAAATTCTCTCCTGTAAGAGTTAATATGGGAAAACAATTTTTCCTTTCCACTGATGCTTTCCAATCCTTGTTCCACAAAAAAACACAAATTTTCAAAAAACATTTTTCATTGGGACAAAAAAGTGAGGTGAAATCTTCTGAAGAGGAGGAAAGACGCAAAACAAATGTCACAGGGGTGATAACCCTTCCCTATGTTTTCCAAAAAGCTTAGAAAAGATTTTTTGGCTGGAGCTAAACACATTAAAAATGTTCAAAATTACAAACAGATTCTACTTAACAACAAACCTACAGTCCCTGTCTTGTTTGCACCGCCTGTATACTGCTGTTCAGAGTATATAGGGACCTTTCCTTATTTTAATTTGGGTGCGGGGTTCCCCTTAATATCCATACAAGACCCAAAGGGCCTGGTAATGGACTGGGGGGTACCCATGCCGTTTGTCTCACTGATTTTCATCCATATTGCCATGACCCGACATGACATTAAACCCGCAAGCAGTTTTAAATGAGATTTTTTCCTTTAAAAATGACATTTGGTGCAGGGACTGTTCTAAACATGGGAAACACGCGTCACTTTACAGGCATACTATAGACACCCCCCAGGTACGATATTTAAAGGAATATTTCACTTTTTTTTTTTTACTTTAAGCATCATTAAAATCACTGCTCCCGAAAAAACGGCCGTTTTTAAAAGTTTTTTTTGCATTGATACATGTCCCCTGGGGTAGGACCCGGGTCCCCAAACCCTTTTTAGGACAATACCATGCAAATTAGCCTTTAAAATGAGCACTTTTGATTTCGAACGTTCGAGTCCCATAGACGTCAATGGGGTTCTAACGTTCGTGCGAACTTGCGGTCCGTTCGCGGGTTCTGGTGCGAACCGAACCGGGGGGTGTTCGGCTCATCCCTATACAGGAGCACTCGGCACAGACAACCTGCTGCACCAAAGCAGACCGCCATACTAAACTCCTTTGCTCCTTAAATAGGACCAGGGAAGGGAAAGAGGGCATGGACATAGCCTAACGTCCGCCCCCCCAGCTATCCTCTTATAATGAGGGCAACAGCCTAAGCTGAGACCCTCTAGGAAGATGGCACCTGAGTCTCTACCACTATTGCGCATGCGTCGCACGGAGGCTGATGCGAGCACGCTCGCCGCCGATCCCCAAGGACGCCACAGACTCCCCATACACTCTTAGAAGTGAAAGACATAATGAATACGAAGTGACAGAAAATAAAGCTAAACTATGCTACCTTACCTGCTCCCCAGCATGGTACTACCCATAATCCATCTGCAGACCAACCACTCCGATTTAGGAGACTGCTGCGGCCCCAAAAGATCCTCAGAAGGGGCTCCCCACCTTATTAGCACTTTTAGAAGCCCAAGGATGAGGACTGCGTCTGGGGGAGGCTCAGAACCCAGACTGAACCTGCACAAGGCAGAGGCAAGGACACACACACCACTATCCATGGAGGTATGAGTAAAAAAAGGAGAATGCTGGGGGGGGGTATTGGTCTTTCTTTTATAATATATTCACTATCCTGAGAGGAGGAGCCTGGGGCAGGGCTTATCACAGGTATACTGCCATGGAGGCACCAGGAAAAATAATTGCTTAGTGCACATAATCTCATATAATACAAGTGTTATGATGATTTTAAACTGTATCAAGGTTCTTTACAAGAATTATTAAAAAATTGAACAGTAATGAAGGATATTGATCACTGCGTTGGTCATATTCCCTGTTGTGCAGGCCCAGACTGGGACAAAAAATAGGACCGGGCATTTTAGACTGAGCAGCCCGTTTTTTTTTTCTTTAAACTCCCCTTCCTCTGCCCCTTTCACATCATCACCCCCCCCCCCCTTCCTCCCTCATCACTGTAGTGTTCTTTGCCCCCCTTCCCCCACAGTAGTGCCCTGCAGGGACGTGCAGTAAGGCGAGGCAGGTGAGGCAGAGCCATGAACATTAAAGAATTAAAATAAAAATATAACAAACTTCAGGGGTCATTGCTCTGCGACCTGAGGTAACCTAAGTCCTACCCCACCACTGATAAAAACATTTGGGGCTCCTATCATCTATGGTTCCGGAAATACAGGGCTCCTTGCATAGCCTGTCAGAAGCTACATACAGAGTGGGCACTTTAAATACAAGCTGGCACACTTTGTTTGCAGCAGACTGAGAGGATGAGCTCACAGAGCCTCTCCTCACTTCTTGTCAGAGGCACTGAGCTCAATGGACAGCTTGGAGCCTTGGACCAATGGTAAAGTACGATTAGCCCCAGCTGTCCAATAAAAATGCTGCAGTGGAGGCACGCCTATCACTGCAGTGTCATAGAAGGGGGCGTGTCTAAAAGCCACATGCTCCCTTCCAGCCCATCCCTCTTAACTAGAAGGAAAAAACATGTGTTTATGGGTATAAGATTTACCCACAATCCAATGTTTTTCTCACACAGTTAAGAGGGAGAAACTGATTCTGTTGAAAAAGTACTGTTTTATTCAAGCCAAATCATATATCATTATGCTATTTATTATAAGATAATAATTTATTATTTAACTATTTACTGTGAAATCTCAAACGCGTTTAAAAAAAAAAAAAAACTATCATGAATATAAAAAAGAAACATTAAAGATAACCCAATTTTTTGTATAATGTGAAAGATGATGTTACGCCGAGTAAATAGATACCTAAAATGACACGCTTTAAACTAGTGGAATGGCGCCAAACTTCAATATTTAAAAATCTCCATAGGTGACGCTTTAAATCTTTTTTACCGGTTACATGTTTAGAGTTACAGGAGGAGGTCTAGTGCTAGAATTATTGCTCTCGCTCTAACGATCGTGGCGTATGTAACCTGTGTGTATCTGGCTCTCATACTAGCCAGTGCCTCACCAGCCAACTCACCTCACCGCACGTCCCTGGTGTCCTGTAACCCTCATAGCAGTGTCCTCTGCCACCTTAACATCACCCCACCACCACCATTGTAGTTTCCTCTGCCCCCTTCCTCCACAGTTGTTTCCTGTACCCTCCAAAACATATCCCCTTCCCTCTTCACATCACCCCCCCTCCCCCACCACTTAGTGCTTAGTGTCCTGTACTCCCCAATACTGTGCCCTCTGCCCCTTCACATCACCCCTCTGTAATGTCCTCTGCCCCCTCCCCCCACAGTAGTGTCCTGTACCCCCCAAAGCAGTGTTCTCTTACCTCCCTTCAAATCACCCCCTGTAATGTCCTCCCCCCCCCCAGTAGTGTCCTGTACTCCCAATACTGTGCCCTCTGCCTCTTCACATCACCCCCCTGTAATGTCCTTTGCCCCCCTCCCCCCCAGTAGTGTCCTGTACTCCCAATACTTTGCCCTCTGCCTCTTCACATCACCTCCCTGTAATGTCCTCTGCCCCCCTCCCCCCCACAGTAGTGTCCTGTACTCCCAATACTGTGCCCTCTGCCTCTTCACATCACCTCCCTGTAATGTCCTCTGCCCTTCTCCCCCCCACAGTAGTGTCCTGTACTCCCAAATACTGTGCCCTCTGCCTCTTCACACCACCTCCCTGTAATGTCCTCTGCCCCCCTCCCCCCACAGTAGTGTCCTGTACCCCCCAAAGCAGTGTCCTCCTCCCCTCTTCACATCACCCCCCTGTAATGTCCTCTGCCCCTCCCCCCACAGTAGTGTCCTGTACTCCCCAATACTGTGCCCTCTGCCTCTTCATATCACCCCCTGTAATGTCCTCTGCTCCTCCCTCCACAGTAGTGTCCTGTACTCCCCAATACTGTGCCCTCTGCCTCTTCACATCACCCCCCTGTAATGCCCTCTGCCCCCCCCACAGTAGTGTCCTGTACCCCCCAAAGCAGTGTCCTCTTTCCCCCTTCACATCACCCCCCTGTAATGTCCTCTGCCTCCCTCCCCCACAGTAGTGTCCTGTACTCCCCAATACCATGCCCTCTGCCTCTTCACATCACCCCCCTGTAATGTCCTCTTCCCCCCCACATTAGTGTTCTGTACTCCCCAATACTGTGCTCTCTGCCTCTTCACATCACCCCCCGCCCTGTAATGTCCTCTGCCCCTCTCCCCCCACAGTAGTGTCCTGTACTCCCCAATACTGTGCCCTCTGCCTCTTCACATCACCTCCCTGTAATGTCCTCTGCCCCCCTCCCCACACAGAAGTGTCCGGTACCCCCCAAAGCAGTGTCCTCTTCCCCCCTTCACATCACCGCCCCCCCATCTGTAGCATCCTCTGGCCCCTTTCCCCCCAGTAGTGTCCTGTACCTCCCCCAAAAGAGTGTTCTTTAGCCCCCCTTCACATCCCCCTCCCCACTGTAGTGTCCGCTACCCCCCCATAGCAATGTCTTCTGCCCCTCACAAGGTGACCTCTGCTCCCCGTGCCCCCTGAAAGCAGTGTCTTCTGCCTCCCCGTCCCCCAAAGCAGTGCATCACAATATCCCCCTCCCCCCAATGTAGTGTCCTCTGTCCCCCCTCCAACAGTATTTCCTCTGTCCCCTTCACATCATTCCCCCCAACATACACACGGCGCTGTGTAGGTAGCACTTCCTACCTGCCGGCGTGTGTACAGCAGAGAGGAGATCAGGAAACAGCAAAGTACTGGGTGGAAGGCAAGAGCAGGTGCGGCCAGAGTTCATAATAGCAAGCTGGTGATTGGTTGCTAGGACCTCCTAGCAACCAATCACTGAGGCAGCTCCCGCCCAGACCCTCATCCAGCACTATGCTGCCTCCCGCTCTCCACTCTGCAGTTAACATGAGAGTGTTGGTGGCTGGGGGGGAAGGCCGAGCCATGGTCACAATCCACCTGTCAACTCCCTGCAGTCGACCGGTCGTTCACGTGTTCAGGGCTGGTGCAAGGATTTTTGACACCCTAGGCGAAACCTCATTTTGCCGCCCCCCTTGGCTCCACCCCCTTTTCCCTGCCCATGTATACCCCACCCTTTTTAATGAAGCGCCCATCATATGCAGCCCACCAGTGCCCATCAAATGTAGCCTCACCAGCGCCCATCAAATGCAGCCTCACCAGCGCCCATCAAATGTATCCTCACCAGCGCCCATCAAATGCAGCCTCACCAGCGCCCATGAAATGTAGCCTCACCAGCGCCCATCAAATGCAGCCTCACCAGCGTCCATCAATGCAGCCTCACCAGCGCCCATCAAATGTAGCCTCACCAGCGCCCATCAAAGGCCGCCTCAGCAGCGTCCATCAATGCAGCCTCACCAGCGCCCATCAAATGCAGCCTCACCAGCGTCCATCAATGCAGCCTCACCAGCGCCCATCAAATGTAGCCTCACCAGCGCCCATCAAATGTAGCCTCACCAGCGTCCATCAATGCAGCCTCACCAGCGCCCATCAAATGTAGCCTCACCAGCGCCCATCAAATGCCCCCTCACCAGCGCCCATCAAATGCAGCCTCACCAGCACCCATCAAATGCAGCCTCACCAGCGCCCATCAAATGCAGCCTCACCAGCACCCATCAAATGCAGCCTCACCAGTGCCCATCAAATGCAGCCTCACCAGCATCCATCAAATGCAGCCTCACCAGCGCTCATCAAATGCAGCCTCACCAGCAGCTCTGACACTATCTGCGAACAGAGCAGCGGTTGCCTGCTGATGCTGAGACTTAGTTACTTGCTGCAGAGAGAATAGAGTAGGAACACCAGTGGCCAGGCACCCTAGGCGGCTGCCTAGTTTGCCTAGTGGTAGCACCGGCCCTGCTCGCGTTAGGACATGTGGCTCGGTTAGCTCTATGGCCAGTCTGGGCCTGCTGTTGTAGTAGAGTCTGTGTTTTGTCTTATTGTGATTCGGATTTCACTGATACCATTTTTTTTACCGCCAAGTACGAGTACTGATACTTTCCATCAAGTACTTGCCGATACTGATGCTTTGAGATTTGCGTCCATACAAAATGAATAGGCGCAAATCACATTGCAAAGAATCACATGCAATTTTAACAGGAATGCTGTGCGATTCCTGTCCGAATCGCATGTGATTTCCCCCACAGCTCCAGTGTGAACCCAGTATAGAAAGGAAAGCGCCATCTAGTGGGCAGTTTATTAAAAATGTTATAACTCATGTCAAAGTACATATCTACACAAATCCAAATCTGCATAGTGTTCCTGTCCTGCCGACGATAGAAAATTACGGCCACTGGATGTGCTCACAGGGCTCGGGGGAGAAGTTCTGGGATTCCTGACAGTATAGGGAGGAAGTGATGTCAGCTTGGGGACGGACCACTTATACATCTCCTCAAATGGCCATGGTTTTCTATCATCGGCTGGATGGGGGCCCTATGAAAATTTGGAGTGGAGCAGATAGGTATTGTTATCGGTGCATCCCTAGTTGTGATATGACATTTCTGGTCATTGTTTTTACAGGAGGAAAAAGCGATACATGTGTGCCCAGTGGAGGTAAGCATGGAACCTTCTCCTAAACTAATCATGGATACTAATATTTAGAGTATATCACAAGACAGATATTATATGTATTTCTTCATAAGAAGCCAGAAACATCAAAGAAAACATTCCCCCATACTTCCTAGTTTTTTTCTGCCTTATGGAGGGTCTGATATCCTTGTGGTGGGTGTAGCCACAAAGGAGAAGAGAAGGTCAGGAGCAGAGTATTTACTACATTATAGAGGGTCATGTTGAAGTGGGTTGTGATATCCCAGTGGTGAGTCTACTCACCAAGGCAGAGAGTATGTCAGGAGCTGAGTATTTTCTCTTTAGGGAAAGTCATGTTGGAGGTGTGATATCTCAGAGGTGGGTGTAACCAGGAAGGTAGGGAGAAGGTCAGGAGGAAATCATTTTCTATCTGATGGAAGGCCATGTTGGAGGGTGTGATATCCTGGATGGGGGGTATAATCAGGAACTTAGAAAATACTCTGCTCCTGAGCTTCCCTCTAAGTTCCTGATTACACCCACCATCCAGGATATCACACCCTCCAACATGACCTTCTATCAGATAGAAAATACTCTGTTCCTGAGCTTCCCTCTATCGGATAGAAGGTCATGTTGGAGGGTGCGATATCCTGGTGGTGGGTGTAATCAGGAAGGTAGGGATAAGGTCTGGAGCAGAGTATTATCTATCTGATGGAAAATCATGTTGGAGGGTGTGATATCCCGGATGGTGAGCGTAATCAGGAACGTAGAGGGAAGGTCAGGAGCAGAGTATTTACTACATTATACAGGGTCATGTTGAAGTGGGTTGTGATATCCCAGTGGTGAGTATACTCATCAAGGCAGAGAGTATGTCAGAAGCTGAGTATTTTCTCTTTAGGGAAAGTCATGTTGGAGTTATGATATCTCAGAGGTGGGTGTAATCAGGAAGGTAGGGAGAAGGTCAGGAGCAAATAATTTTCTATCTGATGGAAGGTCATGTTGGAGGGTGTGATATCCCGGATGGGGGGTAAAATCAGGAACTTAGAAAATACTCTGCTCCTGAGCTTCCCTCGAAGTTCCTGATTACACCCACCATCCGGGATATCACACCCTCCAACATGACCTTCTATCAGATAGAAAATACTCTGCTCCTGAGCTTCCCTCTATCTGATAGAAGGTCATGTTGGAGGGTGTGATATCCTGGTGGTGGGTGTAATCAGGAAGGTAGGGATAAGGTCTAGAGCAGAGTATTATCTATCTGATGGAAAATCATGTTGGAGGGTGTGATATCCCGGATGGTGAGCGTAATCAGGAATGTAGAGGGAAGGTCAGGAGCAGAGTATTTACTACATTATAGAGGGTCATGTTAGAGGGTGTGATATCTCTGTGGTAAGTGCAATCAGAGAGGTAGACAGAAGGTCAGGCACACATTAAAGTGATTCTAAAGGTATTATAAAAAATAAAAAAACATCAAAAACACAAAAAAAAACAAGATGTTATACTTATCTGCTCTGTATAATAATTTTGCACAGAGCAGCCCCAATCCTCTTTCCACCCCCTGCTCTCTCCTTATTGGCTCACTGGCTGTGATTGACAGCAGCGGGAGCTAATGGCTCCCGCGGCTGGGTGAGCCACTTAGGAGAGAGAGAGAGAGAGAGAGACTCGGAAGGGCCGCTGCTCTCATGCACATCACTGGATCGAGATAGGTCTCAGGTAAGTATTGGGGGGGGGTGTTTACATTTTATGCATTAATGTAAAAAAAACCTTCTGCCTTTAGAACCAGTGTAAAGATCGTGATCCTTCCATCCTTTAAGGGTCTTTTCTCTGAATCATGGTGTTATTGTTTAGTAATTATCACATTCTGAGGTTTTACTTTGATGTTTTTTCCAGGGACCCGGATTTTTTCATCTCTGGCTTTGATAGCTCTTCTTGCTCTGACAATATATCATATTTAACCACTGTTTTTTGAGGAGCTCGTATACCAACTGACCACCTTGATATTGGGGGTCTGAGAAGTCGGTTATTCCAGAAAATACACTTATTAATTCTCCCGCTCTAATTTACTAAAGTGGAGCTCAGGCCACCACATTTCCGTTTTGGATGGAGTGGGGAATTGTTAGAACGGCTGTCAGGTTTTTATCACTTTCTGTGTCTCCATTGCTGCCATTCCCCTTTATTCCTGTCCTGGAGACCTCAGACACAGTAAAAATATTTCCAGCTTGAACACAGACAGTAAACGCAATGGGGGAGATTTACAAAACTTTTACTTGGTATAGAAAACCAGAGATATTTAACATTTAAATATAGATTTATCCACTTCAGCCCCGGAAGATTTTGCCCCCTTCCTGACCAGAGCACTTTTTGTGATTCGGCGCTGCGTCGCTTTAGCTGACAATTGCGCGGTCGTGCGACGTTGCACCCAAACAAAATTGACGTCCTTTTTCTCCCACAAATAGAGCTTTCTTTTGGTGGTATTTGATCACCTCTGCGTTTTTTATTTTTTGCTCTATAAACAAAAAAAGAGCGACAATTTTGAAAATAACGCAATATTTTTTACTTTTTGCTATAATAAATATCCCCAAAAATATATAAAAAAAATATTTTTTTCCTCAGTTTAGGCCGATATGTATTCTACATATTTTTGTTAAAAAAAATAACAATACGCGTATAATGATTGGTTTGCGCAAAATTAATAGCGTCTACAAAATAGGGGATAGTTTTATGGCATTTTTATTTTTAATTTTTTTTTTTTATTAGTAATGGAGGCGATCTGTGATTTTTATCGGGACTGCGACATTATGGCAGATACATTGTACATTTTTGACACTATTTTGGGACCATTGTCATTTATAGAGCGATCGATGCTATGAAAATGCACTGATTACTGTGTAAATGACACTGGCAGTAAAGGGGTTAACTACTAGGGGGCAGTGAAGGAGTTAAGTGTGTCCTAGGGAGTGATTCTAACTGTTAGGGGGCTGGGCTTTTAGACAGAGGACAGTTATCACTGCTCCCGATGACAGTCAGAAAGCTGTGATCTCTGTCCTGTCACTAGGCAGAACGGGGAAATGCTTTGTTTACAAAACATCTTCCCCGTTCTTCCTCCCTGTGACATGATCGCGGGCACCCGGTGGACATCGAGTCTGCGGGAGCTGCGGTCACGGAGACCGCGGCAGGCGCACGCCTGCGACACCTCTTCTTAATGGGGACGTACCTTTACGCCCTTTTGCCTACCAGCGCCATTCTGCCAATGTACATTGGCGTACGCTGGTCGGTGAGCGGTTAATGGCCAAAGTTTGGAGATACCTGACCATCACACCTACCTCTAAGGCCAAAAGTATTGGGGTGCACTACTGAATTGAGTTAAGGTGATTCCAATAAAAGGTACTACTACTGTACTAACACTACATCATACAAAAAACATTGCAAACAAATTGTGCTCTTTCAGTCTTGTGGTATCAGTTTGGTGAAGACCCTATTCTGTTCCAGCATGGCTGTGCCCTGTGTACAAAGCCAGCTCCATAAAGACATGGTGTGACCAGTTGCGGAGAAACTCGAGTGTCCTGCACTGAAGTCTGACCTCAACCCTACTGAACATCTTTGGTGAGCCAGGTCTACTCATCCAACATCAGAACCTAACCTCATAAAATTGGCATAAATTCCCAAAGACACACTCCAAAATCTTGTCTAAAGCCTTCTCAGGGGAATGGAAGCTGTTATAGGGGGTAATTCCATATTAATGGTCATGTTTTTGGAATGGGATATCCAACAATCGCATATAGGTGTGACGGTCGGGTATAAACAGAATTTTGGTCATTTAGTGTCTATACGGTATGTTGGGGTGACCTTTTCTTGTTGGATGATTAGGTGTTTTTGTAGTTAGCCCCAGTGAGTTTTTGGGAGTGTTTTGAATATTGAATGTAAAAATGTTAGTACCATTACCTCGGGGGCTTCAGAGGCAATAGCGTTTGCCATTTACTTAGGGTCTATTTTAGGTGTCTCTTAGTAAATGATCAACATGACACAGACTCCGCCCCTTTGTCCTATCAGGACTTGAGTATGAAGCATATTTTACTCTATATGTATGTAAATGTTCATGGTTATATTTACAAGGGTACCCTGTACAGTACAAATGTACTCTTTTGGCGCCTACTTCCTAGCAACCAAGGATGTTAGGCGGCAGGAAAAACCTGCATCTTAGCAGCTAATAGAGCCGATAGGGTACATTTTGCATTATGTTTTGTACAAACTTAAACATTAGCACACGTGTACAGAACAAATGTAGAGCCACCTGCATCTTATCAACCAAGGACTCTAGGTGGTAGTGTACCCATGTCCCAGCAGCCAATAAGACCCCTTCTGCACTGTGAGCTGTATGAATGTAAATTTTAGCATATATATACAGCACTAATGTACTCTGTTAGAGCCACCTGCATCCTACCAAGAATGCTAGACGGTAGGAGCCTTCTGCTTCCTAGCAACCAAGGATGCTAGGCGATAGTAGCTAACCATGGAAACTAGACAGCAGGAACCACCTGCATCCTAGCAACCAAGGATGCTAGGCAAGTTACCTGCATCCTAGCAGCCAATAGCGTACTTTTGCACTGAGAGCTGTATGCAGGGCTTTTTTTCCCCCTCAGAGAATAGGGGCAGGAACTCCTCCCTTTGGAGTCACCCCTTGACTCCGCCCCCTACCCACCTCCGAGCACCATTCCTTTGTTCCACCCCCTACCCCCCTCCTAGTACCACCCCTTTTAGAGAATACAGAACCAAGTATCGTTTTGTGGTGCTAAGTATTTTTTACTGAATTTGTTGATAACAACAAAGGCAGTAAAATAGATCTAGCAACAATTGACACCCCAGTGACAAAAGATCCACCCAGCAACAATGAACCCCTAACAGCCAGCAACATTAGACCCTTACCTCAATAGTAGAACCCTCCCAGCAATGATTGACCCCCTGCAACATAAGACCCGTCCCTAGCAACAATAGATCCTCCACTTGCAACAAAGGCCATCCCAGCAACAATGGACCCCCTGCAAAAATAGATCCCCTCCAGCAACAATAGATTCCCCAGCAGCCAGCATCAATAGACCCTTCAGTAGTCAGCAACAAGGACCCCTCCCTCAACAGTAAATCACCCCTTACCTCAATAGTATAACGCTCCCAGCAACCACTGGCCCCCCAGCAACATAAGACCCACCCCAGCTACAATAGATCCCCCACGAGCAACAGAAGACTTACCCAGCAACAATAAACCCCCTTCCTCCACAAAAATAGATCCCTTCCAGCAACAATAGATTCCCCAGCAACCAGCATCAATAGACCCTCCAGCATACCCCAGAACCCCTAACATACATTCAGTTCTGGGGCTGCGTTTCCCTGTGTCCCTTCCAAAAAAAATGCCCTGGCTGTATGCATGTAAATGTTATCACATGCATACAGCACTAATGTACTCTATTTGAGCCAACTGCTTCCTAGCAACCAAGGACGCTAGGTGATAGTAGCCAACCATGGAAACTAGGCAGCAAGAACCACCTGCATCCTAGCGACCAAGGATTCTAGGCTAGTACCTGCATCCTAAGCAGCCAATAGGGTACTTTTGCATTGTGAGCTGTATGTATGAAAATGTTAGCACATGCATACAGCGCAAATGTACACCATTAGAGCCAACTGCACTCTAGCAACTAGGGATGCTAAGCGGCAGGAGAAACCTGCATCCATGCAGCTAATAGGGCCAATATGGTACATTTACTCTATATGCTCCACACACATAGCTTCCAACTGTCCTTGATTTCGGGGGACTGTCCCTGATTTGGAACAAAGTCCCTCTGTCCCTCTTTCCTCCTTATTTGTCCCTCATTTTGGCCTGATCTATATAGTTGTATATAAAATGCACTACTTATCAAAAAGTGTCTCCCGGTGCTAAACCTTTCATCCAATTTCTAAAAATTTCTGCATTTGTAAATTTCAAAAGCCAATATAAAGGAATAGTAGGTGCAAAAAAAAAAAAGCACTTGTGGGTTTGACTAATCTTTTTTTTTTTTGCATTATTCTCCTTTAAGTAGGCATGGTAGGAGGTGTGCCCTATGCCTACATACTTTTGCTAATAGGTGTCCCTCGTTCTCATTTTGAAAAGTTGGGAGGCATGTCTACAGATGTACTATAATGTTTAATATAATGTTAGCACAAATGCGTACAGCCTATGGACAAGATTTTATGTGGGATCGTGCCACCACCTAGAGGCCTTGCTGACAGCAAAGACCTACGTAAAATCACACACCCTGTGTGCCTGATCTCTTAAAGTGTATCTGAGCCCAAAACGTTGTCATCTGAGCTAAAAGTGATGGGAAATCCCAAATTTACGATGTCTCCAGAAAAGCAATAGAGTTAAATCTTCCAAAAAGCACACTTTACAGCTGTCTAAAAGGGTATATCCCTCACTTCCTGATGTTGTGTCTACAGGACAGGAAGTGAAGGTAAACTTCCCCAATGTTAAATGTAAACAAAAGAAAATGGTGTGCTAATTCAACAAGTGAGAGTGTCCCAATACTTTAAATTCAGCAACATGAACACAAATTACAGTGAAACAATAATATACACACTATAGTAGTTCCAAAAAAATTTCAGATTAGAATTCAAGTCCCATAAAGTTAAAAAGACTAATTCTTCCGTAAACAACTTGCTCCAACAAGTTCAATTTATCACTAAAGATTGGTGATAATGAAAACCACCACCGCCACCTCCTGGTGAATTGCCTGTTCACCTTAGGAGAAGACCCGTTGGGTCTAATCACGTCTCTGGTATTGTGGTCTTTAAAACTCCTGACTGGTATCACCTCTGTCCCTTTGGTCTTTCTGGTCTCCTCAATTACTCAGAGCAGCTTCTCCTCAGAGATACTAAGAACAGCTTCTTCAATATTAACTCAAAATGAAAAGAAAACCTTCATCGAGCAAAATTGCTTCAATATTTAAAATTGTATTGCACAAAAAATGCCCACTCACATAGCAATCATATTTAGTATTGCATAATATAGAAAAGCTCGCCTTCTCATCGCTCCTTCCGGGTTTCCGAGACACCAGAAGTGATGTCACCGGCTCCGCGTGACGCGTTGCATCACTGGTCACGTGACTTCTTCAAGGCTTTTCTATGTTGCTCAAAAACAGGGACAGTCCCTTGAAACCAGGGACAGTTGGGAGCTATGGTGTAGTGTGCCCAGTCAAACTGACCTGGCCCTACCTCTTGACCGCCATTATTTAAACTCAAACCTGTTCACCAGCGTTTGATGTGTATAATCACCAATTTGCATGCTATAAATCCTATATTCTCTATATGGCCAGTGCAGTGTTTGAAACCAGGGTCCATGCCATAATACATAGTTACATAGTTAGTCAGGTTGAAAAAAAGACACAAGTCCATCTAGTTCAACCATAAAAATAAATAAAAAATAATAAATAATATCATACAATCCCATATACCCAATCCTATACCCACAGTTGATCCAGAGGAAGGCAAAAAAACAGCAAAGCATGATCCAATTTGCTACAGCAGGGGAAAAAAATCCTTCCTGACCCCCAAGAGGCAATCAGATTTTCCCTGGATCAACTTTACCTATAAATGTCAGTACCCAGTTATATTGTGTGCATTTAGGAAAGAATCCAGGCCTTTCTTAAAGCAATCTACTGAGCTGGCCAGAACCACCTCTAGAGGGAGTCTATTCCAGATTTTCATAGCTCTTACTGTGAAGAAACTTTTCCTCATTTGGAGATGAAATCTCTTTTCTTCTAGACGAAAAGAGTGCCCCCTTGTCCTCTGTGATGACCTTTTAAATGAATATCTCAACACCAAGTTCACTATCTGGACTGCTTATATATTTGTACATGGTGATCATATCCCCCCTTATTCTCCTCTTCTCAAGAGTGAATAAATTCAGTTCCCCTAATCTTTCCTCATAGCGGAGCTCCTCCATGTCTCTTATCAGTTTGGTTGCCCTTCTCTGCACTTTCTCCAGTTCCCCCGATATCATTTTTGAGAAGTGGTGCCCAAAACTGAACTGCATATTCCAGATGAGGTCTTACTAATGACTTGTAGAGGGGCAAAATTATATATCTCTCTTTCTGAAGTCCTTACCTCTCCTAATACAAGAAAGGACTTTGCTTGCTTTGAAAACCGTAGCTTGGCATTGCATGTTATTACTGAGGTTATGATCTACCAAAACCCCATATCCTTCTCCACCATTTATTCATTGTAAAATCCAATAATAATCATCTGTATTTTATATTATTATACATGATCATATTTTCCTTATGAAATGTATTATATCTCTGTCTATGAGAACTGTTTCTTTAGACTTTTCTATATTGAATGTAATAAAAAGAGATTATTCCTGAACTCAGCATGTTGTCAATTCTTTCATGGGGAACACAGGAGCTGTCACAGTGATATTGGCCTCTGTAGACTATGTGGAGTATTATGGGTGACATAGGGAAGCTAGACAGATATATGGGTTCACACAGTCTGTATAAAAAGTGGTTTGAGATACTAAGCTTAACATTGTATACATATATACAGTATTATACAGTAGTACACCCCTCACATTTTTGTAAATATTTTATTATATCTTTTCATGTGACAACACTGAAAAAAATGACACTTTGCTACAATGTAAAGTAGTGAGTGTACAGCTTGTATAACAGTGTAAACTTGCTGTCCCCTCAAAATAACTCAACACACGGCCATTAATGTCTAAACCGCTGGCAACAAAAGTGAGTACACCCCTAAGTGAAAATGTCCAAATTGGCCCCAATTAGCCATTTTCCCTCCTCGGTGTCATGTGACTCATTAGTGTTACAAGGTCTCAGGTGTGAATAGGGAGCAGGTGTGTTAAATTTGGGGTTATCGTTCTCACTCTCTCATACTGGTCACTGGAAATTCAACATAGCACCTCATGGCAAAGAACTCTGAAGATCTGAAAAAAAAGAAAAAAAAGAATTGTTGCTCTACATTGAAAGGAATTATACACCTTGATGACCACCCTGGTCTATGCAGGCAGATCACCGGGACCCTCGGATCCGTGAGAGACCAAATGAGACATGGGAAACAGGCTTGAGTGTGTGTTCATAAGAGCTCTGTCTTTATTGAATACAACAGTAGTATATATATCAGTAAAAATACATGTCTAAGGGTTATTCAAACTTTAAACTCATTACTTTTGTATCAAGAGTTAGGCTGCTTGACTAGATAACAAGAAATAGCTGATGACTAGGGATGAGCTTTATGTTCGGGTTGAACATGAGTTTGACATGAACATTGGCTGTTCGCCCGTTCGCAGAATAGCGAACAGTTTGGGGTGTTCGAGGCAAATTCGAAAGCCGCGGAACACCCTTTAAAAGTCTGAGAGATATCAAAAGTGCTCATTTTAAAGGTTAATATGCAAGCTATTGTCATAAAAAGTGTTTGGGGACCCGGGTCCTGCCCCAGGGGACATGTATCAATGGAAAAAAAAGTTTTAAAAAGGCAGTTTTTTTGGCAGCAGTAATTTTAAGTGAAACAATGAAAGTGAAATATTCCTTTAAATTTCGTACCTGATGGGTGTCTATAGTATGCCTGTAAAGTAGCACGTTTCCCATGTTTAGAACAGTCCCTGCACAAAATGACATTTCTAAAGGAAAAAAAAAAGTAATTTAAAACTACTCGTGGCTGTAATGAATTGTCTGGTCTCAGCAATACAGCTAAAAGTCATTGAAAAAAACAGCATGGGATCCCTCCCAGTCCATTACCAGGCCATTACCAGGTGTTTTTTTGACACTTTTTTGTGAATTGGTAGGGGTACCAATTCACACGGGGGGGGCGGGATCTGGGGTTCCCCTTGTTAAAGGGGGCTTCCAGATTCCGATAAGCCCCCCGCCCGCAGACCCCACAACCACCGGGGAAAGGTTGTGGGGATGAGGCCCTTCTCCCCATCAACATGGGGACAAGGTGCTTTGGGGGCTACCCTAAAGCACCCTCCCAATGTTGAGGACATGTGGCCTGGTACGGTTCAGGAGGGGGGGCGCTCTCTTGTCCCCCCCCCTTTTCCTGCAGCCTGCCAGGTTGCGTGCTCGGATAAGGGTCTGGTATGGATTTTAGGGGGGACCCCACGCCATTTTTTTTTAGTTTTGGCGCAGAATTCCCCTTAATATCTATACCAGACCTGAAGGGCCTAGTGTGGAATTTAGGGGACCCCCACACATTTTTTTTTTTACATTTTGTGGGGGAATCCCATGCCATTTTTATCAATGAACTTTTATGTGTATTGCCGGACCGATAATTCATTATAGCCGGCGCTAGCGATAGTAGTTTTACAGTAGTTAGTAGTGATAGTAGCGATAGTAGTTTTACATGACTTTTTTCCTTTAGAAATGTCATTTTGCTGTCAGACTGTTCTAAACACAGGAAACATGCGCCCCTTTACAGGCATACTATAGACACCCCCCAGGTACGAAATTCAAAGGAATATTTCAGCTTTATTGTTTCACTTTAAGCATTATTAAAATCACTGCTCCCGAAAAAACGGCCGTTTCTAAAAAAATTTTTGCATTGATTCATGACCCCTGGGGCAGGACACAGGTCCCCAAACACTTTTTATGACAATAACTTGTATTTAACCTTTAAAATTAGCACTTTTGATTATTCATGTTCGTGTCCCATAGACTTTAATGGTGTTCTCACAAATTTTTTGCCTGTTTGCATGATCGCATGTTCTGGATGCTAACCGAACCGGGGGGGGGGGGTGTTCGGCTCATCCCTAGTCCTTAGTCTGCTTGTCTTCAGCAAACTTCAGGCTTTCTTGTGCATCATCTTTAGAAGAGGCTTCCTTCTGGGATGACAGCCATGCAGACCAATTTCATGCAGCGTATGGTCTGAGCACTGACAGGCTGACCCCCCACCCCTTCAACTTCTGCAGCAATGCTGGCAGCACTCATACATCTATTTCCTCCCAAAGACAACCTCTGGATCAACTCAACTTCTTTGGTTGACCATGGTGAGGCCTGTTCTGAGTGGAATCTGTTCTCTTAAACCGCTGTATGGTCTTGGCCACCGTGCTGCAGCTCAGTTTCAGGGTCTTGGCAATCTTCTTATAGCCTAGGCCATCTTTATGAAGAGCAACAATTCTATTTGTCAGATCCTCAGAGAGTTCGTTGCCATGAGGTGCCATGTTGAACTTCCAGTGACCAGTATGAGAGAGTGAGAGCGATAACACCAAATTTAACACACCTGCTCCCCATTCACACCTGAGACCTTGTAACACTAATGAGTCACATGACATCGGGGAGGAAAAATGGCTAATTGGGCCCAATTTGGACATTTTCACTTACGGGTGTACTCACTTTTGTTGCCAGCAGTTTAGATATTAATATGGCTGTTGGGTTATTTTGAGGGGACAGCAAATTTACACTGTTATACAAGCTGTACACTCACTACTTTACATTGGAGCAAAGTGTCATTTCTTCAGTGTTGTCACATGAAAAGATGGAATAAAATATTTACAAAAATGTGAGGGGTGTACTCACTTTTGTGAGATACTGTGAGATACACACACACATATATATATATATATATATATATATATATATATATATATATATATATATATATATATATATATATATATATATATATATATATATATATATATATATATATATATATATAAATTATATATATACACACACACACACACACACACACACACACACACACACACTAGACACACACACACACACATATTGTAGGGGATCAGACTCAATGCAGGGACAAACTCACAGGGGGTTATTTACGAAAGGCAAATCCACTTTGCACTAAAAGTGCAAACTACAAGTGCAAAGTGCACTTGAAAGTGCACTTTGAAGTGCAGTCGCTGTAAATCTGAGGGGTAGATCTGAAATGAGGGGAAGCTCTGCTGATTTTATCATCCAATCATGTGCAAGCTAAAATTCTGTTTTTTATTTTCCTTGCATGTCCCCCTCGGATCTACAGCAACTTCACTTTCAGTGCAATTTCAAGTGCACTTTGCACTTGTAGTTTTCACTTATAGTGCAAAGTGGATTAGCCTTTCGTAAATAACCCCCACAGTGTATTTGGGAAAACATGTTTAATCCACAGGATATTCCCAAACAGAAGAAAAGGGCACCTTGCCATTAATCAAACAAAAATAATTTTCTGCTCTACCGAGCCTTACTGTGTCCGTAGTCTGACCAGTCTTTGATTTTGTAGTAAGTGTCCTTACAAACGCAAATACTTTGTATCCAAAGTCAGGGAATAAGCAGCCATGCTCCTAGTTGCCCCCTCACAGGGAGACACACTCTTTCTCCGAGAGCTAGGTCCAGCTGCCTTAATCAAGACCTGAAAAGAAAAACATTAAACTGTGATCCATGGACTTGGGAGTCTGTCCCACGCAGATCTCTATCAGACTCCCAATAAAACCAGCCCCAAAATGGACTTTACCAATACAGGGTAAAGAACTATCCTTCTTTACCCTGAAGTCTTTGCTGGTATTATCTTAGATTGCAAATCTAAGAATCCGTGGAGGAACATATATCCCATCAATCACTTTTACAAAAATGTTAACCTGTTTCACAGGTACCCCACTACATATCCCCCCCCTTCTGCTTAAACTCGT
This sequence comes from Lithobates clamitans, assembly GCA_037952925.1. Lineage (NCBI taxonomy): Eukaryota > Metazoa > Chordata > Amphibia > Anura > Ranidae > Lithobates > Lithobates clamitans. Next base: position 323,974 of record JBBGZY010001779.1, read on the forward strand.
CAAACAGACTGTAAACTCTGTAGAGAGCATCTGCATTAGCTTGTTGGCTACCTGGTCTATGTTCTACAAGAAATTTAAAATTCTGTAGAGCCAAAAACCATCTGGTAACTCTTGCATTTTCTCCTTATTTTTAGCCATCCATTTGAGAGGGGCATGGTCAGTAGGGATAGGCGAACGGTTCAGCCCGAGCATAAGTTCGGACCAAACTTTGGTTGTTCAGATGTTCTGCAGAACACTGAACAATATGCATTGTTCGGGGCAAATTGGGTCCCCCTCAAAATCCATACCAGACCCTTATCCGAGCACGCAACCTGGCAGGCCGCAGGAAAATAGGGGCAGGGGGGGGACGAGAGAGCGCCCCCCCTGAACCATACCAGGCCACATGCCCTCAAAATGGAAAGGGTGCTTTGGAGTAGCCAAGACCCTTTAATAAAAAGACATTTTTATTTTTTAATAAAGGACTTGTCCCAAGCAGTGTCTTGTCTTTTGTACCATTTTGACACTTTTTGCTAAATGGTAGGGATACATTTGTACCCCGTTACCATTTCACACAGGGGGGGGCGGGATCTGGGGGTCCCCTTGTTAAAGCGGGCTTCCAGGTTCCGATAAGTCCCCCACCCGCAGACTCCACAACCACCGGGGAAGGGTTGTGGGGATGAGACCCTTGTCCCCAAAGCACCCTACCCATGTTGAGGGCATGTGGCCTGGTATGGTTCAGGAGGAGGGGCGCTCTTTCCTGCGGCCTGCCAGGTTGTGTCCTTGGATAAGGGTCTGGTATGGATTTTTAGGGGGACCCCCACGCCATTTTTTTTTCTAATATTGGCGTGGGGTTCCCCTTAAAACCCATACCAGACCTGAAGGGTCTGGTATGGAATTTGGGGGGACCCCCACGCATTTTTTTTTTTTTTTTTAATTTTGGTTCGGGCTTCCCCTTAATATTCATACCAGACCCAAAGGGCCTGGTAATGGACTGGGGGGATCCCGTGCCGTTTTTTTCAATGACTTTTATCTGTACCGCCGAGACACGACAATTCATTATAGCTGTGAGTACTTTTAAAATTACTTTTTTTTCTTTAGAAATGTCATTTTGTGCAGGGACTGTTCTAAACACAGGAAAAATGCGCCACTTTACAGGCATACTATAGACACCCCCACCAGGTACGAAATTTAAAGGAATATTTCAGCTTTGTTTCACTTTAAGCATTATTAAAATCACTGCTCCTGAAAAAACGTCTGTTCCTAAAACTTTTTTTTGCATTGATACATATCCCCTGGGGCAGGACCCGGGTCCCCAAACACTTTTTATGACAATACCTTGCATATAAGCCTTTAAAATTAGCACTTTTGATTATTCATGTTCGTGCCCCACAGACTTTAACGGTATTCGTGTGTTCTGCTGAATTTTTTGCCTGTTCGGTATGTTCTGGTGCGAACTGAACCGGGGGGTGTTCGGCCCATCCCTAATGGTCAGTTAGGAGCTTAAACTGTCACCCTAACTTATAATATTTTAAACTTTTAAGAGCCCATTTGATGGCTAGACATTCCCTTTCTACAATGGCATATCTTTTTTTTAGCAGGGATCAATTTTCTGCTTAAGAATGCTATGGGGTGTTCCTCCCCATTCACCACTTGGGACAACACTGCACCTAATCCCACGTCTGAAGCATCCGTCTGCACTACAAATTCCTGTGTGAAATATGGGGTGATTAAGACAGGGCTATTACACAGGGCTGTCTTTAGGTTCTGGAAAGTTTTCTAAGCTTCTGGGGACAAAGTTACCCCTGTGGACTTCCCCCCTTGTTAAGATCTGTAAGGGGAGCCAATGTAGCAAAATTGGGGACAAACCTTCTGTAGTAGACTACTAACCCCAAAAAAGCCCTGACCTGTTTTTTATTAAAGGGGTCTTGGCCAACTTTGGATTGCCTGGATTTTTGTGACTTGAGGTTTAACTACCCCCCTGCCAATAATGTACCCTAAATACCGGGCCTCCTCTAATCCCACAGCACACTTTTTAGGATTGGCTGTCAGACCCTCACAACGGAGGGCGTTAACAACAGCCTGCACTTTAGGTAAGTGGCTTTCCCAGTCTGCACTAAAAATTACCACGTCATCTAAATATGCAGATGCATAGGCTTGGTGGGTTTTAAGGATGCGATCCATCATCCGCTGAAAAGTGGCCGGGGCCCCATGTAGGCCAAATGGCATCCTCTTATACTGCCAGATCCTTTCAGGAGTAGAAAAGGCTTTCTTCTCTTTCGCACGTTCTGCAAGTGGTATTTGCCAATACCCCTTCCTAAGGTCCAGAGTGGTGATATATCGAGCATTTCCTAAACGCTCAATTAGCTCATCCACCCTGGGCATAGGATAAGCATCAAATTTTGACACCTCATTCAGCTTTCGGAAGTCATTACAAAATTGGATGCTTCCATCTGGCTTGGGAATAAGGACGATTGGACTGCACCACTCACTATGGGATTCTTCTATTACATCAAGCTCCAACATCCTCCTTATTTCTTCTGAGACTACTTGGCGCCGGGCTTCTGGGATGCGATAAGGTTTTAAGTTAACTTTCACCCCTGGCCTGGTCACAATATCATGCCTTATTACTGAAGTTAGCCCTGGAAGATCAGAGAAGAACTCCCTATTTCTTAGTAGAAATTCCTTGGTCTCTTGTTTCTGGCTTACGGACAGGGCCTCAGCGATCTCTACCCCAGGCACGGTAGAAGGACCTGCGGTAGTCATCACCAAGGGTGCGTGGACCACAAGGGATTCTCTGTCTTTCCAGGGCTTCAATAGATTGACATGATAGATTTGGTAGTGCTTCCTTTTGCCAGGCTGATGTACTCTATACATCGCAAGAAATTTGTTTTCCACCGTAGGTACCAGCACAAGAACTCACCGGGGTTAAAGGTTCAGATCTTGGCTGAACGGTTATAGACTCTAGCCTGAGCCTGCTGAGCCTGTTACAAATGGAATTTAACAAGGGGCATGACTTTTCCAATCCAGTCTTGCATTTGAGCAATATGTTCCACTACACTTTTGAGTGGGGTTGCCTCTTGTTACCAGGTCTCTTTTGCTATATCTAATAGGCCTCTCAGATGTCAGTCATACAGCAACTCGAAAGGGAAAAAGCCGGTGGAGGCTTGGGGTACCTCCCGTATAGCAAACATGAGATAGGCCATATCTGTATGGATGTCACACCACTTCCTCAAACTCAACTTGTCAAAAACCGAGCTTATAATATTTCCTCACCCACGTGCCTCTTCCCCTGACTTGTCTGTCAAGAGCAATGGCACAACCATCCACCCATCCCCACATGTCAGGGTGCTAGGTGTTATCCTGGATTCTGAACTCTCCTTTCGGCCCCACATCCAATCACATTCCAAAGCTTGCCGCTTCAACTTCCGCAACATCTCTAAACTACGTCCCTTCTAACCAATGAAACCACAAAGCTCCTGATTCACTCCCTGGTTATCTCTCGGCTCGACTACTGCAACTCCCTCCTCATTGGCTTACCTTTAAATAGATTATCCCCCCTTCAGTCTATCATGAATGCTGCTGCCAGACACATCCACCTTACAAACCGTTCAGTGTATGCTACCCCTCTCTGCCAATCCCTCCATTGGCTGCCACTCGCCCAATGAATTAAATTCAAAATACTAACAATAAGTTACAAAGCCATCCACAACTCTGCCCCCAGCTACATCACTAGCCTAGTCTCAAAATACCAACCTAATCGCCCACTTCGTTCCTCCCAAGACCTCCTGCTCTCTAGTTCCCTCATCACCTCCTCCCATATCCGCCTCCAGGACTTCTCCCGGGCCTCGCCCATCCTGTGGAATTCCCTACCCCAATATGTCAGACTGTCTCCAAATGTATCCACTTTTAGGCGATTCCTGAAAACGTTTCTCTTCAGAGAAGCCTATCCTGCCTCCATCTAACAACTGCACTATTTTCTCCAATAGCTCATCACCCACAGCTATTACCCTTTTGTATAACATGACCCTCCCTCCTAGATTGTAAGCTCTAACGAGCAGGGCTCTCTGATTGAATTGTATTGTATTGTAATTGTACTGTCTGCCCTAATGTTGTAAAGCGTTGCGTAAACTGTCAGCGCTATATAAATCCTGTATAATAATAAATAATAAAAGGGCAAGAGGCAGTTCCAGTCCCTACCATCTGCTGCTACCACTCGTTTTAACATTCCTTTCAGTGTTTTGTGGAACTTTTCCACTAGACCATCTGTCTGTGGGTGGTACACAGAAGTGCGTAAGTGATTAATTTAAAACAATTTACACTTCGACAAAGCTCTTTAGCAATACTTTTAGCTGATGGGTTCCTTAACGGGATTGCCTCTGGGTACCGGGTGGCATAGTCCAAGACAATCAGGATATACTGGTGCCCCCTAGTGGACTTAATCAAGGAACCTACGATATCCATGGCAATCCTGTCAAAAGGCACCTCAATGATGGGTAAAGGTACCAATGGACTCCGGAAATGTGAGACTAGAGCAGTGAGCTGACAAACTGGGCAAGATTCACGGTACAATTTTACCTCTTTGTGTAAGCCTGGCCAATAAAACCGTTTCAATATTCTCTCCTTAGTTTTATCCACCCCCAGATGTCCCCCAAAAACATGAGAATGTGCCAGGTCTAGCAACTTGCGTCTATGAGGTTGAGGTACTAGCAACTGTTCCAGTCTCTCTCCTCATATTTCATCAACTTGGTAAAACAGGTAATTTTCTATAGCAAAATGGGGGAATAGAGCCTCCTCCCCTGGCTCTTGGGGTACCCCATTTACCACTTTTACCTGTTCCCTTGCCCTAGCTAAAGTGGGGTCCCTAAGCTGGGCCCTGTCAAACTTTTCTCGGGTCATGGGTAGGTCCGGTAGGTCTAACTCCAGAGGGCGGTCCTCTGTGTCACCTGCAAGGACCTCCAAGGGAAAATTTGCAGACTCTTTCTCTTCATTCTGCCCCTCCAGCGGTTCCGGGCAGTAGGAATCCATTCCAACTGGGGGCCCTGCTCCCTGTGCCTTTTCCCATAAGTCCCAAAAAAGAGAAGTCTCGTCCGAGGACAGTGTTATTCATGAGATTTGGGACTACTCCAACCTCATGGTCCTTGGTGCCACAGGGAGATTTGATAGACACAATGGCCATGGGGTAGCACTCGGTATCCCCATGAATATAAACAACGCCCATTAGCTGTCGCTGCAACATTTGGGGGTTCACGAGACTGGCATGTGCTAGAGTTACTAGACTGCCAGAATCCAGCAAGGCAGTCAGCTGGCAACCGTCCACATTAATGACACAAATCTGTTTCTCAGTGCTGCCTGGCTGTTGTGGGGTGCCTCCTGGTGAAGCAACAAAAGAGCTTTGCTGAGTCCTACTGTAATCCATAGATTCCTGATTTCACGGACAACTGGCAGCCAGGTGCCCCGGTTCTTGGCAATGCCAGCACACTATAGGACCCCGGTCCTGGCGTTCTCCCTTTGGTGATTGAGTCTCTTCACACCTTGCGACTCAGGAACCTCAATCGCATTTACCACCTTTTTCCCCCCACTTTAGATCGCCTTTTCCCAGGTTGGTGGGCTTCTGTCTCTTGGAGAAGGATTCTTTGGGTACTACCCCCTGAAGAAAATCCTCAGTACACAAGTACCGCTCCATGAGGGCCACCAACTCATTGGCATCTTTAGGATCAGCGCTCCCGGCAAACCACTGTATAGGGGTTGGAAGAACTGTCACAAAGCAGTCCACTACGACTCTTTCCACGATTTGGGCTGGGGTGGCAACCTCTGGCTGTAACCACATCCGTGTGAGGTGAATGAGGTCATACAGTACATATGAGAACTTGCAGGTTGGTCCATCTTAAATTGCCAAGCATGGACGAGCTAAGCTCTCACAGCCATTGTTACGCCAAGGCGGGCCAGAATCTCTATTTTCAGAGTTTTATATTGCCGGGCCTCAGCAGCATTCAGATCAAAATAGGCCTTCTATGGGTCCCCGGTCAAAAAGGGGGCAAGGACCTCAGTCCATTGGTCCTGGGGTAGCCCTTCGCGCTCTGCCACCCTCTCAAAAACTGTGAGGAAAGCCTCCACGTCATCCTCGGCCATCATTTTCTGTAGTGCAGCCTGCACTCGCTTGGGGAATACTGCAACATTGTCCATATGTAGAATCTTGTGAGTAGGGATGAGCTTCGAGTTCGAGTCGAACTCATGTTCGACTCGAACATTGGCTGTTCGCAAGTTCGCCGAACAGCGAACAATTTGGGGTGTTCGCGGCAAATTCGAATGCCGCGGAACACCCTTTAAAAGTCTATGGGAGAAATCAAAAGTGCTAATTTTAAAGGCTAATATGCAAGTTATTGTCATAAAAAGTGTTTGGGGACCTGGGTCCTGCCCCAGGGGACATGGATCAATGCAAAAAAATTTTTTAAAAACGGCCGTTTTTTCAGGAGCAGTGATTTTAATAATGCTTAAAGTCAAACAATAAAAGTGTAATATCCCTTTAAATTTCGTACCTGGGGGGTGTCTATAGTATGCCTGTAAAGGGGCACATGTTTCCTGTGTTTAGAACAGTCTGACAGCAAAATGACATTTTGAAGGAAAAAACTCATTTAAAACTACCGCGGCTATTGAATTGCCGACAATACACATAGAAGTTCATTGATAAAAACGGCATGGGAATTCCCCAAAGGGGAACCCCGAACCAAAATTTAAAAAAAAAAAAAAAAAGACGTAGGAGTCCCCCTAAATTCCATACCAGGCCCTTCAGGTCTGATATGGATATTAAGGGGAACCCCGGCCAAAATTTAAAAAAAAAATGACGTGGGGTTCCCCCTAAATTCCATACCAGACCCTTCAGGTCTGGTATGGATTTTAAGGGGAACCCCGCGCCAAAAAAAAAAAAAACGGCGTGGGGTCCCCCCAAAAATCCATACCAGACCCTTATCCGAGCACGCAACCTGGCAGGCCGCAGGAAAAGAGGGGGGGACGAGAGTGCGGCCCCCCCTCCTGAACCGTACCAGGCCACATGCCCTCAACATTGGGAGGGTGCTTTGGGGTAGCCCCCCAAAACACCTTGTCCTCATGTTGATGAGGACAAGGGCCTCATCCCCACAACCCTGGCCGGTGGTTGTGGGGGTCTGCGGGCAGGGGGCTTATCGGAATCTGGAAGCCCCCTTTAACAAGGGGACCCCCAGATCCCGGCCCCCCCCTGTGTGAAATGGTAAGGGGGTACAAAAGTACCCCTACCATTTCACTAAAAAACTGTCAAAAATGTTAAAAATGACAAGAGACAGTTTTTGACAATTCCTTTATTTAAATACTTCTTCTTTCTTCTATCTTCCTTCATCTTCTGGTTCTTCCTCCGGCGTTCTCGTCCAGCATCTCCTCCGCGGCGTCTTCTATCTTCTTCTCCTCGGGCCGCTCCGCACCCATGGCATGGGGGGAGGCTCCCGCTCTTCTCTTCATCTTCTTCTTCTTTTCTTCTCTTCTTCATTTTCTTCTCCGGGCCGCTCCGCACCCATACTGGCATGGAGGGAGGCCCCCGCTGTGTGACGGCGCTCCTCGTCTGACAGTTCTTAAATAACGGGGGCGGGGCCACCCGGTGACCCCGCCCGCCTCTGACGCACTGTGACTTGACGGGACTTCCCTGTGGCATTCCCCGTGACGTCACAGGGAAGTCCCGTCAAGTCACCGTGCGTCAGAGGGGGGCGGGGTCACCGGGTGGCCCCGCCCCCCGTTATTTAAGAACTGTCAGACGAGGAGCGCCGTCACACAGCAGGAGCCTCCCTCCATGCCAGCATGGGTGCGGAGCGGCCCGGAGAAGAAAATGAAGAAGAGAAGAAGAAGAGAAGAAAAGAAGAAAAGAAGAAAAGAAGAAGAAGAAGAAGAAGATGGAGAAGAGCGGGAGCCTCCCCCCATGCCATGAGTGCGGAGCGGCCCGAGGAGAAGAAGATAGAAGACGCCGCGGAGGAAATGCTGGACGAGAACGCCGGAGGAAGAACCAGAAGATGAAGGAAGATAGAAGAAAGAAGAAGTATTTAAATAAAGGAATTGTCAAAAACTGTCTCTTGTCATTTTTAACATTTTTGACAGTTTTTTAGTGAAATGGTAGGGGTACTTTTGTACCCCCTTACCATTTCACACAGGGGGGGGGCCGGGATCTGGGGGTCCCCTTGTTAAAGGGGGCTTCCAGATTCTGATAAGCCCCCCGCCCGCAGACCCCCACAACCACCGGCCAGGGTTGTGGGGATGAGGCCCTTGTCCTCATCAACATGGGGACAAGGTGTTTTGGGGAGCTACCCCAAAGCACCCTCCCAATGTTGAGGGCATGTGGCCTGGTACGGTTCAGGGGGGGGGCGCACTCTCGTCCCCCCCTCTTTTCCTGTGGCCTGCCAGATTGCGTGCTCGGATAAGGGTCTGGTATGGATTTTTGGGGGGACCCCACGCCGTTTTTTTTTTGGCGCGGGGTTCCCCTTAAAATCCATACCAGACCTGAAGGGTCTGGTATGGAATTTAGGGGGAACCCCACGTCATTTTTTTTTTAAATTTTGGCCGGGGTTCCCCTTAATATCCATATCAGACCTGAAGGGCCTGGTATGGAATTTAGGGGGACTCCTACGTCTTTTTTTTTTTTTTAATTTTGGTTCGGGGTTCCCCTTTGGGGAATTCCCATGCCGTTTTTATCAATGAACTTCTATGTGTATTGTCGGCAATGCAATAGCCGCGGTAGTTTTAAATGAGTTTTTTCCTTCAAAATGTCATTTTGCTGTCAGACTGTTCTAAACACAGGAAACATGTGCCCCTTTACAGGCATACTATAGACACCCCCCAGGTACGAAATTTAAAGGGATATTACACTTTTATTGTTTGACTTTAAGCATTATTAAAATCACTGCTCCTGAAAATACGGCCGTTTTTAAAAAAAAATTTTGCATTGATCCATGTCCCCTGGGGCAGGACCCAGGTCCCCAAACACTTTTTATGACAAAAACTTGCATATTAGCCTTTAAAATTAGCACTTTTGATTATTCATGTTCGTGTCCCATAGACTTTAACGGTGTTCGCGTGTTCGAACAAACTTTTTTCCTGTTCGCATGTTCTGGTGCGAACCGAACAGGGGGGTGTTCGGCTCATCCCTACTTGTGAGCCAGGGACTGCACCTGACTCTGTATGAGCTTATTGAACGCCTTCTGCTCCTGCATGGCCGCTTGGGTAGCAGTTATCAACAAGCGTTTAGTTTCTTGTTGGTCTGTGCGTGCTTGTACCAGCTGTTTAATTATTTCCTCCATTCTCTTAACAGTATACTGGTACCAGTGAATTAAAAAAAAAAAAGTTTCCTTTTTTCTTCTTTTCAAAATCCTGCTGCAAGAGGTACAGTCTCTGGGTCTTGTCCCCGCTTCAAGCCACCAATTGTAGGGGATCAGACTCAGTGCAGGGACAAACTCACAGTGTCTTTAGGAAGACATCATGTTTAATCCACAGGATATTCCCAAACAGAAGAAAAGGGCATCTTGCCATTAATCAAACAAAAATAAAGTTCTGCTCTACTGAGCCTTACTGTGTCTGTAGTCTGACCAGTCCTTGGTTTTGTAGTAAGTGTCTTTACAAACGCAAACACTTTGTATCCAACGTCAGGGAATAAGCAGCCATGCTCCTAGTTGTCTCCTCACATGGAGACACACACTCTCTCCGAGAGCTAGGACCAGCTGCCTTAATCAAGACCTAAAAAGAAAACATTAAACTGCGGTCCATGGACTTGGGAGTCTGTCCCACGCAGATCTCTATCAGACTCCCAATAAAACCTGCCTGGAACGGACTTTACTAATACCGGGTAAAGAACTATCCTTCTTTACCCTGTCTTTGCTGTTATTATCTTAGATTGCAAATTTAAGAATCCATGGAGGAACATATATCCCATCAATCACTTTTCCTAAAATTTTAACCTGTTTCACAGGTACACCGCTACAATATATACAGTTGTACTCATAAGTTTACATACCCTGCCAGAATTTATGATTTCTTGGCCATTTTTCAGAGAATATGGATGATAACACAAAAACATTTATTTCACTCATGGTTAGTGTTTGGCTGAAGCCATTTATTATCAATCAACTGTGTTTACTCTTTTTAAATCATAATGGCAACAGAAACTACCCAAATGACCCTGATGAAAAGTTTACATACCCTGGTGATTTTTCCCTGATAACATGCACACAAAGTTGACACAAAGGGGTTTAAATGGCTATTAAAAGGTAACCATCCTCACCTGTGATCTGTCATGGGGAAAGCAAAAGAATTGTCAAAGGATCTGCGGGAAAATGTAGTTGAACTGTATAAAACAGGAAAGGGATATAAAGAGATATCCAAGGAATTGAGAATGCCAATCAGCAGTGTTCAAACGCTAATCAAGAAGTGGAAAATAAGGGGTTCTGTTGAAACCAAACCACGGTCAGGTAGACCAACTAAAATGTCAGCAACAACTGCAAGGAAAATTGTTCGGGATGCAAATAAAAACCCACAAATAACTTCAGGTGAAATACAGGACTCTCTGAAAACATGTGGTGTGGCTGTTTCAAGATGCACAATAAGGAGGCACTTGAAGAAAGATGGGCTGCATGGTCGAGTCGCCAGAAGAAAGTCATTACTACGCAAATGCCAGAAAGTATCCCGCTTATAATACACCAAACAGCACAGAGACAAGCCCCAAACCTTCCGGCACAAAGTCATTTGGAGTGATGAGACCAAAATTGAGCTTTTTAGTACACAACCATAAACGCTTAATTTGGAGAGGAGTCAACAAGGCCTACGATGAAAGGTACGGAGGTGGATCGCTGATGTTTTGGGGATGTGTGAGCTACAAAGGCACAGGAAATTTGGTCAAAATTGATGTTGAGATGTATGCAGTATGTTATCAAAAAATACTGGAGGAACATTTGCATTCATCAGCCAGGAAGCTGCGCATGGGACGTACTTGGACATTCCAACATGACAATAATCCAAAACACAAGGCCAAGTTGACCTGCCATTGGTTACAGCAGAATAAAGTGAAGGTTCTGGAGTGGCCATCTCAGTCTCCTGACCTCAATACCATTGAGCCACTCTGGGGAGATCTCAAACGTGCAGTTCATGCAAGACTGCCCAAGAATTTACAGGAACTGGAGGCTTTTTGCCAAGAGGAATGGGCAGCTTTACCATCTGAGAAGATAAAGAGCCTCATCCACAAATACCACAAAAGACTTCTAACTGTCATTGCTGACAGCTGAGGGGGCAATACATGGTATTAAGACCTGGGGTATGTAAACTTTTGATCAGGGTCATTTGGGTAGTTTATGTTGCCATTATAACTTAAAAAGAGTAAACACAGTTGATTGATAATAAATGGCTTCAGCCAAACACTAAGCATGAATGAAAAGAAAAGTTTTTGTGTTATCATTCATATTCTCTGAAGAATGACCAAGAAATCATACATTTTGCCAGGGTATGTAAACGTATGAGCACAACTGTGTATATATATATATATATATATATATATATATATATATATATATATATATATATAATATATAATATAATGTGTGATCCGGTGAAAAGGTGCCGCCCTGTAGCAGTAAGGGCTAGTTTACACTTGCTATAAAACGTGGCTTCGTAAACGCTTTGTTAAAACTTTCTGAGCGTCAGTCAAACTTTTGCTTGGTGCTTCGATGAGTCTTTGGTGGAGCTTCGATAGCTTCAATGGGGCTTCGGTGAAGCTTTGTGGGGCTTCAAGCAAACTTTGCCATAGACTTCTATGGAGGCTTTGAAGACGCTTTGAAGAGTCACTGAAGCTACATGGGGTATAATTTTTAAAGCGAAGCTGAAGTCGAAGCAAAGCAAAGCAAAAGCAAGGTGTAAACAGGACTGTAAGCTAACCATTTTATTTAGTGACAGGGGCTTTGACTAGCATTCAAAGAGCTTTAACAAAGCCTGTCTGAAGCCTTGTTGAAGCCCTGTTGAAGCCGAAGCAAGTGTACATGAGCCCTAAAAAACTGCTATAGGCAGACTTTAAGTGGTTAAAAAAAAAAAACTACTTCCAGCCTGGACCGGAAGTGGGGTAGCTCCAGTCCTCTAAGGCTGTAGAGGCAAACAAAGAGGATCTACTCTTCGATCGCCTATGGGATCAGCCGGTGGAACCGTCAGATCGGTCTTCGGGCAAACCTGCGGAAACGGTAAGCCCGAGAGACGTGACTCATGAGAAAGCCAGCTGCCGGCTGTAAAAAATGATACCGGGGTTATGGCTATTAGCTTTAGCCATAACTCTGGTAAACCACTTCAAAGCCGCAATGTACAGCAGTGCTGTATTTTGGCCTAGGCCAACAAGGCCCAGGCCTAGGGCGGCACTTTGTGGGGGGGAGCGGCAGCCGCGCCCCCCCGCGCGAAAAAAGCCCCCCCTCTGCCTCCCGAGTCAGTCCATTGCTTTGCTGGCCGAGCGTCTCTCATATGGAGCACACACAGCGTGTGCTCACAGTTCCCCCCTCCCCTTCCCCTCTGCACAGACGGAGAGAGAACTTGTCAGCTCCTCCGATGTTGTGATTCCAGGGTCGGATTGTGTCTTCAGTGAGCAGACTCAGCTACAGTCTGTATATCCTGGAGGGTGAGAATAAAATCCCCATCCTCTTCACTGTCTCACACAGGGCTTATCTGTGCTTTGACTTTGTTTCTCCTATCTCCCTGTTATCTGAAATACAGACTCTCTGATAATTAATCCTTTGTGTCCTTGCTGTGCTTTACTACTCTGCTTTAATGGACACATGTACACTGCTGCTTACATATATGGTTAACTCTTTACAGCTCGAAATCTGCAGGCTGGTGCTTCTGGAATCAATGGCATTTAACACCTTAGTGTCTGCTGTATATGTGGTTAACCTTTCATAGCCCATTGTATCTCTAAGCCCCGGTTCACATTGATGCTACTTTGAAATCACGCTATTTCACTTGAAGTAGCGCGATTTCAAAGTAGCAAGGTCAGCGTGATTTCAGGTGCTACTTGATAGACATTTGTGTGTCTTCATTCACAGATGTCTATTGAAGTCGCACCTGAAATCGGCAAAAGTAGTACAGAAACTACTTTTGCAAATTGGTGCGACGCTGCAAAATCAGTGTCGCACCGATTGGAACAGTGCCATTGCCTCCAATAGCCTGCAACTTTTCATGCGATTTGATCTCTCAAATCGCATGACAAATTGCCCCAATGTGAACCTAGGCTTAGGCTCAGTTCACACTGGCTTTGATGGGCACTGATGAGGCTGAACTGATGGGCACTGACGAGGCTGCACTGATGAGCACTGATGAGGCTGCTTTGATGGGCACTGATGAGGCTGCATTGATGGGCACTGATGAGGCTGCACTGCTGAGCACTGATGAGACAGCTTTGATGGGCACTGATGAGGCAGCTTTGATGGGCACCGATGAGGCAGCTTTGATGGGCACCGATGAGGCTGCTTTGATGGGCACCGATGAGGCTGCTTTGATGGGCACCGATGAGGCTGCATTGATGGGCACTGATGAGGCTGCTTTGATGGGCACCGATAAGGCTGCTTTGATGGGCACTGATGAGGCTGCATTGATGGGCACTGATGAGGCTGCTTTGATGGGCACTGACGAGGCTGCTTTGATGGGCACTGACGAGGCTGCTTTGATGGGCACCAATGAGGCTGCTTTAATGGGCAACGATGAGGCTGCTTTGATGGGCACTGATGAGGCTGCACTTGGTACCCACTTTTAACCACTTCAATACCGGGCACTTTCACCCCCCTCCTTCCCAGACCAATTTTTACTGTACTCAAATTACATTTTTTACACACAAATAAAGCTTTTCTTTGGTGGTATTTAATCACCGCTGGGATTTTTATTTTGCAAATAAGTATTTTCTTTTGATAAATTTTGACCAAAAATTATGCTGCTACATTTCTTTGGTAAAAATACCCCAAATCAGTGTTTATTTGGTGTTGGCAGTGATGGGGGACAGACAGATGTTTTATGGGGACACAGACATGTGTATGGGGACAGGGCTGACAGTGGTGCTTGGTGTACTGTTTGTGGGGTGATCTGTAACAGCTCTCTGTGTAAAATCATTCTCGCACAGAGAGCTGTCACAGATCTGTAGTCCCTCCCCCCCCCTGCACTGAGCTTGGCTGGGAGAACTGTCCCAGAGACATGCGTCTCTGTTTACATTGTGATGGCTGTGATTGGACACAGCCGTCACGTGATCGGGAGGGCCGATCACAGCGCCCATATCCAGATCTCTGCTCAGCTGGATTCTGTGATCATAATGATCACAGGACCAAGCCGCAGCGTGCCTTGTGGCCGTGCTGCGAGCACTCGCTCTGAAGAACATTCCTGAACGTCCACTCAGGAGAAGGAAATGACCACCCGGCCGTTTATGTGCAGTGGCCGGGTGGGAGGTGGTTAATGTACAGAGAGAAAGAGGTGGAGCTCTAAAAAGAAAAGGTGGGGCCTAAAGAGGAAAGGGTGTGGTTTACAGATGACAGGGCGGGTCTTAAACAGGAAGGGGCTTGGCATTGACAGGAAAGGGTGGGTCGTATTTAAATTAGGGGGTGCACAAGTTTAGTCAGGCCTAGGGCAGCACAAAACCTAAATACACCTCTGATGTACAGTATATATACTGTATATATTACATTCATTTTATAAAGCCCCTACAATGTGTAATGTTCCATTTTAAAAAAATCACATTCTTTTTTATACATTTTATGTTATTTCTATGAGAGGATTAAGGTTTTCACACAAATAACATTATTTGAATGGAATTTATCATCAGCATTCTCACATTTGACACAAACTCAGAAAAATTTCAGAAACCACATGAAGATTTCCTGTCCCGGGGTCACCACAACTCACAATGAAGTGAAAGCTCTTCACAAACACACAGAAACAAGCACAAAATAAGAGACCACAAGAAATCTTCAGGTTCAGGCACAGGCAAGATAAAGTGCTGGAATTTCCTGTTATGGCAATAATATAGAGAAATCTTGAGTTCAGGTACTTAGAACTCAAGCCCCTGAAAGGATCAGTCCACCCAAAACTGCTAAAACTGCTATATCAGTCTTTAATGGATGCTGCAGAGTAAATCCGCCTGATGGTCTTTTCTATCTCGCATCTTTTATTGAGATATCTGCACTAAATTCTTGGTTCTGCATACCTGCTGTGTCCATAAGGGATTATGAGGGGTTCCCAACATCCCTGTGCTGAGTTCCCAAGTCTGTACACCTGCTGTGTCCATTATGAGGGGTTCCCACCATCCCTGTGCTAAGTACCCGGGTCTGTACACCTGCTGTGCCCATTATGAGAGCTTCCCACCATCCCTGTGCTGAGTTCCCAGTCTGTACACCTGCTGTGCCCATTATGAGAGCTTCCCACCATCCCTGTGCTGAGTTCCCAGGTCTGTACACCTGCTGTGCCCATTATGAGAGCTTCCCACCATCCCTGTGCTGAGTTCCCAGGGTTGCCTTCAAAGTTAGTCCATAGTTCCAGTTCCCCAATGCCCATACCCGCACAGTATCCTAAACACATTGTCCCAAACAGAGCATTACTCACCCAGCCAACCTCTGCCTCTCTCGTAGAACATACCCGCCGCTGGGGAGAAGTGCGGACTGGTCCTTCCTCCTGGAGTCCTTTCAGCTGCTGGAGAGAAGTCAGGGTGACTGGGCTCATTCCGTCATGCTGTTGGGGATGTTGGCCAACTGCCCAGCATCCCTGGGGTATACAGGTGGAGACTGAAGTCCCCTCTACTGTTACTAGATGAAAATCCCCCAGTGTTTGCAGAGCAAGGCTGACATCCTCCTGTCCCAATGCCGGACCTTTTTATGGGGTTGGGTCAGTGGAGACCGAAGTCCCATCCACTACCACAGGAATTCCATCTTCTGTTAG
Organism: Lithobates clamitans; assembly: GCA_037952925.1. Lineage (NCBI taxonomy): Eukaryota > Metazoa > Chordata > Amphibia > Anura > Ranidae > Lithobates > Lithobates clamitans. The sequence continues at coordinate 339,898 of JBBGZY010001779.1, forward strand.
CTGAGGGCAGAGGTCAGTAGCACTCTGCCCTGTTGTCAGTGCTTCTGCTGGGGACTCCACATCATCCACTCCAGGTAACCATTGGGACAAGAGGCCGGCCCCCCCATTCCATTCCCTCATCTGGCTGCCGGGATGACATTTCTATGTCACTGTCTCCCAGGTGCATGGATCCTGGCTGTGGAGTGAAGACAATTTCCTCCACACTGTCTGACTGTTGGGAAGGGAAGATGACAACCTCTTCTCCCATCTCCCCCTGGATCCCGATCTGCTGCTCAGGAGTGACTGCCACCATTCACCCTGGGCCTCCCGAACTGCCCCATTTGTGAGGCAGATGTCTTGGACCCTCTGTCCGGTTGCCAGAGCTTCAGCAGTGTTGGTGTCATCATTCTGGGGCACCGTCTGCTGCTGGGATGCCCTTTCTCTGGTACTAACAACAGACTTGGGGAGAACACCCTAAAATTTTGTTTAAATTCAAGATGGCAAAAGGGGGTTTTGGGACTTTAAATGCGATGCATGATACAATGCACCTCCATCCCTAAATCAGAAATAAGAAAGGGGTTTTTGTGACTTTGAGTGAGGCACAAGACACATGGTAGGAGAAATTATAAAATTGGTTAATTGACATGTAAACAAAGCATACCTCATAAACATATGATACATGGTTGAACGTGAGTATTTTTATTTATATACAGAAAAGAAGGATTCATATATATGTATATACACATGCACGCATCTGAAATCGCATAGTATCCCATGGAAGTAATTTGTGTAAAAAGCCAAATGCTTATTGAGTAATGGATACAAATAGGATCTAATATTTTGCCCAGATAGTAAAAAAGAATGTAGGGGCAAGGGGAAACAAGATGTATATCTCCCTGAAATACTTACGTATAAATTGTTCCAAATAAGCACTGCCACATGTCAGGATCTGCGAGGCAAGTCTGTCCCGGGAGCTGAGGGAATGAACCCAAGGAAGAAGCGAGCGCACCAACACACCCCAGGAGCACCCTCCAAACGCAATAGGCAAGGGTGAAAAAATTCCAAATATGTCTGTAGAGTACAGGGGGTCCCCGACTTACGAACATCCGAGTTGCGAACAACTCCTACTTACGAACGGGGCCCGAATGACGTCACTGCTGGCCGAATCTTCCTCTTCTTGCTGGAGTGAGCCTTTCCTCTGTTCCTGGCTTGGCTGCGGGCCCCCTTAGTCATCCTGCCTGCCCATTCACAGGCCTGGCACGGTCCGGTGGCCTGCCAGGCCGCTAAAACTGCCCGCCGTGGCCGAGGCCTTGTCCGGCCTAGTGCGGCCTACGAAGCCTCCAGGATCCCCGGTCTTTCCTGTGCCGCTGCCCCGCCGAGGTGCACCGCGGCCGGCCGGCCGGCCTGCCTGGACTCAGACTTTCACCATCCATCTCCCTGCTGTGCCATACAGTGTACCTCTCGCTGCCGCCATGAAAACAGTGAGGGGAGAGCTGTGCTCAGCTGTGCTCCTGGAATCCTGTTTTGGAGGTGACAGGGTCAATAAAGAGAACCTGTCACCTCCAATTGCTATCACACAGGGAATTGTTTTCTCCTGTGTGATAGCAATAAAGTTAAGTGAAAAAAAATTGATGAAAAATAAGAAATACAGTAATAATTAAATTAATAAAATAAAAAAAGTAATTAAAAAAAGTAAAGAATAAGAAAAATATTAAAAATAAGAAAATTATACAAAAATAAAAAAAAAGTAAAAGACAAGCTACAAATAAATAAAAATAAAAAAAAGTGATAAAGTAAAAAAATAAGAGAAACAAAACATATTTGAACTAACCATGCCGCCCCTGCCATCCGGTTGCCTTTCTCTGTTGATTTGGGTTTACATCCTGTCTCTGAGACTAGATTTGCACTTAAAAAAGGTACTGTTCCGACTTACAAACAAATTCGACTTAAGAACAAACCTAAAGTCCCTATCTTGTTCATAACCCGGGGACCCCCTGTAAATGATATTGGACCAATATGTGAGAAATGTTACCAGTATATACATACAGAGGGTATTGTTACGAAAAGTTTACGAACCTAACGAAAATTCCTATTTCGTACGAATCCCAATTCAATTTCGGGCACGAATTATGAATTACGAATTAATTTCAATACGAAACGGAATGAAACTAAACAAATTTATTGACAGCGCACATGTCTAGTATGTATCTGAAAATTGATCAATTCTGTCATGTACTGACATTTCTTGAGGCCTGAAAACACCAGGACAGTAAAAAATATTCCCCAAATGACCCCTTTTTGGAAAGTAGACAGTCCAAGGTATTTAGTAAGAGGCATGGCGAGCTTTTTGAAGTTTGCGATGTATACTAGCCCATTATGCTTTTACTTTGCAGGGGATAAAAGAGGAAGTAAAAACCCATCAGGGTTTCCTCTTTAATATTATGTCCAATGACACCAATGCTGGGGGTTATTATTACATCCACTGACACCAATGCAGGGGGTTATTATTACATCCAATGACACTAATGCTGGGGGTTATTATTACATCCACTGACACCAATGCTGGGGGGTTATTATTACATCCACTGACACCAATGCTGGGGGGTTATTATTACATCCACTAACACCAGTGCTGGGGGTTATTATTACATCCAATGACACCAATGCTGGGGGTTATTATTACATCCACTGACAGCAATGCAGGGGGTTATTATTACATCCACTGACACCAATGCTGGGGGGTTATTATTACATCCACTGACACCAATGCTGGGGGTTATTATTACATCCACTGACACCAATGCTGGGGGTTATTATTACATCCACTGACACCAATGCTGGGGGTTATTATTACATCCACTGACACCAATTGTAAGAAAAAAAAGATTCATAGCATCGGAAAGCCAGTGCAGATTTGTGCTCGTGCACATTGCACACGTGGTAATTTTTCCAAGCGAAGGGGCAATGTTAGTTATACTGTGCTATATGTCACGCACCAATTAATGAACGAGCGTGCGCGCGGTCGCGAGCACATGCGCATACCAGTTAGCACTTGGTGCCCAGTGGCCTATATAAACTGGTCTATCACTATGAGCAGTTGCTGAGTGGTCTTCAGCTTGCACCTGTGTTCCTTATGCCGCGTACACACGATCAGACATTCCGCAACAAAATCCTGGATTTATTTCCGACGGATGTTGGCTCAAACTTGTCTTGCATACACACGGTCGCACAAATGTTGTCGGAAATTCCAATCGCCAAGAACGCGGTGACGCACAACACGTATGACGAGCAGCTCTTCTGCATGCGTGGAATTTTGTGCATCGGAATTGTGTACACACGATCGGAATTTACGACAACGGATTTTGTTGTGGGAAAATTTGAGATCCAGCTCTCAAATTTTTGTTGTCGGAAATTCCGACAACAAATGTCCGATGGAGCCTACACACGGTCGGAATTTCCGACAACAAGCTTCCATCGAACATTCTGACCGTGTGTACGCGGCATTAGACTTTATCCACTGTACCTGCTTGCCTGTGTATGACCCGGATTTCCTTTGGACTTCGCTTCTGCTCTTGCTCTAGCTCTGTTACCTAACTTCTCCAACCTCAGCCTGTTTCCTGGACTTGTCCTGTCTGCTGACTCTTTATTGCTTTGCCCAGCTGTTGCTGACATTGGCCTGCCTTTTGCACTTGCTTTGCCTACTAATTCTCGTTGCCCAGTTGTTGCGGGGGTATTATTGCGTCTATTGACACCAACGCTGGACGCTATTTTTGCGTCCATTGACACCAATACATAGGGTTATTATTGCATTCACCGACACCCATGCTGGGGGTTATCATTGCATCCATATTCCTGATATGTGGCTGCTGTACAATGTACTTTATACGAGAAAGTATCCTGTTTTCTTTGTATTGCTTCCTTTATGTGAAATCCTTGGTGTTCCTTCCAGTCCCTCTGCTTTCCTAATATATTTCTTAAAGGTGGACAGGGTAGGGGCTGATCGAACATACTGGGGCAGGGAGTTCCAGAGGATGGGAGAGGCTCTGGAGAAGTCCTGAAGGCGAGCATGGGAGGTGGTAACAAGGGAGCTAGAGAGCAGGAGGTCCTGGGAGGAGCGGAGGGGACGATTTGGGCGATATCTGCAGATAAGGTTGGTGATGTAGAGGGGGGCGATGTTGTGAATGGCCTTGTAGGTTATGGTTAGCATTTTGAATTTTACGTGGTGGGGTAGGGGAAGCCAGTGAAGGGATTAGCAGAGAGGAGCAGCAGTCATGGATTGGTTAGTGAGGTGTATTAGTCTAGCAGCAGAATTCATAATAGACTGAAGGGGGGGATAGCCTGCTTAAAGGTAGGCCATTAAGGAGAGAGTTGCAGTAGTCAAGGCGGGAAATAATCAAGGAGTGAATAAGTTGCTTTGTGGTGTCATTAGTCAGGAAGGGTCGAATTCTGGAGATGTTGCGGAGGTTAAGGCGGCAGGATTTAGCCAGTGATTGGATGTGGGGGCTGAAGGAGAGGTCAGAGTCAAGGATTACACAAAGCACCCTGGCATGTGTGGAGGGACCAATGGTTGTGTTGTTGATATTAATGGTGAAGTCACAGGGGGGGACCGTGAAGGAGGAAATATAACAAACTCAGTTTTAGAAAGATTGAGTTTGAGGAAGTGATGTGACATCCATATCAATATGTCATTTAGTAAGTTTGAGATCCATGAGGAGATGGAGGGGGTGAGTTGAGGAGTGGAGAGATAGATCTGGGTGTCATATATAGGTGTCAGATAGGTAAGTCACATTCCGCTTCACAAGATTCAGCCTGTTCCCCCATGATAATTGGAAGAAACAACTATAAATCCTGGTATAGCAGGACTTTGGCAAGATGCAAACAAAGCTGACATACAGAAAGGTAGAAATCAGGTAGGTCTTAATCAAGTCCACCCTTTCCCTCTAGGAGAGCCGCCACCCTTTCCAACATTTCACCTTGACATCAGAATCATTCAGCCTGGCTTCCCAATTTGACTTACTGTAAACATCAGGGCCAAACTCGATGCCTAATACTTTGACTTTCTGCTGAGGCCTCAGGAAGGTATCCGGAAGTGCAAAGCTCTCACCTCCCTCGCTCATCCAAAAAACTTCACTTTTATCACGGTTGACCTTGGAGCCTGATGCCTCAGAATACTGCTCTATAACTGAGATGACCACCTCCTGTGCCTCCTCTGTCCCAGAGATAAAGACAGAAACGTCATCAGCTTAGGCTACAACCCTCAAGGGCGGCTCACCATTAATGCCCCCTGGCACCCCGCACAACGGTCCGCTCTCTAGCCTTCTGATGAAGGGGTCGATTGCGAAAGCGTATAGCAAAGGGCTCAGGGGACACCCCTGGCACACCCCCGATCCAACCCTGAAGGACCGTCCAATCCAACTGTTAACAAGCATAAAGATCTCTGCCTCTCTGTATAAAGTTTTCAGCCATTCAATAAACCCACCCTCTAGGCCATACTTGTCAAGGAGAAGCCAGAGGTACTCATGATTGACACGATCAAAAGCCTTCGCCCGATCCAATGCCAGCAAATATTTTCCCCAGCCTTCAGCCCTGCAATGTTCCAGAGCCTCCCGGTTAGCTAACACCGCTGATAAAGTGCTTCTGCCCTGGACCGAACAGTGCTGCTGACGAGAAAGCAATCTGTCTGCTACTGAGGACAAGCGCTAGAAAATTATCTTCGCCAGAATCTTTCTATCGATATTGAGAAGGCTAATGGGGCGCCAATGCTGAATCATCGAGGGATCCTTGCCTTTTGACAACAGAATCACAGCAGATGGTCTCATGGAGGGAGGGAGTGAACCCTCCTGCAGACAGCCGTTAAATACTTCCACAAGATAAGATACCAAGCTGGATTTGAAAGTCTTATAAAATTCAGCCGTCAATCCGTCTGGCCCAGGTGTTTTCTTAATAGCTAGACCATCTATAGCTTTGACTACCTCTTCCGGTTTGATTCCCCCTGTCAAACTTGCCAGCGGAATGTTATTTCCTAGACCTGGTGTAGAATCCAGAAAACGCGACATCTTTGCCCGATCTAGGTACTTCCCCCCCAGAAGATCCACATAAAAAGACCTTGAGACCTCCAGGATCCCTGACCTGGATTTCGTCAAAGAACCTGTACCATCCCTTAGCCCAACAACCGTCTTAACTGCTGCGCTGTTTGCAGTTCTGATAAGGGTCGGGCGAGTGATATTTTCTGTAGTCCCTTTCCAGAACCAAAGAAGTGTGCCGGTCATACTGATACTTCCTAAGGAGAAGCTTTACCTCAGAGATTGCCCCTGAATCTCCACTAGGGATGAGCCAAACACCCCCCTGTTCGGTTCGCACCAGAACATGCGAACAGGAAAAAAGTTTGTTCGAACAAGCGAACACCGTTAAAGTCTATGGGACACGAACATGAATAATCAAAAGTGCTCATTTTAAAGGCTTATATGCAAGTTATTGTCAAAAAAAGTGTTTGGGGACCTGGGTCCTGCCCCAGGGGACATGTATCAATGCAAAAAAAAATATGCCTGTAAAGGGGCGCATGTTTCCCGTGTTTAGAAAAGTCTGACAGCAAAATGACATTTCAAAGAAAAAAAGTCATTTAAAACTACTCGCGGCTATTGCATTGCCGGTCCGACAATACACATAAAAGTTCATTGATAAAAATGGCATGGGAATTCCCCACAGGGAAACCCCGACCCAAAATTTAAAAAAAAATGATGTGGGGGTCCCCCTAAATTCCATACCAGACCCTTCAGGAAACCAGGGCCAAAATTTAAAAAAAAAATGACGTGGGGTTCCCCCTAAATTCCATACCAGACCCTTCAGGTCTGGTATGGATTTTAAGGGGAACCCCGCGCCAAAAAAAACAAAAAAAACGGCGTGGGGTCCCCCCAAAAATCCATACCAGACCCTTATCCGAGCACGCAACCTGGCAGGCCGCAGGAAAAGAGGGGGGAAGAGAGTGCGCCCCCCCTCCTGAACCGTACCGGGCCACATGCCCTTAACATTGGGAGGGTGCTTTGGGGTAGCCCCCCAAAACACCTTGTCCCCATGTTGATGAGGACAAGGGCCTCATCCCCACAACTCTGGCCGGTGGAATTCCCCACAGGGGAACCCCGTGCCAAAATTTAACAAAACGGCGTGGGGTCCCCCCAAAAATCCATACCAGACCCTTATACGAGCACGCAACCTGGCAGGCCGCAGGAAAAGAGGGGGGGGGACATGAGAGAGCCCCCCCTCCTGAACCATACCAGGCCACATGCCCTCAACATTGGGAGGGTGCTTTGGGGTAGCCCCCCAAAACACCTTGTCCCCATGTTGATGAGGACAAGGGCCTCATCCCCACAACCACCGGCCAGGGTTGTGGGGATGAGGCCCTTGTCCTCATCAACATGGGGACAAGGTGTTTTGGGGGGCTACCCCAAAGAACCCTCCCAATGTTGAGGGAATGTGGCCTGGTATGGTCTGCGGGCGGGGAGCTTATCGGAATCTGGAAGCCCCCTTTAACAAGGGGACCCCCAGATCCCGGCCCTCCCCCCTGTGTGAAATGGTAAGGGGGTACTTACCCCTACCATTTCACTAAAAAACTGTCAAAAATGTTAAAAATGACAAGAGACAGTTTTTGACAATTCCTTTATTTAAATGCTTCTTCTTTCTTCTATCTTCCTTCATCTTCTTCTTCTGACTCTTCTGGTTCTTCTGGTTCTTCCTCCGGTGTTCTCGTCCAGCATCTCCTCCGCGGGCGTCTTCTATCTTCTTCTCCTCGGGCCGCTCCACACCCATGGCATGGGGGGAGGCTCCCGCTCTTCTCTTCATCTTCTTCTCTTCTTCATCTTCTTCTCCGGGCCGCTCAGCATCCATGCTGGCATAGAGGGAGGTTCCCGCTGTGTGACGCGTCTCCTCTTCTAACAGTTCTTAAGTAACGGGGGGCGTGGCCACCCGATGACCCCACCCCCCTCTGATGCACGGTGACTTGACGGAACCTCCCTGTGACATCACGGGGAATGCCACAGGGAAGTCCCGTCATGTCCCGTGCGTCAGAGGGGGCGGGGTCACCGGGTGGCCCTGCCCCCCGTTATTTAAGAACCGTCAGAAGAGGAGACGTGTCACACAGCGGGAGCCTCCCACCATGCCAGAATGGATGCGGAGTGGCCCGGAGAAGAAGATGAAGAAGAGAAGAAGATGAAGAAGGGAAGAAGATGAAGAAGAGAAGAAGATGAAGATAAGAGCGGGAGCCTCCCCCCGTGCCATGGGTGCGGAGCGGCCCAAGGAGAAGAAGATAGAAGACGCCGCAGAGGAGATGCTGGACGAGAACACCGGAGGAAGAACCAGAACAAGAAGAAGAAGATGAAGGAAGATAGAAGAAAGAAGTAGCATTTAAATAAAGGAATTGTCAAAAACTGCCTCTTGTCATTTTTAACATTTTTGACAGTTTTTTTTAGTGAAATGGTAGGGGTACTTTTGTACCCCCTTACCATTTTACACAGTGGGGGGTGGGATCTGGGGGTCCCCTTGTTAAAGGGGGCTTCCAGATTCCGATAAGCCCCCCGCCCGCAGACCCCCACAACCACCGGCCAGGGTTGTGGGGATGAGGCCCTTGTCCACATCAACATGGGGACAAGGTGTTTTGGGGGGCTACCCCAAAGCACCCTCCCAATGTTGAGGGCATGTAGCCTGGTACGGTTCAGGAGGGGGGGCGCTCTCTCGTCCCCCCCTCTTTTCCTGCGGCCTGCCAGGTTGCGTGCTCAGATAAGGGTCTGGTATGGATTTTTGGGGGGACCCCCACGTCATTTTTTTTGTAATTTTGGCAGGGGTTCCCCTTAATATCCATACCAGACCTGAAGGGCCTGGTATGGAATTTAGGGGGACCCCCACGTCATTTTTTTTTAAAATTTTGGTTCAGGGTTTCCCTGTGGGGAATTCCCATGCCGTTTCTATCAATGAACTTTTATGTGTATTGTCGGACCAGCAATGCAATAGCCGCGAGTAGTTTTAAATGACTTTTTTTCTTTGAAATGTCATTTTGCTGTCAGACTGTTCTAAACACGGGAAACATGCGCCCCTTTACAGGCATACTATAGACACCCCCCAGCTACGAAATTTAAAGGGATATTACACTTTTATTGTTTGACTTTAAGCACTATTAAAATCACTGCTCCTGAAAAAAACGGCAGTTTTTAAAACTATTTTTGCATTGATCCATGTCCCCTGGGGCAGGACCCAGGTCCCCAAACACTTTTTATGACAATAACTTGCATATAAGCCTTTAAAATTAGCACTTTTGATTTCTCCCATAGACTTTTAAAGGGTGTTTAGCGGCATTCGAATTTGCCGCGAACACCCCAAATTGTTCGCTGTTCGGCGAACTTGCGAACAGCCGATGTTCGAGTCAAACATGAGTTTGACTCGAACTCGAAGCTCATCCCTAATCTCCACCATTCGAAACAAGGAGATCAAGTTTTCTCCGCAGCTGCTGGTAGGCAATGTACTCACCAAGCTGTTTCCTTTTTCCTATGGCCTTGAAAAACCCAATAATCCTGGTTTTGCCAAGCTCCCACCACTCCGACTTACTGCTGAAGAAATCCAGGATGGTTACCTGAGCCTGAAAAAAATACCCAAAAGATTGTCTTACCTCCTCGTCATCCAGCAGAGCCGAATTCATCCTCCAAATACCCTTTCCTTTAGATGGCATATCTGAAGCATTGAGAATAACAGACAGCAAAAGGTGATCAGAGAACTCCACCATACGACACTCAGGAGCCGAAAAGGCAGAGTTGTCAGGAACAGATGTAGCAGAGGCTTCTGACAAAGAATTATTACATTACCCTTGGTAATTCTTATTTCATATCAGTAACTAAAGGGTTACTTACAGTGAAGATGTCCTTATCAGCACTCTTCACAGCAGAGTCTGCACACCCTTCACTGGCTTTCTGTACACAGGTGTGAGTCTCATCCAGGAGATGAGCTTGCTCTCTGCTGCCCTCTACTGCACCATCTATAGGAACTACACCTCCATTATGTTGTATAGGCAAGTCCTGAACAAAAACAGCTTTTTCTGTCACTCAATGTTTCAAAGATTTTGGGGGAACATCATTATCCTCTTCTTCATCCTCATATGATCCAGACACGGCAAACTTGCGACCATGCAAAGGCGATTCCATTTCTGTAATGAAATTTAGCATACCTGCTCCCTTCACAGGCTCAGATGGATCATCTTGCTCCATAGCCTCCTGTTGCGGTGACAAGGGCACAGAACTTCCTTGGCCTGATGACATATTGCCAGTCAAAACATTTGACTGCTGATCACCCGCAGCCTGTGTGCCAGAGCTTTCTCCACTTTCTGCAGGCATACTGATACTTGGCACAGGATGTAAAGATTTTCCAGCGTGCTGGCCAGAAACACAGTCCGAGCCCACAGAAACATTTTTGGATTGCACTGACCTTGGCTTCTCGCACTCTGGTGATGCCTGCCCTCCACTGGCCTTTATGGCCCCTCTGCGCATTGTACGGAAGCGATCATCATTGCCATACTTTTCCTTGAAAGCACCGCTGGTTTCTTTCAATGTTGTCACCAGCAGACTCTGCTTTTCCACTTTGGCCTCCAAAGTCATTAACTCAGGCCGCATCTGTCTTCTCTTGGAACTGTGAAGCCAGTTATTTGCAATTTTTTTATGCTTAAAATCAAACTTTAACTTTGCCAATACCTCTTCCTCCTTGGCGATTCTCGCAATCCTAGCACAAACCTTCTTTCTGTAGGCTGCCAGGCTTTCACCTTTAGCTGGGCCATTTCCCAGGTCCTCAAACACTGGTATGGGAGGACCGGTACTCTGGCCATCCGGGGGATCCTCCCCTGGGTCCACCCCAAATTCCTGCATCCACTCTGGGTATAGGGAGTAATCAAGCTCCCTGGATCAGTAGGCCTCACTGGAGCTCAGGAAATCACCAGTTGTGCAGCCACACCCTTTGCAGCTATAGCAGCTTCAACTCTTCTGGAAAGGCTGTTCACAAGGTTTAGGAGTGTGTCTATGGGAATGTTTGACTATTCTTCCAGAAGCACATTTGTGTGGTCAGGATGAGAAGGCCTGGGTCGCAGTCTCTCCTCTAATTCATCACAAAGTGTTCTATCAGGTTAAGGTCAAGACTCTGTGCAGGCCAGTCAAGTTCCTCTACCACAAACTCGTTCATCAATGTCTTCATGGACTTTGCTTTGTGCACTGGTGCACAGTCATGTTGGAACAGAAAGGGGCCATCCCCAAACTGTTCCCACAAAGTTGGGAGCATGAAATTGTCCATGTCTTGGTATGCTGACACCTTAAGAGTTCCCTTCATTGGAACTAAGGGGCCAAGCCCAACCCTTGAAAAACAACCCCACACCATAATCCCCCCTCCACCAATTGATTTGGACCAATACACAAAGTAAGGTCCATAAAGACATGGATGAATGAGTTTGATAGAACACCTTTGGGATGAATTAGAGTGGAGACTGCGAGCCAGGCCTTCTTGTCCAACATTAGTGCCTTACCCATTAGCGGGCCCACCCCCCAAAGCTACTAAAAAAAAAAAAAATTCTCAAAAAAAAATTAAATTTCAGTGTCCCTTTAAGTGGGTGTGTTAAGGGCGCCAGACACAGGGGTGCTATTGGAGGCATGACCCATGTGTAAACACGTGATTGGCGCTAAGAAGCTCTATTGGCGTAGTTTAGAGTGTGCTCGGGGCTATAAGCTCTTCCCCCCCCGAAAACTCCACCCCTAGCATTAGGTTTCCTGTTGTTGTAATTGATTGGCGGGTCCATAGGGTGGGGCTTTTATTGGACCTGTGGTGTCATTGGCTCACATGCTGCCTGTCTCCTTCAGCAAGTGAGGGGAATCACCAGCAGAAGAAAGTTGACGGGCTCAGGACAGACTGGGAGCGATAGGTCTCTGAAGAGGCAGAGGTCCATTCATCTCCCTGTGACACAGACTCGGCATCCAGCAGTGCACACAGAGGGATCAAACAGAAATCTCCAGCTACAGTACATGCCAAGACTGGAGGGGGGCAGAAGGGGCTATTATCACTGTGTCCTGAGTGACTCCACAGCAGCACTTTTAGTCCTCATGCACACGGACGTTTTTACAGCTGCTTTTTGAGCTTTTTTTGCAGCTTAAAAAGGCCTGTCTATGTTAGTCTATGGCTTCATGCCCACCTAGGCGTTTTTGAGCTGCAAGTGGCATAGGCGTTTTTAAGCTGTAAAAAAAACCCAGGACCAGTGGGTTCTGAAAGACGTTTTTCAGCTGTAAAAACGCTCTAACGCTGAAAAACGCTGAAAAACGCTCAAAAACGTCATTCACCAACGTTTTTTAGCGTTTTTGATCCATTGAAAAAAAAAAAAAAAATTTGAAAAAAAAAAAACGCTCAAAAACGCTAACGCGGAAAAACGCTCAAAGACGCTCAAAAACGCTAAAAAACGCTATTGCAAAAACGCTGAAAAAAGCTGTAAAAAGTTTAAAAAAATTACTGCAAAGATACTGGCGTTTTCATAACTTTTTTTAACAGCCTGTGTGCATGAGGGCTAAATCTCCAACTTTACTTCCCCTCTCTCTTCCCTATCACACAGATCCTCCCCCTCCCCCCTTCACTACATCCTGTTTGCTTAGATCTTCACTGCTCTCATCCTGCAGCCTCTGGTCTCAGATCTGACCATTCCAATCACTGACTGCCACCCTTTCCCTCCCAGATTACTTTATATCTCTTTTACCTGTCCAGCAGCTCAGTACATTCTCTGCACTAATTTAAGGTGGCCGTAGTAGGAATGAATTTAAAAAGGAATCTATTCTACGGCCATGAGTGCAGAGAATGTACTGAGCTGCTCAACAGTTTGGAAGAGATAAAGAGGAATGTGGGATGGAAAGGGTGGCAGTCAGTGATTGGACCCCTAGAGAGGAATGCCCAGATCTGAGACCACACGTCTAAGAACTCAGCACAGGGATGGTGGGAACATCTCATAATGGGCACAGCGAGAGTACAGACCCGGGAACTCAGCACAGGGATGGTGGGAACCCCTCATAATGGGCAGAGCGGGTGTACAGACCCGGGAACTCAGCACAAGGATGGTGGGAACCTCTCATAATGGGCACAGCAGGTGTACAGACCCGGGAACTCAGCACAGGGATGGTGGGAACCCCTCATAATGGGCAGAGTGGGTGTAGAGACCTGGGAACTCAGCACAGGGATGGTGGGAACTCCTCATAATGGGCACAGCCGGTGTGCAGACCTGGGAACTCCGCACAGGGATGGTGGGAACCCCTCATAATGGGCACAGCAGGTGTACAGACCCGGGAACTCAGCACAGGGATGTTGGGAACCCCTCATAATGGGCACAGAAGGTGTACAGACCTGGGAGCTCTGCACAGGGATAGTGGGAACCCCTCATAAATCATCTCATCTTAAATTGCCTGCCACCCCTGTAGGGATATTAGGAGTCGGTGAGTGGGGAGCAAATAGGGGGAGCACAGAAGTCACAGATTTTCCTTTTTTTGGGCACCACAGTCACCAATATATTTGGAACTTTTTTCTGACACTTACAATTTTTTTGGAAATATTTTTTGAATATAATTTTTCTTTAAATTATTTATTTTTGATACTGTTTTGCATCTGATACCAATTGTTGGAGCACGTTGGACTCTTGACACATAGAGACTGTATTATATTATACATATATTGTTGGCACTTAATTGGTCAGCACTGTATATTAACCCACTATATGTGTGGATGGGATGTTTTTTTATCACAATCTAATTTTTTATTATCTTTCACTTTTTGATGTTACCATTTACTGTGTGGTTTAATGGGATTTGTGCACGCCATTATTAATGGTAATTAGCTTTCACACAGGTTTATGTATGTAGGGGGTGGATGTAGATTATTCACCTTACACGCTCACTAAAATTCTCCATTAAACACCCCCCCCCCTTAAGGGAGCGTCATTCACCCCATTTTTTACTTCAACACCGCTACACCGATCTTGGTAAAGAGCCTCCGGCAGAGGCTCTTTACCACGTGATCAGCCGTGTCCAATTACGGCTGATCACGCTGTCAATGGGAAGAGCCGTTGATCGACTTTTCCTCACTCGCGTCTGACAGAAGCGAGTAGAGGAGAGACGATCGGCGGTTCTCCTGACAGGTGGGGTCTGCGCTGATTGTTTACCAGCGCAGCCCCCCCCTCAGATCACCACACTAGACCACCAGGGATCGCCACTAGGACCACCAGGGAAGGGGCAACATGTGGATGTCCAGGTATGTACCCCATGGCCATCCACATGTACCCAATGTGCCCAATCTGTGCCAATCAGTGCCCACAAATGGGCACTAATTGGCACCATTATGTTCCAGATCTGCCCAGCAATGCCCCCAATATGTTTTATCAGTGCCACCTGTCATTGCCCATCGGTGCCACCTGTCATTGCCCATCGGTGCCACCTGTCATTGCCCATCGGTGCCCATCAGTGCCCATCAGTGCCACACATCAGTGCCACCCATAAGTACCCATCAGTGCCACCCATATGTACCAATCAATGCCACCTATGAGTGCCCATCAGTGCCACCTATCAGTGCCACCTATCAGTGCCACCTATCAGTGCCACCTATCAGTGCCCATCATCAGTGCCACCTCATCAGTGCCACCTCATCAGTGCCACCTCATCAGTGCCCATCAGTGCCGCGTATCAGTGCCCATCAGTGCCGCATATCAGTGCCCGTCAGTGTAGCCATATCAGTGCCCGTCATTGAAGGAGAAAACATACTTATTTACAAAAAATTTTAACAGAAACAAAGAAAAACTTGTTTTTTTTCGAAATTTTCTGTCTTTTTTTATTTGTTGCGCAAAAAATAAAAACCGCAGAGGTAATCAAATACCACCAAAAGAAAGCTCTATTTGTGGGAACAAAATGATAAAAAATTTGTTTGGGTACAGTGTAGCATGACCGTGCAATTGTCATTCAAACTGCGACAGCGCTGAAAGCTGAAAATTGGCCTGGGCGGGAAGGTGTCTAAGTGCCTGGTATTGAAGTGGTTAAACAAAAAATGATCAGTTAGTCATTATTAGGGATGAGCTTCGTGTTCGAGTCGAGCCCATGTTCGACTCGAACATCGGCTGTTCGCTCGTTCGCCGAATTACGAGCGATATGGGCCGTTCGCGCCAAATTCGTGTGGCGCGTCTCGGCCAATAATTCACTGCGGCATCGCAGTGCATTGCTGGCTGATGATTGACCAAGCATGTACTATGACCCGCATGCTTGGCCAATCACAGCGCCGTCGGTAGAGAGAGCTGTAATTGGCCAAAGCCAGGGTGGCTTTTGGCCAATTATAGCTCAGGGGGTTTAGAACACGCCCCACACTATATAAGGCCGCCTGCACGGCGGCCCTGTGCATTGTGTTCCGGCGTGCTTAGATAGATAGAGAGAGAGAGAGACAGTGTCATTTCATTTGAGTTAGCTAGATTAGGCAGGACAGTCAGTGAGTTAGCTGCACTTATAGTGTATTGTGTGTGTATATATATATATATGCATCCCAGGTGTTGCATATATATATATATATATATATATATATATATATATACACTGTATTCAGTTTAGCTAGATCCGTTCCTGCTATCTTCTTACTGACAGGCAGGCTTGTCTTGTTGTAGTATTTACAGCTACCTAAAGAAAATTGCTGGTGTTCTTTTGATCCTATTAGTACCACAGTCAGGCAGCTAGACTATTTACAGTTAGTGTAGTGCGTCCTCCTCACAGTGTTCAGTTAAAGCTACAAGTTAGTGTAGTGAGACCTCTGCACAGTGTTCAGCTAAAGCTACAAGTTAGTGTAGTGCGTCCTGCTCACAGTGTTTAGCTAAAACTACAAGTTATGCCGCGTACACACGGTCAGACTTTGTCTACAAAAGTCCAACGGACGCCGACGGACTAAAGCTGGCTGACAATCCGATCGTGTGTGGGCTTCCCCGGACTTTCAGCGGACTTTCAGCAGACTTTTCCAGCCTCAAATCTGACGGACTTTAGATTTGAAACATGCTTCAAATCTTTACGTCGTAACTACGCCGGACCCAGAAATCCGCTCGTCTGTGTGCTAGTCCGACGGACAAAAACCCACGCTAGGGCAGCTATTGGCTACTGGCTATCAACTTCCTTATTTTAGTCCGGTGTACGTCATCACGTACGAATCCGTCGGACTTTTGTGTGATCGTATGTAGGCAAGTCCGTTCGTAAGAAAGTCTGCCGCAAGTCCGCCGCAAGTCCCCCAAAAAAACGCCAAAAGTCCGCCGAAAGTCTGTCGGACAGGCTATCGGACTTTTGTAGATGAAAAGTCCGACCGTGTGTATGCCCCATTAGTGTAGTGAGACCTCTGCACAGTGTTCAGCTAAAGCTACAAGTTAGTGTAGTGTGTCCTGCTCACAGTGTTCAGCTAAAACTACAAGTTAGTGTAGTGAGACCTCTGCACAGTGTTCAGCTAAAGTTACAAGTTAGTGTAGTGCGTCCTGCTCACAGTGTTCAGCTAAAACTACAAGTTAGTGTAGTGAGACCTCTGCACAGTGTTCAGCTAAAGCTACAAGTTAGTGTAGTGCGTCCTGCTCACAGTGTTCAGCTAAAACTACAAGTTAGTGTAGTGAGACCTCTGCACAGTGTTCAGCTAAAGCTACAAGTTAGTGTAGTGCGTCCTGCTCACAGTGTTCAGCTAAAGCTACAAGTTAGTGTAGTGCGTCCTGCTCAGAGTGTTTAGCTAAAATTACAAGTTAGTGTAGTGAGACCTCTGCACAGTGTTCAGCTAAAGATACAAGTTAGTGTAGTGCGTCCAGCTCACAGTGTTCAGCTAAAACTACAAGTTAGTGTAGTGAGACCTCTGCACAGTGTTCAGCTAAAGCTACCTGTAGAAGGTTGGTGGTGTTTTCCTGATCCTATCACTACTGCAGGCAGCTAAATAAGCTACAAGTTATTTTTTGGCGAGCTCTGCACAGTGTTCACCTAAAGCTACCTGTAGAAGGTTGGTGGTGTTTTCCTGATCCTATCACTACCGCAGGCAGCTAAATAAGCTACAAGTTAGTTTTTTGCGCGCTCTGCACAGTGTTCAGCTAAAGCTACCTGTAGAAGGTTGGTGGTGTTCTCATACTACAGGCAGGCAGTTGATTTTGCTAGCTGCAGTATCAGTACATATATATATATATATATATCCCAGCTTAGTGCAGCTACAGGCCATTAGTATGTCTGGAAGGCCAACAAGGAGAGGCAGACAGTCAAAAGCCAATAAAAGAGGGCAAGCAGGCTCTGTGTCTAGAGGCAACAGTGCTGGTCGTGGAGACGGTGCATCCTCATCAGCATGTGGCTGTGGGACACGCTTGGCCTTTTTTTCGGCAGCTGGCAGTGTTGAGCCGCAACATGCAGAAGACTTGGTCGAGTGGATGACCAAGCTGTCCTCATCCTCCTCATCCTCTCTCACCCATGCTCAGGGTACTTTGTCTGGCAAAGCGGCGGCCTCTTCCCTCGGCTCAATGTCATCAGTGACTCCTTCCCTAGCCCCACCATGTCCTTCTGAGGAGTCCCTCAAACTGTTTGACCACAGTGTTGGGTACATGCTCCAGGAGGATGCCCAGCGTTTGGAAGGCTCTGATGATGATACTGAGCTAGATGAAGGCAGTAACGTGAGCACAGACAGAGGGGGTGCCCAAGAAGGACAGCAATCTGGCAGTCATGCTCCCCCTGCTGCAGCATACTGCCAGGTTTGCTCCAGTGATGAGGAGAGAGGGGATGATGAGGTCACTGACTTAACGTGGGTGCCTGATAGGAGAGAGGAGGAGGAGGAGGAGGCGGCACATCACCAACGAGTCAGGATGCCCTCCACGGGCCAGCCTAAGGGCAGCACACTGACTGTATCACACCCCAAAGCTCCGCATGTGCAGGGCGCTGCAGTCTCTGCGTGTTATTCAAAAAGTTCTTTGGTGTGGGCCTTTTTTGAGACGAGTGCATCAGATCGCACCGCTGCTATTTGCAACATATGTCTTAAGCGTATCTCGCGTGGCCAAAACATTTCCTGCTTGGGCACCACATGCTTGACCAGACATATGTTGACCTGCCATGCAGTTCGTTGGCAAGCGTATTTAAAAGACCCACACCAAAGAACAAAGAGGACCTCTCCTTGCTCCTCATCAGGTGAGATCTCCAACCCCACTATACCTTCAGTCCTCTCTGAGACCTGCACTGAGAGGAATGAAGGTGTAGAATTAGGTGTGTCACAGCCAAGTACTTGTGGGCAATCTGCTTTCGGTACACCGACGTCAGATTGTACCAGGCAAATTTCCCTGCCCCAGCTGCTGCACCACCGAAAGAAGTTCGCTCCCAGCCATCCACATGCCCAGCGGTTGAATGCTAGCTTGGCAAAATTGCTAGCACTTCAACTGCTGCCTTTTCAGTTGGTAGACTCTGCCCCCTTCCCTGAGTTTGTGGAATGTGCGGTTCTTCAGTGGCAGGTACCCAAATGCCACTTTTTCTCATGGAAGGCAATTTCGGCTCTCTGCCGGCATGTGCAAGGCAATGTCTTGGCCTCGCTGATCAGGGCGGTCAGCGGTAAGGTGCATATTATCGCTGACTCATGGTCCAGCAGGCATGGACAGGGACGTTACCTAAGTTTCACCGCGCATTGGGTGACTCTGCTGGCAGCTGGGAAGGATGCAGGACAAAGTGCAGTAGTGTTGGAGGTTGTTCCGCCACCACGCCTCCAAAATGCCACTACTAATGATTGTGACACACCTCTCTCCTCCACCCCCTCCTCTTCTTCTTCCTCCATGGCCTCTTCCTGTGCTTTGTCCTCGGAACCAGCGGTGCTCCGTAGCCGTTCAAGGGGCTATGCAAGTATGCAGGCCAAAAGATGCCATGCGGTGCTTGAGCTGGTGTGCTTGGGGGACAGGAGCCACACTGGGGCAGAGGTTCTGTCAGGTCTGGAGGGGCAGATTCAGAGGTTGTTGACACCATGCCAACTTAAGGCAGGAATGGTGGTTTGCGACAACGGCACCAACCTCCTCTCCGCCCTCGGACAGGGACAAATGACCCATGTGTCCTGTTTGGCTTACGTCCTTAACTTGGTGGTGCAGCGGTTCTTGGGCAGGTAGCCGGGCTTACAGGATGTCCTGAGGCAGGCCAGGAAAGTCTGTGTGCATTTCTGCCAGTCATATAATGCTAGTGCTCGGCTGGCAGACCTCCAAAAGGAGTTTAACCTGCCCAAGAAACGCCTAATCTGTGACATGCCCACCAGGTGGAACTCAACGTTGGCCATGCTGCAGTGGCTGCACATGCAGAAGAGGGCCATCAATGAGTACCTGTGCGTCTATGGCATCAGGACAGGGTCAGGGGAGCTTGTTTTTTTTTCCCCACCCCAGTGGGCCATGATCAGGGATGCATGCACTATCCTGTCACCATTTGAGGAGGCCACGAGGATGGTGAGCAGTGACAGTGCATGCATCAGTGACACTGTCCCCCTTTTCCACCTGTTGGAGCACACGCTGCATGGAATAATGGACAGGGCACTTGAGGCAGAACAGAGGCAGGAAGAGGAGGACTTCCTTAGCTCTCAAGGCCCCCTTTATCCAGATAGTGTTCCTGCATGCCCACCGATCACACAGGAAGAGGACGAGGAGGAGGAGGAGGAGGATTGTGTCAGTATGGAGGTGGAGCCTGGCACTCAGCATCAGCAGCAGCCTTTAAGGGATCAGTCCCAAGAAACACATGGACTTGTACGTGGCTGGGAGGAGGTGGCTGCGGACCATGTCGTCCTTAGTGACCCAGAGGACTCCGGACCGAATGCCTCAGCAAACCTACGCTGCATGGCCTCCCTGATATATATATATACAAGTAATGGGGAATACCAGAATCATAAACAGGGCCAGGCCAGGGTCATCAATGGGAGGTCAGCAGCTGGGGAAAGGGAAAACAAACAGGACAAACAGAGGATGGATGGATCACAGGAGGGACTGGTACAGGTACAAGGCTCAGGGTACAGGTAACAGACAGGAACAGGGTCAGGATCAGGATCAGGTACAGAGTTTCTCAGGTTCAGGATCAAGGCACAAGGAAAGATACCAAGGCCGGGTATTTATACTTTATATTTTATCTCAATCAGACTCAGGTGATGCCTGATTGCAAGAGATGATGTTGGCCCCACACTGCTAGGAACCACCTGCTGGTGGACGCCAGTACTGCGGCCCAAAGATCACATAATACTACCAACAGGGGAAAGCTTCCCTGGTAGTTCCAGACTGCTAGGAGACACCTGCTGGTGGACCACAGTACTGTACGCCAAATATCAGGCAGTGTCATCAGCAGATGGAACCTTCCCTGACAATATCAAAACCTCCAACATGCCCCTCTATAGAGAAAAGTATAACCTAGGCTGTGAGAAAGAAGGTTCTCCTATGAAACATGTCATGTACTGATGTACTCCACTCTGTCACCTGGAGACTGTTGGTTTTAGGACTGCTTGCCACAAATAGGTGGCTTTTACAAACAATATTTCTTCACATGTTTGTGAGTATGTATTTACCTTGTTTTTATCACTAAATATATGTAATTGGGATAATGCACTAGGCTGGTGCACTCTTTTTTTTTTCTATCCTTTTTAAAACTATAACCTGCCCGTGAGCTTCTCTCTACCTTTCTGATTACACTTATAACCAGGATATCACACCATAAGGCAGAAAATACTGTGTTCCTGTCCTTCTATCTTCAGTTCTGATACCACTCACCACTGAGATATCTCATCTTCTAACATGGCCCTCCATGAAGTGAGAGTATTCTGCTCCTGACCTTCTCTCTACTTTATCGAGTAGACTACCCTCTGGGATAACAAGCACCTTCATAAGGTACTTAGGAACTAGGAAGTATGGAGGTATGTTTTCTTTTGGCGTTCATATTAAGAAATACATATAATTCTATCTGTCTTGTGAAATCATAAATATTAGTAGCCATGATTAAATTGGGAGAGGGTTTCATGGTCACCTCCGTTTTATACACATGTTCTGGATTTTCCTCCCGTAAAAAAAATTACCAGAAATGTCACATCAGAACAAGAACACAGAAGCTTCCAACAGGGGAATATGACTGGTGCAGTTACTGGTCAGAAATACTTTATTTATATTTTTATTTTACTGTTTGTAAAGAACCTTAATACAGATTAAAATCATTATAGCAATTACATTATATCAGATTATGTGCATTTGGCTAATATTTTTCATTAAGTATGGCAACTTCATGTTTCCAATCAAGTAAAATCAAGTAAAGTAAAAGGTCATTATTATTTTTTACTTGATGGGGGGGGGTGTCCAAATCTCTTTCTAGACAGTGCAGCCAAGAAACAAGTGATAGGGGTAAAAATGATATTATTGATTGCATGTGGATTTGTTGAATGTTTTAAATGGAGGAATTAAACAAAATTAGCTTGCATTAATATGTCATTTAACTAAATGTAATTCAGGCAACAACACTACATTTAAAATGTTTTTCTGAAATGGTTTCTTGTCCTGTTCTATGCAAGACTCGCAGCACTAGGATTGAGCTAGGTTTTAAATGTTTCCTGTTCACGTTTTCGTCAAAACAATCAACTATTTTCTCATATAGCTGGAGTCAAAACATCATGTATATTTGTGGTATGTCTTCTGCTACTGTATATGACAACTTCCTGCAGAGTATACAGCCGAGAATCACAGCAGAGTATACAGCCCAGAATCACAGCAGAGTATACAGTTCAGAATTACAGCAGAGTATACAGTTCAGAATCACAGCAGAGTATACAGTTCAGAATTACAGCAGAGTATACAGCCCAGAATCACAGCAGAGTATACAGCCCCAGAATCACAGCAGAGTATACAGCCCCAGAATCACAGCAGAGTATACAGCCCCAGAATCACAGCAGAGTATACAGCCCCAGAATCACAGCATAGTATACAGTCCAGAATCACAGCATAGTATACAGTCCAGAATCACAGCATAGTATACAGTCCAGAATCACAGCATAGTATACAGTCCAGAATCACAGCAGAGTATACAGTCAAGAATCACAGCAGAGCATGCAGCCCAGACTCACAGCAGAGCATGCAGCCCAGACTCACAGCAGAGTATACAGCCCAGACTCACAGCAGAGTATACAGTCCAGAATCACAGCATAGTTTACAGCCCAGAATCACAGCAGACTATACAACCCAGACTCACAGCAGAGTATACAGCCCAGAATTACAGCAGAGTATACAGCCCCGACTCACAGCAGAGTATACAGCCCGGAATTACAGCAGAGTATACAGCCCCAGAATCACAGCATAGTATACAGTCCAGAATCACAGCATAGTATACAGTCCAGAATCACAGCATAGTATACAGTCCAGAATCATAGCATAGTATACAGTCCAGAATCACAGCATAGTATACAGTCCAGAATCACAGCATAGTATACAGTCAAGAATCACAGCAGAGTATACAGTCAAGAATCACAGCAGAGCATGCAGCCCAGACTCACAGCAGAGCATGCAGCCCAGACTCACAGCAGAGTATACAGCCCAGACTCACAGCAGAGTATACAGTCCAGACTCACAGCATAGTTTACAGCCCAGAATCACAGCAGACTATACAACCCAGACTCACAGCAGAGTATACAGCCCAGAATTACAGCAGAGTATACAGCCCGGAATTACAGCTGAGTATACAGTCAAGAATCACAGCATAGTATACAGCCCAGAATCACAGCGGAGTATACAGTCCAGACTTACAGCAGAGCATACAGCCCAGACTCACAGCAGAGTATACAGCCCAGAATCACAGTAGAGTATACAGCCCAGAATCACAGCAGAGTATACAGTCCAGAATCACAGCAGAGTATACAGCCCAGAATCACAGCAGAGTATACAGCCCAGAATCACAGCAGAGTATACAGCCCAGAATCACAGCAGAGTATACAGTCCAGAATCACAGCAGAGTATACAGCCCAGAATCACAGCAGAGTATACAGCCCAGAATCACAGCAGAGTATACAGCCCAGAATCACAGCAGAGTATACAGCCCAGAATCACAGGAGAGTATACAGCCCAGAATCACAGCAGAGTATACAGCCCAGAATCACAGCAGAGTATACAGCCCAGAATCACAGCAGAGTATACAGCCCAGAATCACAGCTGAGTATACAGCCCAGAATCACGGCAGAGTATACAGCGCAGAATTACAGCGGAATATACAGCCCAGACTCACAGCAGAGTATACAGCCCAGACTCACGGCAGAGTATACAGCCCAGAATCACAGCAGAGTATACAGCCCAGGCTCACAGCAGAGTATACAGTCCAGAATCACAGCAGAGTATAAAACCCCAGAATCACAGCAGAGTATACATTTCAGAATCACAGCAGAGTATACAGTCCAGACTCACAGCAGAGTATACAGTCCAGACTCACAGCAGAGTATACAGCCCCAGAATCACAGCCGAGTATACAGTCCAGACTCACAGCCGAGTATACAGCCCAGAATCACAGCATACTGATCATCACTGTTCACATCATTGATTATCATCACATTGCATCACTGATCATCATCCCATTACTGATCACCAATGATCACATCATCAATGAACATCACAACTATTTATTTAGTTTTTCAAATTTAGAATATGTTGATATTGATATTGTTTATAATTTAAAAGGGTGCATTGAATGAAAAAAGATAGAGAAACACTGGTGTAAGGTATCCATAAGAAGGGGGATACTTCCCACTGACCACCAAAAAATAGTCTACTCACTGACCACCACACCAAAGTAGTGTGAGCTGTGGATATAGTGATTATTAGCAGAGTTTCTCCATGATCTCAGTTATTTTGAGGGTTCATGTCAAAAAGTTGAGAAAGACTGGTCTAGTGTTTACTCAGAATGGTGCATAAAGTCGGACAAAATTTCGTGTTTATGGGAGAGGTCAGAGGAGAATGTCCAGACTTGGCTGGAGTTGACAGACAGGCTACACCAACTCAAATACCTGCTCTTTTAAACTGTGGTAAACCAAAAAGCAACAACACCCAACAGTAGGCTAGAACAAGTTCCACTGCTGTCAGCCAAGAACAGAAAACTGAGGCTGAAGGGGGCGCTGGACAGGTGAAGACAGGAAAATATATAGCCTGGTCTGATGAATCTCCATTTCTGCTGAGGCATCCAGGTGGTAGGCCAGTCTGAATTCAATCCAATAGAATAGCTTGAGGATGTGGTAGAATGGGAGATACAAAGGATGAATGTGTAACTGACAAGCCTGCAGAAATTTCATGATGCAATTACACTATCTTACAAAAAGTATTGGGACGCCTGCCTTTACACGCACATGAACTTTAATGGCATCCCAGTCTTAGTCCGTAGGGTTTAATATTGAGTTGGCCCACCCTTTGCAGCTATAACAGCTTCAACTCTTCTAGAAAGGCGTCCACAAGGTTTAGGAATGTGTCTATGGGAATGTCTGACCATTCTTCCAGAAGTGCATTTGTGAGGTCAGACACTGATGTTAGACGAGAAGGCCTGGCTCACAGTCTCCGCTCTAATTCATCCCAAAGTTGTTCTATCGGGTTGAGGACAGGACTCTGTGCAGGCCAATCAAGTTCCTCCACCCCAAACTCATTCATCCGTGTCTTTAGGGACCTTGTTTAGTGCACTGGTCCAAATTATTATTATTATAATACAGGATTTATATAGAGCCAACAGTTTACGCAGTGCTTTACAATATAAAAGGGAGATAATACAGTTACAATACAATAAAATACAAGAGGATTAAGAGGGCACTGCTCAGAAGAGCTTACAATCTAATAGGGTGGGGCAGGTGGTAAAAAAAGGTTGTAACTGTGGGAAATTATCTTATGGAAGTGTTAAAAGTTTAGTTGGAGGTGTGATAGGCTTCCATGAAGAGATGAGTTTTCAGTGATTGCCTGAAGGCCGCTAGTGTAGGATATAGCCGGACAGGTTGAAGTAGAGAGTTCCAGTGGATGGGAGAGGCTCTGGAGAAATCCTGGAGACAAGCATGGGAGGATGAGACAAAGGAGCTTGAGAGTAGGTGTCACGTACCTTACAGCGGAGCCTGAAATCATGAGGGTGGCCTCTTGCGCGGTTCCGGTCCAAGCACCCCTGGTGGTGGGTACAGGGAGTGCGAGGGCAACGAAAGGGTGCAGGTGCCTGCAGGCAGGAGGCTGGAACTTGGAGATATAGGAACCTCTGCTGAGGAGATGTGGAAACTGATCACCAAACTTGTTCAGCGGGAGCCAGATCAGGATCAACTGCAGAATCATTAACAGGCAGGAGTCGGCAACAGGCTGGCAGCGGGGTACCAAGTCAGAAGGCAAAACCGTAGTCAGGAACAGGCAGGGGTTGGCAACAGACGGGCAGCAGGGTACAGAATCAGGAGGCAGAGCCATAATCATAAGTTCAAGCCAAGGTCAGTATTGCAAGTAGAGGCAGGTTCAGCAGGCAGGGGAGATCCAAGAGAATGGTCAGAAGATAGCCGGGTTTTCAGGAACAAGGTCAATCAGGCAGAGTAACAACAGGAACACAGGAACAAGCTGAAGACAATCCAGCACTGATGCTAGGCAGACTCTCTGTTTATATAGGGTGCTATGTGCCAGGATTGGCGCCAGCGTACGTGCGTACACGCATGTGCATTAGCAACTTAGCACATTGGCACATGCGCGTTAGCACTCGCGGACGCGCGTTAGCGCGCGTGCGCATTGGCATAGAGGTGCCATTGTGCATGCCCACCCTGGATCTCATTTGCCTCTGGCTATGGTTCCGTGCATGCACCTTGGCATTAGCAGAATGAGGATTGGCAGCTGCTGCATGGAGATGGGTGCTTGCTGTGTGAGTTCTCTGACAGTAGGATGTCTTGAGAGGAGCGGAGAGGACGGTTTGACAGCTCGGGGCAGAGTTGTGAATGGCTTTGCATGTTGTGGTTAGTATTTGGAATCTAATTCGCTGGACGATTGGGAGCCAGTGTAGGCATTTGCGGAGAG
Source organism: Lithobates clamitans (assembly GCA_037952925.1). NCBI lineage: Eukaryota > Metazoa > Chordata > Amphibia > Anura > Ranidae > Lithobates > Lithobates clamitans. Next base: position 365,921 of record JBBGZY010001779.1, read on the forward strand.
GGGTGGCAGACACAATGCAGCTGGTAAGGTGGATGAGTCTGGCAGCAGCATTCATGATAGACTGAAGAGGGGATAGCCTAAGGAGAGGTAGGCCAATGAGAAGGGAGTTGCAAAAGTCAAGGCGAGAGATAATCATTTGGTGGAAGGGGGATTATGGTGTGGGGTTGTTTTTTAGGGGTTGGGCTTGGCCCCTTAGTTCCAGTGAAGGGAACTCTTAAGGCATCAGAATACCAAGACATTTTGGACAATTTCATGCTCCCAACTTTGTGGGAACAGTTTGGGGGTGGCCCCTTCCTGTTCCAACATGACTGCGCACCAGTGCGCATAAAAGGTGTTTACAAAGGCCCTTGTTTGATATTCAAATTTCAGCATGTATACTAAGGATGGATGATTATGTTTTAATTTTAGTTTGAACCTTTGGCCACTCGTAGATAAGGGGAGTTCATCCATATGTAATATTGGCAGCTGGTCTATGACATTGACCCTTGATACACCCGGCATAACAATGGGTTCAACCCTATAAAGGGGGCTCTGACTATCGAAGCCCTTAGGGGGGCTATAGAGGTAACATTCTCAATTTGAGGAGAAGGGGTGTCGTTTGGAAAATCTGGGCCCCCAAAATTATTATTTATTATTACAATTTACATACTGCTGTAGATATTTAGAATATGGAGATGATAGGCCACTGCTCTTTTTGAATAATAGGTACATTCTCTCACTTATGTTGAGTCATATCATTACTACCATTTTTCTCTTTTTTCTTTTCAGTATTCCTAAACATAACACATTAGTTCTACTGTGGGGTTTTCCTCTTACCTCTTTTTGTGGACTTGTAGTGGACTATCTGTTCTAGAAAGCTTACAATAGGTGGTTGTGTGTATCACTCTGTTTATGATTGTTATATTTGCAAAGTACAGGTATGTAACATTATTTGCTCCCCAACAGGGAGGACAAACCTGTGTCAGATATTTCTCATTGTACTGTGGTCTTGATGATTGTATTTTTTACTATTATAGAGCTTGACTGTTGTTATCTTCCTGATGAAGCAGTCATGGACCGGTGAAACACGTCAAAGTCACAGCAAGCATTCCATTGCCCAAGTTTGACGGGGATGAGGAGTGATGATATATAATAGTATCTCACGTACTCATGTATCAAATGCTCTGTGTGGCAAAAACTAACACTGCACATCAACCTGAACACACCATCCCCACCGGGAAACATGTTGGTGGCACCATCATGTTGTGGGGATGCTTTTCTTCAGCAAGGACAGGGAAGCTGGTCAGAGTTAATGAGAAGATGGATGGAGCTAAATACAGGGCAATCTTAAAAGAAAACCTGTTAGAGTCTGCAAAAGACTTGAGACTGGGGCGGAGGTTCACCTTCCAGCAGGACAACGACCCGAAACATACAGACAGAGCTACAATGGAATGGTTTCGATCAAAGCATATTCATGTGTTAGAAGGGCCCAGTCAAAGTCCAGACCTAAATCCAGTTGAGAACCTGTGGCAAAACGTAAAAATTGCTGTTCACAGACGCTCTCCATCCAATTTGATAGAGCTTAAGCTATTTTGCAAAGAAGAATGGGCAATAAATGTCACTCTCTAGATGTGCAAAGCTGGTAGAGACATCCCCAAAAAAGACTTGCAGCTGTAATTTTAGTGAAAGGCAGTTCTAGAAAGTATTGACCTTTGTAAAAAAAATTGAAAACAGTTTATCATTTTCCTTCTATTTTGCAATTATGTGCCACTTTTTGTTGGTCTATCACCTAAAATCCCAATAAATTACATTTACGTTTTTGGTTGTAACATGACAAAATATGGAAAATGTTAAGGGGTATGAATACTTTTTCAAGGCACCGTAACATAATTCACAGTAATGTTCCAATGTGTCCAAACATTGAAAACTGTCCTTCTCCAGATTGGATACAAGCACAAATATACGTTCTGGAGTATGATGGTACATCACTGTAAATTGGGTTGCAATGAATACAATGCCTTGCAAAAGTATTCACCCCCCCCTTGGCTTTTTACCTATTTTGTTATATTACAGCCTTTAGTTCAATGTTTTTTATAAATCTGAATTATATGTGATGGATCAGAACACAATAGTCTAAGTTGGTGAAGTAAAATTAGAAAAATATATACTATTTTTCAGAAATTAAAAACTGATAATTGGCATGTGCGTATGTATTCACCCCTTTGTTATGAAGCCCATAAAAAGCTCTGGTGCAACCAATTACCTTCAGAAGTTACATAATTAGTGAAATAATGTCCACCTGTGTGCAATCTAAGTGTCACATGATCTGTCATCACATATACATACCTTTTTGAAAGGCCCCAGAGGCTGTAACACCTAAGCAAGAGGCACCACTAACCAAACACTGCCATGAAGACCAAGGAACTCTCCAAACAAGTAAGGGACAATGTTGTTGAGAAGTACAAGTCAGGGTTAGGTTATAAAAAAATATCCAAATCTTTGATGATCCCTAGGAGCACCATCAAATCTATCATAACCAAATGGAAAGAACATGGCACAACAGCAAACCTGCCAAGAGACGGCCGCACACCAAAACTCACGGACCGGGCAAGGAGGGCATTAATCAGAGAGGCAGCACAGAGACCTAAGGTAACCCTGGAGGAGCTGCAGAGTTCCACAGCAGAGACTGGAGTATCTGTACATAGGACGACAATAAGACGTACGGTCCATAGAGTTGGGCTTTATGGCAGAGTGGCCAGAAGAAAGCCATTACTTTCAGCAAAAAACAAAATGACACGTTTTGAGTTTGCGAAAAGGCATGTGGGAGACTCCCAAAATGTATAGAGGAAGGTGCTCTGGTCTGATGAGACTAAAATTGAACTTTTTGGCCATCAAAGAAAACGCTATGTCTGGCACAAACCCAACACATCACATCACCCAAAGAACACCATCCCCACTGTGAAGCATGGTGGTGGCAGCATCATGCTATCGGGATGTTTTTCAACAGTCAGGACTGGGAAACTGGTCAGAGTTGAGGGAAAGTTAGATAGTGCTAAATACAGGGATATTCTTGAGCAAAACCTGTACTGCTCTGTGTGATTTGAGGCTAGGATGGAGGTTCACCTTCCAGCAGGACAATGACCCCAAACACACTGCTAAAGCAACACTTGAGTGGTTTAAGCAGAAACATGGAAATGTGTTGGAATGGCTTAGTCAAAGCCCAGACCATAATCCAATAGAAAATCTGTGGTCAGACTTAAAGATTGCTGTTCACAAGCACAAACCATTCAACTTGAGGGAGCTGGAGCAGTTTTGCGAGGAGGAATGGGCAGAAATCCCAGTGGTAAGATATGGCAAGCTCATAGAGACTTATCCAAAGCGACTTGGAGCTGTGATAGCCGCAAAAGGTGGCTCTACAAAGTATTGACTTTAGGGGGGTGAATAGTTATGCAGATCGACTTTTTCTGTTATTTTGTCCTATTTGATGTTTGTTTCACAATAAAAAAAAACAACTTCAAAGTTGTGGGCGTGTTCTGTAAATTAAATGATGCAAATCCTCAAACAATCCATGTTAATTCCAGGTTGTGAGGCAACAAAACACAGAAAATGCCAAGGGGGGTGAATACTTTTGCAAGGGACTGTAAATCTGCATTTTTTTTCAATGAGTGCTACATACTTCCCATTATTTTTAGGAATATCAAAGGCAAGCAAATAAGTCGCTCACGCAGGGGCTCAAGAATGATCAGGTATTACAGGACAAGCAAGAAAGGTTACAATCATAACAACCAACACTAGGTAACTTTTAAACCTTTGGGATGATACCATTAATTATGTAAGGAATACAATAAAATAAAGGAAAGGACACAATCCCACGGCCTGCTCACAGTCACCTCAGGGGTGGATCATCTCCTGCAACCAGCCCCAGAGGATAAAGACTGTTTAACCGGAAAAAAAAAAGACCCAGAAATTTAATGCGAATCATAATGGTGCTTACAGGTGTACAATACTCATTTGGATGCATAAATTATCGATATCTGAATGCAGCTCTATTATATTCTTTGGGTCCATGCACACTGCTGTGTATTGGTCTGCAGCAAAGAGCTGTGTAAACCAAAAATGGAAGGATCTGCATTTGGGGACCTGTGTATAGAGCGTATTTTAGGATATATGTATAAACATTTGTGCGAAAATGTACATTTGTAAAGCACAAACATATTGGAGGCAACTGCATCCTAGTATCCAAGGCCAGTAGGTGGCAGGAGCAGCCTGCATCCTAGCAACCAAGGATGCTAAGTGGCAGAGACTGCCTGCATCCTAGCAACCAAGGACACAGGGTGGAAGATGCCACCTGCATTCTAGCAACCAAAACTGTTGGGCGGCAGGAACCACTGCCATTCTAGCAACCAAGGACTCTAGATGGCAGGAGCTGCCTGTATCCTAGCAACCAAGGATGCTAGGTGATAGGAGGCACTTGCATCCCAGCAACCAATGACACTAGATGGTAGGAGCCACCTGCATCATAGCAACTAGGGACACTAGGTGACAGGAGCCATGTGCATCCTAGCAACTAAGGATGCTAGGTGGTAGCAGCTGCCTGCATCATAGCAACCAAGAATGCTGGGTAGTAGGAGCCTCCTGCATCATAACAACGAAGGACGCTTGGTGGTAGCCTACTACCTACCAACAAATAGGTCAATAGGATACATTTGCACTGTAAACATTAGCACAAGAACATAAGTGGTAGAAGCTACTGGCATCCTAGCAATCAAGGATGCAAGATGGCAGGAGTCACCTACGTTCAACAACCAAGTACACTACGTGGAAGAGCTGCCTGCATTTTAGCAACCAAGAACAATGTGTAATATGAGCCACCAGCATCCTAGCAACCAAGAGCGCTGAGTAGTAGGAGCTGCCTGCATCTTAGCACTCAAGAACTCTAGATGACAGGAGTTGCCTGTATCGTAGCAACCAAGGACACTAGGTGGTAAGAGCCACCTGCATCTCAGCAACCAACAATGCTAGGTGGTAGCATTTAGTTGCTACTCTAGATGGCAGGAGTCACTTTCATCCTAGCAACCAAAGACACTAGGTGGCAAAACATGACTGCATCCTAGTAACCGACGATGCTAGGCAGCATGAGTTGCCTGCATGCTATCAACTAAGAATGCTAGGTGGTGGGAGCTGCCTGCATCCTAGCAGGAAAGGACACTGGCCAGCAGGAGCAACCAAGGATGCTAGGTGGTAGGAGACACTTGCATCCTGGCAACCAATGATGCTAGGTGGCAGCCTGCTACATAGAAACCAATAGGTCAATAGGGAACATTTGTACTGTAATCATTAGCACAAAAATTAAATGCTGCTCTTGCTGGCAGCAGTGTGCATGGGGTCTTAAGGTGTATAACTTTTCTCACTTGCTATTGTTGTTGTGTTTACAGGACAGGAAATGTAGGGAAATTTACTCAATGGGACATGGACGGCAAAAAACCTATAAGGGGTTGTAACTATTTCCTACATTATCCAAAATGAAAAAAAAATGCTTTATCTTTGGACAAACTTTAATGATGAACTTCACTCACCCCTTTACATTTTTTTTTTTATGTTACCTTGTCCGCAAAATTCCTACTCGCCCACCTAGCAAATTAAGCGTTTTCCGCTCTAAGCCGTTGAACCCGCGCTTCCATCTTCTCTACGGATGTCATCTGGTGGCTAGCTGTCTGTTCCTGTTTCTTGCACTGACCCCAGATGAGGCGCCACGTGGCAGAGATTGAGCCAAAGCCTCCTTTGAAGTGTGATGTTAGTATCCCCCAGGAGGCTTTTCTTTTTTCAAATATAAATTTTTATTAATGCCCAACATGGGCTAAGACAATAGAATACAGGCATAAAAAGGGGAAATCATAATCAACATCAACACAAGGAGAAAGAGATGAGACAGGGTTTCATTTATACATTTAAGCTTGTAATTATATACCAGGTGAGAAATACTTCCTGATTTAATGCTGAGAGGCCTAATGCCGCGTACACACGGTCGGACTTTTCACCTGCAAAAGTCCGACGGACGCCGCCGGACAAAGTCCCGCGGAAAGTCCGACCGTGTGTGGTCTCCATCGGACTTCCGACGGACCGTTTCGGTCGGATTTTTGCGGAAATCCGACGTACTTTAGATTTGAAGCCTGCTTCAAATCTTTACGTCGTACCTCCGCCGGACTCAGTTCCTGACGGAAAGCCCGTTCGTCTGTATGCTAGTCCGAAGGACCAGATACGACGGAGGGGCAGGTTACTGCATCTCGCGCTCGCTGCAATAGGAAAAACAAATCTTCCTATTGCGGCGAGCGCGGGGCATACCAGGCCCTTAGGTCTGGTATGGATTATAAAGGGGAACCCCTACGCCGAAAAAACGGCGTGGGGTCCCCCTGGAATCCATGCCAGACCCCGATCCGAGCACGCAGCCTGGCCGGTCAGGAAAGGGGGTGGGGACGAGCGAGCGCCCCCCCCCTCCTGAACCGTACCAGGCCGCATGCCCTCAACATGGGGGGTGGGTGCTTTGGGGGAGGGGGGCGCCCTGCGCCCCCCCCCCAAAGCACCTTGTCCCCATGTTGATGAGGACAAGGGCCTCTTCCCGACAACCCTGGCCGTTGGTTGTCGGGGTCTGCGGGCGGGGGCTTATCGGAATCTGGGAGCCCCCTTTAATAAGGGGGCCCCCAGATCCCGGCCCCCCACCCTATGTAAATGAGTATGGGGTACATGGTACCCCTACCCATTTACCTAGGTAAAAAGTGTCAGTAATAAAACACAACACAGGTTTTTAAAATAATTTATTAAACAGCTCCGGGGGGGGGGTCTTCTTCCGTCTTCGGGGGTCCCTCCGGTTCATCTTCTTCCGGCGTCCGGTTGGTTCTTCTCCGCTCTCCGGCCTCTTCTCCCGGTGTCGCAGGTCTTCGGCCGGCCCCTCCGCTGTCTTCATGTAGCTCTATTGCGAGCGGAGGTCCGGACTTCTTGGCTTCTTGGCTTCTTGGCTTCTGGGCTTCTCTTCTCTTCTCTTCTCTTCCCCCAGATGTTGACACGACGCTCTCTCCGGCTGGACTGGTCTCTGAGGGCTGCGTTGTGACTTATATAGGCGGAGACCCCGCCCCCATATGATGTCACAGTCCCTGGGCATGCTGGGACTGTGACGTTTTAGGGGGCGTGGTCGACCACGCCCCCTAAAACGTCACAGTCCCAGCATGCCCAGGGACTGTGACATCATATGGGGGCGGGGTCTCCGCCTATATAAGTCACAACGCAGCCCTCAGAGACCAGTCCAGCCGGAGAGAGCGTCGTGTCAACATCTGGGGGAAGAGAAGAGAAGAGAAGCGAAGCCCAGAAGCCAAGAAGCCAAGAAGCCAAGAAGTCCGGACCTCCGCTCGCAATAGAGCTACATGAAGACAGCGGAGGGGCCGGCCGAAGACCTGCGACACCGGGAGAAGAGGCCGGAGAGCGGAGAAGAACCAACCGGACGCCGGAAGAAGATGAACCGGAGGGACCCCCGAAGACGGAAGAAGACCCCCCCCCCGGAGCTGTTTAATAAATTATTTTAAAAACCTGTGTTGTGTTTTATTACTGACACTTTTTACCTAGGTAAATGGGTAGGGGTACCATGTACCCCATACTCATTTACATAGGGTGGGGGGCCGGGATCTGGGGGCCCCCTTATTAAAGGGGGCTCCCAGATTCCGATAAGCCCCCGCCCGCAGACCCCGACAACCAACGGCCAGGGTTGTCGGGAAGAGGCCCTTGTCCTCATCAACATGGGGACAAGGTGCTTTGGGGGGGGGGGGCGCAGAGCGCCCCCCTCCCCCAAAGCACCCACCCCCCATGTTGAGGGCATGCGGCCTGGTACGGTTCAGGAGGGGGGGGGGCGCTCGCTCGTCCCCACCCCCTTTCCTGACCGGCCAGGCTGCGTGCTCGGATCGGGGTCTGGTATGGATTCCAGGGGGACCCCACGCCGTTTTTTCGGCGTAGGGGTTCCCCTTTATAATCCATACCAGACCTAAGGGCCTGCGACGGGGCTCGCAAGGTTTCAATCTCGCCAAAAAAAGCGGCGAGATTGAATTCCTTTTCTAGTCCCGTCGTACCAAAGTCACGTTCAAAATGAACGGACTTGTCCGTGTGTGGGAAAGTCCGTTCATTCTGAAAGTCCGGCGGAAGTCCGTCGGGAAGACCGGATTCCGGAAAGTCCGGCCGTGTGTAGGCAAGTCCGGCCGTTCAGAAAGTCCGGCGGTAGTCCGCCGGAAGTCTGGCGGCAAGTACGTCGGACCTAGCTTTTTAGAAAGTCCGACCGTGTGTACGCGGCATAAGTCTTCTCCATCAGTGAATCCTCTGATGAGAGGCGATGCAGGAAGGGAAGCCTTGGTCCCCCCAGGAGGCTTTGAGCGGGGAGGTTTCATACTCGCTTAGGTGAATTTTTTTTTTTTTTACAATGTGCTTTCTGTACCATATTTCCTTAATATATTACATATAAGATGTTTATAGGGTCTCCCAATAATGATTTAAAATATTGGAAAAAAAATATTTTTTTTACATACTGTCACCAGACAGTGACAGTCAAAAACATTGTAAAAAAATATATATTTTTTTACTTTTCATTTCCCACAAAATTGTGACAATAAAAATTACCGTATTTATCGGCGTATAACACGCACCCCAATTTAGGAGGGAATTTTAAGGAAAAAAAAACTTTTAGGAGGGAAGTTGAAGAGAAAAAAACTTACATTTAAATGCCCATCATTGCAGCCTTCTCAGTGCAGCCTTGCCCCAGTGCAGCCTTGCCAGTGCAGCCTTGCCAGTGCAGCCATGTCAGTGCAGCCATGTCAGTGCAGCCTTGTCAGTGCAGCCTTGTCAGTGCAGCTTTCCCCAGTGCAGCCTTGCCAGTGCAGCCATGTCAGTGCAGCCATGTCAGTGCAGCCTTGTCAGTGCAGCCTTCCCCAGTGTCCATTGCAGCCTTGCCCCAGTGCAGCCTTGCCCCAGTGCAGCCTTGCCCCAGTCCAGCCTTGCCCCAGTCCAGCCTTGCCCCAGTGCAGCCTTGCCCCAGTGCAGCTTTGCCCCAGTGCAGCTTTGCCCCAGTCCAGACTTGCCCCAGTCCAGCCTTGCCCCAGTGCAGCCTTGCCCCAGTGCAGCCTTGCCCCAGTCCAGCCTTGCCCCAGTCCAGCCTTTCCCCAGTGCAGCCTTCCCTTAGTGCAGCCTTGCCCCAGTCCAGCCTTGCCCCAGTGCAGCCTTGCCCCAGTGCAGCCTTGCCCCAGTGCAGCCTTGCCCCAGTACAGCCTTGCCCCAGTACAGCCTTGCAGCTCGCTGAGCTTCAAAATCGCCGACCGCGATTTGAAAATGGTGCCGCCGGCGCCGAAATACACAGAGCAGGTCCTCGGCTCTTCTCGGCGGCTCTCGTTCACTTTCGGCTCCACTCGGGATGGGCATGACGGTGAGCGGAGCTATCCGAACCTAGCCGAGTACACTCGGCTAGGTTCGGGCGGCGCTCGAGTGAAGCCGAAAGTGGCCGAGAAGAGCCGAGGACCAGCACTGTGTATTTCGGCGGCGCCATTTTCAAATCGCGGTCGGCGATTTTTTAGATCTGACAGCGGGGGATCGCAGGGGATCGGCGTATATAACACGCACACGCAATTTTCCCCTGATTTTAAGGGGAAAAAAGTGCGTGTTATACGCCGATAAATACGGTACATCTTCAAAAAACTTGCCTCTTACTAAATACCCTGGACTGTCTACTTTCCAAAAAGGAGTGATTTGGGGGATATTTGTGCTGTCCTGGCATTTTTGGGCTTCAGGAATTGAAATAAGCCGTCAGTAAATCAGGATTGATTTGGATTCTATAACTTTCCAACAGTCTAAATAATATTTGGGTTATTTTCACCAAAGAAATGTAAGAGAATACATTTTGCCATCAATTTATGAAGAAAGATTATTTGCAAAATTGTATAACAGAAACAAAGAAAAATATGTTTTTATTTAAACAATTTCAGGCATTTTTTTATTTATTTAGCAAGAAATAAAAAAATCCAATGGTGATTAAATAGCACTAAAAGAAAGCTCTATTTGTGGGGGGAGAATGCTAAAAATTTCATATGGGTACAGTGTAGCATGACCGTACAATTGTCATTCACAGTTTGACAGCGCTGAAAGCTGAAAATTGACCTGGGCAGGAAGAGGGTGAAAATGGCCGGTATCAAATTGGATTAAATATGGAGCTGGCTTTGCATACAGAGCCTCGGTTATGGTGGAATAGAAATGCACCTTCACCAAGCTGTTATCACAAGGTTGTAACAATACAATTGTCTACAATGTCTTTGTGTGACGTGGCAGTACCCTTCACTGGAGAGTACCAGTAACAGTACCCTTCACTGGAAACACCTGACCTCCCTTGGAAGAGGCACCCCAATATGTTTGGCTATAGAGGTGGGTGTGATGGTAAGATGTTTCTATGCTCTTGCCTCTTGGCCATACAATCTATATATAAATCTTAAATATGGCGGGTTCTCTATACCAAGCTTTAAACACAAAATGTGAAAAGTGATTGGAGAAGCTTTGCAAATGGCCAGGATCATTGTAAAGTTTCAATGAGTTTTTTTTAATGGAACGTCAAGAACAACTTTTTACAAAATGTTTATTTTGTATAGAGTGGAGAGAGGTTTGATTAGCTGTCACATTGTATTTGCTCTCTAAGCCAAACTGATAATCATCACTTACTTTGTCTCGGGCCTCCACCACAGAAGTAAAGGGGAAATGGCTCCAGTGGAGACAAAGAAAGAGACATAAATCGGACTGAAGTTCTAACCATCCCCCACTCCATCCAAAATTGGAAGGTTCTACTTTAACGCATATGAGCAGGTGAATTACAAAATGTATTTCCTGGATAACAAATTTATCAGACCCCTAAAATTAGTTCATAGCCTAAGAGAGAGGGTTAGTCAGTTTACAAGCTACTCAACACACATTGGAGACCTTTCATTTAAAGATGAAAAATTGGCAGAGCAGAAGAGCTATCACAACCAGGGATGAATACATCTGGGTCCCTAGAAAAGACATAAAAATAAATTAAATAATTACTAAACAATAACAAACTAATTCAGGGAAAAGATCCTTAATTAATGGATAGATGGATCATGACCCTTCATATTGTAAAAAATACTCTGCTCATGACCATCTCTCTACCTTTCTCATCAGATCTGCAGCACCTTCCTAGCATAGGATGTTAGGGAAAGTTCAGTTATTGGCTCCCTCCGTAATCAAGGAAGCAGTAATTATTTGGCCTAGTCTGCTCAGGGTGGGAGTTTGAGTGCTTCCCCCTGCCTCTTGAGGAAGTTTACAGAGCTTGGGGTGAAAGATTCAAAACAACCAGCCTATATTAGGTTCCAGCCAATTCCTGGACAGGATTGTCCAGAAGGGGGGCTGAAATGGTGATAAATGGTAATAAATAGTCTGAGACAAAGGTGAGCAGGGTTCATTCTCCCCAGGAGGGTTCCAGAGGCAGAGCGACAGGTGCCCTCAGGCATCTCATGGAGTGTACAGCTGCTTTAGAGGCTTCAGCGGTGACAGGGCTAAGGGTATTGGAGAAGCTGATTGCAGAACCTCACGCCAAGGGATCTGGTCTGGTCTTACTCACTGGACTGAGTCTGGAGGAAGGTGGAAGTTGGCATCTGTCCTAGGGTCTTGTGTGTAATGACCTTAAGCTAAGCCCTGTGACTGTGCAGTGTTCTGGAATTGCACTGGGTACCAGCAGTTATGCATCAGCGCAAGGTAACAAGATGCCAAAAAGACTTCCCCATGGTCTTCAGCTGTGAATCCTTAAACTGTTCAACACCCACTATTACTCAAGAAAATGATTGTCCTCTGATCACTAAGTGCTGAGTGTTTTGAAGCATCCCATACCCTGATCTCCACTCCTATTAAAGTTCTTAAAGCAATAACCCTAAAAAAAGGCAACTTCTGGACTAATTCATTTGAGCTGGAGTGTTTGGACTGGTGCTTGGTTGACTGGCAGCCTCTGTACTGTTGTGGAAAATCCAGTTATTATCTGCAACTCCTTTGGGAGTGGCGCTACACATCCAACAATGAGATATCACAGCTTCCAACATGACCCTAGTTTTGAAAAGGGAAGGGGGTGTGGAGACATCAACTCTGCTGACACTGTTAAATGGTGAAGGTGTAATACATACACTTACTGGTAAGTCAGTTCAGAAGGGGTGGCGATGTTCTTCAGGGGTTGTGTTGTCCTGGGATGTGCTGGTCTGCAGGCTTCACTGGCGATCCTTCACCTCAAGGGATGTTGGTTCCTGGTTGAGAGAGGCTTAACAGCGGTGTCCAGTGTGTGGAAGCTCCACGCTAACCACCCTGGAACCTGGAAGCGGAAGTGATGTCAGCGGTGCACAGGAAGTGTCCAGACATAGATAGGAGATAATACAGACTATGCGCCTCTAGGAGGCCAGTAGAAGGAGCTGTGAGCCCCGAGCGCGTAGCCTGTATTATCTCCTATCTATGTCTGGACACTTCCTGTGCACCGCTGACAGCGCTTCCGGGTTCCAGGGTGGTTAGCGTGGAGCTTCCACACACTGGACACCGCTGTTAAGCTTCTCTCAACCAGGAACCAACATCCCCTGAGGTGAAGGATCACCAGTGAAGCCTGCACACCAGCACATCCCAGGACAACACAACCCCTGATGGACATCGTCACCCCATCTGAACTGACTTACCAGTAAGTGTATGTATTACACCTTCACCATATAACAGTGTCAGCAGAGTTGGCGCCTCCACATCCCCCTTCCCTTTTCAGTACTATGCTCACAGAGGCTATAGACACCCTCTGAGGACGGCTGCCTCCTCTCTCTCCCCCCCCTCCTTTTTTGTTCTAACATTAATGTTCTATCAGAACCATTATTATGCAATTCCATTCCTGACATCACAAAATCTGAGTGCCGGAAAACCTTTCTTCTCCAACATGACCCTCCATAAGATAGATAATACTCTTCTCCTGTCCTTCGCTCTATATTCCTGATTACACTCACCACTGAAATATCATAACCTCCAACATGACCCTCCATAAAATAGAAAAAAATTCTTCTCCTGTCCTTCTCTATACCTTTACTCATTACACTCACCACTGGACTATCATAACCTTCAACATGACTCTCCATGAGATAGGAAATAATCTGATCTTGACTTTCTGTCTAGATTTCTGATTACAATGTTGGAACATATCTACAACATGACCACCCCAAAGGTAGAAAATAGTTTGTTCCCAACTTTCTCTCTCCCTTTCGGATTACACTCATAACCGGGATATCACACCCTCCAACATAACCCTTCATGAGACAGAAAATACTCTTCTGACCTCCTCTATATCTTTCTGAATACACTCATCTCCGGGTAACACACCCTTTAATATGATCCTTCACAAGGTAGACAATACTCTGCTTCAGACCTTCTCTCTACCTTTTTCATTACACCCACCACTGGGATATCACACTCTCCAACATGACCCCCCATAAGGTAGAAAATACTCTACTTCTGACCTTCTCTCTACTTTTTTGTCTACTGCTCCACTGCATTATCACACCCTCCAACATGACCCTCCACAAGGTTGACAATATTCTGCTTTTGGCCTTCTCTCTACCTTTCTGATAACACTTACCACCATCAGGATATCACAACCCAACATGACCCTGCATAAAGTAGAAAATACTCTGCTCTGGACTATCTCTCTACTGTTCTGATTACACTTACTACTCTACTTCTGACCTTCTCCCCTACTTTTTATGATACTGCTCCACTGGGATATCACACTCTCCAATGTAACCCTTCCTAAGGTAGAACATACTTGGTTCTGACCTTCTCCCTACCTTTCTGGTTACACCCACCACTGGGATATTAGACCCTCCAACATGACTCCACCTGAGGTGGAAAATACTTAGGAACTAGGAATAATGGGGGATGTTCTCTTGGATATTTTGGGTCTCCTATGAAGAAATAGATATAAGATAATTCCATCTTTCTTGTGATATCATACATATTAATATCCTTGATTAATTTCGGAGAGGGTTTTATGCTTACCTCTGCTGGGCACACATATGCTGGATTTTCCTCCTGTAAAAATAATGACCAGAAATGTCACATCACAACAAAAACACAGAAGCTCCCAACAGGGAATATGACTAACACGGTGAGCAATATGATTAATTACTGGTCAGAAATGCTTTTTTTTAATTTTACTTTTCATAAAGGTGATAATCGTTACACAGGGATGAGAACAGGACATTTGACAATTCTTTTACGTTTTTCATGAAGTATGGCTGTGCCTGTACTAGAGTTAAAAAATTATTTCCCAGCAGGTACCCCTATATTTTTAATCAAGTGATTTGGTGTATGGGATTGGCTCCTTACCTAACACATACAAAGGTCATTATTATTAATTTCTTGATGGGGCCCAAAGCTTCATCCAACATGACTTTTACTTTTCCACAGTGCAGCCAGGAAACAAAAAGTGATAGGGGTAAAAGGTTATTTTCTGATTATTGATTGGGCATGGATTTATTGAATGTTTTAAATGGAAGACTAATATCTCAGCTTTTGATGGAGAGTTAGTTTAACTCCATTGTTTTTTTTTGTTTTTTTTTTAATCTGATAAATCTCTCCTAAAATTATCAACTCAAAAAATAAAGCAAAGTCAGGTAGTAAATATATATAATTTAAGTGTGGAATTTTCCTTTTTTTGTAATCACCTCCTGTTAGCGTAGTTTTGTAATGCAACATTGAAGTATTTCAATTTATGACAGATTCATTTTTTTTTAACTCCATGTTGTTTTGTTTTTTTTATCTGGTAAATGTCTCCTAAAATTAACAATTTAAAAATAAAGCAATTTCAGATAATAAATATAATTTGGTGTGCACTTTTCTTTTTTTCTTTTTTTTTTAATTTACCTAATGTAAGACAAAATTTCTAATGAAACATTGAAGTATTTCAATTCATGATGGATGAAATGAAATATTGAAGTATTGCAATTTATGACAGATGAGTTTTTTAAACGCCATTTGTTTTTATTTGGTAAATTTCTCCTAAAATTATCAACTCAAAAATAAAACATATTCAGATAATAAATATAATTTAGGTGTGCAATTGTAATTTCTTTAATATACCTAATGTAAGCCTAATTTCTAATTAAAACATTGAAGTTTGAACATTGAATCTCAATTCATGATGGATGAAGTATATTAACTCCATTTGTTGTTGTTGTTTTTTTGTTTTTTTTTCATCTGATAAATTTCTCTTAAAATGATCAACTCACAATCAAGACAAATTCAGGTAATAAATCTAATTCAGCCATGACATTTCCTTTTTTTTTTAAATGTATCTACTGTAAGCTTAATTTTTTATGAAACAATGAAGTATCTTTCAACCCTTTTTAATCACCATCTGAAATGGTTCTTGGTCCTGCTGTAATCAAGACTCACAGTTATCACCAACCTGAAGCTCATGGTATTTTAAGGAACAATAAGCCATCTAATAATTTTTTGTGTAGACATTTGCAGTCAAAATACTTGAAAATTAAATAACATATGTGCTTTTATTAGTTAAGTGAAACTGGACTTGTTCTGTATTGTTAGAACGTTAGAATGTGCAGAAAGTTTGGATACAACATTGCATAAGGAGCTTTAGGTGTCCCTCAAAAAACTATAAAACTCTTTGGCAAAAAAAAGCCAATAATCCGCGATGCATCTTGTTGTCCATGTGTCAACTTTGTCAAGTGGACTTAGTGATTTTTTTTATGTACACAGTATCTTATGTATTTTGTATGTATACTGTATGTATTTTTATATATGTATTGATTTTGCCAAGGCATATGATTTTTTTTTTAAGGGACACCTAAAGCTTTTCATACATTGTTGTATCCATTATTGCAGTCAAGGGGATGTCCATAGTTTTGTGGAATTTGTTTTCCCTCGAGGGCTTTTTAAAATTAGGAATTGGTTCTCCTGGAGAGCTATTTGCCTCCCTGAGTTCTGGTGAAGGAAGTTTCACTGCTCATCCAAGTGTCTTTCTCAATTTAACGGGTGTCAGGAACATAACCCAACTGTCAACAAGGTTCATGCATTGAAGTTGGAGGCAAAATGGACAATGCTCTTCTATGATGTCACATCCCTATTATGACTGCAGAGAGGATCGAGACTGTATTAATATGGATGAGTATGACTCTGGAAACGACCCTTGACAACTATACAGAACTGTAACCAAAGTATGGTCCTTGATGGAACTTTGTCTTAAAGGCTAGCCAAACCCAAAAAGAAAAACGTAATATATTGTAGCTTACTGGTTCTTGGATGGGTGACTACATTTGTTTTCTCTTTTGTAGGCCAAATACATTATATGCAGGGCCATCTTAAGAGCATTATAGGCCCCCGGGCAATACAGTGCACGGGGGCCCTGTCTAGAGAATCACGCACAAGAATAAAAATGCAAATTAATAAGGCTATATTTATTGGTACCTGATTCCTATACTGACCTACATGATTCCTACACTGTCCACTACACTGACCCTTACATTGACCTACATGATGCCTACACTGTCCACTACACTGACCCTTACACTGACCTACATGAATCCTAGACTGATCACTACACTTACCTACCTGTCCACTACAATGATTAACCTGATTCGTATACTGACCAGTACATTGACCTTCCTGTCCACTACATTGACCATTACACTACATTGTCCACTAAAATACCCACTACACTACACTGACCACTAAAACACACACTACACTGACCACTGCAACACACACATTACACTGACCACTGCAACACACACATTACACTGACCACTGCAATACACACATTACACTGACCACTGCAACACACACATTACACTGACCACTGCAATACACACATTACACTGACCACTGCAATATTCACATTACACTGACCAGTGCAATACACACATTACACTGACTGACCACTGCAATACACACATTACGCTGACCACTGCAATACACACATTATGCTGACCACTGCAATACACACATTACACTGACTGACCACTGCAATACACACATTACACTGACCACTGCAATACACAGATTACACTGATCACTGCAATACACACATTACACTGACCACTGCAATACACAGATTACACTGATCACTGCAATACACACATTACACAGACTGACCACTGCAATACACACATTACACTGACCACTGCAATACACACATTACACTGACCACTGCAATACACACATTACACTGACCACTGCAATACACACATTACACTGACCACTGCAATACACACATTACACTTACCAGTGCAATACACACATTACACTGACTGACCACTGCAATACACACACTACGCTGACCACTGCAATACACACATTACGCTGACCACTGCAATACACACATTACACTGACTGACCACTGCAATACACACATTACACTGACCACTGCAATACACAGATTACACTGATCACTGCAATACACACATTACACAGACTGACCACTGCAATACACACATTACACTGACCACTGCAATACACACATTACACTGACCACTGCAATACACACATTACACTGACCACTGCAATACACAGATTACACTGATCACTGCAATACACACATTACACTGATCACTGCAATACACACATTACACTGAACACTGCAATACACACATTACACAGACTGACCACTGCAATACACACATTACACTGACCACTGCAATACACACATTACACTGACCACTGCAATACACACATTACACTGACCACTGCAATACACACATTACACTGACTGACCACTGCAATACACACATTACACTGACCACTGCAATACACAGATTACACTGATCACTGCAATACACACATTACACTGAACACTGCAATACACACATTACACAGACTGACCACTGCAATACACACATTACACTGACCACTGCAATACACACATTACACTGACCACTGCAATACACACATTACACTGACCACTGCAATACACACATTACACTGACTGACTACTGCAATACACTACACTACACTGACAACTGGAAGCCTACAGGCATGGAACGGTAACCAACAACCAGAAGGTTTTCTGGTGGATCATGGAAGGGCACCAGCGACTATGCTGGGCAGGATGGAATCCCTGTCTGGAAGTGCCATGGGCAACAACGCGGCGGTACCTGCAGTGCGGGAGGACGTGGGGCCGGCCTAGGCCAAGGCTGGGGTCAGAGGGGTCTGCCAAACGGAGCCATGTCTCTTGAAAGACCAGGGGAGCTGAGCTGAGCTGAAGGTGTCCGGTACGGGACAATGACGTCAGCGCCGAGCGGTAGGTGGAAGAGGAAAGCCGCACATGACCCCATTCGCCCAATCACAGGGGCAGCCGGAAACTAAAGATGGTGGCTGGAGCGCAGGCCGCGGGGACATAGGAAATAGAAAGTTTGGGGGACAGAGCCGAGATTTCAGCGCCACTGGTCGCTGGGCAGGTGGGGCCCCCCAGGCAAGTGGGGCCCCCGGGCAACTGCCCAGCTTGCTTAGTCGAAAAAACGGCTGATTATATGCAATTACATAAAAATACCTGCTGTTCTTGCCGTGATCCCAGTGTCCTTGTCTCTTTTTGTGCATTGTGCTAAAATCTCAGACAATGTTCTCAGTGTTCCTAGCTATCTTCTGTGAACTACATAACACCTCCACCCTATGTAATGGAGATGTGGAGCAATGTAAGTGTTTTAAGTCCAAATAAGTAATATTGTACAGTGTGAGTGTAAGATTCCCAGCACCAGAAAACCAGTGCGAGCTTATGCTAATATTTGTGGGCGTGCACATTGTTCAAGTGTTAATACTTCTAGGCAAAGATGTACTATTCTGTTCAACATGCTCGTTTTTGTGAGCACACTCGCACACGCATATGCGCACGTGCACATACAAATCAGAGTGCATATTTAAACTGGCCTGTCACCATGAGCAGTTGCTGAATGGTCTTGAGCTTGTACCTGTATTATTGTGACCTGATCCATTGAACCTGCTTACCTGTGTATGACCCAGGTTCCTCCTGGAATCCTCCTTCTCCTTTTGCTCCTGCATTAACCTTGTTCACCCAATCTCTTTGACCTAAGCCTATTTACTGGTCTTTGCCTAATGATTCTGTACTGCACTGCCTGACTGTTACCGACCTAGGCCTGCTCCCTGGACTTGCTATGCCTGCTGACTCGGTCCCTTGTTACCAGGCTGCCACTGGTTGCTGCCTGCATACCTGCATACCGGCTCTGCTACCATCTCTTGCTCTGGTGCCAAGCTGCTTCAGCATCCTGTTCCTAGGACTGCAACCCCCAGCTTCATCTATCTAAATGCAGACTTGGCCAGCCAGCTACTCCGGCACTCATGCCACTCCATGCCCTCACTCTCTGCCTCTACCTTCAGGAGTGTTGGGCAGGAGGGGCAAGAGAGGCCTCCACAACATTCCAGTTGTCACTAGGTATGTGATAGTGAACATTTGAATAATTCAGAAAGTTTGGAGTTTGAAAAGGTAATTTCAACTTTTCATGAAAAATGAAAAGATGAACTAACTCCAAATATCCCGGCCCCCTCCGTTCCCAGTGGCACATAGCTGCCACGATATCCCATTCTGCTATTGTAATGGTCCATACCAAAATACACAGCCCCTCAATGAGTTTAAATCATAATGCTCACAATGGTAAGCGTTCATGATCGAGCAATGGCAAGCTATGTGACCACACTGACCAATGAGAAGCACATGTGGAGTTTATTTTTCCAGCAAGGTGTTCCAAAATAAAAAAAGTGCTTCTCATTGGGCAGCGCAGTTACATGGTCATGCTGCACTGGTGGCAAGGGTAATCATGGCCGCTAGGTGCATTGGGGTCCAGAGGGTTTGCCAGGAGAGGATTTAGTTAACTTTTTCCTTTTTCATGAAAAAGTGAACTTACCCTGTAAGTTATACCCTTTATTGGCTAACTGAATTTACTAGATGCAAGCTTTCTGGATAGCCTAGATCTAATGCAGTTGAAGCCTGAAGAAAGGATCCAAATGATCCAGAAAGGATTACGAACGATTCTTTTCCCACCACTGGAGCAAATTGGACCATAATTTATAAGGATTTTCCTTTCCTCTAGATCAGCGGTCACCGGCCAGTGGTCCGTGGACCACTGATGGTTAACGAGAAAATTTTGGTGGTCCCCAGGGGTTCTGCCCAAAATCAACATTGTGGCAGATGTATACCGCCCAATGTTTCCAGTGTTGTTCTCAGTGTGCACTGACAGTCAATACTGTCAGCTCACATTGATACCCGATGCCTCCTCTGTAGTTCCGGCTCCTGTGAACTCAGAGGTAGGCACTGGGTGTAGTTATTGCATACCTGGTAGCAGAGCCTGAAATGATGAGGAAGGCCTCTCTTACTCCTCTGACCCGGGGCACCTGGTAACGCAAACAGAAATCGGAGGAGTGCAGAGTGGCACGAGTGCCTGTAAGTCTTGCAAGTAGCAGAGCGGGTATTCACGCCAGGCAGGGGAGTCATCAGTAGTCTTCAGAGAAGCAGGCAGGCCCATAGACAGCTGGTGGATGGCAGACTGAAGCAGCCTGGCACTGCCAACAGTGGGCAGGTGAGGCATGCACTGGTAGCAGACTGTAGGACAGCAGACATAGCAGGATGTGTCAGGAAGCAGAGTCATGTAAGCCGGGTCATACACAGGATGATAGGATGGATCAAGTACTGAGGAGACAGCAGGAGCATGGTCTATGTACAAGCCAAGTCAAGAGCCAATCAGTGGAAGAGAAGCCAAAGGAGCAGACAGAAGCTGAGGTCAAGGACAAGCCGGGGTCGATGCAGGTGGAGTTCAGAAAGTGGTCAGGCAAGCCGGGTCAGCAATTGGGATCAGGATACAAAATCACAGGGTCACAGTATGCTGAAAGACAAAGCAGCACTGAGCCAGAGCCCTGACATAGTCTCCAGCCACCACAGTTATACTGTGGCAGGTTGGCTCCCCTGGGCAAATCACAGTGGCTGTACGTTGGGCGCTTTAAGACCACTAGGGGGCACGCACACTCGCTGCGCGACGAAGGAGCCACGATGTCCGCTGGGCACCAGCGATCGCTCCTGAGAGAGACAGAACAGGGATCTGTCAATGTAAACAGACAGATCTCCATTCTGTCAGGTGACAGATCTGCTGTTCAGACTAAGTATGAACAGCGATCGCTCTCCTCCTCCAGGCAGTCCCATCCCCCCACAGTTAGAAACACTCCCCAGGGCACACATTTAACCCCCTTGATCGCCCCCTAGTGTTAACCTATTCTTTGCCAGTGACATTTTTACAGGAAGCAGTGGCTATTAGCGATCGCTGTATAAATGTCAATGGTCCCAAAAAAGTGTCAAAAGTGTCCGATCTGTCCGCTGCAATGTCGCAGTCCCACTAAAAATTGCAGATCACCATTACTAGTAAAAAAAACAAAAAAAGAATAATAAAAATGCCATAAATATAGCTGCTATTTTGCAGACGCTATAACTTTTGCGCAAACCAAACCACCGATTTGTGGCTGAAGTGGTAAATAGCCCATTTGGTGCCAACATGTGTCAGCTGTGTACGTGAGCACGCTGATGTGCACATGTATGCGCACGTGTGTGCTGATATGCATTCACGCATGCCCATAGGTTTAAGCCACATGCCTACGAGTAGGAGAAGGAACATGAATTAGCCTATGAAGAGGCACAGAAGTCTGTTTAGAGGAACCATGTTGTCTACTGGCATGCCCTTCCTGACAGTACTGCAGAGAACAGAAGGTGAAGAAGGAGGAGACTTCCAATGGTCGTATGGCAGCACTGATCACAGATTATGGGAGCTTGAGCACATGATGAGTCTGTGTAAGGCAGCAGTGTGATGAAGAGTGGGGGGAGGGGTGGCGGCAGAGAGCCGGAGCATTGTGTGTATAAGGCAGCAGTGTGATCCAGGGGGAGGGGGGGGCGGAGAGCTGGAGCATTCTGTGTATATGGCAGCAGTGTGATCCAGGGGGAGGGGGCAAAGAGCTAAAGCATTGTGTGTATAAGGCAGCAGTGTGATCCAGGGGGGGGGGGTGGAGAGCTGGAGCATTGTGTGTATAAGGCATCAGTGTGATCCAGGGGGAGGGGGGTGGAGAGCTGGAGCATTGTGTGTATAAGGCAGCAGTGTGATCCAGGGGGAGGGGGGGTGGAGAGCTGGAGCATTGTGTGTATAAGGCAGCAGTGTGATCCAGGGGGAGGGGGGGTGGAGAGCTGGAGCATTGTGTGTATAAGGCAGCTGTGTGATCCAGGGGGAGGGGTGGTGGAGAGCTGGAGCATTGTGTGTATAAGGCAGCAGTGTGATCCAGGGGGACAGGGGGGTAGAGAGCTGGAGCATTGTGTGTATAAGGCAGCAGTGTGATCCAGGCAGAGGGGGGGCGGAGAGCTGGAGCATTGTGTGTATAAGGCATCAGTGTGATCCAGGGGGAAGGGGGGCAGAGAGCCAAAGTATTGTGTGTATAAGGCATGAAAAATTCATGTCAGTGATTTGCGGGATTCAAAATTTTAAGTTTAGTGGTCCCAAAGGTTGGTTTCCACTGCTCTAGATCAACTGTGGGTTTATAGTTTTGTAGGTGCAGCTTTACAATTTATTTACTAATTTTCCTATTTGTTGAACTCAATAGATTTGTGTTTTTTTTTTCTAGCTATGTAACTCAAATGTTTTTTTATCATGTTTAATTTAAATTGCCCATGCTTGGACCCTCACCCTTTTTTTTTTTCACATGGAAGCCCTGTCAAACAAGTAAAGTTTACTAACCTTTGTTTAGGTAGTCACAGTTGTAGTAGTGACATCTTGTTTTTGTCGTTTTCAGGACAAATCTGTTTTTACCTTCCTGCTTTGTAAAGTTGGTCACTGTGAAAACCTCATCCACTGGTATCAGAACTTCCTCTTGGTCTGGATAAAGGGAATATTTTTTGATCTGAGCACCGAAGCAGCTGGTGAAGGTGAAGAACGTGTCATTTCCAAAGCCCTCCGCTACTTTCTGGCTGGTGGATGAAGACGAAAACTGGCCAAATCTGACTTTTACTCCTATTTCTTTAGGTTCAAAATATATCCCTTTCATCCCTCTGTATACCGACCATGGTGACCACCTACAGCTCGACCTGAGGAGCACTACAGCTCGTGTCATCAAGAAATGCAGAGAATGGTAATGGAATGTGTCGCTGCTGCTATAATTTCTCACTGCGCTGTTGAAATTCAAATAAAGGTTGCTGGTTTTGTTGGAATAAGCCATGATGGCAATGCCGTACTCATCCCGAAAGCCACTCGGTACACTCGGTTTCTCGGTTTTCCATCTCTTTTCAGCTGCATCCCAAGTGCTACTAAATTCTGGGTCAGCTTGTTTTTCTTTAGCAAGTAGTGAACTTATATTATTTTCCATCTCTCCTATGCAGCCTTCGTACTGATCATCAAACGCCATGTCACTCATATTTAGGTAAACCTGCAGTGATCAGAAGAACACTATTATGGTCATACTACGGTCATACATGTACATGCAGAATTTTAGGTCAGAATATTCAGAAGTCAGTTGACCCACCAGAATGTTTTTTGGACTATAGAAAGTAATCAAAGTACCCATGAAGAACCTCCACAAATGGTGGGTTTACAGTGATGTTCTGGGTTCCATTTCTACCAGGAATGTTAACTGCATGGAATTTGTATGTTCTTTGTGTATCTCTGTGGGTTTTTCCCATGTTCTCAGCTTCCTTCCCATTGCCCAATAACCTGATGACTAATTGGCTTTTGCTTTTACATATTAATGTGGGAAATGTTTGCTTCCCATACAAGTCTATGGGGATGCAAGCAGGTAAAATGCAGGTCCGAAGATTTCAGAAAGATCTCAAACTGATGCAATCAACACAAGTCTGAAGTCCGTCAGTGTGTCAGCACTGGCCTTTAGGCTGCCACCCTACCTTATTAAAGGGAACAAACTGTTTTTGTACATAATTTTTTTCCTTACTTATGGTCCGAATTTAATAATACAGCTTTGTCTTCTTTTTTTTTCTTTTTTAGGTAGATCTGCAATAGTGCATACTATTAGTTTGTATTTTGAAATGCAGGAAGCAAATTGAGCCCTTTGCTCCTTTGTGCATTTTTCAGGCTCCCCTGTTGGTTGCTGAGCTCAGTTACTCAAGCTGAAATTTACACATTGGCTCCTCCCCTTCACTTCAGATGCCACTGTTTCTTGCTCAGTTACAATAGTTTTAAAGCCCAACTGAACATTTACTTTAAATCAGCTAACTATATTCCAGGTGCACCAAAACAAGGTGGCTGAAGCCTTGCAGTTGGTTTTCTTTAGGGTAAAAAGCCTTTCCCCTTCCAGCATGCTGCAGAGAAGAACCCTTGCTTGCTGTGTGGAAGCAGTGTTCTCTCTGTAGAAGTCTGACACGCCTCCTCTTGGGTCAGAGCTAGAGCTCTCCAATCAGCAGAGAGCATTCCTTTTGCTGATTGCGGAACTATAGGTCTGGCTTAGCAGGTGGTGTGCCCAACCTCTGCAGAGAGGCCACTGCTTCTACAATAGAAAAGGAGTAGATCTCTACAGTATGCTGGCAGGGGACAGGTTTCTCTATATATGCTGTGGCTGCTTTATAAAGAAAATGCACTGTAAGATGTTGAACACCTTTTATTTGTTGTAACACCATCTTAACTTTTGCTCCTATAAAACAGCCAAACAGGCAGAGCTAGAAGGTCATTTTTATCAGCTCTGAATTTACAATAAAGCTTGTGTAAAGATAATATATGATAAATATACCTTACATCGATTTTTATCAGAAAAAAAAACTGCTGAATCACAAGCAAATATGGTAAATTACACTTTTTTAAGTATTTAATGACCTATTACTTCAGTCTACATACCGCTTGTGTCTGCTGAATTCCAAATATCAGCCAGAGAGTAAACAGTATACCCGCAGGGAATCTCATTCTGCAATAATCTACAGGAACAAAAAAAAAGAATAAGTTATATATTATTATTCAACATTAATGGTTGCACTTGTCTCCTTAAGTTACAAGTAACAATTCTTTAGATCAGGGGTCTCCAAACTACTGCCCGCAGGCTAACTCCGGCCCACTACAAGATGTTTTTTGTAGCTAAGGTCAGTGGCAGTGGCGTCGGCAGGGGGGGCTGACGGTGGGTGAAGCCCTGAGTGGGACCCCAAAAAGCCCCGGGTCTCGGGTGGGCACTGTTCTATTGTTAGCCCCGAGTGCCGCCGCCTGCCACTGAGCAGGGATCAATCTGATCCCGAGTGCCGCCGAGTGCGGCCGAGTCACATAGCAGGTCCCGCCTTCTGGAGCCTGCAGTGTCTATGATGGATGTCCCACTGGTCCAATAGCGGGACCACGGGACGTGTGACGTCCATCATAGGCGCTGCAGGCTCCAGAAGCCGGGAATTACAATGCGGCCGCCGCACCACATCGATCCTCGCTCGGGCGGGAGGCCGGCTCTCCTCCTCTTCTCTGGCTGTCTCGCACACCATGGCTGAGCTGAGCTGCTGCAGGACACGTGAAGTCTGTCTCCTGGTCAAGTAGGTCAGTGTGCGTATGTCAGGTAGGTAGATAAGTGCATGTCAGGTAGGTAGGTCAGTGCATGTCAGGTAGGTCAGTGCATATCAGGTAGATAGGTCAGTGCATGTCAGTGTATATCAGGTAGGTAGGTCAGTGTATGTCAGGTAGGTCAGTGTATGTCAGGTAGGTAGGTCAGTGCATGTCAGGTAGGTAGGTCAGTGCGTGCATGTCAGGTAGGTAGGTCAGTGCATGTCAGGTAGGTCAGTGTATGTCAGGTAGGTAGGTCAGTGTATGTCAGGTAGGTCAGTGTATGCCAGGTAGGTCAGTGTATGTGTCAGGTAGGTAGGGCAGTGTATGTGTCAGGTAGGTAGGCCAGTGTGTGTATGTCAGGGAGGTCAGGCAGCAAGTGAGTTTACCCTTTTGCCACACAACCACACAACCCCACTGCCCAGCCAAAAAACCCTGTGCCACTACCCCCCCCCCCCCCCCATGCCGGCCTTGGACTTCAGTCCCTGGTCTTTTTGCCACCTAGCAACGCCCCTGGTCAGTGGTATTTCCTTAGATCACTGCACAGACTGAGGATTCAAATCAGTTGGTCTCTGCTTCAGATGGGAAACCTGATGTAAGGGGGGCTCTGATGAGGATCTGATGTAAAGTGGTAGGGGGCTCTGATGGGGCCCTTATGTAAGGAGGCACTCTAATATGTAAGAGGGGCTCTGATGTGATGGAGAGAATTCTAATGTAAAGGCAGGCCTTTTGATGAGATGATGAGACTCATGAAGATTTGAAAGGAAGACTTATGATGTGATGGAAGGGGGGCTTCTAATAAGAGAGGACTTCTTATAATATAGAGGGCTTCTGATGTGAAGGGAGAATTTTAGGTGAGATAGGGGGATTCTTATGGGAAGAGAGGACTTCTGATGTTAATGGATGACTTCTGATGAGATGAGGGGCATCTGATGTGAAGGGAAGACTGATGATGTGATGGAGGGCTTCTAAATGTGATGGTGTGAAAGGGGGGCTTCTGATGAGGACTTCTAAAGTGAAAGGGGAACTTCCGATTTGAAGAGAAGGCTAATGATGTGATGAAGGGCTTTTGATGTGAAGGGGGACTTCCGATGAGATGGGGGCTTCTGATGAGAAGGGGGGACTTCTGATGAGATGTGGAAGACTTATGATGTGATGGAAGGGGGCTTCTAATATGAAGAGAGAACTTCTTATAATATAGAGGGCTTCGGATGTGAAGGGAGAACTTTAGGTGAGATAGGGGGGTTCTTATGTGAAGAGAGGACTTCTGATGTTAAGGGATGACTTCTGATGAGATGAGGGGCATCCTATGTGAAGGGAAGACTGATGATGTGATGGAGGGCTTCTAAATGTAATGGGGTGTTTCTGGTGTGAAAGGGGGACTTCTGATTTGAAGAGAAGGCTAATGGTGTGATGAAGGGCTTTTGATGTGAAGGGGGACTTCCGATGAGATGGGGGCTTTTGATGAGAAGGGGGGACTTCTGATGAGATGTGGGCTTCTGATAAGAAGGGATGACTTTTGATTTGAAGAGAGGACTTATGGTGTGATGGAGGGCTTCTGATGTGAAGGGGGGGACTTATTATTAGATGGGGGCTACTGATGAGAAGGGGGGGACTTCTGACGAGATGGGGAGCTTCTGATTTGAAGAGAGGACTTATGGTGTGATGGAGGGCTTCTGATGTGAAGGGGGGGACTTATTATTAGATGGGGGCTACTGATGAGAAGGGGGGACTTCTGATGAGATGGGGTCTTCTGATGCGAAAGGGGGACTTCTGATTTGAGGAGAGGACTTATGGTGTGTTGGAGGGCTTCTGATGTGAAGGGGGGGGACTTCTGACGGGATGGGGAGCTTCTGAGCTGAAGGGGGGGCATCTGATGAGATGGGGAGCTTTGAATGAGATGGGGAGCTTCTAATGAGATAGGGGCTTCTGATGAGATGGGAAGCTTCTGATTTGAAGAGAGGACTTATGGTGTGATGGAGGGCTTCTGATGTGAAGGGGGGAATTCTGATGAGATGTGGGGCTTCTGAGGTGAAGGGCGGACTTCTGATGAGATGGGGAGCTTCTAATGAGATGGGGAGCTTCTAATGAGACGGGGGCTTCTGTTGAGATGGGAAGCTTCTGATATAATGGGGACTTCTGCTGAGATGGGGAGCTTCTGATGCTATTGGGCAGGGGGGGCTTCTTAAGTTATATCTCGGAGTGATCTATTCATTTCATAAAACTCTTTTTTTTGGCTTGCAAAAGTTTGTAAAATATACAATGTGACCCTCATACTAAGAAGTTTGGAGAACTCTGCTGTACTTGTCTGAAATGTGTTCTGGCTTATAAAATCCAAAATCATTTGCTGGGAGCTAACCAGCAAAAGGGGCCCCACTAACATTCTTGTGGAAAGCTAATGAGGGAAATATAGTTTTCTCATATTATGTTGTATTTTTATTTTCTATTAACATTTTTACTTTTTTTATTACTTGATTTTCTTTACTTAATTCTGTTCATGTATAACTTATTTTTGGAATGACAATAAAATAACTGTACACTTAAAAACCCTCAAAAATCTCACCCCTAAAGTGTATCCAAAACCAAAAATTGAATATATTCCAGCCCCACTAGTCCTTCGATGTGGTGGCTGCATTAGTTTTCCTTTTTTAAGACTTTTTTCCTTTATTTTTATCTGGTGATCTTGCCAGTAACACACTTCTTATACTAGGGTGACAATGCTCAATCACTGTCCTGCATGGAAGAGCAGCATTGTCACACTAGGCTGCTTTTTTTTTACTTGGACTCCTGATGTAAGGACTCTGATAGGGACACTGAATATAAGGGGGCACAGGTTCTGTTTAATCATTATTATCCAATGACAGCCTATTGCATACTGGTGTTCCCCCGTTCACTCCTGCATGGTCTCTGCACTGCCTGTCAGACATTAGACATGTGCGGTTCGTTTCGTTCTAAATTAAAATTCAGACACATTTTCAGTTATTACAATAGTAGCAATATTAAACAAATCCGAAATAACAAAACAAAATTTCAGAAGAAATTTGAATTTGAAAGTTTTCGAATCGAATTTGAATAGTTTTCAAATCTAATTCAAATAGTTTTCGAATTCAAACCACTTTCAAATTCAAATTATTTTCGAATCAAATTCGAATTTCCGAAGAAAATAAAATAGAAAATAAAGGAATAGAATAAAAAATAACAGAATAGAATAGAAAATAATAGAACAGAAAATAAAAGAATATAATATAATAGAGAAAAACAGAACAGAATACAAAACAAAAGAATAGAAAAAAAATGAATAGAAAATAAAAGGATAGAATAGAAAATAAAAGAATAGAATAAAAAAAATATATATAGAAACTAATATAGTAAAACAGAACAAAATAGAATAAAAAATATTAGAACAGAAAATAAAAGAATATAATTTAATTGAGTAAAACAGAACAGAATAGAAAATAAAAGAATAGAAAAAAATTGAATAAAAAATAAAAGAATAGAAGAGAAAATAATATAGAAAGCAATATAGTAAAACAGAACAAAATAGAATAGAAAAAAAAGGATAGAATAGAATACAAATAGGCTTGTCCCTTTCATGGACATGATTCTCATCACAGAATACACAGTGATAGACATGTGCAGGATGAAAAAATTTGTTTAGTTTCGTTTCAATTCATTATTTAACTAAATTTGTTTAGTTAAATCTGTTGCATTCGTTACATTCATTTCGGGATTCGTTTAGTTTCGTATTTGTATTCGAAAAAATTTGACCGCATTCAAAAAAAAACTCAAATTCGAAAAAAATTTGACGGCATTTGAAAAAATGTTACCGAATTTGAAAAAGTAAACTATATATAACTATTTTGCGAAAAGAATAGAATAGAAAAAAAATAGAACTGAATAGAATAAAATACAATATATGTTTTTCTAGTTTATTCTTTTCTATTATTTTCTTTTCTATTGTAATCTTTTCTATTCAAATTTGATTAAATTCTATATGATATTCGAATTTTTAGTCTAATTTCATATGGAATGAAATCGAGTTCCAATAGAAAAGATTAGAACAGAATATAAAATAAGAATAGCATAAAAAAACAATAGAACAGAATAGAAAAAAATATAATATATTCTATTCTAATCTTTTCTATTCAAATTCCAATTCAATCTGTACCAAATTCCAATTCCGGAAGATGTTATTTTATATATATATATATATATATATATATATATATATATATATATATATATATACATCTTCCGGAATTGGGTATTTGGTACAGAATGAATTCGAATTTGAATAGAAAAGATTAGAATAGAATATATTTGAATTTTTTTCTATTCTGTTCTATTGTTTTTCTATGCTATTCTTATTTTCTATTCTATTCTAATCTTTTCTATTGGAATTCGATTTCATTCTATATATATAATATAACCATTTTCCGAAATTCAAATTTCGTATAGAATGGTTTTGAATTTGAATAGAAAAGATTAGAATAAAATAGAAAAACAATAGAACTGAATAGAATAAAATACAATATATGTTTTTCTAGTTTATTCTTTACTATTATTTTCTTTTCTATTCTGATCTTTTCTATTCAAATTTGATTAAATTCTATATGATATTCGAATTTCTAGTCTATTCTTTTCTATTCTTTTCTATTCAAATCTTTTCTATTCTAATTCAAATTCATTCTATACGAAATTTGATCTTCAGAAGCCATGTTCCGAAATTCGAATTTCTTATGGAATGAATTTGAATTTGAATAGAAAAGACTTGAATAGAAAATAATAGAAAAGAAAAGCATAGAAAAACAATAAAACAGAATTTTAAAAAAATATTAAATATATGTATTCTATTGCTTTATGATTTTATATTCTATTTCATTGTATTTTTTAGAAAATCGATTTCTATTGTTTTCAAATTCGATTCGAATTTGTTTTCGAATTCGATTTATGTTTTCGATTCCGATTCGAATATGTTTTCTAATTTGTTTTCGAATTTGATTCAAATTAGTTTGCTTTTTTTCGTATTCGTTTAAATTCATTACTTTTGTAATTCTGAAATTTGGATGCATACGAATTTCCAAATAATGAAAAATTTGTCCGAATTTCGATTCGGAACGAAACGAAATGCACATGTCTACACAGTGATCTCTGTCTTCTCTGGTGGACTCTTCCCTTTCTACAACATGCTAAACTAATCCCATTTAGGGACATCACTTACCTAGAGGATACATGGTGATCTGCATCTTCTCTGGTGGCCTCTGGTCACTTTGTTGAGACATTTATGCTAGGCATGTCCCATTCATGGATTCAATTCTCATCAGTTACCAGGAAGAGACACAGTGATCTATATATTCTATGGTGGCCTCTGATCCCTTTTAGACCAAGTGCTAAGCTTGTCTCATTTATGGACACAATCTCATCACTTACCTGGAGGAAGCACAGTGATCTGTATCTTCTCTGGTGGCCTCTGGTCACTTTCCTGAGATATTTATGCTAAACTTATTCCATTCATAGACAAGATTCTCATCATTGACCTGGAGGAGACACAATCATCTGTATCTTCCCTTGTATCCCCTGATCCCCCGTTCTACAAAGTGCTAAGCTTGTCCCATTCATGGACACAATTCTCATCACTTGCCTGGAGGAAGCCCGGTGAGCTACATCTTCTCTGGTGGCCTCTTGTCACTCTGCTGCAATATTTATTCTAAACGTATCTCTTTCATAGACATGATTCTCATAACTTACCTGGAGGAGACATGGTGATCTGTATCTTCTCTGGTGGCCTCTGGTCTCTTTTGTGCAATATTTATACTAGGCTTGTCCCTTTCATGGACATATTTCTCATCACTTACCTAAAGGAGACAATGGGATCCGTATCTTCTCTGGTGGACTCTCGTCACTTTGTTGAGATACTTATACTAGGCTTGTCCCTTTCATGCTTTTAGTTCTCATCGCCTACCAGGAGGATACACCGTGATCTGTATCTTCTATGATGGCCTCTGATCCCTTTTCTACAAAATGCTAAGCTTGTCCCATTTATGGACACAATTCTCATCACTGACCTGGAGGAAGCGTGGTGGTCTGTATCTTCTCTGGTGGCCTCTGGTCACTTTGCTGCTATATTTATGCCTAAACTTATCCCTTTCATAAACAAGATTCTCAGCACTGACCTGGAGGAGACACAATCATCTGCAGCTTCTCTCCTGTCCCCTGATCCCCATTCTACAAAGTGCTAAGCTTGTCCCATTCATCCTATTCATGGACACAATTCTCATAACTTACCTGGAAGAAGCACGGAGAGCTACATCTTTTCTAGTGGGCTCTGGTCACTTGGCTGCAATATTTATGCTAAACTTGTCCCTTTCATAGATGTGATTCTCATCACTTTCCTGGAGGAGACATAGTGATCTGTATCTTCTCTGCTAGTCTTTGGTCTCTTTTCTGCAATATTTATGCTAGGCTTGTCCCATTTATGGACACGATTCTCATTACTTACCTGGAGGAAACACGGTGATCTGTATCTTCTCTGGTGGCCTCTGGTCACTTTTCTGTGATGATTATGCTAAACCTATCCCATTCATAAACAAGATTCCCATCACTGACCTGGAGGAGACACAATCATCTGTATCCTGTCTTGTGTCCCCTGATCTCCGTTCTACAAAATGCTAAGCTTCTCATCACTAACCTGGAGGAAGCTCGGAGAGCTACATCCTCTCTGGTTGCCTCTGGTCACTTTGCTGTGATATTTATGCTTAAAGAGAAACTGCGGTCTGCTCACATTAATTTGTAATAAAAACATCTTTGCCATTCTGAAGCTTCCCTTAAACCACTTTGCATATTATTTTACATATACTGTGAGCCTGTACTTGCCAATTATGCTGCAGAAATCTCCTTCCACTGACACTTACAAGGAAGAGGCAAAGGGATCCGTATCTTCTCTGGTGGATTCTGGTCACTTTGCTGGGATGTTTATAGTAATCTTGTTCCGTTCATGGACACGATTCTCGCAGCTTAGAAGAAGGAAGCGCTGTGATCTGTATCTTCTTTTGTGACTTCTGTTCCCCTTCCTGTGATATTTATGCCAAGCTTCGCCCTTTTTACTTTCATTATAACACAGCTGTACAGACCGACCCTAGCCACAGAACACAAGCTGACAAAGCTTATTTCACAATGAAAATATTTTCTGCAGCTTGATAATACAAGTGAATTATAATTGACACTATTTAGGCACCTGATTACCGTCTGCTATCCCTCAACCACAAAGTGAGAATGTACCACAGTTCTGTAACCTCCTAGATCAGCCAAACCTACACTCACCGGACACTTCATTAGGTACACCTGTTTAATTGCTTAGTAAACACAAATTGCTAATCAGCCAATCACATGACAGCAAATCAATGCATTTAGGCATCTAAACGTGGTAAAGGCTACTTACTGAAGTTCAAACAGAGCATCAGAATGGGGAAGAAATGGGATTTAAGTGACTTTGAACGTGGCATGGTTGTTGGTGCCAGACGAGCTGGCCTGATTATTTCAAAAACTGCTGATCCACTGGCATTTTCACGCACAACCATCTCTCGTGTTTACAGAGAATGGTCCGAATAAGAGAAAGTATCCAGTGAGCGGCAGTTGTGTGGAGGAAAATGCCTTGTTGATGTCAGAGGTCAGAGGAGAATGGGCAGACTGGTTCCAGATGATAGAAAGGCAACAGTAACTAAAATAACCACTCGTTACACCCAAGGTATGTAGAAGACCATCTCTGAATGCACAACAGATCGAACATTGAAACGGATTGGCTACAGCAGCAGAAGACCACACCGGGTCCCACTCCTGTCAGCTAAGAACAGGAAACCGAGGCTACAATTCCCACAGGCTCTCCACAATTGGACAATAGAAGATTGGAAAAACGTTGCCTGGTCTGATGAGTATCAAAAAAAGCTGCGACATTCAGATGGTGGGGTAAGAATTTGGCCTAAACAATATGAAAGCATGGATCCATCCTGCCTTGTATCACCGGTTCAGGCTGGTGGTGGTGGTGTAATGGTGGGGGGGATATTTTCTTGGCACACTTTGGGCCCCTTAGTACCAATTGAGCATTGTTTACACACCACGGCCTACCTGAGTATTGTTGCTGACCATGTCCATCCCCTTATGACTATAGTGTCCCCATCTTCTGATTTCTCCTTCCAGCAGGATAATACACCATGTCACAAAGCTCCAATCATCTCACCACTGGACAATGAGGTCACTGTACTCC
The DNA here is from genome assembly GCA_037952925.1 of Lithobates clamitans. Taxonomy (NCBI): domain Eukaryota; kingdom Metazoa; phylum Chordata; class Amphibia; order Anura; family Ranidae; genus Lithobates; species Lithobates clamitans. The sequence goes on from JBBGZY010001779.1 coordinate 399,761, forward strand.
AATGGCCTCCACACTCACCACATCTCATCCAATAGAGCATCTTTGGGATGTGGTAAAGTGGAAGATTTGCATCATGGATGGATGTGCAGCTGACAAATCTGCAGAAACTGTGTGATGCTATCATGTCACTATGGACCAAAATCTCTGAGGAACGTTTCCATTACCTTGTTGAATTTATGCCACGAAGAATTAAAGCTGTTCTAAAGGCAAAAGGGGGTCCTTCACCAACAGCTCCCGGTCATGGTTTACGATCAAGAACCAGCAGGATGGGCTCCCAATCATGTGACCACCGTGACACCCAACCATAGTGAATGCATAATCGGAAGTCCACCAACCCCACCTCCAGCTTAAGCACTTCCATACCACACAAATTCTGACACTTCTCTCCTACATGTGAAAATCATTATTTTTTTGCTAGAAAATTACTCAGAACCCCCCAAATGTTATCTATGTTTTTTTAACAGACATCCTAGGGAAAAACATGGAACATTTTATGTCACACGGTATTTGCGTGGTAATTTTTAAAACTCTATTTTTTTGGGGAAAAAAAACATTTTTATGAATAAAAAAAAAAAACAGTGAAGTTAGCCCATTTTTTTTGTATAATCATGTTATGCCGAGTAAATAGACACCTCACATGTCACGCTTTAAAATTGCGCACACTCGTGGTATGGCGCCAAACTTCGGTGCTTCAAAATCTCCATAGGGAACGGTTAAAGATTTTTTACAGGTTCCCTGTTTAGAGTTACAGAGGAGGTATTAGCACGATCCTGCTAGATGGACCTGTCAAATGGACAATCCAAAGGGCGTCCTGGAGTAAGTGCGATCCTGCTAGGTGGACCTGATAGCTGGACAGGCCGAGGGGCTTCCTGGAGTAAGCACGGTCCTGCTAGATGGGCCTGTCAAATGGACAATCTGAGGGGCTTCCTGGAGTAAGTGTGATCCTGCTAGGTGGACCTGATAGCTGGACAAGCCGAGGGGCTTCCTGGAGTAAGCACGGTCCTGCTAGATGGGCCTGTCAAATGGACAATCTGAGGGGCTTCCTGGCGTAAGCACAATCCTGCTACCGGGTTTCCCCGAAAATAAGACCTAGCGTGATTGTCTGTGATGGCTGCAATATAAGCCCTACCCCCCAAATAAGCCCTAGTTAAAGTCCTTGTAGGTCTTATTTTCAGGGTAGGGTTTATTTTCTGGGAAACAGGGTAGGGCTTATTTGGGGGGGAGGGCTTATATTGCAGCCATCACTGACAATCATGCTAGATCTTATTTTCGGGGAAACAGGGTAGGTGGACCTGATAGCTGGACAAGCTGAGGGGCTTCCTGCCCTATCTTCTGAAGATAAACAACATAAGGACATAATGACCTAATTTTTGGGGGACAATAGCTCTGGTGAGTCAAACCTGTGAAAACTGTGGTGGGAGGTCATGCTATATGCGCCTGCAACCTCTCTGTGGTTTCCTGTTCTAAGCACTCGATATCGGAATACCATCACTGTACCATTACCTAAGTAAACAGAGTGCAGACTTTATTTTTATTTGCTTTAACCACCTCCAGTCCGGACCTTTTCTGGCACTATTTGTTCACAGGTAACAATTAGTATTTTTTGCTAGAAAAATTCTTAGAACCTCCAAACATATATTATTTTAAAGCAGAGGCCCTAGAGAATAAATTGGTAGGTTTTGCAATTTTTTCATGTCACGCGGTATTTGTGCAGAGGTTTTTCAAACGCAATTTTTTTTTTAGGAGAATGCGAGCATGGGAGGACGGGTGCTCTTTACATTTATTTTTTCTTTTCATTATTAATTCATTTTATTTTATTTTTAACACTGTTGCCCTAACTTTTTTTTATCACTTTTATTGCTCTCACTAGGAATGTAAACATCTTTGTGGCAGCAATATGCAGTGACAGGTACTCTTTATGGAGAGATCTGGGGGCTATAAGACCCAAAATCCCTCCTCTGCACTTACATAGTTACATAGTAGGTGAGGTTGAAAAAAGACACACGTCCATCAAGTCCAACCTATGTGTGTGATTATATGTCAGTATTACCTTACATATCCCTGTATGTTGCGGTCATTCAGGTGATTATCTAATAGTTTCTTGAAACGATCTATGCTCCCCGCTGAGACCACCGCCTGTGGAAGGGAATTCAACATCCTTACCGCTCTTACAGTAAAGAACCCTCTACGTAGTTTAAGGTTAAACCTCTTTTCTTCTAATTGTAATGAGTGGCCCCGAGTCTTATTAAACTCTCTTCTGCGAAAAAATTTTATCCCTATTGTGGGGTCACCAGTACAGTATTTGTAAATTGAAATCATATCCCCTCTCAAGCGTCTCTTCTCCAGAGAGAATAAGTTCAGTGCTCGCAACCTTTCCTCATAACTAAGATCCTCCAGACCCTTTATTAGCTTTGTTGCCCTTCTTTGTACTCGCTCCATTTCCAGTACATCCTTCCTGAGGACTGGTGCCCAGAACTGGACAGCATACTCCAGGTGCGGCCGGACCAGAGTCTTGTAGAGCGACTTAAAGCGAAGTTCCACTCAAAAGTGGAAGCTCCGCTTGCTTGCGTCCTCCCCCTCTCCGGTGCCACATTTGGCACCTTTGCGTACTTGTCCCCTTTTCTGGGAGATCTGAAATATGTGGTGAGGTCCCCCAGAAGTTCGGCCCCCTCCTCCTTCCTCCACCGCCGGGCCAGTGCAGTAGTCAACCAGCTTTGAAGCCGAAAGGCTTCACTGGCGGTTTCCTTTACCATGAATGGCGGCAGCAGCACCCGAGAGCCGATCAGAAAATCAGCTGGGGTGCCGACATCGCGGGATCCCTGGACAGGTAAGTGTCCTCATATTAAAAGTCAGCAGCTACAGTATTTGTAGCTGCTGACTTTACATTTTTGGGGGGGGGGGCTGGACCTCCTTTTTAAAGGCATTAACCACTTAACGACCGCCTCATGTACATATACATCAGCACGATGGCACAGGCAGGCAGAGTAACATATATATATAATCGCGCCCCCCACCCCCGGTGTCCAAGGCAGTCGTTATCGTCACAGGAGCGATCCGTCCTGAGGGGGAGGCCACTGATATATGGCCACCCCCTCACAATCGCTCTTGATGAATGGGATGCTTCCTCTGCTTCTGTAACTGTAAACAGAAGCAGAGGAAGTGATGTAATCTCTCCTCGTGTCGGTCTTTTCGTTCCGGCGCCCGAGGAGAGCAGACATCCAAGTAAGTACACCAACACTACACTGACACCAGGTCACGTAGGCACATAAATCACCCCCCCAATCACCCCCCGATCACTGCATTTGGTGTCATTTGTGACTGTAAAAAGTGTTAGGGCAGTTAGTGGTAGGCCCCTTCAGGTCTAGGGTACCCCTATGGTTGCCACCTCATCCCTTTAAACCCGAACACATATTAATTACACAGGTTCTGTAGCTGATTAAGGTGGTAATTAAACTTACTTGGTGCCTTATCTGTATTTAATTAGCCTCAGAACCTGTGTAATTCAAAGGTGTTCGGGTTTAAAGGGATGAGGTGGTAACTCTAGGTACCCCCTAACCCCCCAATAAAGGTTTAACCCCTTGATCACCCCCCAGGTAACCCTTTCACCCCCTGTCGCCAGTGTCACTAAGCAATCTTTTTTCTGATCGCCGTATTAGTGTCACGGGTGACGCTAGTTAGCCAGGTAAGTATTTAGGTTCACTGTCACTTTTTATACCGTCAGGTACCCCCATATACTACCTAATAAAGGTTTAAACCCCCTGATTGCCCCCTAGTTAACCCTTTCACCAGTGATAACCGTATAAGTGTTACGGGTGACGCTGGTGAGCTAATTTGTTTTTTATACCCGCCGTTTATTACCCAATAAAGGTTTAGCCCCCTTGATCGCACGGCGGGTGATATAAGTTAGGTTTTAGGGTGATAGGGTCTGCATCGCCCCAGGCAGCGTCAGATTAGTGCCAGTAGCGCTAACACCCACGCACGCACCATACACCTCCCTTAGTGGTATAGTATCTGAATGGATCAATCTCCGATCACATCTATACTAGTGTCCCCAGCAGTTTTATGGTTCCCAAAAACGCAGTGTTAGCGGGATCAGCCCAGATACCTGCTAGCACCTGCATTTTGCCCCTCCTCCCAGCCCAGCCCACCCAAGTGTAGTATCAATCGATCACTGTCACTTACAAAACACTAAACACACATAACTGCAGCGTTCGCAGAGTCAGGCCTGATCCCTGCGATCGGTAACAGTTTTTTTGGTAGCGTTTGATACAGTTGCTGACAGTCAGGAGGCCTACACATTTCTGAGCATGACAGATAGTGAAGAGGAAGTCACTCATCTGTCAGATTCAGGCTCAGAATATGATCCTGTAGAAGACAGCGGCTCCATGACAGATAGCTCTGAAGACGAAGTTGTGGTCCCTGCCAAGGTCAGGCGTACCAGACCCCAATCTTCTTCTTCTGCTGTTGAGGTGCAAGAACCGCAGGTCCCTCGTATGGAGCAGAGAAGTACTAGCGCCGCTATTCCTTCAGGTGAACTGGCAAGCACCAGCGGCCTAGTACACCCTGGTCGTACATCCAGCACTGCAGTAACACTTGGTGACGTGGCGAGTTCCAAAAGTGCAGTTCAAGCTGGTGAGGTGGCAAGCACAAGTAGAGTCCTGCTGCCACCAAGAAGAAGACAAATACAAGCCTGTCATGCCCATAGTGCCCTTCTTGCTGCATTCGCCAATCCTAATTGGGAACCCACCACTTCTACTTCCCCCATTCACTGGCCAACTCAGCATTCAGGTGGAAACAGTTGATTTTAGGAGACTTTTTTTATATTCACTGTTTTTCACGGAAGATCTCTATAGATCTATTGTGGACCAAAGTAATTTGTATGCGGGGCAATTCATCGCCGCTAATCCCCAGTCCTCCCTTGCCAGAGATTGGAAACCAATTACGGTTTCTGAATTTAAGACCTTTCTGGGCCTTTCCCTCGAGATGGGCATAGTTAAAAAGAGTGAGTTGCGGTCATATTGATCCACTGACCCAATTTACCATATGCCCTTGTTCTCTGCTTCCATGGCCAGGGGACTATACGAGCAGATCTTGCGGTTCATGCACTTCAATGACAATGAACTCTGTCGTCCTCGTGGAGACCCTGGATACGATCGGCTCTACAAAATTCGGCCCCTCGTAAACCACTTCAAAAACGTTTTGCAGCCTTGTTTACTCCCCATCAAGTTGTCTGCGTTGATGAGTCCCTGATTAAATTTTCTGGCCGCTTGTCTTTCAAACAGTATCTTCCCAGCAAGCGTGTCAGATATGTCAGATATGGGGTCATGATGTATAAACTCTGTGACAGGGCCACAGGTTATACATATAGTTTTATGGTTTACGAGGGCAAAGATAGTCACATAGAGCCGGAGAACTGCCCAGACTACATAGGGAGCGCTGGCAAGATAGTGTGGAACTTGGTGTCACCCTTATTCAGAAAGGGGTACCACTTATATGTGGACAATTATTACACGAGCGTGCCACTTTTTAGTCACTTGTTTGATCATCAGATTGGAGCATGGGGCACCGTGCGACCTAATCGCCGGAGCTTTCCCCAGCGGCTTGTAGATTCCCATCTTAGGATGGGGGAGAGAGCCTGCTTGCAGTGTAATAACTTGCTTGCTGTGAAGTGGAGGGATAATAAGAATATTTTCGTTCTCACCTCCCTTCATGCAGACACGACGGCCCAATTACCTATGGCGACTGGTGTTGCGGAGAAACCCCTCTGTGTCCACGAATATAACCAAAATATGTCAGGGGTGGACCTCAACAGTTGTTGGCATTGTACCTAGTTGCCTGTAAGGCCAGACGCTGGTACAATAAAGTGTCTGTTTATTTCAATTGGCTTTGCTGAACGCTTTTGTGCTATACAGAGCTTCAGGACAGACTAGATCCTTCCTTAAATTCCAGGAAGAGATCATCAGAGCTCTTCTGTTTCCAGATGGCGCTCCACCTCGCCTTCCCAATCCAAATGCAGTAAGCCGGCTGCATGAGGGCTTTTTCCGTATGTCCTCCCTGGTACCCCTACCCAACGAGCCCCCCAAAGAAGATGTTGTGTCTGTAGCAAGTGCGGATATAGGCGTGACACCCGCTATTATTGTCCACGCCATCCTGACAATTCTGGTCTTTGCATTGGTGAATGTTTTGAACGCTACCATACACTAGTTGAGTATTAGCGTAGGGTACAGCACTGCACAGACTAGGCACACTTTCACAGGGTCTCCCAAGATGCCATCGCATTTTGAGAGACCCGAACCTGGAACCGAACCATTACAGTTATGCCCCGTACACACGGTCGGACATTGATCGGACATTCCGACAACAAAATCCTAGGATTTTTTCCGACGGATGTTGGCTCAAACTTGTCTTGCCTACACACGGTCGCACAAAGTTGTCGGAATTTCCGATCGACAACTACACGGTCACGTACACCACGTACAACGAGACTAGAAAAGGCCGGTTCAGAACCAAGCACGGCACCCTTTGGGCTCCTTTTGCTAATCTCGTGTTAGTAAAAGTTTGGTGAGAGACGATTCGCGCTTTTTCAGACTCGTGGCTTTCAGATCGTTTTCTGCCGTTCAGTTTGTGCGTGTGGGTTTGTATCTGCTCTTTAGTGCGTGCAAGCAAGTTCCGCGTGACTTTAAGGAGTCATTGTATTCTTGTTCGTTCGTTACTGGTTTTCAGGTCGCTCTTCACAGGCCTTGCTGTTCTTCAGTGCGTTCTGTTACTTCGTTCTGAGCAGCCAACCGTTTTCTAGCCATGTTTCGTATGCGTACTCCTCGTAGAGTTCGTGCTGTGCGGGGGCTTGGTGTTGGGGTCCTGACCTTGACACAAGTCCAGTCCATGAACAGGGTGGGGAGGAGTTCATGGACCAAGAATTGGTTGCTTCAGCGTGACCAGTTCTGTCATACGCCTTTGCTCCGTGAGATCCGTGAGAATAATCCTGATGATTTCAGGAACTTTCTCAGGATGACGGACCCCGTGTTTCACCGTTTGTTGGCTTCGCTGACCCCCTATATCAGCAAGCAGGTTACCTGCATGAGGCAAGCCATCACTCCGGAGCAGAGGTTGGTCGCTACCTTGCGGTATTTGGCCACAGGGAGAAGCCTGCAGGACCTCAAGTTCTCAACAGGCATCTCCCCCCAGGCTTTGGGGATCATTATCCCAGAGACCTGTTCTGCCATCATCCAGGTCCTGCAGAAGGAGTATATGAAGGTAAGATTTTTATCCTTTAATATCACATTTTATTGTATTGAATGTTTGCTAATATATTGTATTTCTTTCCTCATTCCCTAATTACCATGATTGTAATATGCTGTGAATGTCCCCTTTGTCCTCATGCATGCTGTATTTTTATGTAATTATTATTTTATGCCCTTCATACATATTTGCCCTTCACTAACCTCCCCAGCATGGTGTCTCCTGCCCTATATTCACCTCATGTAGTCACTTAACAATGTATTTTATCAGCTCCATAGTAGTGCTTTACCCCAAACACCCCCTAAAATGTTTGGAAATGTTATTTTTGATTTTAATTCAGGCAGAGTGCCAGAGGTTTTTTTTGTGGTGTCCCCAAATTTTTGGTAACCCTCCCTCCCCCCAACTGCTAAGTCAGCTGATCCCAATTCTCTATCCTCAATCATCTATCTGCTGACTTTGCCAAACCCATACACACTATACCCATCTCTTTATTGGTCAGATTTATGAATGAATTCCCCAAAGCATGTAGTGCAAGGGTCTGCCTGTATACTTTCCAATGGAACTGTTTTTGTATCCTATTATTATCTTGATAGGTAATAGCAGAATGTCCAAATGTCCTCAAATGTGTACAATGTGTATTTATATCTTTGTATTCAGACACTTCTTACCTGTCCAGTGGTCTGCCAATAGTGTAACTAAGGAGGGGCTGTTCCAAGTAATACCCTGTATTTAGGCATTCATCTCTCAATGAAGTGAAGAGGGTTACCTGTCCAAGAGTTCCCCCCACTATAATGTTAGAAATGGCCCATGAGAGGGGGGAGGGGGAATATGATAGGTGTACCTTATACTTTGTTGTTGTTAAATTCCCCTTAATAAATGCTATCTGGAGGTTGCCCCAGAATGTTTGTGTCTAATCTGCTTACCATGTTTCTGTGAAAAAATAGTAATGTTTATTGTTTTTTCCTCAACAGTTTCCTTCAACGCCACAGGAATGGCAGACTGTGGCCTCCCACTTTGCCCAGCGGTGGGACTTTCCTAACTGCGGAGGGGCAATTGATGGGAAACACGTCCACATCGTCCCACCACCCAACTCGGGGTCGTACTATTATAATTACAAGGGGTTTAATAGTATAGTGATGTTGGCGGTGGTGTCGGCTAATTACGAGTTCTTGTATGTGGACTTGGGGAAGAATGGCCGGATGTCCGATGGTGGAGTGATCGCCCAGACGGAGTTCTACAGGCGTCTCCAGAATGGCAGCTTGGACTTGCCACCTCCAGAGGACAATGTTGAAGGTCTCCCATTTGTGTTCGTTGCTGATGAAGCATTTGCGCTGGGGGACCACCTGATGCGGCCATTCCCGATGAGGACCCTCACCCCGGAACAGAGGGTTTTTAATTACCGGCTGGCCAGAACCCGAAGAGTGGTGGAGAACACATTTGGAATCCTGGCCAGCCGGTTCCGATTATTTCTGACACCCATCCATATGGCGGAGTATAAACTGAACCATATAATACTGGCGTGCTGTGTTCTCCATAATTTTTTAAGAAAACATTCAGCCAACTATGCTGGCTCAGTTGGGCCTGAGGCCGGAATCCCAAATCCATCAAAAATGACGGCGCTTGAAAGTGGCCGTCCTGGCTTGCCCTCCCTGAATGCCCGTGATGACCGGTTACGCTACCTGGAGTTCTTTGCGGGTAGGGTAGCTATCAATATGCCAGACAATCTGTGACACCTTTTTCAAATAAAAAACAACCAAAAGAAATTCTTGGTGGACATTTACTGCTTGTGTTTGTTTTAGCTGACCCTGACAGAAATGTGTTGAGTGCAGAAAATGTCGTGATTGGGTAACCTTATAAAAAATAGTGTTGGCTGCTACTTCCTAAATGCCAAAACACATTTCACTACAAGTGCACTGAACCTGCACTTGTAGTGCAAAGTGTATTTTCCCTTAGGAAATAACCCCCATTTTTGCATAAAACAGCAATTACATCACCCCAAAAGTGTTGTAGTGTTGAGACAATAATCCACACATTCTTGAGTAAGCCACTTTTTTATACCTGCACAATCACATGTGCATTTACGAAAGGTTTTTAAAACAAACCAACATGTTTGTTGTATAACAATTTTTGCAGTAGCATTATCAAAAATCGAAATGTCCATTTCAGATAAAACAGGCATGTGTAAAACCAACAAGAAAGCCAAAAAACTTGAACTTACAAAGTTCACATATGGTAAAACCTGAAGGCAATATCAGACATGAGTATTTAGGAACTGGGTTTGATATAGCGTTCAGATGGGGGGAAATCACCCCTGGAAAAGCCAAATTTGGAAGATGCACACCAATTTACAAATGTCAACATGTGCTATCTGCCATCAGGGGGGATCAAGGGACGTGTTTTGGGGGAGCAAGCCCTTCCTCACCGCTACTTTATAATTGAGGAAGGGGTTGCACCCCCAAAACGCGTCCATTGATCTCCCGTGATGGCAGATAGCACATGTTGGCACACTGTGTGCATCCTCCAAATTTGGCTTTTCTAAACATTGTAAAAATTTTAGTAAGATAAAACAGGTGATTTTGTGGGGTTTAAATTCGCCCCAAAACATCAATGATGTTATTATTTTTTTTAATAACATCACTGATTTGTTGCTGGATGTTTTGCAATTGGAGATTACACCCCATGATCTCCCCGATCAGTATCTGGGCACTTTCAGATGTAAAGCGTTCTGGATCACGATCACCTAAAAAGAGATAAAGAACAAAAAAAAAGATCTCAAAAATCTGCCACCATCCATCTCTTTTACCTGAGTCTGTGGTCGCAGACACTCACCTGTTGTGGTGCCAATCTCCACCACATCTTCTTCTTCCTCCTGCTCAGCTTCTTGTGTTGGTATTTCCCCTTCTTCCAGAGGTGGGGGGTCTCTGGTCTCCTCGGATGAGGGGTGTCCTCCGAGTCTTTTCTCCCCTATGTAAAACAAAAATGGTATAATTAGCACACAGATATTTGATGGCAGAACTAGAAATAGGAAACATTGCTTGGAAGTGGGGTACAATTGTCTATTTTAGCCGAGTTCCAAGATGTATATTTTTTATTGCCCTTTGTCAAGCTGCAATACTTTACCTGTTTGGTACAAGCTTCACAGATGTAGCCCCCCCTATAGTATACACTGGAGCACCTGTGTGCCCCCCCTAATAAAAATGGTGTTCCGGGGTCCCACACTAGTGCTCCAGTGTCCAGATGTGAAAACAGCTGCTGAGTGTCCTCTCCTTACACACAATTTAGTTGGCATTTCATTCTAGTAACAAACCCATCTACACAAACAAATATTTGGCATCCAAGTAGGCCCCCAAAAATGTGTGAAAATGCAATGGTGTTCTAGAGGCCGAAAGAAAAATGTTTGATACGAACGAATAATGGGCCCATGAACATTAAAGTTGACCTTTTTAAACGTTACAATTACTAAAAGCATATGGAGCAGAACGAACGGAATAAAGACAGAAAGAATAGGAACACAGCACAACTACTTACTTTTTTGCAGCACTCTCCGGATTTTTCGGTACTGCTCTGGCTCTCTCAACTTCAGGTCCGACCACCGCTTCCTGAGCTGATCTTTTGATCTTCGTACCCCGAAATTCCTCTCAAGACTCCTGACCACTTTCGCCATGATCTTGGCCTTTCTGATGTTGGGGTGGGGGTAAGGCCCATATTTTCCGTCATAGTCGGACTTCTTCATGATGTCGACCATCTCCAACATCTCCCCAAACAACATATTTGTGGCCTTAAAACGTCTCCTTCTGGATCGGGACGTGCCTGGAACCGGGCTTTCCTCCTCCTCCTTCTCGTTGATATAATTATCACGCACCTGCTGTAACTCCGCCATCATGCTCTTCCCCCACTGCGCCGAATGAAAAGGGGCGGGGAATAGACTAGAAAGAACATCAGGGGCGGGCGGAGTTACACGCATGCGCAGTGTGTATAAAGCGTAACACGCGTGCGTATTACGTACGATCTGTGAGCGGAGGAAGGAGCATTGGACGCGCCGATCGTAAGAACGAAGGTAAGAGACAAACTTGTGCCTATACTGCTTCTAGATTGAGGCCTATATTGTAACAAGATTAGGAGAGTTTTGTCTGACATTAGGCTTTGTCTTGTGTTGTGTCTTGCAGTGAACATGGATATCTTAATGAGAGATACTGACTTCATGTCACTATTCATTGATATGCTAAGCGAGCTGCCCTGTCTGTGGGAGATTAGCCACCCCCATTTCAAGAACCAAGCAAAGAGGAAGGCAGCACTGGAGCAATTGTGTGAAATTGTGAAGCAGGTGATCCCCACGGCAGACATTACTTATGTAAAGATTTTCATTGGAGCAGCAGATGACATCTATGTCCCCAGGATGTTGTACTACGACAGGCTGCACTTTCTGGCAGGCCAGACTGAACCCAGGCCATCCCTCTCCAGTCTTCCTTCCATGCTTCCTTCCCCCCTGGCTGAGGCTTCTGACGCCCAACCTGGGCCTTCCAGGCCATATGTGGAGGAGCCCAGATTGAGCCAGGTATAGCATTCCTCTAAATATTTCAGCTTGTCCAATCAATGATGTTAACTAGATGTTAGTTGGGAGTACTAATTTAGGATTGTGATTGATGATGCAAAACATTACAACTATGTCCCTTTTTCATACACAGGGAAGTCTCAGCCAGGAGGTGGCCGGGCCGAGCCGGCTGGCTGATATCAAGGTCCCTCCACCACACCTGAAAACAGAAAGTGGCAGTAGGACGAGTACCCTAGAGGAGGCGGCTATCAGATTCTTTTGGGAGCTACAGAGGTCCTGGGAGCACCCCACACCATGCAGGAGAACATTGCTGCATTCATAGCATATAAAATGCAGAGGATGGAGGAGGGCCAAAAAGCCATGTGTCAGGCTCTCATATCAGAGGCTCTGGAGAAAGGTATGAAGGGCCAAATTACACCTCACACACAGCTTTGGGATGCTCCTCCTCCTCCTCCTGCAGGTCCTCCTCCTCCTCCTCCCTCTCCTTCAGGTCCTCCCAGTCCTCCTCCAGGTCCTCCCAGTTCTCCTCCTCCTCCTCCTCCAGGTCCTACTCCTCCTCCTGCCACATCTCCAACTGCACAGCCACAGCCTGGAAGGAAGCGTGGAAGGAAGACCAGACAGTGATTGCCCTGGATCCAGTCTGGTCGGCCAAAAGATGCAGCCTCTTGTGGTACCACAGCCTGGGGACACAGATGTCATCTGCTGCTATCCGAGTCTCTCTGAATCCCGTACCAGACTGCCCTCCCTTAGATATGGACTCCTCAGGCCACCAATTTTGATGTTGAAGAATTGATGTCTGCCGTGAGGGTCCCAGGCTTCGCTAATTTCTCCTGTTGATCCAGTGTTGCCTTCCTCTTTGTTTGGTTCCGATCCCTTAATAAAGGATTTTTGTTTTGAATTATACTCTCCTATGTGTTTTACTTCAAAAAGGACAGTTGGTTTGTGAGGATTCAGGTACATTTCTAATATACAATGTGAAATGAACAAGGGTCACCAACAACAAACAATCTCCTTGAGATTAAAGAATAAAAGATATCAATGGTGTTGGGGTAACTTGACACACAAAAGACACACAAAAAGTAATATAAAAATAACATTGAACAAAGATCAGCCTTGGAAAAAATACAAACATTAAAGAAAAAACAAGGCTGAAAATCCAAAAAAAAATAAAAAATTAAAAAAATATAAAACTGTCAGATGTGACAACTAATAACAATATATTGAGGGAATCCCACTAAAAAAACACAAATAAAACTTTGTGAGAAGTGTGTGTGAATATGAGCAGCAAAACGACTTAATTCTTGTCACATTATAAAGAAGAAGAGAGTGCGCTGTATTAAACCATTTTTAACATTGCAGCGTGACGAAAGTGCTGTATCCATTGCGAACGCTAAGTTTACCAGAACGAGCTGTCCCCTGTCGGAATTTCTTCTGAGCATGCGTGGCACTTTGTGCGTCGGAACAGGCCACACACGGTCGGAATTGACGCGATCGGATTTTGTTGTCGGAAAATTTTATCTCCTGCTGTCCAACTTTGTGTGTCGGAAAATCCGATGGAAAATGTCCGATGGCGCCCACACACGGTCGGAATTTCTGACAACACGCTCCGATCGGACATTGTCCATCGGAAAATCCGACCGTGTGTACGGGGCATTACAGTTACAAAAAAGTGTAAAAAAGTAAAATAAAAAATAAAATAAACACAAAAAAATATAAAATAAAAAAAACAAAAATAGTTGCCATTTTATTGTTCTCTCTCTCTCTATTCTCTCTCTATTGTTCTGCTCTTTTTTACTGTATTCTGCAATGTTTTATTGTTAACCATCTTTTTGTTTTCAGGTACGCCGTTCAGCTGCAGAGCGGATTTATTTATCTTGACAGCAACAGCGTTTGCTCCCACGATACATAAAGCCTTGACTCCAGCGCTGTAGGAGGTGATTTCACCACCAGTTAAAAAAAAGAGCATATATGCCGAAGCGTGGGGGCAGCAGCGGGCGGAGGAGCGATTTGCCCCTAACTTTTGCGGGCGGATGCCCCCATGCTTCGGCATATATAAATGGTGCATGTATGCCCATCATTAGAAGTGGGTGGATGAAGGGAGGTATTCTAATGGTGGGCATACCCACCGATCAATCTCTTTTTTTCATTCAGCCCACAGGCTGCATGAAAAAAAAGATTACAATATATGCCAAACAAGAACAGCGTACTGGTATGTTGCTGGGACTTTGAGTGGTTATACCAGAATGATGCCTGTGGGTTTAGGTATCATCTTGGTATCATTCTTTTCAGCGGTTGGCTTTCATGTAAAAGCAATCCTAGCGGCTAATTAGCCTCTAGACTGCTTTTACAAGCAGTGAGAGGGAATGTCCCCCCCACCACCATCTTCCATGGTTTTCTCTGGCTCTCCTGTCCCAACAGGGAACCTGAGAATGCAGCAGGTGGTTCCGCTAGCTGACCATAGAGCTGATCAGAGACCAGAATGGCTCCAATCATCTCTATGGCCTAAGAAACCGGAAGCTACGAGCATTTCATGACTTAGATTTCGCTGGATGTAAACAGCTCCATTGGGAAATTGGGAAAGCATTTTATCACACCGATCTTGGTGTGGTCAGATGCTTTGAGGGCAGAGGAGAGATCTAGGGTCTAATAGACCCCATTTTTTTCAAAAAAGAGTACCTGTCACTACCTATTGCTATCATAGGGGATATTTACATTCCCTGAGACAACAATAAAAATGATTTAAAAAAATGGAAGGAACAGTTTAAAAATAAAATAAAAAAGCAAAATAAATAATTAAAAAAAAAAACACCCCTGTCATGCCCTGCTCTCATGCAAAGGTCAGATTGAGAGCAGTAATTTTAGCAGTAGACCTCCTCTGTAAATCTAAAGTGGTAACCTGTAAAGGCTTTTAAATGCTTTTAAAAAAGTATGTAGTTTGTCACCACTGCACGTTTGTGCGCAATTTTAAAGCATGTCGTGTTTGGTATCCATGTACTCGGCCTAAGATCATCTTTTTTATTTCATCAAACATTTGGGCAATATAGTCTGTTTTAGTGCATTAAAATTAAAAAAAGTGTATTTTTCCAAAAAAAATGCGTTTGAAAAATTGTCGCACAAATACTGTGTGATAAAAAAAAATGAAACACCCACCATTTCAATTTGTAGGGCCTTTGCTTTAAAAAAAATATATAATGTTTGGGGGTTCAAAGCAATTTTCTAGCAAAAAAAAAAAATTTTTTAATGTAAGCAAAAAGTGTCAGAAAGGGATTTGTCTTTAAGTGGTTAGAAGAGTGGGTGATGCCAGGACAGTTGGAAAGTAGACACCCCAAGCTATTTGCTGAGAGGCATGTTGAGTCCATGGAATATTTTATATTTTGACACAAGTTGCGGGAAAAAGACAATTTTTTTTTTTTGTGCACAAAGTTGTCACTAAATGATATATTGCTCAAACATGCCATGAGCATATGTTAAATTACACCCCAAAATACATTCTGTTGCTTCTCCTGAGTATGGGGATACCACATGTGTGAGACTTTTTGGGAGCCTAGCCTTGTACGGGACCCCGAAAAAAAACAAGCACCGCCTTCAGGCTTTCTAAGGGTGTAAATTTTTGATTTCACTCCTCACTACCTATCACAGTTTCGGAGGCCATGGAATGCCCAGATGGCACAAACCCCCCCAAATGACCCCATTTTGGAAAGTAGACACCCCAAGCTATTTGCTGAGAAGTATAGTGAGTATTTTGCAGACCTCAGTTTTTGTCACAAAGTTTTAAAAATTGAAAAAAGAAAAAAAAATACATTTTTTCTTGTCTTTTTTCATTTTTAAAAACAAATGAGAGCTGCAAAATACTCACCATGCCTCTCAGCAAATAGCTTGGGGTGTCTACTTTCCAAAATGGGGTTATTTGGGGGGGTTTGTGCCATCTTGGCATTTTATGGCCTTCAAAACTGTGATAGGTAATGAGGAGTGAAATCAAAAATTTACGCCCTTAGAAATCCTGAAGGCAGTGATTGGGTTTCGAGGCCCCATATGCAGCTAGGCTCCCAAAGAGTCCCACACATGTGGTATCCCCGTACTCAGGAGAAGCAGCAGAATGTATTTTGGCGTGTAATTCCACATATGCCCATGGCATGTTTGAACAATATATAATTTAGTGACAACTTTGTGCAAAAAAATAAAAAGTTTGTCACTTTCCTGCAACTTGTGGCAAAATATGAAATATTCCATGGACTCAACATGCCTCTCAGCAAATAGCTTGGGGTGTCTACTTTCCAAAATGGGGTCATTTGGGGGGGGGGGGTTGCCATCTGGGCATTTTATGGCCTTCAAAACTGTGAATAGGTAGTGAGGAGTAAAATCAAAAATTTACTCCCTTTGAAATCCTGAAGGTGGTGATTGGTTTTCATGGCCCCATACAACAAAAAGTCCCACTCATGTGGTATCCCCGTACTCAGGAGAAGCAGCAGAATGTATTTTGGGGTGTAATTCCACATTTGCCCATGGCATGTGGGAGCAATATGTCATTTAGTGACAGCTTTTTTGTAAAAATGTTTTTTTTTGTCATTATTAATCACTTGGGACAAAAAAATTAAATATTCAATGAACTCAACATGCCTCTCAGCAATTTTCTTTGGGGTGTCTACTTTCCAAAAAGGGTAATTTGGGGGGGGTTGTACTGCCCTGCCATTTTAGCACCTCAAGAAATGAGATAGGCAGTCATAAAGTAAAAGCTATGTAAATTCCAGAAAATGTACACTGGTTTAGACGCTATAACTATTGCGCAAACCAATAAATATACGCTTATTGATATTTTTTTTTACCAAACACATGTGGCTGAATACATTTTGGCCTAAATGTATGACTAAAATTGAGTTTATTGGATTCTTCTTATTACAAAAAGTAGAAAATATAATTTTTTTTCAAAATTTTCGGTCTTTTTCCGCTTATATCGCAAAAAATTAAAATCACAGAAACAATCAAATACCATCAAAAGAAAGCTCTATTTGTGTGAACAAAAGGACGCAAATTTTGTTTGGGTACAGCATTGCATGACCACACAATTACCAGTTAAAGATGCGCAGTGCCAAATTGTAAAAAGTCCTCTGGTCTTTAGGCAGCCAAATGGTCCTGGGCTTAAGTGGTTAATGGGCCCCAGATACAGCAACATGGCATTGGTGTGGCCCCAATTATAGCAGTTTTCGTGGTAAAATAGAAAAAAAACGTTTTAAGTAAAAGCTCCATCCCCCCCACCTCAGAGCCAATCAGAGAGCCCTCATCTGTGACCGTGTCTCTAAAGCAGTGTCATTGGCAGTCCAGCATTTCATTAGTATGAATACAAGATACCCCTCCTGGCGCTCTCCTGGATCACCTTCCCTGACCGCCAGGTGCGGACATAACCGGGTCCATCCTTCCCTGGCATGCCAAATTCACATTCGCTGGGTCGTTTTCCTTTTATTCAAAAAGTTTTACTGTAACATAGACGAGTTCACATGATCATGTCCAAGCACACTGCGCTGCGCCAGACCCTCCTCCTCCACCACTGATGCGTTTCGCCCCAGCCAGGGCTCAATCATACAGGCAATGATTGGACTCGATATTGTGAGCTTATTCATGTTACAATAAAGCTAAAAGCAGCTTCTTCTGCTGGAATTTGGCGTTTCATTAGTATTGCCGGGGGGGATCGAACCTGTAGCTGCAATCTGATCAGCAAAACTGATAATTGGCATGTGTGTATGTATTCACCCCCTTTGTTATGAAGCCCATAAAAAGCTCTGGTGCAACCAATTACCTTCAGAAGTCACATAATTAGTGAAATGATGTCCACCTGTGAACTCTCCAAACAAGTAAGGGACAATGTTGTTGAGAAGTACAAGTCAGGGTTAGGTTATAAAAAAATATCCAAATCTTTGATAAAACCTAGGAGCACCATCAAATCTATCATAACCAAATGGAAAGAACATGGCACAACAGCAAACCTGTCAAGAGACGGCCGCACACCAAAACTCACGGACCGGGCAAGGAGGGAATTAATCAGAGAGGCAGCACAGAGACCTAAGGTAACCCTGGAGGAGCTGCACATAGAAAAGACTGGAGCATCTGTACATAGGACGCAATAAGCCGTACGCTCCATAGAGTTGGGCTTTATGGCAGAGTGGCCAGAAGAAAGCCATTACTTTCATCAAAAAACAAAATGGCACGTTTTGAGTTTGCGAAAATGCATGTGGGAGACTCCCAAAATGTATGGAGGAAGGTGCTCTGGTCTGATGAGACTAAAATTGAACTTTTTGGCCATGAAAGAAAATGCTATGTCTGGCGCAAACCCAGCACATCACATCACCCAAAGAACACCATCCCCACCGTGAAACATGGTGGTGGCAGCATCATGCTGTTGGGATGTTTTTCAGCAGTCAGGACTGGGAAACTGGTCAGAGTTGAGCGAAAGATGGATGGTGCTAAATACAGGGATATTCTTGAGCAAAACCTGTACCACTCTGTGTGTGATTAGAGGCTAGGACGGAGGTTCACCTTCCAGCAGGACAATGACCCCAAACACACTGCTAAAGCAACACTTGAGTGGTTTAAGGGAAAACATGTAAATGTGTTGGAATGGCCTAGTCAAAGCCCAGACCTCAATCCAATAGAAAATTTGTGGTCAGACTTAAAGATTGCTGTTCACAAGCGCAAACCACCCAACTTGAAGGAGCTGGAGCAGTTTTGCAAGGAGGAATGGACAGAAATCCCAGTGGTAAGATGTGGCAAGCTCATAGAGACTTATCCAAAGCGACTTGGAGCTGTGATAGCCGCAAAAGGTGTCTCTACAAAGTATTGACTTTAGGGGGGTGAATAGTTATGCACATTGACTTTTTCTGTTATTTTGTCCTATTTGTTGTTTGCTTCACAATTTAAAAAAAAACATCTTCAAAGTTGTGGGCATGTTCTGTAAACTAAATGATGCAAATCCTCAAACAATCCATATTAATTCCAGGTTGTGAGGCAACAAAACACGAAAAATGCCAAGGGGGTGAATACTTTTGCAAGGCACTGTAAATCTACATTTTTTTTTTCAATGAGTGCCACATACTTCCCATTATTTGTTCAGAAAAAAATATTCAAAATAGTGGATTTTCAGCAAGCACATATTTTAATTTTTAATTAGAATTTTTCTGTTTCATTGTATTTATTGATTTTTATTTATATCAAAGGCAAGCAAATAAGTCGCCCACGCAGGGGCTCAAGAATGATCAGGTATTACAAGACAAGCAAGAAAGGTTACAATCATAACAACCAACACTAGATAACTTTTAAACCTTCGGGATGATACCATTAATTAATTAAGTAATACAATAAAATAAAGGAAAGGACACAATCCCACAGCCTGCTTACAGTCACCTCAGGGGTGGCTCATCTCCTGCAACCAGCCCCAGAGGAAGACTACTGTTTAACCGGAAAAAAAAAGACCCAGAAATTTAATGAGAATCATAATGGTGCTTACAGGTGTACAATACTCATTTGGATGCATAAATTATCGATATCTGAATGCAGCTCTATTGTATTCTTTGGGTCCATGCACACTGCTGTGTATTGGTCTGCAGAAAAGAAGCTGTGTAAACCAAAAATGGAAGGATCTGCATTTGAGGACCTGTGTATAGAGCGTATTTTAGGATATATGTATAAACATTTGTGCGAAAATTTACATTTGTAAAACACAAACATACTGTATTGGAGGCACCTGCATCCTAGCAACCAAGGCCAGTAGGTGGCAGGAGCAGCCTGCATCCTAGTAGCCAAGGATGCTAAATGGCAGGGACTGCCTGCATCCTAGCAACCAAGGACACAGGGTGGAAGGAGCCACCTGCATTCTAGCAACCAAAACTGTTGGGCGGCAGGAACCACTGCCATCCTAGCAACCAAGGACTCTAGATGGCAGGAGCTGCCTGCATTCTAGCAACCAAGGATGCTAGGTGATAGGAGGCACTTGCATCCCAGCAACCAATGACACTAGATGGTAGGAGCCACCTGCATCTTAGCAACTAAGGACACTAGGTGACAGGAGCCATGTGCATCCTAGCAACTAAGGATGCAAGGTGGTAGCAGCTGCCTGCATCGTAGCAACCAAGAATGCTGGGTGGTAGGAGCCTCCTGCATCATAGCAACGAAGGACACTTGGCTGGTAGCCTGCTACCTACCAACAAATAGGTCAGTAGGGTACATTTGCACTGTAAACATTAGCACAAGAACATAATAAGTGGTAGGAGCTATTTGCATCCTAGCAATCAACGATGCAAGATGGCAGGAGTCACCTACGTTCAACAACCAAGTACACTAGGTGGAAGAGCTGCCTGCATTTTAGCAACCAAGAACAATGTGTAATAGGAGCCACCAGCATCCTAGCAACCAAGAACGCTGAGCAGTAGGAGCCACCTGCATCTTAGCACCCAAAAACTCTAGATGACAGAAGTTGCCTGTATCCTAGCAACCGAGGACACTAGGTGGTAAAAACCACCTGCATCTCAGCAACCAACAATGCTAGGTGGTAGCATTCGGTTGCTACTCTAGATGGCAGGAGCCATTCTCATCCTAGCAACCAAAGACACTAGGTGGCAAAAGATGCCTGCATCCTAGCAACCAGAGATGCTAGGCAGCATGAGTTGCCTGCATGGTAGCAACTAAGAATGCTAAGTGATGGGATCTGCCTGCATCCTAGCAAGAAAGGACTCTGGCCAGCAGGAGCCACCTGAATCCTAGCAACCAAAGATGCTAGGTGGTAGGAGACACTTGCATCCTTGCAACCAAGGATGCTAGGTGGCAGCCTGCTACATAGAAACCAATAGGTCAATAGGGAACATTTGTACTGTAATCATTAGCACAAAAATTAAATGCTGCTCTTGCTGGCAGCAGTGTGCATGGGGTCTTAAAGTGTGTTTGTAGCTAAAACTTTGTTTAGGGAAGATTTGCCCTCTCTATTTGTCATGGTGAATAGTGTTACCAGAACTGAAAATAAAAAGCCTATTTACATGCAATAGAGGGAACATTCTCCAATGGGCACACTTGACAAACTACCAAAAAAGGGGGGTTACCTCACTTCGGAGATAACTTTTCTCACTTGCTGTTGTTGTGTTTACAGGACAGGAAATGTAGGGAACTTTACTCCATAGGACATGGACGGCAAAAAACCTATAAGGGGTTGTAACTATTTCCTACTTTATCCAAAACGAAAAAAAAAATGCTTTAGCTTTGGACAAACTTTAAAGAGGAACTCCACTCCTTTACATTTTTTTTTTATGTTACCTTGTCCACAAAGCTACTATTCACCCACCCAGCAGATTCAGCGTTTTCTGCTCTAAGCCGTTGAACCCACGCTGCCATCTTCTCTACGGATGTCATCTGATGGCTAGCTGTCTGTTCCTGTTTCTTGCACTGACCCCAGATGAGGCGCCACATGGCAGAGATTGAGCCAAAGCCTCCTTTGAAGTGTGATGTTAGTATTCCCCAGGAGGCTTTGAGCGGGAAGGTTTCATACTCGCTTAGGTGATTTTTTTTTTTTTGCAATTTGTTTTCCGTACCATATTTCCTTAATATATTACATATACGATGTTTATAGGGTCTCCCAATAATGATTTTTTTAAAATTTAGAATTTTTTTTACATACTGTCACCAGACAGTATGTAAAAAAATATATATATTTTTACATTTCTTTTCCAAAAAATTGTGACAAAAAAATTACAACTTCAAAAAACTTGCCATGCCTCTTACTAAATACCCTGGACTGTCTACTTTCCAAGAAGGGGTGATTTGGGGGATATTTGTACTGTCCTGGCATTTTTGGGTTTCAGGAATTGAAATAAGCAGTCAGTAAATCAGGATTGATTTAGACTCTATAACTTTCCTACAGGCTAAATAATATACACTGATTTGGGTTATTTTCACCAAGGAAATGTAAGAGAATACATTTTTCCCTAAATTTATGAAGAAAGATTAAATATTTGCAAATTTTTTTATTTTTTTTTTTGAAAATAATTTTTATTGGAAATTTGTATCAGTACAGAGATGGACCAATAGTAGTGTCCAGAGAAAAAAAAAGGAGTTTGGTAGACAGCATACAACAATTAACAGTCTATAACTTTGCCTTACACTCTTCTTTAGTGGAATGTCTATAGCTTTCTGTCCTCTCCTCCCATCTGGGATCAAGCTGTGCAGGAGGTAGCCAGGTCCGGCAACGCAAGGAATATAAACAATACATTATTTCAATAACATTCTTATAGCTACGGTCAGTAGATTAGGCACTTGTAATACAGAAAACTGGACTAGCTGTGTTACCATTAAACTAACAAACTGAATTGTAGTCTCAGGGAGGATCAGAAAAATGATCCCATCCTGGATCAAGTGGTCCTTTTATGGGGTGCATAAAAGTGAAAATAGAGGTGACCCCTTCTAAAACAAAGCAAATTAAGTGCCTATGGGTGTTTGTGCCTGCATCGGGTGCCGGTGGAAGTTAGCATTGAGAGGTAAGAAAGAAAGGAGAAAAGAGAGGAAGAGGAGAGCAGAGGGGGGAGGTACTAAGAGGAAGACAGGGGGTTGGAAATGAGGAATTGCACGGAAGGGGGGAGCTTGAGTTTCACTTCGGGGAGGAAAATGACCTGTGGTTTACCAACTAGGTTCACAGGGTGTTCCCTATGTGAGTAGCCCATGGTTCCCAGGTGAGTTTAAATTTATCAATTGTGTCGAGGATGGTATTGGAAATCTTTTCCTGCGACATTATCCATGAAATTTTTTGTTTAGTTAAATGAAAGGAAACTGTCTGAGATTTCCAGGCCCGGGCAATAGTCATTTTGGCACCAAGGAGGATGAAGCGAATCAGAGTTTGAGTAGGTTTAGGGGTTTTACGGTTTAGACAGTTGAACAAAGCAATAGTTGGATCCTGCTTAATCACAATTCCAGTGGTTTTGCGAATAAGGGAGAAAATTTTATTCCAATAAACTCTGACTCTAGGGCACTCCCACAGAATATGTAGGAGAGTGCCCATGTGGCCGCATTCTCTAAAGCATAGTGGAGAAGCTTGAGGGTAGTATTTGGCGAGACAGATAGGTACCAAATACCAGCGGGTTACAACCTTGAGGCTAGCCTCAATCAGGGAAGTATTTAGGATACCTTTAAATGATCGGGCAAAATTAGCATGCCAAAGTCCAGGTCCCAGTTAAGTTCCAGATCACGCTCCCAGCTCAACATGTAGGTCAGTTTCTCCAGCGGTTCAGCTAGTGCTGGGGAGATTAGAAAGATGCCCCCTCTCGTGTCCATGGCTGAGGAGCACCAATGCTCGTAGTAAGTAACTGATAGTGGGTTTTCACTGCTTTTCCAAATCTGGTTAAGGAAATGTGACAATTGGTAAAACCTAAATTTTTCGGAGGGGGGCATTTCAAGTTTTGAGGTACAGTAGGATAATGTAAGGGGTCTGTTTGAGTTAAAAGTGCCCAATTCTGTATAGGCCTTTGTCTAGCCACCATTTGTAAGCCTTGATATCTAGTCCTGGGGGAACCAAGGGTTGTGGAAGATGTGGGCGAGAGGTTGCCAAGTAGAGGTTAGGGGTCTCAATTTGTGTAAAGAATCACATAGTGCCATCGAGTGGGATAAAGTGGGAGCTAGTATAGGGGGGTGCTTTTTGGGTGGGTTCCAGAGCAAGAAGTCCAAAGTGTAGCTAGGGACTGCTTCTCGTTCCATGCTCACCCAGTCGGGTTTTGGCCCTTTAAATTAGATAATTGAGAACTAGCTAAGCTGGGCTGCTTGATAGTACCACCATAGGTTGGGTAGGCCTAGGCCTCCTTTTGTTCTGGGTCTGAAAAGGATATCCTTGGAAAGTCAGTGTCCTTTTTTGTCCCACATAAAGTGGGTGATTGCAGATTGTAGATTTTGGATGTGTAATTTGGTGATTGGAATAGGGAGGGAGCGGAAGAGGTACAGTATTCTGGGCAAGAGAGTCATCTTGACCGCATGTATTCTGCCTAGCCAGGACATTTTGTATAGGGACCATTGGATAAGGTCTTCTGTCAGTTTTTTGAACATGGGAGGGAAGTTATATTTATATAATTGGTCGATTCTAGATGTGAGATTAATGCCTAAATAGGGAATGGAGGTAGGGTTCCAGGAAAATGGGAAGTGGTCTTTCAGTCTGTCTACCATGTTTCGGGGAGTCGATGTGTTAAGAGCTACCGATTTAGTCATGTTTACTTTTAGGCCCGATGCGCACCCAAAATCATGGAGCAGTCGGATTATGTTGGGTGTTGAAATAAGGGGGATGTAATAAAGAGGAGGATGTCATCCGCGAACAATGTGCATTTGTGCTTCGATTGGCCGCAGCGAACCCCGTGGATATCTGGGTGCAGTCTTATTGCGATAGCCAGGGTTTCTATGGCCACCGTAAAAAGAAAAGGGGATAGGGGGCATCCCTGCCTTGTGCCTTTCTTAATGGGGAACTGTTCTGAGAGGTGTCCTTGTAGTCTAACCTGTGCCTTGGGTTAGTAATATAGGGCTTCTAATATTTTAATTAAGTCGGGGCCAAAGCCCCATTTCTGAAGCATTGTAAAGAGGTAGGGCCAGGCAACCGTATCAAATGCTTTTTGGAGATCTATGGAAAGGAGGTAACCTTCTTGGGGGGGGGGCTCCATCCCATCCTGACTTCATAAGGGAGATTGTGTTTACTGCTCTCCATATCTGGTCCGGACCCTGTCTCCCTGGGATAAATCCCACCTGATCCTTATGAATAAAAGAACCTGTAAATGATGCAAGTCTCTTCATCATAATTTTTAAATCATTGTTGATCAACGAGATATAGTGGGTTGAGAAACCGTCTGGGCCTGGGGCAGAGTCTTTTTTAAGATCTTTAATGACCGCTCGGATCTCGGATTCCTGAAATGGCGAGTCTAAGATAGAACAGTGGGAGTCCGAGGGTTTCGGGAGGGCTATACTGTCCAAGAAGGAGACGAGATTATTATGGGTGTCAGGGCTGCTGTCCAAGTATAGGTTGGAATAAAAGGACTGAAAGGCATCAAGGATCTTTTTGGGGTTTTGAGTTAAGGAACCCGTCAGGGATTTGATTTTGGGGAGGGCAAATACTCTGTATTTAGGGGTGAGTTTAGCCTCTAACTGTGGACCACACTTGTCCGCCCCCATGTAGTGTCTGTCACTGATCCATTGAAGATGTTTTTCTGCGCTGGAGGTGAGGGCCAAGTTGAGAGCTAGGCTGGTGGATTCTAGATTAGTAAGAGTAGTGGGGGTGGGATTCAGTTTGTGAGATAAACTGAGTTCTTTAAATTCTTTTTCTAATTTTAGAACTTCCGATTGTCTTTCCCGTTTATTTTGTGAGTGGAGAGAGGTTTGATTCGCTGTCACATTGTATTTGCTGTCTGTGCCAAACTGAAAATATTCACTTACTTTGTCTCAGGCCTCCACCACAGAAGTAAAGGGGAAATGGCTCCATTGGAGACAAAGAAAAAGACATAAATCGCACTGAAGTTTCAACCATCCCCCACTTCATCCAAAATTGGAAGGTTATACTTTAACACATATGAGCAGGTTAATTACAAAATGTATTTCCTGGATAACAAATTTATCAGACCCCTAAAATCAGTTCATAGCCAAAGACAGATGGTTAGTCAGCTTACAAGCTACTTAACACACATTGGAGACCTTTCATTTAAAGATGAAAAATTGGCAGAGCAGAAGAGCTATCACAACCAGGGATGAATACATTGGGGTCCCTAGAAAAGACATAAAAATAAATTAAATAATTACTAAACAATAACAAAGTGATTCAGATAAAAGATCCTTAATTAATGGATAGAAGGATCATGACCCTTAATGTGAGACCTTCATATTGTAAAAAATACTTTGCTCCTGACCATCTCTCTACCTTTCTGATTAGATCTGCAGCACCTTCCTAGCATAGGATGTTAGGGAAAATTTAGTTATTGGCTCCCTCTGTAATCAAGGAAGCAGTAATTATTTGGCCTAGTCTGCTCAGGGTGGGAGTTTGAGTGCTTCCCCCTGCCTCTGGAGGAAGCTTACAGAGCTTAGGGTGAAAGATTCAAAACAACCAGCCTATATTAGGTTCCAGCCAATTCCTGGACAGGATTGTCCATAAGGGGGGTTGGAATAGTGATAACCCAGGAGGGTTCCAGAGGCAGAGCGGCAGGTGCCCTCAGGCATCGCATGGAGTGTACAGCTGCTTTAGAGGCTTCAGCGGTGACAGGGCTCAGGGCATTGGAGAAGCTGATTGGAGAACCTCACGCCAAGGGATCTGGTCTGGTCTTACTCACTGGTCTGAGTCTGGAGGAAGGTGGAAGTTGGCATATGTCCTGGGGTCTTTTGTGTAATGACCTTAAGCTAAGCCCTGTGACTGTGTAGTGTTCTTAAATTGCACTGGGTACCAGCAGTTATGCATCAGCGCAAGGTAACCAGATGCCAAAAAGACTTCCCCCATAGTCTTCAACTCAATCCTTAAACTGTTCAACACCCACTATTACTGAAGAAAATTATTGTCATCTGATCAGTAAGTGCTGAGTGTTTTAAAGCATCCCATACCCTGATCTCCACTCCTATTAAAGTTCCTAAAGCAATAAACCTAACAAAAGGCAACTCCTAGACTAATTCATTTGAGCTGGAGTGTTTGGACTGGTGCTTGGTTGACTGGCAGCCTCTGTACTGTTGTGGAAAATCCAGTTATTATTAGCAGTTCCTTTGGGAGTGGCGCCACACATCCAACAATGAGATATCACAGCCTTTAACGTGACCCTCCATAAGTTAGAAAATACTCTTCTCCTGTCCTTCTCTACACCTCCCTCAGTACACTCACCACTGGAATATCATAACCTCCAACATGACCCTCTATGAGATAGGAAATAATCTGATTCTGACCTTCTGTCTACATTTCTGATTACGTCCAACATTGGAATATCATATCTACAACATGACCATCCAAAAGGTAGAAAATAGTCTGTTCCCAACTTTCTCTCTACCTTTCGGATTACACTCACAACCGGGATATCACACCCTCTAACATAACCCTCCATGAGACAGAAAATACTCTACTTCTGACCTTCTCTATACCTATACTCGTCTCCAGGTAACACACCCTTTAATATGATCCTTCGCAAGGTAGACAATACCCTGCTTCTGACCTTCTCTCTACCTTTTTGTTTACACCCACCACTGAGATATCACACTCTCCAACATGACCCCCATAAGGTAGAAATACTCTACTTCTGATCTTCTACCTACTTTTTTGTCTACTACTCCACTGCATTATCACATGACCCTCCACAAGGTCGACAATACTCTGCTCTTGATCTTCTCTCTACCTTTCTAATAACACTTACCATCAGGATATCACAGCCCAACATGACCCTGCATAAAGTAGAAAATACTCTGCTCTGGACTATCTCTCTACCGTTCTGATTACAATTACTACTCCACTTCTGACCTTCTCCCCTACTTTTATGATACTGCTCCACTGGAATATTACACCCTCCAATGTAACCCTTCCTAAGTTAGAAAATACTTTGTTTCTGACCTTCTCCCTACTTTTCTGGTTACACCCACCACTGGGATATTAGACCCTCCAACATGACCCTACCTGAGGTAGAAAATACTTAGGAACTAGGAATAATGGGGGATGTTCTCTTGAATGTTTTGGGTTTCCTATTAAGAAATACATAATTCTATATTTCTTGTGATATCATACATATTAATATCCTTGATTAATTTTGGAGAGGGTTTTATGCTTACCTCTGCTGGACACACTTGTACCGGATTTTTCTTCTGTAAAAATAATGACCAGAAATGTCACATCACAACAAGAACACAGAAGCTCCCAACAGGGAATATGACCAGCACGGTGAGCAATATCATTAATTACTGGTCAGAAATACTTTTTTTTATTTTACTCTTCATAAAGATGATAATCGTTACACAGGGATGATAACAGGTTATGGACATTTGACAATTCTTTTAAATTTTTCATGAAGTATGGCTGTGCTTGTACTAGAGTTAAAAAATAATTTCCCAGCAGGTACTCCCATATTTTTAATCAAGTGATTTGGTGTATGGGGTTGGCTTCATACCTAACACATACAAAGGTCATTATTATTAATTTCTTGATGGGGCCCAAAGCTTCATCCAAACATGACTTTTACTTTTCCACAGTGCAGTAAGGAAACAAAAAGTGATAGGGGTAAAAGGTTATTCTCCGATTATTTATTGGGCATGGATTTATTGAATGTTTTAAATGGAAGACTTATATCTCAACTTTTGATGGAGAGTTAGTTTAACCCCATTGTTTTTTTTTTTAATCTGATAAATCTCTCCTAAAATTATCAACTCAAAAAACAAAGCAAAGTCAGGTAGTAAATATATATAATGTACCTGTGGAATTTTCCTTTTTTTGTAATTACCTCCTGTTAGCATAATTTTCTAATGAAACATTGAGGTATTTTAATTTATGACAGATTCTATCTTTTTAACTCCATTTGTTTTGTTTTTTTTATCTGGTAAACTTCTCCTAAAATTAACAAATCAAAAATAAAGATAATAAATATAATTTGGTGTGCACTTTTCTTTTTTTTTTTTATTTACCTAATGTAAGACTAATTTTCTAATGAAACATTTAAGTATTTCAATTCATAATGGATGAAATGAAACATTGAAGTATTTCAATTGATGACAGATGAGTTTTTTAAACTCCATTTGTTTTTGTTTCTTTATCTGGTAAATTTCTCCTTAAATTATCAACTCAAAAATAAAACATATTCAGATAATAAATATAATTTAGGTGTGTAATTGTAATTTTTTTTTATTTATTTACCTAATGTAAGCCTAATTTCTAATGAAACATTGAAGTATCTCAGTTCATGATGGATGAAGTATATTAACTCCATTTGTTGTTGTTTTTTTTTTTTTTATCTTATAAATTTCTCTAAAAATGATCAACTCACAAACAAGACAAATTCAGGTAATAAATCTAATTCAGCCATGACATTTCCTTTTTTTTTAAATGTATCTACTGTAAGCTTAACTTTATTATGAAACAATGAAGTATCTTTCAGACCTTTTTAATCACCGTCTGAAATGGTTCTTGGTCCTGCTGTAATCAAGACTTATGCCCCGTACACACGGTCGGATTTTCCGATGGAAAATGTCCGATCGGAGCGTGTTGTCGGAAATTCCGACTGTGTGTGGGCTCCATCGGACATTTTCCATCGGATTTTCCGACACACAAAGTTTGAGAACATAATATAACATTTTCCGACAACAAAATCCGTTGTCGGAAATTCCGATCGTGTGTACACAAATCCGACGGACAAAGTGCCGCGCATGCTCAGAATAAATAAAGAGATGAAAGCTATTGGCCACTGCCCCGTTTATAGTCCCGACGTACGTGTTTTACGTCACCGCGTTCAGAATGATCGGATTTTCTGACAACTTTGTGTGACCGTGTGTATGCAAGACAAGTTTGAGCCAACATCCGTCGGAAAAAATCCTAGGACTTTGTTGTCGGAATGTCCAACCGTGTGTACGGGGCATCACAGTTATCACTAACCCTAAGCTCATGGTATTTTTAGGAATAATAACCCATGTAATAATTTTTTGTGTAGACTTTTGCAGTCAAAATACTTGAAAATGAAATAACAAATGTGCTTTTATTAGTTAAGCATAACTGGACTTGTTCTGTATTGTTGGAACGTTAGAGTGTGCAGAAAGTTTGGATACAACATTGCATAAGGAGCTTTAGGTGTCCCTCAAAAAACTATAAAACTCTTTGGCAAAAAAAAGGCAATAATCCGCAATGCATCTCGTTGACCATGTGTCAACTTTGTCAAGTGGACTGATGATTTTTTTATATACAGTATCTTATGTGTTTTGTATGTATACTGTATGTATTTTTATATATGTATTGATTTTGCCAAGGCATATGAATTTTTTTAAGGGACACCTAAAGCTTTTCATACATTTTTGTATCCATTATTACAGTCAAGGGGATGTCCATAGTTTTGTGGAATTTGTTTCCCCTTGAGGGCTTTTTGAAATTAGGAATTGGTTCTCCTGGAGAGCTATTTGCCTCCCTGAGTTCTGGTGAAGGAAGTGTCACTGCTCATCCAAGTGTCTTTCTCAATTTAACAGGTGTCAGGAATATAATGATGGTCCTCTGATCACTAAGTGCTGAGTGTTTTGAAGCATCCCATATCCTGATCTCCACTCCTATCAAAGTTCCTAAAGCAATAAACCTAAAAAAAGGCAACTCCTAGACTAATTAATTTGAGCTGGAGTGTTTGGACTGGTGCTTGGTTGACTGGCAGCCTCTGTACTGTTGTGGAAAATCCAGTTATTATCAGCAGTTACTTTGGAAGTGGCGCCACACATGCAACAATGAGATATCACAGCTTCCAACATGACCCTCCATAAGATATAAAATACTCTTCTCCTGCCCTTCTCTATACCTTCCTCATTACACTCACCACTGGAATATCATAACCTCCAACATGACCCTCCATGAGATATAATCTGATACTGACCTTCTGTCTACATTTCTGATTACATCCAACATTGGGATATCATATCTACAACGTGACTATCTAAAAGGTAGAAAATACTGTTTTCCTGTCCATCTTTTTACTTTCCTGATTATACTCACCACTGGACTATCATAACCTCCAACATGACCCTCCATAAGATAGAAAATACTCTTCCCCTGTCCTTCTCTATACCTTCCTCATTCCACTCACCACTGGACTATCATAACCTCCAACATGACCCTCCATGAGATAGGAAATAATCTGATCCTGACCTTCTGTCTACATTTCTGATTACATCCAACATTGGGATATCATATCTACAACATGACCATCCAAAAGGTAGAAAATAGTCTGTTCACAACTTTCTCTCTACCCTTCGGATTACACTCACACCCTCCAACATAACCCTCTATGAGACATAAAATACTCTACTTCTGACTTTCCCTATACCTCTCTGAATACACTCATCTCCGGGTAACACACCCTTTAATATGATCCTTCGCAAGGTAGACAATACTCTGCTTCTGACCTTCTCTCTACCTTTTTGATTACACCCACCACTGGGATATCACACTCTCCAACGTGACCCCCCCATAAGTTAGAAAATACTCTACTTCTGATCTTCTCCCTACTTTTTTGTCTACTGCTCCACTGCATTATCACACCCTCCAACATTTGACCCTTCACAAGGTCGATAATACTCTGCCCTTGACCTTCTCACTACCTTTCTGACAACACTTACCACCAGGATATCACAGCCCAACATGACCCTGCATAAAGTAGAAAATACTCTGCTCTGGACTATCTCTCTACCATTCTGATTACACTTACTACTCTACTTCTGACCTTCTCCCCTACTTTCATAAAACTGCTCCACTGGGATAGCCCACCCTTCATTGTAACCCTTCCTAAGGTAGAAAATACTTTTTCTGACCTTCTCCCTACCTTTCTGGTTACACCCACCACTGGGATATTAGACCCTCCAACATGACCCTACCTGAGGTAGAAAATATATAGCAACTAGGAATAATGGGGGATGTTCTCTTGGATGTTTTGGGGTTCCTATTAAGAAATACATATAAGATAATTCTATCTTTCTTGTGATATCATACATATTAATATCCTTGATTAATTAATTGAGAGGGTTTTATGCTTACCTCTGCTGGGCAAACATGTACTGGATTTTCCTCCTGTAAAAATAATGACCAGAAATGTCACATCACAACAAGAACACAGAAGCTCCCAACAGGGAATATGACCAACACGGTGAGCAATATCATTAATTACTGGTCAGAAATATTTTTTTATTTTACTCTTCATAAAGGTGATAATCATTACAAAAGGATGATAACAGGTTATGGACATTTGACAATTATTTTACATTTTTCATGAAGTATGGCTGTGCTTGTACTAGAGTTAAAAAATAATTTCTCAGCAGGTACCCCCATATTTCTAACACATACAAAAGGTCATTATTATTATTATTAATTACTTGATGGGGCCCAAAGCTTCATCCAACATGACTTTTACTTTTCCACAGTGCAGCCAGGAAACAAAAAGTGATAGGGGTAAAAGGTTATTCTCTGATTATTGATTGGGCATGGATTTATTGAATGTTTTAAATGGAAGACTAATATCTCAACTTTTGATGGAGAGTTAGTTTAACTCCATTGTTTTTTTTAAATCTGATAAATCTCTTCTAAAATTATCAACTCAAAAAATAAAGCAAAGTCAGGTAGTAAATATATATAATTTACGTGTGGAATTTTCCTTTTTTTTGTAATTACCTCCTGTTATGCCGCGTACACACGGTCGGACTTTTCGCTACAAAAGTCCGACAGCCCGTCCGACAGACTTTTGACGGACTTTCGACTGACTTTTGGCGGACTTGCGGTGGACTTTCTAACAAACGGACTTGCCTACATACGATCACACAAAAGTCAGACGGATTTGTACGTGATGACGTACACCGGACTAAAATAAGGAAGTTGATAGCCAGTAGCCAATAGCTGCCCTAGCGTGGGTTTTTGATAGTCGGACTAGCATACAGACGAGCGGATTTCTGGGTCCGGCGGAGTTAAGACGTAAAGATTTGAAGCATGTTTCAAATCTAAAGCCCGTCAGATTTGCGGCTGGAAAAGTCCGCTGAAAGTCTGGGGAAGCCCACACAGGATCGGATTGTCCGCCGAATTTGGTCCGTCGGGGTCCGTCTGACTTTTGTAGATGAAAAGTCCGACCGTGTGTACGCGGCATTAGAGTAGTTTTCTAATGAAACATTGAAATATTTCAATTTATGACAAATTCAATTTTTTTTTAACTCCATTTCTTTTGTTTTTTTTATCTGGTAAATTTCTCCTAAAATTATCAAATCAAAAATAAAGCAAATTCATAGAATAAATACAATTTGGTGTGCACTTTTCTTTTTTTTATTTACCTAATGTAAGACTAATTTTCTAATGAAACATTGAAGTATTTCAATTCATGATGGATGAAATTAAACATTGAAGTATTTCAATTTATGACAGAGTCGTTTTTTTAAACACCATTTGTTTTTTAGTTTTTTATCTGGTAAATTTCACCTAAAATGATCAAATCAAAAATAAAACATATTCTGATAATAAATATATTTATGTGTGCAAATGTCATTTTTTTTTTTAATTTACCTAATGTAAGCCTAATTTCTAATGAAACATTGAAGTATCTCAATTCATGATGGATGAAGTACCGTATATTAACTCCATTTGTTGTTTTTTTTGTTTTTTTGTTTCATCTGATAAATTTCTCTTAAAATGATCAACTCACAAACAAGACAAATTCAGGTACTAAATCTAATTCAGCTATGACATTTCCTTTTAAATGTATCTACTGTAAGCTTAACTTTATTATGAAACAATGAAGTATCTTTCAAACCTTTTTAATCACCATCTGAAATGGTTCTTGGTCCTGCTGTAATCAAGACTCACAGTTATCACCAACCTGAAGCTCATGGTATTTTAAGGAACAATAACTCGTGTAATTATTTTTTGAGTTGACTTTTGCAGTCAAAATACTTGAAAATTAAATAACATATGTGCTTTTATTAGTTAAGCGTAACTGGAATTGTTCTGTATTTTTAGAACGTTAGAGTGTGCAGAAAGTTTGGATACAAAATTGCATAAGGAGCTTTAGGTGTCCCTCAAAAAACTATAAGACTCTTTGGCAAAAAAAATAATCCGCAATGCATCTCTTGAGTACACCCCTCACATTTTTTTTAATATTTTGTTATACCTTTTCATGTGACAACACTGAATAAATGACACTTTGCTACAATGTAAAGTAGTGAGTGTACAGTTTGTATAACAGTGTAAATTTGCTGTCCCCTCAAAATAATTCAACACACAGCCATTAATGTCTAAACCGCTGCCAACAAAAGTGAGTACACCCCTAAGTAAAAATGCCCAAATTGGACCCAAAGTGACAATATTTTGTGTGGCCACCATTATTTTCCAGAACTCCCTTAACCCTCTTGGGCACGGAGTTCACCAGAGCTTCACAGGTTGCCACTGGAGTCCTCTTTCACTCCTCCATGACGACATTACGGAGCTGGTTGATGTTAGAGACCTTGCGCTCCTGCACCTTCCATTTGAGGATGCCCCACAGATGCTCAATAGGGTTTAGGTCTGGAGACATGCTTGGCCAGTCCATCATCTTTACCCTTAGCTTCTTTAGCAAGGTGGTCATCTTAGAGGTGTGTTTGGGGTTGTTATCATGTTGGAATACTGCCCTGTTGCCCAGTCTTCAAATGGAGGGGACCATGCTCGGCTTCAGTATATCACAGTACATGTTGGCATTCATGGTTCCCTCAATGAACTGTAGCTCCCCAGTGCCAGAAGGACTCATGCAGCCCCAGACCATGACACTCCCACCACCATGCTTGACTGTAGACAAGACACACTTGTCTTTGTACTCCTCACCTGGTTGCCGCCACACGCACTTGACACCATCTGAAACAAATATGTTTATCTTGGTCTCATCAGACCACAGGACAGGGTTCCAGTAATCCATGTCCTTAGTCTGATTGTCTTTAGCAAACAGCTTGCGGGCTTTCTTGTGCATCATCTTTAGAAGAGGCTTTCTTCTGGGACAACAGCCATGCAGACCAATTTGATGCAGTGTGCGGCTTATGGTCTGAGCACTGACAGGCTGACCCCCCACCCCTTCAACCTCTGCAGCAATGCTGGCAGCACTCATATGTCTATTTCCCAAAGACAACCTCTGGATATGACTCTGAGCACGTGCACTTAACTTCTTTGGTCGACCATGGCGAAGCCTGTTCGCAGTGGAACCTGTCCTGGTAAACCGCTGTATGGTCACCATGCTGCAGCTCAGTTTCAGGGTCTTGACAATCTTTTAATAGCCTAGGCCATCTTTATGTAGAGCAACAATTCTTTTTTTCAGATCCTTACAGAGTTCTTTACCATGAGGTGTCATGTTAAACTTCCAGTGACCAGTATGAGAGAGTGAGAGTGATAACACCAAATGTAATACCCATGCTCCCCATTTGTACCTGAGACCTTGTAACACTAATGAGTTTCATGAGACCGGGGAGGGAAAATGGATAATTGGGCCCAATTTGGTGTACTCTTGTTTCCAGCGGTTTAGACATTAATGGCTGTGTGTTGAGATATTTTGAGGGGACAGCAAATTTACACTGTTATACAAGCTGTACACTCACTACTTTACATTGTAGCAAAGTGTCATTTCTTCAGTGTTGTCACATGAAAAGATATAATAAAATATTTACAAAAATGTGAGAGGTGTACTCACTTTTGTGATATACTGTATGTAATTTTATATGTGTATTGATTTTGCCAAGGCATATGATATATTTTTTTTTAAGAGACACCTAAAGCTTTTCATACATTGTTGTATCCATTATTACAGTCAAGGGGATGACTGTAGTTTTGTGGAATTTGTTTCCCCTCGATGGCTTTTTGAAATTAGGAATTGGTTCTCCTGGAGAGCTATTTGCCTCCCTGAGTTCTGGTGAAGGAAGTTTCACTGCTCATCTAAGTGTCTTTCTCAATTTAACGGGTGTCGGGAACATAACCCAACTGTCAACAAGGTTCATGGATTTAAGTTGGAGGAAAAATGGACAATGCTCTTCTATGATGTCACATCCCTATTCTGACTGCAGAGGGGATCGAGACTGTATTAAATATGGATGAGTATGACACTGGAAACGACCCTTGACAACTATACAGAACTGTAACCAGACAAAGTATGGTCCTTGTTGGACCTTTGTCTTTTTTTTTGAGAAAGAAAGGTGAGTTGAAATTACCTTTCAAACTCCAAACTTTCTGCATTATTCAAATGCTCACTATCAAGTACCTGGTGACAACTGGGATGTTGTGGAGGCCTCTCTTGCACCTCCTGCCTAACACTCCTGAAAGTAAAGACAGAAAGTGAGGGCATGGAATGGCACGAGTGCCGGAGTAGCTGGCTGGTGAAGTCCGCACTTAGATGGATGAAGCTGGGGGTCGCAGTCCTAGGAACAGGATGCTGAAGCAGCTTGGCCCCAGACCAAGAAATGGTAGAGTTGGTATGCAGGCAGCAACCAGTGGCAGCCTGGTAACAAGCGACTGAGTCAGCAGGCATAGCAAGTCCAGGAAGCAGGTCATAAATATAGCCCCTATTTTGAAGACGCTATAACTTTTGAGCAAACCAATCAATATACGCTTATTGCGATTTGTGGTTGAAGTGGTTAAATAGCCCATTTGGTGCCAACATCTGTCAGCTGTGTACGTGAGCACGCTGATGTGCACATGTATGCGCACGTGTGTGCCGATATGCATTCACGCATGCCCATAGGTTTAAGCCAAATGCCTACAAGTAGGAGGGGGAACATGAATTAGCCTATGAAGAGGCACAGAAGCCTGCCTAAAGGAACTATGTTGTCTACTGGCATGCCCTTCCTGACAGTAGTGCAGAGAGTGGAAGGTGAAGAAGGAGGAGACTTCCAATGGTAGCGCTGATCACAGATTATGGGAGCTTGAGCACATGATGAGTCCTTGTAAGGCAGTAGTGTGATGAAGAGTGGGGGGGAGGGGTGGGGGCAGAGAGCCAGAGCATTGTGTGTATAAGGCAGCAGTGTGATCTGGGGGGGGGGCGGAGAGCTGGAGCATTGTGTGTATAAGGCAGCAGTGTGATCTAGGGGGAGGGGGGGGGGGCAGAAAGCCAAAGTACTGTGTGTATAAGGCATGCAAAATTCATGTCAGTGATCTGCGGGATTCAACATTTTGAGTTTAGTGGTCCCAAAGGTTGGTGACCACTGCTCTAGATCAACTGTGGGTTTATAGTTTTGTAGGTGCAGCGTTACAATTTATTTACTAATTTTCCTATTGGTTGAACTCAATGAATTTGTGTTTTTTTTTCAAGCAATGTAACTTAAATGTTTTTTATCATGTTTAATTTAAATTGTCCATGCTTGGACCCTCACCCTTTTTTTTTCAAATGGAAGCCCAGGCACACTGTCAAACAAGTAAAGTTTACTAACCTTTCCTTACGTAGTCACAGTTGTAGTAGTGACATCTTGTTTTTGTCGTTTCCAGGACAAATCTGTTTTTACCTTCCTGCTTTGTAAAACTGGTCACTGTGAAAACCTCATCTACTGGTATCAGAACCTCCTCTTGGTCTGGATAATAGGAATAATTTTTGATCTGAGCACCGAAGCAGCTGGTGAAGGTGAAGAACGTGTCATCTCCAAAGCCCTCCGCTACTTTCTGGCTGGTGGATGAAGAGGAAAACTGGCCAAATCTGACTTTTACTCCTATTTCTTTAGGTTCAAAAAAAATGCCTTTCATCCCTCTGTATACCAACCATGGTGAGCACCCAGAGCTCGACCCGAGGAGCACTACAGCTCGTGTCATCAAGTAATGCAGAGAATGGTAACGGAATGTGTCCTTGCCGCTATAATTTCTCACTGCGCTGTTGAATTTCCAATAAAGGTTGCTGGTTTTGTTGGAATAAGCCATGATGGCAATGCCGTACTTATCCTGAAAGCCAATCGGTACACTCGGTTTCTCGGTGTTCCATTTCTTTTCAGCTGCATCCCAAGTGCTACTAAATTCTGGGTCAGCTTGTTTTTCTATAACAAGTAGTGTATTTATATTATTTTCCATCTCTCCTATGCAGCCTTCGTACTGATCATCAAACGCCTTGTCACTCATATTTAGGTAAATCTGCAGTGATCAGAAGAACACTATTATGGTCATACTACAGACATACATGTACATGCAGAATTTTAGGTCAGAATAGTCAGAAGTCAGTTGACCCACCAGAATGTTTTTTGGACTATAGAAAGCAATCAAAGTACCCATGAAGAACCTCCACAAATACGGGAGACTATTCAAACTCCATCATGGCACATTAGTAGATGGCTTGGTGGGTTTACAGTGATGTTCTGGTTTCCATTTCTACCAGGAATGTTAACTGCATGGAATTTGTATGTTCTTTGTGTATCTCTGTGAGTTTTTCCCATGTTCTCAGCTTCCCTCCCATTGCCCAATAACCTGATGACTAATTGGCTTTTGCTTTTACATATCGGTGTGGGAAATGTTTGCTTCCCATACAAGTCTATGGGGATGCAAGCAGGTCAAATGCAGGTCTGAAGATTTCAGAAGCATCTCAAACTGATGCAATCAACACAAGTCTGAAGTCCGTCAGTGTGTCAGCACTGGCCTTTAGGCTGCCACCCTCCCTTATTAAAGGGAACAAACTGTGTTTGTACATACTTTGTTTCCTTACTTATAGTTTGAATTTAATAATACAGCTTTAACTTCTTTTTTTTTCTTTATAAGTCAGGTAAATCTGCAATAGTGCATACTATTAATTTGCATTTTCAAATGCAGAAAGCAAATTGAGCCCTTGCTCCTTTGTGCATTTTTCAGGCTCCCCTGTTGGTTGCTGAGCTCAGTTACTCAAGCTGAAATTTACACATTGGCTCCTCCCCTTCACTTCAGATGCCACTGTTCCTTGCTCAGTTACAATAGTTTTTAGCCTAACTGAACATTTACTTTAAATCAGCTAACTACATTCCAGGTGCACCAAAACAAGGTGGCTGAAGCCTTGCAGTTGGTTTTCTTTAGGGTAAAAAGCCTTTTCCCTTCCAGCATGCTGCAGAAAAGAACCCTTGCTTGCTATGTGGAAGCAGTGGTCTCTCTGTAGAAGTCTGTTACGCCTCCTGTTGGGTCAGAGCTAGAGCTCTCCAATTAGCAGAGAGCATTCCTTTTGTTGATTGCGGAACTTTAGGTCTGGCTTAGCAGGTGGTGTGCCCAACCTCTGCAGAGAGGCCACTGCTTCCACAAAAAGAAAAGGAGTAGATCTCTACAGTATGCTGGCAGGGGACAAGTTTTTCTACATATGCTGTGGCTGCTTTATAAAGAAAATGCACTGTAAGATGTTGAACACCTTTTGTTTGGTGTAACACCGTCTTAACTTTTGCTCCTATAAAACAGCCAAACAGGCAGAGATAGAAGGTCATTTATATCAGCTCTGAATTTACAATAAAGCTTGTGTAAAGATAATATATGATAAATATACCTTACATCGATTTTAATCAGAAAACAAACTGCTGAATCACAAACAAATATGGTAAATTACACTTTTTTAAGTATTTAATGATCTATTACTTCAGTCTACATACCGCTTGTGTCTGCTGAATCCCAAATATCAGCCAGAGAGTAAACAGTATACCCGCAGGGAATCTCATTCTGCAATAATCTACAGGAACAAAAAAAGAATAAGTTATATATTATTATTCAACATTAATGGTTGCACTTGTCTCCTTAAGTTACAAGTAACAGTTCTGTAGATCAGGGGTCTCCAAACTACTGCTCACAGGCCAACTCCGGCCCACTACAAGATGTTTTTTGCGGCTAGGGTCAGTGGCAGTGGCATCGGCAGGGGGGAGCTGACAGTGGCTGAAGCCCCGAGTGGGACCCCAAAAAGCCCTGGGTCTCGGGTGGGCACAGTTCTATTGTTAGCTCTGAGCGCCGCCGCCTGCCGCTGAGCGGGGATCGAACTGATCCCAAGCACCGCCGAGTGCGGCCGAGTCACATAACAGATCCTGCCTTCTGCAGCTTGCAGCGCCTATGATGGACGTCCCACTGGTCCAATAGCGGGACCACGGGACGTGTGACGTCCATCATAGGCGCTGCAGGCTCCAGAAGGCGGGAATTACAATGCAGCCGCCGCGCCACATCGATCCTCGCTTGGGCGGGCGGCCGGCTCTCCTCCTCTTCTCTGGCTGTCTCGCACACCATGGCTGAGCTTCTGCAGGACACGTGAAGTCTGTCTCCTGGTCAGGTAGGTCAGTGTGTGTATGTGAGGTAGGTAGATCAGTGCGTGTCAGTGCATGTCTGGTAGGTAGATCAGTTCATGTCAGGTAGGTGGGTCAGTGTATGTCAGGTAGGTCAGTGCATGTCAGGTAGGTAAGTCAGTGCATGTCAGGTAGGTCAATGTATTTCAGGTAGGTAGGTCAGTGTATGTCAGGTAGGTCAGTGCATGTCAGGTAGGTCAGTGCATGTCAGGTAGGTAAGTCAGTGCATGTCAGGTAGGTCAATGTATGTCAGGTAGGTAGGTCAGTGTATGTCAGGTAGGTCAGTGCATGTCAGGTAGGTCAATACATGTCAGGTAGGTAAATCAGTGCATGTCAGGTAGGTCAGTGTATGTCAGGTAGGTAGGTCAGTGTATGTTAGGTAGGTCAGTGCATGTCAAGTAGGTCAGTGTATGTCAGGTAGGTAGGTCAGTGTATGTTAGGTAGGTCAGTGCATGTCAAGTAGGTCAGTGTATGTCAGGTAGGTAGGTCAGTGTATGTCAGGTAGGTCAGTGTATGTCAGGTAGGTAGGTCAGTTCATGTCAGGTAGGTCAGTGCATGTCAGGTAGGTAGGTCAGTGCATGCATGTCAGGTAGGTCAATGTACAGTGGGGCAAAAAAGTATTTAGTCAGCCCCCAATTGTGCAAGTTCTCCCACTTAAAAAGATGGGAGAGGCCTGTAATTGTCATCATAGGTATACCTCAACTATGAGAGACAAAATGTGGAAACAAATCCAGACAATCACATTGTCTGATTCTTGAAAGAATTTATTTGTAAATTATGGTGGAAAATGAGTATTTGGTCACCTACAAACAAGCAAGATTTCTGGCTCTCACAGACCTGTATCTTCTTCTTTAAGAGGCTCCTCTGTCCTCCACTCATTACCTGTATTAATGGTACCTGTTTGAACGTGTTATCAGTATAAAAGACACCTGTCCACAACCTCAAACAGTCACACTCCAAACTCCACTATGGTGAAGACCAAAGAGCTGTCGAAGGACACCAGAAACAAAATTGTAGACCTGCACTAGGCTGGGAAGACTGAATCTGCAATAGGCAAGCAGCTTGGTGTGAAGAAATCAACTGTGGGAGCAATAATTAGAAAATGGAAGACATACAAGACCACTGATAATCTCCCTCGATCTGGGGCTCCACGCAAGATCTCACCCCGTGGGGTCAAAGTGATCACAAGAACGGTGAGCAAAAATCCCAGAACCACATGGGGGGACCTAGTGAATGACCTGCAGAGAGCTGGGACCAACGTAACAAAGGCTACCATCAGTAACATACTACGCCACCAGGGACTCAGATCCTGCAGTGCCAGACGTGTCCCCCTGCTTAAGCCAGTACATGTCCGGGCCCGTCTGAGGTTTGCTAGAGAGCATTTGGAAGATCCAGAAGAGGATTGGGAGAATGTCATATGGTCAGATGAAACCAAAGTAGAACTGTTTGGTAGAAACACAACTCGTCATGTTTGGAGGAGAGAGAATGCTGAGTTGCAACCAAAGAACACCATACCTACTGTGAAGCATGGGGATGGCAACATCATGCTTTGGGGCTATTTCTCTGCAAAGGGAACAGGACGACTGATCCGTGTACATGAAAGAATGAATGGGGCCATGTATCGTGAGATTTTGAGTGCAAACCTCCTCCCAGCAAGGGCATTGCATTGAAAATGAACCGTGGCTGGGTCTTTCAGCATGACAATGATCCCAAGGAGTGGCTTCATAAGAAGCATTTCAAGGTCCTGGAGTGGCCTAGCCAGTCTCCAGATCTCAACCCCATAGAAAACCTTTGGAGGGAGTTGAAAGTCCGTGTTGCCCAGCGACAGCCCCAAAACATCACTGCTCTAGAGGAGATCTGCATGGAGGAATGGGCCAACATACCAGCAACACTGAACAGAAAAAGGGGGATGACCAATTATTTTAGGAGAGGGAGCCGTGCCACGTCCAATATTCTATGAATGCAAAACAAAGGGTTCCCCTAGGTGGACTTTTCCGGCACTTGCAAATGCAAACAGGTGGGGTATGTACAAAGTAAAGGGCATATTGATAAAAGGTATAATTTTATTCGTATAGAAAAATACATCAAGTAAAAAGCAAGCAATAAATGTACATAGTAACACAATGAAAACTACATAGTAGCTATGATGAACAAAAAGCAATATATGATGAAAAAGCTCTTCTCAAGCCCGACGCGTTTCGGGGTACTACATATCTGTACGGTCCTTCTTCAGGGGCAAAATTGGGAGAGAGGTTTCATCTATGCTAATAGAAAGGGAATGGAAAAGAGAAGGTCAGGAGATTGGTCAAACCTTAGATAGTATTATATGGGAGGTTGGGATGATCAATTGATCACCTACCTGAAAATGCGATTAATTGCTTGTGAAAGTTTATAAAAACAAAAACAAACAGGGCACAAGAAGGGGACAGGATGTGGCAATACGTATAGGTATTATGGCCAGTATAGATCTACATATTTAGATGGTGAGATGTGCAGGGTGGTAGGCTGCAGTCACCGTGGGGAGGTGTGACAGTACTCCCGTCCTGCCCAACCCGGGCGCGTGCAAGCCGGAGCGGCGTGCTGAGGTCACAGGAAGGCGTCTCTGGAAGATAAGAAAATGTAGAAAGGACCTTAGGAGAGGGTCCAAAATGTATAGGTAGAGAGGAGGGGGTGATTGCATAGATATATGAATTGATCAGAATGAAGTTAATAATGCTAAAAGTATAAGGCATAGTGTGTGTATAGTTACAATGCATAAAATAAGGACTAAAAAAGGACTAATAAAAGGGGATCCAGTTCACCCTATATTATAGTGGCGGAGTACAACTGTGTATATATATGGGATACAATCCAACATAGTATATACTAAGAGTAGGTACACAGTTACAAGCCCCAGAATAAATGTAATATGTATGCATACTGAAAAAGTATAAAGTAACCCAGAGTTTCTCAACTCCAGTCCTCAAGGCGCACCAACAGGTCATGTTTTCAGGATTTCCCTCAAATGAAACAGCTGTGGTAATTACTAAGGCAGTGAAAACTGATCAAATCACCTGTGCAAAATAGTGGAAATCCTGAAAACATGACCTGTTGGTGCGCCTTGAGGACTGGAGTTGAGAAACACTGAAGTAACCAATGGGAAAGTACAATTGAAAGCATGACCATAGTATATACATGGTAAGTAGTACAAATGTAATGTTACAGGGCCTGTTATAGGATGTATAAAATAAACAGCAAAGCCCAGAGTCAGAGCAGACTTAAGGTGAGAAATGTATGGTTAATACAACAGAGTGGAGGAGTACTGAGTGTATCTGAGATTGAAATGCTCAAGTAAAAAGAAAACAATGATTGAGAAGTCATACCTTAGATGGAGATAGGAGTGTAAGCCGCAACCTCACAGCCAAACATCCAGCAAGTGTAGTGTCCTGCTGGGAAGTGAGAGGGGCTGGTTGATATAGTGCTCAATCAGCTGGCGTCAGAATGAGGCACAGCTGTTTAGTGAGCAGACGTAGGCAGAGACGTGCTGTATTGACCCCCCGAGGCGGGGGTGCGCGGCGCCGCCCCAACCGCGCATGCGCGAACGTCACGGCGTTTGGAACAGCGTCGCGCACACCCGCCCCACCGGCACGGAAGTACCACTCCGACGGACTGCGCATGCCCGCCGGAGTGGCAACATGGAGGCAGTGGGCGTAAGATGGAGAACGCCCAGATACCTCCCTAAGCGCCGCCCAAGGAAATCCTGTGGTGGCTTTCCGTGCCGGGCAGCCGCTCCGGCCACCAGCGCCTCGGGGGGGGGCGGGGAAAGGGAGATTGTGTCACAGAGGATGGTACAAGAAAAAAACATATGAGGAGTCACATACCAAAAAGATGGAGTGGCTAATATTAGATCATGGATGTTTCTATATCTCCCAACGTGCAAAAACAACCCACACCAAATCAAAACAAATAAATACTGGCCGAATGAGCGGGGGGCTAAAGTATTATTTGAAAAATGAGATTATAAATTGATACATGGGACAGTAGACATTACCTTATACAATGTGACACTCATTGACAGCAAAAGAGCTTTTAAACTTTAGGGAGCAAACAAGTACAAATAACAATAGAACATATATAACGGATATAAGTACATGATGGTTAGAAGGAATGGCGGACATGAATACATCATATACAAAACCAGTATAAGGGCCAAAGAAGGGAGCAAAACAAGAAGGGAAGGGATTTTTTGACTGATTGGTTTTACAAGGGGAAATGACCAGGCTGATTGTGCGTCAAAATACATGGTCCCCTGTGGTACCAACTGAAAACTGTATAGGGAAACATATATAGACCGTGGGCCAGTAATTCCAAAATAGGTGGAAAAAAGTAAGGGAAGGGGAGGGGGGAGTGGAAAAACAAAGGGAGGGGGGGGGGGTGAGGGGTGAGGGGAAGGGAAGAGGGGGGGGGGG
The DNA here is from genome assembly GCA_037952925.1 of Lithobates clamitans. NCBI lineage: Eukaryota > Metazoa > Chordata > Amphibia > Anura > Ranidae > Lithobates > Lithobates clamitans. The sequence continues at coordinate 443,921 of JBBGZY010001779.1, forward strand.
GAAGGGGAACAACAGTGTGTGACAACCTTGTGAAAACCTACAGAAAACCTTTCACCTCTGTCATTGCCAACAAAGGATATATAACAGTATTGAGATGAACTTTTGATATTGACAAAATACTTATTTTCCACCATAATTTGCAAATAAATTAATTCAAAAATCAGACAATGTGATTGTCTGGATTTGTTTCCACATTTTGTCTCTCATAGTTGAGGTATACCTATGATGACAATTACAGGCCTCTCTCATCTTTTTAAGTGGGAGAACTTGCAGAATTGGTGGCTGACTAAATACTTTTTTGCCCCACTGTATATCAGGTAGTTAGATCAGTGTATGTGTCAGGTATGTAGGTAGGGCAGTGTATGTGTCAGGTAGGTAGGCGGGTGTGTGTATGTCAGGGGAGTCAGGCAGCAAGTGAGCTTACCCCCCTGCCACACAACCACACAACCCCACTGCCCAGCCAAAAAACACTGTGCCGGCCTTGGACTTCAGTCCCTGGTCTTTTTGCCACCAAGCAATGCCCCTGGTCAGTGGTATTTCCTTAGCTCACTGCACAGACTGAGGATTCAAAATGTGATTGGGTGCTTTTCGTGTGAAAGGAGGACTTCTGATGAGGACTTCTAAAGTGAAGGGGGGACTTCTGATTTGAAGAGAAGATTAATGGTGTGATGAAGGTCTTTTGATGTGTAGGGGGACTTCCGATGAGATGGGGGCTTCTGATGAGAAAGGGTGACTTTTGATGAGATGTGGGCTTCTAATGAGAAGGGATAACTTTTGATTTGAAGAGAGGACTTATGGTAGGGTGGAGGGCTTCTGATGTGAAAGGGGGGATTTATGATGAGATGGGGGCTATTGATGAGAAGGGGGGCCTTTTGATGAGATGGGGGCTTCTGATTTTAGGAGAGGACTTATGGTGTGTTGGAGGGCTTCTGATAAGAAGGGGGGGCTTCTGACGAGATGGGGAGCTTCTGAGGTGAAGGGGAGACATCTGATGAGATGGGGAGCTTCTAATGAGATGGGAAGCTTCTGATTTGAAGAGAGGACTTATGGTGTTATAGAGGGCTTCTGATGTGAGGGGGGGAATTCTGATGAGATGTGGGGCTTCTGAGGTGAAGGGGGGACTTCTGATGAGATGGGGAGCTTCTAATGAGACAGGGGCTTCTGATGAGATGGGAAGCTTGTGATGTAATGGGGACTTCTGCTGAGATGGGGAGCTTCTGATGCTATTTGGCAGGGGGGGCTTCTGAAGTTATATCTTGGAGTGATTTATTCATTTCATAAAGCTCTTTTTTTGGGGCTTGCAAAAATTTGTAAAAAATATACAATGTGGTCCTCATACTAATGCCCCGTACACACGGTCGGATTTTCCGATGGAAAATGTCCGATCGGAGCGTGTTGTCGGAAATTCCGACCGTGTGTGGGCTCCATCGGACATTTTCCATCGGATTTTCCGACACACAAAGTTGGAGAGCAGGAGATAAAATTTTCCGACAACAAAATCTGTTGTCGGAAATTCCGATCGTGTGAACACAAATCCGACGGACAAAGTGCCACGCATGCTCAGAATAAATAAAGAGATGAAAGCTATTGGCCACTGCCCCGTTTATAGTCCCGACGTACGTGTTTTACGTCACCGCGTTTAGAACGATCGGATTTTCCGACAACTTTGTGCGACCGTGTGTAGACAAAACAAGTTTGAGCCAACATCCGTCGGAAAAAATCCTAGGATTTTGTTGTCGGAATGTCCGAACAAAGTCCGACCGTGTGTACGCCCTATAAGGAGTTTGGAGAACTCTGCTGTACATGTATGAAATGTGTTCTGGCTTATGAAATCCAAAATCATTTGCTGGGAGCTAACCAGCAAAAAGGGGCCCCACTAACATTCTTGTGGAAAGCTGATGAGGGAAATATAGTTTTCTCATATTATGTTGTATTTTTATTTTCTATTAACATTTTTACTTTTTTTATTACTTGATTTTCTTTACTTAATTCTGTTCATGTATAACTTATTTTTGGAATGACAATAAAATAACCGTACACTTAAAAACCCCCAAAAAGCTCACCCTTAAAGCATATCCAAAACCATAAATTGAATATATTCCAGCCCCACTAGTCCTTCGATGTGGTGGCTGCATTAGTTCTCTTTTTTAAGACTTTTTTTCCTTTATTTTTATCTGGTGATCTTGCCAGTAATACACTTCCTATCCTAGGGTGACAATGCTCACTCACTGTCCTGCATGGAAGAGCAGCATTGTCACACTAGGCTACTTTTTTTTTACTTGGACTCCTGATGTAAGGACTCTGATAGGGACACTGAATATAAGGGGGCACAGGTTCTGTTTAATCATTATTATCCAATGACAGCCTATTGCATACTGGTGTTCCCCGTTCACTCCTGCATGGTCTCTGCACTGCCTGTCAGACATTAGACATGTGCGGTTCGTTTCGTTCTAAATTAAAATTCAGACACATTTTTAGTTATTACAATAGTAGCAATATTAAACAAATCCGAAATAACAAAACAAAATTTCAGAAGAAATTTGAATTTGAAAAGTTTTCAAATTCGAACCACTTTTGAAATTCAAATTGTTTTCGAATCAAATTCGAATTCAAATTTCCGAAGAAAATAAAATAGAAAATAAAGGAATACAATAGAAAATACCGGAATAGAATAGAAAATAAAATAAAAGCGTATAATATAATTGAGTAAAACAGAACAGAATACAAAACAAAAGAATAGAAAAAAAATGAATAGAAAATAAAGGGATAGAAAATAAAAGAATAAAATAGAAAAGAATATAGAAACGAATATAGTAAAACAGAACAAAATAGAATAGAAAATAATAGAACAGAAAGTAAAAGAATATGATATAATAGCGTAAAACAGAACAGAATACAAAATAAAATAATAGAAAAAAATAGAACCGAAAAAAAAGGGATAGAGTAGAAAATAAAAGAATAGAATAGAAAGAAATATAGAAAATAATATAGTAAAACAGAACAAAATAGAATGAAAAATAATAGAACAGACAATAAAAGAATATAATTTAATAGAGTAAAACAGAACAGAATACAAAATAAAAGAATAGAAAAAAATAGAATAGAAAAAAAGGGATAGAATAGAAAATAAAAGAATAGAATAGAAAGAAATATAGAAAATAATATAGAAAAACAGAACAAAATAGAATAGAAAATAATAGAACAGAAAATAAAAGAATATAATTTAATAGAGTAAAGCAGAACAGAATACAAAATAAAAGAATAGAAAAAAATAGAATAGAAAAAAAGGGATAGAATAGAAAATAAAAGAATAGAATAGAAAGAAATATAGAAAATAATATAGAAAAACAGAACAAAATAGAATAGAAAATAATAGAACAGAAAATAAAAGAATATAATTTAATAGAGTAAAGCAGAACAGAATAGAAAATAAAAGAATAAAAAAAATAGAATAAAAAAAGGATAGAATAGAAAATAAAAGAATAGAAGAGAAAATAACATAGAAATGAATATAGTAAAACAGAACAAAATAAAATAGAAAATAAAAGCACAGAATAAAATAGAATAGAAAAAAAGGAATAGAATTAAATACAAAATACAATAGAATAGAATAAAATAGACAGAATATAACCATCTTCTGAAATTCGAATTTCAAATAAAATAAATTTGAATAGAATAAAAAAGAATATAATAGAATAGAAAAAAAAGAATAGCATAGAAAAAATTAATAGGATAAAATAGAATATAACCTTCTTCCGAAAATCGAATTTTGAATAGAATAAATTCAAAATTAAATGGAATAGACAAGAATAGAATAAAAAAAAACAATAGAATAGAATAGAAAGAATATAACCATTTCCCAAAATTTGAATAGAATGAATTAGACTAGAATAGAATAGAAAATAAAAGAATAGAATAGACTAGAATAGAAAAGAATAGAATAGAAAAAACAATAGAAGAGAAAGAATATAACCATCTTCAAAAATTCAAATTTCCAATAGAATAGAATAAACAATATAAAAGAATAAAAAGAATTTAATAATATAACTGTTTTCTGAAATTCGAATAGAATAAATTTGAATTTCGAATAGAACAAATTAGAATTTGAATAGAATAAAAAAGAATAGAATATAATAGAAAAGAATAGAATGTAATAGAAAATAATAGAACAGAAAATAAAATAATAGAATAGAATAGAAAAAAGAAAATAGAATAGAATGGAATAGAAAGTTAGTAAGCCGCTCCAATTGCTATTACAAGAGAGCCAACCGCTGTCTCTAAAAACCAATACTGGGGTGATACCCGCAGCAGGTACGTCACTGAACGGGAAGTGGTTAAAGCCCAACTCCGTTTTCTTTCCTATGCAGTGGGGCTGATCATTTTGTCTAAGGGTGAACACAGAGCCTATACTCACCTGATCCTTCGATCCTCTGAAGAATGGCGCTCTCTCGCGTCCTGCTGTGGACTGTCCTGGACGTCTTCATATCCAGAGCTGGTCTATGGGCATGATGACATCAGGAACATTCCACCCCACCAGACCGCGGGGGCGGGACAGGAACCACAGGGACCAGCTTTGCCCTGGGAGGATCGGAGGATTAAGTGAGTATATCTTGGCTCTCCAATCCCCTAGACTAGGTGTGTCAAACACAATTTTCTGCCGGGCCGCATTAACATTATGGTTGTCCTCCAGGGGCAGGTTGTAACTGTAAGACTAGGTGTCCAGAACACCCCCCTTACATCAGATATCAAGAGCCCCCGGGCTTGCGGACCTTGTGTTTAACACATGTGCCCTAGACAAAAACGAGCAGTTAACCCGGTCATAGCCCCACTGCATGGGATAAAACAAAAAGTGCCCGAAGTTCAGTTTGAAGTTGTTCTGTAGTCCTGTCTTAGGGTGACAACTCCTCAATAGGTACAGTGCGGTGAGTGGGCGTTGTCAACCTAGGACAGGAATTGTGAAAATAAAAGGAAAAAAAAGCCTGAAAAAGACAACTAAGGCAGCCATCACTTCTAAGTACTGGTAAGCTTCAATATATTAATTTTTTTGGCTTTGGATTTAGATACATATCCAAAAATATACTTGACCCAAATGAGGAGGACCCATATCTCAGAATTCTGATATATTATCTTAGAAACATTATACCTTTTTGTTCACTTGCTTTCACTTCCATTAAACTAAAACCCTAGCATTTTCTTTAAAAAAAAAAAAATAGATAACTTGAAGAAGAGGTTAGAATTGTGTTGCTGATTTTGAAATTTTCACCGAAGACTAATGATACTAACCAAAAAATGCATATCTGATGTGAACGTACTGTTACAGTCTGCATGGAGGAGAATACAATCACTGACACAATGCTCATTACTTACCTTGAACTGGTCATTACCTTGTCTGGTTGCCCCTGGTCACTATGAGGCAATATTTATGCTAGGCTTGTCCCTTTCATGGACATGATTCTCATCTCTGAATACACAGTGACCTCTGTCTTCTCTGGTGGCCTATTCGTTTTCTACAAAATGCTAAACTAATCCCATTTAGGGACACAATTCTCATCACTTACCTAGAGGATACGTGGTGATCTGCATCTTCTCTGGTGGCCTCTGGTCACTTTGTTGGGATATTTATGCTAGGCTTGTCCCTTTCATGAATTCAATTCTCATCAGTTACCAGGAGGAGACACGGTGATCTTTATATTCTATGGTGGCCTCTGATCCCTTTTAGACCAAGTGCTAAGCTTGTCCCATTTATGGACACAATCTCATCACTTACCTGGAGGAAGCACAGTGATCTGTATCTTCTCTGGTGGTCTCTGGTCACTTTCCTGCGATATTTATGCTAAACTTATCCCATTCATAGACAAGATTCTCATCACTGACCCGGAGGAGACACAATCATCTGTATCTTCCCTCGTGTCCCCGATTCCCATTCCACAAAGTGCTAAGCTTGTTCCATTCATTGACACAATTCTCATCACTTACTTAGAGGAAGCCCGGTGAGCTACATCTGGTGGCCTCTGGTCACTCTGCTGCAATATTTATGCTAAATGTATCTCTTTCATAGACGTGATTCTCATCACTTACCTGCAGAAGACATTGTGATCTGTATCTTCTCTGGTGGCCTCTGGTCTCTTTTCTGCAATATTTATACTAGGCTTGTCCCTTTCATGGAAACATTTCTCATCACTTACCTAAAGGAAACAATGGGATCCGTATCTTCTCTGGTGGCCTCTGGTCACTTTGTTGAGATATTTATGCTAGGCTTGTCCCTTTCATGATTTTAGTTCTCATCACCTACCAGGAGGAGACGCAGTGATCTGTATCTTCTATGGTGGCCTCTGATCCCTTTTCTACAAAATGCTAAGCTTGTCCTATTTATGGACACAATTTTCATAAGCGTGGTGGTCTGTATCTTCTCTGGTGGCCTCTGGTCACTTTGCTGCAATATTTATGCTTAAACTTATCCCTTTCATAAACAAGATTCTCATCACTGACCTGGAGGAGACACAATCATCTGCAGCTTCTCTTGTGTCCCCTGATCCCCATTCTACAAAGTGCTGAGCTTGTCATGGACACAATTCTCATCACTTACCTGGAGGAAGCATTGGAGAGCTACATCCTGCGATCGCCGTTGGGACACAGAGAACCGGGAACTGTGTGTGTAAGCACACAGTTTCCGGTTCTCTGAGGGGAGAACTGACAGATCGTTTGTATGAACAGCGATCTGTTATCTTCCCTGCACAGTCCCATCCCCCTTCAGTTAGAACACACACTAGGACACACTTAACCCCTTCACTGCCCCCTAGTGTTAACCCCTTCACTGCCAGTGACATTTTTACAGTAATCAATGCATTTTTAATCGCACTGATCGCTGTATTAATGCCAATAGTCCCAAAAATGTGTAAAAATTGTCCGACGCGTCCGCCATAATGTCGCAGTCACGATAAAAATCGCAGATTCCCACCATTACTAGTAAAAAAAAAAATAATAATAAAAATGCTATAAATCTATCCCCTATTTTGTAGGCGCTATAACTTTTGCGCAAACCAATCAATATACGCTTATTGTGATTTTTTTTTTACCAAAAATATGTAGAATACATATCGTCCTAAACTGAGAAAAAAATTAGATTTTTTATATATTTTTGGGGGATATTTATTATAGCGAAAAGTAAAAAATAATGCGTTTTTTTCAAAATTGACGCTCTTTTTTTGTTTATAGCGCAAAAAATAAAAACCCCAGAGGTGATCAAATGCCACCAAAAGAAAGCTCTATTTGTGGGAAAAACAGGACATCAATTTTGTTTGGGAGCCACGTCGCAGGACCGCGCAATTGTCAGTTAAAACGACGCAGTGCCGAATCGCAAAAAACGCTCTGGTCAGGAAGGGGGTAAAATCTTCTGGGGCTGAAGCAGTTAAATAGATAGAAAGATGAAAAAAATGACTGAAGTTCCACTTGAAACGTATCCCTTTCATAGACGTGATTCTCATCACTTACCTGGAGGAGACGCGGTGATCTGTATCTTCTCTGGTTTCATAGACGTGATCCGTATCGTCTCTGGTGGACTCTGGTCACTTTTCTGGGATATTTATAGTAATCTTGTTCCGTTCATGGACACGATTCTCACAGCTAAGATTAAGGAAGCGCTGTGATCTGTATCTTCTTTTGTGACTTCTGGTTCCCCCCTGTGATATTTATTCCAAGTTTCCCCATTTTACTTTCATTATAATACAGCTGTATAGACCGACCCTAACCACAGAACACAAGCTGACAAAGCTTATTTCACATTGAAAACATTTTCTGCTGCTTGATAATACAAATGAATTATAATTGACCACTTTTAGGCACATGATTACCGTCTGCTATCCCTCAACCAAAAAGTGAGAATGTACCACAGTTCTGTAACCTTCTAGATCAGCCAAACCTACACTCACCGGACACTTCATTAGGTACACCTGTTTAATTGCTTAGTAAACACAAATTGCTAATCAGCCAATCACATGGCAGCAACTCAATGCATTTAGGCATCTACACATGGTAAAGACGACTTACTGAAGTTCAAACCGAGCATCAGAATGGGGAAGAAAGAGGATTTAAGTGACTTTGAACGTGGCATGGTTGTTGGTGCCAGACGGGCTGGCCTGAGTAGATCAAAAACTGCTGATCCACTAGCATTTTCACGCACAACCATCTCTCGTGTTTACAGAGAATGGTCCGAAAAAGAGAAAGTATCCAGTGAGCGGCAGTTGTGTGGAGGAAAATGCCTTGTTGATGTCAGAGGTCAGAGGAGAATGGGCAGACTGGTTCGAGATGATAGAAAGGCAACAGTAACTCAAATAACCACTCGTTACATCCAAGGTATGCAGAAGACCATCTCTGAATGCACAAAACATTGAACACTGAAATGGTTTGGCTACAGCAGCAGAAGACCACACCGGGTGCCACTCCTGTCGGCTAATAACCGGAAACTGAGGCTACAATTCACACAGGCTCTCCACAATTGGACAATAGAAGATTGGAAAAACGTTGCCTGGTCTGATGAGTCTCAATTTCAGCTGCGACATTCAGATTGTAGGGTCAGAATTTGGCCTAAACAATATGAAAGCATGGATCCATCCTGCCTTGTATCACAGGTTCAGACTGGTGGTGGGGGTGTAATGGTGGGGGGGATATTTTCTTGGCACACTTTGGGCACCTTATTACCAATTGAGCATTGTTTAAACACTGCGGCCTACCTGAGTATTGTTGCTGACCATGTCCATCCCTTTATGACTACAGTGTACCCATCTTCTGATGGCTCCTTCCAGCAGGATAATGCACCATGTCACAAAGCTCCAATCATCTCACCACTGGACAATGAGGTCCCTGTACTCCAATGTCCTCCACACTCACCACATCTCATCCAATAGAGCACCTTTGGGATGTGGTGCAATGGGAGATTGGCATCATGGATGTGCAGCTGACAAATCTGCAGCGACTGCGTGATGCTATCATGTCACTATGGATCAAAATCTCTGAGGAATGTTTCCAACACCTTGTTGAATTTATGCCACGAAGGATTAAAGCAGTTCTGAAGGCAAAAGGGGGTCCTTCACCAACAGCTTCCGGTCATGGTTTACGATCAAGAACCAACAGGATGGGCTCCCAATCATGTGACCACCGTGACACCCAACCATAGTGAATGCATAATCGGAAGTCCACCAACCCCACCTCCAGCTTAAGCACTTCCATACCACGCAAATTCTGACACTTTTTAAAAAAAAAAACATTTTCATGAATAATAAAAAAAAAAACAGAAAAGTTAGCCATTTTTTTTTTGTATAATCATGTTACGCAGAGTAAATAGATATCTCACATGTCACGCTTTAAAATTGCGCACACTCGTGGTATGGCGCCAAACTTCAGTACTTCAAAATCTCCATAGGCAACGGTTTAAATTTTTTTAGGGGTTACCTGTTTAGAGTTACAGAGGAGGTATTAGCAGGATCCTGCTAGATGGACCTGTCAAATGGACAATCCAAGGGGCTTCCTGGAATAAGTGCGATCCTGCTAGGTGGACCCGATAGCTGGACAGGCCGAGGGGCTTCCTGGAGTAAGCACGGTCCTGCTAGGAGGGCCTGTCAAATGGACAATCTCAGGGGCTTCCTGGAGTAAGCGCGATCCTGCTAGGTCAGTGGTTCTCAACCTCTCCAGTGCTGTGACCCCTTGATAAAATTTCCCAAGTTATGGGGACCCCTAACAGTAAAATTATTTCCGTAGCGTGGGTTGTCAGCACCCAAGGCAAGACAAGTAATTTGCGCCCCTAACTCACGGACATTTAGCTCTCCCTGAGTCCCTTCCACTCGTACAATATTAAAACCCTTTATGGTACATTTTAGGATGTACCACTCTTTCTCTTTGTTCTCCTTTCTTTCCCTTTTTTACTCTCTCTATCCTAATTCCTTGTTTTTTTTTCCCCATTCCCCTCTCTAGCCATCTTTCTTGTTTTTTCTCTTATTCTTTCTCTTTTTCTTTGTTCCTCTCCTCTTCTTCCTCTCCCTTCTATGTATTCTCTATTTTTATTCCTTCTCTTACTCCTTGGTGGTGGTGAGGGGGGGGGATGGTATGAGTGGCAGTGCTGGCGGGGAGTTGGGATGAGTGGTAAAATTCTGATCAGCCAACTTAAGTGCTCTTGATCAAGGTCATCTTCTGATCTGAGAGCTGTAGTGGGGACTTTAAATGGCAACTATAATCACAGGTAGTGTTACTCACTGTGTCTCTGACTTTGTGGTGTCTCATAGCAGTGACACCTATGCTGAAATCGGGAGGTAGGTTCTCCTCCAGCCCCTCCCACTTCACGTTCCTCACCAGTCAGCTGACCTCTAGTCTCTGCCCCCCCAGCTATGCCGTGAACTGAATGGGCGGCTGCGAAGAAAGCAGCGAGGGCTTTAGAAACAGCGCAGGATTCGGTGACCCCTGGCAAATCATCATTTGACCCCCGAGGGGGTCCCGACCCCCTGGTTAAGAACCACTGTGCTAGGTGGACCTGATAGCTGGACAAGCCAAGGAGCTTCCTGTCCTATCTTCTGAATATAAACAACATAAGGACATAATGACCTATTTTGGGGGACAATAGCTCTGGTGAGTCATACTTGTGAAAACTGTGGTGGGAGGTCACGCTATATGCGTCTGCAACCTCTCAGTGGTTTCCTGTATTAAGCACTCGATATCTGAATACCATCACTGTGGGCTGTCCTTACCTAAGTAAACAGAGTGCAGACTTTATTTTTATTTGCTTTAACCACCTCTAGTCCGGGCCTTTTCTGGCACATTTTGTTCACAGGTAACAATCAGTATTTTTTGCTAGAAAATTACTTAGAACCTCCAAACATATTTTATTTTAAAGCAGAGGCCTTAGAGAATAAATTGGTAGGTTTTGCAGTTTTTTCATGTCACATGGTATTTGTGAAGAGGTTTTTCAAATTCAATTTTTTTTGTTAGGAGCATGCACACATGTAGGCTCTTTACATATATTTTTTTTTTTTTCATTATTAATTCATTTTATTTTATTTTGACACTGTTGCTCTAAAAACATTTTTATCACTTTTATTGCTGTCATTAGGAATGTAAACATCTTTGTGACAGCAATAAGCAGTGACAGGTACTCTTTATGGAAAGATATGGGGTCTATAAGACCCCAAATCCCTCCTCTGCACTTCAAGAGACGTTCCACTCAAAAGTGGAAGCTCCACTTGTTTGCGTCCTCCCCCTCTCCGGCGCCACATTTGGCACCTTTCGGTACTTGTCCCCTCTTCTGGGAGACTTAGCTGCGGCAAGATGCGGTGAGGTCCCCTGGAAGTTCAGCCCCCTCCTCCTTCCTCCACCGCCGGGCCAGTTAGAAAGTGCCGCACGCTTTGCTCATGTGCAGTAGGGAACCAGCTTTGAAGCTGAAAGGCTTCACTGCCGGTTTCTTTTACCACGAATGGCGGCGGCAGCACCTGATCGGAAAATCGGTTGGGGTGCCGGCATTGCCGAATCCCTGGACAGGTAAGTGTCCTCATATTAAAAGTCAGCAGCTACAGTATTTGTAGCTGCTGACTTTAAATGTTTGTGGTGGGGGGCTGGACCGCCTCTTTAAAAGCATTAAAAACACCACGATCGGTGTTTTTGAATGCTTTCGATTTTTAAAAACTGGCGCCGATGGTTTCTGAGTAAATGGGAAGTGATGTCATGTCATCGCTTCCGGTTTACTGTTACAAACAGCCGATCCTGACTTTGCTTGGCTGTCCAACCAGCTGGCGGATGTGCCAGCTGGTCGCTCGGGTCTCCTGGTGGGACAGGAGAGCCCAAGAGAGCTGCAGAAGGTGACGGGAGGGGGGGAAATCCCTTCCCGCTGCTTGTAATAGCAATTGAGTGGCTAGTAAGCCGCTCCAATTGCTATTACAAGAGAGCCAACCGCTGTCTCTAAAAAACTTTACCAGAGTGATGCCTGCAGCAGGTACGTCGCTGAACGGGAAGTAGTTAAAGCCCAACTCCAGTCAATTTTCTTTTCCTATGCAGTGGGGTTGCATGTGTTAACTGATCATTTTGTCTAAGGGTGAAAACAGAGCCTATACTCACCTGATCCTTCGATCCTCTGAAAAATGTCACTCTCTCGCGTCTAGCTGTGGACTGTTCCAGACGTCTTTACATCCAGAGCTGGTCTATGGGCATGATGACATCAGGAACATTCCACCCCACCAGACCGCGGGGGCGGGACAGTAGCCACGGGGACCAGCCTTGAGCTGGGAGGATCGGAGGATTAAGTGAGTATATCTCGGCTCTCCAATCCCCTAGATTAGGTGTGTCAAACACAATTTTATTGTGGGCCGTATTACCTTTATGGTTGTCCTCCAGGGGTAGGTTGTATCTGTAAGACTATTTGTCCAGAGCATCCCCCTCCCCCTTACATCAGATATCAAGAGCCCCCTACCATTAGAAGTCAAGAGTCCCCCACCCTCCCTTACATCACAGTGCCTTGTGCTACTGCTGGGAAGAAGCTGGAGGCAGAGCTGGGAAGCAGAAAGTGCAGAGCCTGGAGGAGGAGCAGAGGAGGGCTGGTGTCAGATTTCTGGAGTCCGTTGAATGCTGAGACCAGGGGAGGCAAGATGAGGGGGCGCTGCCGCTGCACAGAGATGTGCAGTATATGTAGGAGGAATTCTGTCCATGGGCATGATGACATCAGGAACATTCCACCACACCAGACCACAGGGGCAGGGCAGTAGCCACAGGGACCAGCCTTGCGCTGGGAGGATTAAGTGAGTATATCTCGGCTCTCCAATCCCCTAGAATAGGTGTGTCAAACACAATTTTATTGCGAGCTGCATCAACATTATGGTTGTCCCCCAGGGGCAGGTTGTATCTGTAACACTATTTGTCCAGAGGAGGGCTGGAGTCAGCATCTGGAGTCCGTTGAATGCTGAGGCCAGGGGAGGTGAAGATGAGGAGGCGCTGCCGCTGCACAGAGATATGCAGGATATGTAGGAGCAATTCTATCTTCCTCAATGCTGCTAACTGCTGAGACAAGGTGAGTAGGAAGATGGGGGGAATGCAGCAGCTGTAGGAGAGAAGAGAGGGCCACATGAAATTGCGGGCCTTGTGTTTGACACATGTGCCCTAGACAAAAACAAGCAGTTAACCCGGTCATAGCCCCACTGCATGGGATAAAACAAAAATTGCCTGAAGTTCAGTTTGAAGTTGTTCTGTAGTCCTGTCTTAGGGTGACAACTCCTCAATAGGTACAGTGCGGTGAGTGTTGTCAACCTAGGACAGGAATTGTGAAAATAAAAGGGAAAAAAAAGCCTGAAAAAGACAACTAAGGCAGCCATCACTTCTAAGGACTGGTAAGCTTTAATATATTACATTTTTGGCTTTGGATTTAGATACATATCCCCTAGTCACTATGAGGCAATATTTATGCTAGGCTTGTCCCTTTCATGGACATGATTCTCATCACAGAAAACAGAGATCTCTGTCTTCTCATGTGGCCTCTTCCCTTTCTATAAAATGCTAAACTAATCCCATTTAGGGACACAATTCTCATCACTTACCTAGAGGATACATGGTGATCTGCATCTTCTCTGATAGCTTCTGGTCACTTTGTTGGGATATTTATGCTAGGCTTGTCCCTTTCATGAATGCAATTCTCATCAGTTACCAGGAGGAGACACAGTGATCTGTATATTCTATGGTGGCCTCTGATCCCTTTTCGACCAAGTGCTAAGCTTGTCCCATTTATGGACACAATCTCATCATTTACCTGGAGGAATCACAGTGATCTGTATCTTCTCTGGTGGCCTCTGGTCACTTTGCTGCGATATTTATGCTAAACTTATCCCATTCATAGACAAGATTCTCATCACTGAGCCGGAGGAGACTCAATCATCAATATCTTCCCTCGTATCCCCTGATCCCCGTTCTACAAAGTGCTGAGCTTGTCCCATTCATTGACACAATTCTCATCACTTACCTGGGGGAAGCTCGGTGAGCTACATCTTTTCTGGTGGCCTCTGGTCACTCTGCTGCAATATTTATGCTAAACGTATCTCTTTCATAGACGTGATTCTCATCACTTACCTGGAGGAGACATGGTGATCTGTATCTTCTCTGGTGGCCTCTGGTCTCTTTTCTGCAATATTTATACTAGGCTTGTCCCTTTCATTGACACATTTCTCACCACTTACCTTAAGGAGACAATGGGATCCGTATCTTCTCTAGTGGCCTCTGGTCACTTTTTTTAGATATTTATGCTAGGCTTGTCCCTTTCATGATTTTAGTTCTTAACACTTACCAGGAGGAGAAAAGGTAATCTGTATCTTCTATGGTGGCCTTGGATCCCTTTTCTACAAAATGTAAGCTTGTCCCATTTATGGACACAATTCTCATCACTGACCTGGAGGAAGCTTGGTGGTCTGTATCTTCTCTGGTGGCCTCTGGTCACTTTGCTGCGATATTTATGTTTAAACTTATCCCTTTCATGAAAAAGATTCTCATCACTGACCTGGAGGAGACACAATCATCTGCAGCTTCTCTCGTGTCCCCTGATCCCCGTTCTACAAAGTGCTAAGCTTGTCATGGACACAATTCTCATCACTTACCTGGAGGAAGCATGGAGAGCTACTTCTTTTTTGGTGGCCTCTGGTCACTTTGCTGCAATATTTATGCTAAACTTGTCCCTTTCATAGACGTGATTCTCATCACTTACCTTGGGGAGACATGGTTATCTATATCTTCTCTGGTAGCCTCTGGTCTCTTTTCTGCAATATTTATGGTAGGCTTGTCTCTTTCATGGACATATTTTTAATCACTTACGTGGAGGAGACACTGAGATCTGAATCTTCTCTGGTGGCCTCTGGTCACTTTACTGGGATATTTATGCTTGGCTTGCTTCTTTCATGGATTCAATTTTCATCACTTTCCAGGAGGAGACACAGTGATCTGTATCTTCTATGGTGGCCTTGGATCCCTTTTCTACAAAATGTAAGCTTGTCTCATTTATGGACACAATTCTCATCACTGACCTGGAGGAAGCTTGGTGGTCTGTATCTTCTCTGGTGGCCTCTGGTCACTTTGCTGCAATATTTATGTTTAAACTTATCCCTATCATAAACAAGATTCCCATCACTGACCTGGAGGAGACCCAATCATCTGTATCCTGTCCTGTGTCCCCTGTTCCCCGTTCTGCAAAATGCTAAGCTTCTCATCACTATGCTGGAGGAAGCCTGGAGAGCTACATCTTCTCTGGTTGCCTCTGGTGACATTGCTGTGATATTTATGCTTAAAGAGGAACTGCGGTCTGCTCACATAATTTGTAATAAAAACATCTTTGCCATTCTGAAGCTTCCCTTCAACCACTTTGCATATTATTTTATATATACTGTGATTCTGTACTTGCCAAATATGCTGCAGAAATTTCCCTCCACTGAGTCTGGCCGCATCTATTTTAACTGTGGGCAGCTGAAGCTGCTGCCTGTTCACTTCCTGGATTTACACAGACACACAGAGGCACTCCCCTAGCCCTGCAGCTCTCATTGGCCTTCTTATGACTCACCCCCCCTCCCTTCCTGGCAAACACTCACGAGAGTGAGAGAGAAAGCTGTGCATGATGTCATAAGCTTAGGCTAATGACCAGACAAGAAACAGGAAGTGGACTTTGTAAGGTATTTACTGGCAAAAAAAAAAAATGTTTTACTATCCAAAGTTAAAACAACAAGGGCAGAAGATTAAATAGATAGAAAGATGAAAAAATAACTGACGTTCCACTTAAAACGTATCCCTTTCATAGACGTGAATCTCATCACTTACCTGGAGGAGACATTGTAATCTGTATCTTCTCTAGTTTCATAGACGTGATTCTTCTCACTTACAAGGAGGAGGCAATGAGATCCGTATCTTCTCTGGTGGACTCTGGTCCTTTTGCTGGGATATTTATAGTAATCTTGTTATAGCTAAGATGAAGGAAGATCTCTATCTATTTTCTAGAAAACTAACTTACAAATTTTTGTTTGATCATGATCAAATACGTTTGAGACAAAATAGGGAACTCTCGGAAAGTATCAAACATTTCACAATGGATACATTGTGATCTCATTCTACTTTTAGGGGAGAGTGAGAACTCTGGACCCATTGTGCCCACCACAGAGACTGAGGTATCAGCGCCCCCTTCAGTGTCTGTCTCTATTACCAAGTTTAGACCCAAATCAACAAAATGTCCGGATCTCACCACCAATGCCCATATTTGGGCTTTTCTGATGGCCACCATTAGTGATATGAAGCATTTAGTGCTGGATCCTGCCATAAAAAAGCTATCTACTCAACTACTTCTATCACCAGGCTACGGAATCATCCGGACCTGGTGATTACACAGGCGGACAAAGGTGGGAACATAGTTTTACTAACTAGTAAACAATATACTAATATGTGTATGGATATTCTTACCAATCAGGGTTGCGACCACCTCCACTAAACGCTTCATTAATGAATATAAGTCTTTGATATGAGAGGCTTTCCTCACAGGACATATTGATCAGGATACTTAGGCCTATTTGAACACTAAATTTCTTCGAACAGATACGTTCTATTCGCTACCCAAGATACATAAAAACGCACATACCCCTCCAGGTAGACCTATAGTGTCCAGTATAAGATCACTCACCGAAAATGCCAGTAGACTTATCGCTTTCTTTCTTACTCCTCATGTGAGACGGATACCATCATGCGTCCAGGACACTCTTGACCTTTTGAAACATATTGAGGGTATGGCGGTCCCTCCTGGCACCCTGCTCGTGACTTTGGATGTGGAGTCTTTGTACTCCAGCATCCCTCACGAGCAGGGTGTGAGGATGGTGCGCACATTCCTCAGCGAGCAAGACCATCATCTATGATCCTTTAGTGAATTTCTGTAGAAATTAATGCTTTTTATTCTTGCACACAATTGGTTCACATTCAATGGCTCCCACTACCTCCAGGTACAGGACTTGGCTATGGGCACCTGCTGTGCCCCGGCCTATGCCAATCTGTATCTGGGGGATGGGAGCATGACATTTTTTCCAGCGAATCCCTAGCCAACCACACTAGCCATGCGCTGGTGTGGCTTAGATATATTGATGATATATTTATTGTATGGACCAGCACACAAAGGGCTTTGGATAGCTTTGTTGATCATCTTAACAACAATACCTACAATTTAAAATTCACTGTAAACAGTGATTTGCGAAAAACTTCCTTTCTTGACCTTTTAATCTTTAAAAAAAGAGGGGGCGATTTGGGACTTTATGTGAGGCACAAGAAGGAACCGGATGTAGAAAAGATCATTTATTGATCGACTAAAAACATAACATCATATGGCCAAACATTGATATTATAGTCAGGTAATGTTTACAAAGACTCAAAAGCATACAAACATAAAATAAACAAATATAAATATAGAATAACATTCCCGTTGTTGCTCCATGTACAAATTCATATATAACTTTAAAAGGAATGTATGTCCTCACAGATAACGTCATTAAGGTGTGCATCTTTGTAAGCTCTACACGTTTCGGGGAATAATACCGCCTCATCAGGAGCTGATGCATATGACAACTCTGTGAAAAAAATATATAACATTGAACATATATTAACATAATAAAAAAATCCAAATGCAGCTCTTAAATGAAATAAATATAAAATAAATGTGATAGTCCATGAAAATCAATCAGCAGTAAGGATGACATGAAACCTCCACCAGACTTCAGTGTGCAAAGGAAAAGCACACCACACCCACGTGCTACCAATCTGTTTACCAGAAAGATATAAACAATAGGCGATGTTATCATATGATGCAGAGGGTCAACAGCAACTCCAAATGGCACACTCCATCATGGGCAGGAACAGCATGGAAATAATCAGGTCACCACATATCAGAAGACTCAGGACTCGTATTAGAGATGGATAGATTGGTGCAGTCATCAACAGGAACAAACCAGTAAGAAGAAAGCAACAATAGTGAAGCCCGTAAGGTAAAACACTCGTAGTTTATTGTAGTCTACTTACAGTTATGAAGTAAAAATCATCACAAAAACAGGAACAATCCGCGGCTCTCAGCGTACTTGCATCAGCCAGCCTGACATGTTTCATCCTATGTGGATATCATCAGAGGCATGGCCAATGATGCAAGCACGCTCAAATATATAGTACACATCATAAGTCATGCTGACCTCTGATAGGGCAGCATGACACATACAGCAGCTGTTTTCATTAACAGATTCCGGCCGCGCCTGTGCACTACGGCCGTGCTGTCATTAGACCAGGAAGTGAAATGACAGCTAAAATCGGCCGCACATGCGCAGTGCGGCCGTGCGTTCCAGCGAAACAGGAAGACAGAACCAGCCAGCACATCTATTCATTATAATGGGCGGGACAACATGAATAGTGTCGTCCTTGCTGATTGGTGTAAACGACCCGACCGCACATGCGCGGTACGATCGTACTAACCAGGAGTCATATACTAAAAACAAGGGAGAAGAAAAAACCCAAAATAGACCGCACATGCGCATGCTGTGCGAATCAAGGAACAGCAGTCTGAACCAACCTCAATGCATTCTCACCTGTGATGGGCGGAACAAAGTCACCGCCAACCAAAAGGGGAAACATTAAGAGGACAGGAAGTGGAAATAGCTAAGGCACATTAGTGTATAATATCTGCAGACATATAACCATAAGATGATTAATCAAATGTTATTCTACATCACTATTTAAAAAAACTGCATGGACCAACACATTAAAAATATATGGAATATAAAAAAAGCTATATCCAATATTGAGGAGAAAAATAGGAGGTTCTCAACCAAATACAGCGATGTTATTAGCCCTAAAAAATATGTACACATATCCAAGGTAAATATGGTAAACATATAGTACAAAAATAATAATGCACAAAAAAGGTATAATAGAATATAAAAAATGTATAGAATAAAAAATGTATAAAATAATAGCAATATAAATGTGGACACTGCCCCCTAGTGTCAAAGAACATATCAAAAAATATATATATAATCAAATATATATATATTCATAAAAAAATTAGCTATTATTAATAAAACAATTTACATCCCAATCGACATTCATGCCAAAAGGGGTGTAGCACTTTAGGTCATATATCCAGCGGAATAGGAGGGAAAGACTACCACGCTGTAATTCACCCAGAGGGTACCTTATGTGAAATATTGAATAACAAATTTGATAATTAAATATGGTGAAAAAAATATATAGATATAGCAAAAGCAGCACTCTAAGTGAGATACACACACTATTACAACAATATATAAAAAAGCAGCGCTGTGAATGAAGTGTACAATTGTGAAAATATAACAATGTTGAATGGGACAAATTAATAGAACCCAATTTCAATGACTAACATAGTTCTTGGAACCTAAAACAGTGAGTATTTGATGAACAGTCCTATCACATTGAATAAAATCCAGGTGGATATTGTGAAAAGACATAGGCACAGGCCCCAGTCTTGAGGCAGGAAATGTAGATAAAAAATTATTCCTTCACCGCACCACTGTGGTAACTAGAAATAAAATGCGCGCTTACCAAACGGCAAGCACAAGGGGGCTTGCGACCTTAACCCGGTCAGGGCCTTTCATTAGATGGACTTGTAGACAACGACATGCCACTTCATACAACCATAGAGTAATGATACCGCTAGTCCACCAAGTACCGGGCAATCCCTCTTAGCATAGGGATGATAGAAACTCCTAGCTGGGGGTTGTTCTCATTTAGGGATACCCCGGAGAAAGAGAGGAGAACAATATAGCGTAATCTTGAAATTGTGCAGATGCTGAATGCAGATCCTCCTTCCTTCTGGCTCACAGCACCAGAATAAAAAATGTATAAAATAATAGCAATATAAATGTGGACACTGCCCCCTAGTGTCAAAGAACATATCAAAAAATATATATATATTCATAAAAAATTAGCTATTATTAATAAAACAATTTACATCCCAATCGACATTCATGCCAAAAGGGGTGTAGCACTTTAGGTCATATATCCAGCGGGTCTCAAGTTTAGAGATTTCCCGTTTGGACGAACTACCACACCAGTGTGGGTTGAACCTATCAATGGCCACAAAGGTCGTTCCCATGGGATTCTGATTGTGACACTCCAAGTAGTGTCGGGAATCCCTTCTTAATATTGGTTATATGCTCATTTACCCTGACATGCATAGCCCGTGTCGTACGTCCCACATATTGGATGCCGCAAGGGCAAATCAATGAGTATACCACGTTAAGCGAGGTACAGGTAGTGAAGGTGTTAACGTCAAAGACTCTACCTGTGGCATGAGATTTAAACTGGCATATTTTCCTGCTCTTATTCTTATTGATAGCACAAACATTACAACAGCGGCAAGGGTGGTAGCCTTTAGATTTTTGGAAAAAAGACACTCTATTATGGGGCATCTAGAATGTTAGGTGCTACTTGGAGTTTAAGGGGGGGAACACCTTTGAATATAACTTGTGGCCGATCAGGAAGTACTGGACCCAAAAACTTATCATTTTTGAGAACTCCCCAATGTTTATTTAAAACCTTTTTAATATCAGAGTGTTGCTGAGAGTAAGTCGTGACCATTGAAAAATTGTAATCAATCTCTCTTGACAAAGTTTTTTCTTTAATCTGTAGGATCGAAGCTCGATCTACAGCCCCCACTTCATTGATAACTGTACTCAGATCATTAGATGAATACCCTTTTTCCATGAATCTTTCTTTCAAAGTAGCAGCCTGTATAAAAAAATCTTCTTTAAGAGTACAATTACCGCCGTAAGCGGAGAAATTGGCTCCTGGGTACCGATTTGAGCCACGAAGGGTGGTGACAGCTGCCCTGCCCAATATAACCGTTCCTGTCAGTACTCTTGAAGAAGGTGGACATGTTAAATGCACCATCTTTGACTTGTATAGTTAAGTCCAAAAAATTAATTTTACTAGAGCTACTCTCAAACTGTAAAACAATACCCAATACATACATTAACCCCAATCACAATATGAGATATGGGGGGAAAAAAGGGGCGTGGACAGGAAATCATTAAAATGATCTACTTACTTTGCAAACTTTTTTTTTTTTTTTTGTACCTAGCCACATTGTTCCATACTATGCCTACAACCACCCACACATACCCTTCTTTAACAACTGGCTCCTATCTGCTGCTATTTATTTACTTACATACAGATGGGTATTCTACCACATACTTATATCAGTTACAATTTGTTTATATAGACAGTTTGGAGTCTGCTACCGACATCATCAGCTATGGCGGCAGGGATTTTCCTGTCCTGGTGGGGATTTTTTTGGTCGGCTCTGTCCGGGTGGGTTCCTCCCACCTCAGCTCCCGGGGGAGGCATCTGTGATGCTCCCTAGCCTCTTGGTAATCTCCAGTGCTATGATGAGTTTGCAAAGTAAGTAGATAATTTTGATGATTTCCCGTCCACGCCCCTTTTTTCCCCGATATCTCGCATTGTGATTGGGGCTAATATATGTTCAATGTTATTTTTTTCACAGAGTTGTCATATGCATCAGCTCCTGATGAGGCGGTATTATTCCCCGAAACGCGTAGAGCTTACAAAGATGCACACCTTAATGACATTATCTGTGAGGACATTCATTCCTTTTAAAGTTATATATGAATTTGTACATGGAGCAACAACGGGCATGTTATTCTATTTTATATTTGTTTATTTTATGTTTGTATGTTTGGCCATATGATGTTATGTTTTTAGTCGATCGATAAATTATCTTTTCTACATCTGGTTCCTCTTTGTGCCTCACTCAAAGTCCCAAATGGCCCCCTCTTTTTCTATGCAATTAGGGATGGAGGCACCGCTTGTCCCGAGGTACCTCATTTAAAGTCCCATACTTTCCTTTTTGCGACCTTTTAATCTTTAAAGATCCTGATAACTGTCTGGCCACAACACTCTATCGAAAGGAAACTGCTGGAAACACTATTCTTAATGCAATATCCCCTACGCCCAATACATCAGGCTTAGAAGAAACTGTACCCACGATAGCGACTTCAGGTACCACGCGGATTTACTGATGGGGCGACTCCTACTGCGTGGTCACTCGAAGTCGCTTTTACATAAGGCATACAACAAAACACTTCAACAATCCAGAAATTCACTACTCTATAAGACCAAGGTTAAATCGCATCCCATTTCTACAGTTAAAGTTATTACTCAATATTCTTATCAGCAACATCAATTGAGAGAGGTTCTGGCCAATCATTGGCATATTTTGCACGATGATCCAACTCTTACCAAGTACATTGGTGATCACCCTGAAATCGTGTTTAAACATGCCATTTCCTTACGTGACAAACTCACTAGAAGCCATTATACCCCTATGTGTGCACAGACCACTATAAACAAGGGTATGTTTAGATGTGGCTGTTGATCTTTTTGCCCCTGGATCTCGATGGGTTCCAGATTCAGTCTGCCCAATGGGGAACTTTTTTATCCCCATTTCCGGGCGGACTGCGGTACCCAGGGAGTCGTCTATCTCATGACCTGTTAATGCGCGGCGTTTTACCTTGGTATGACAATCCGCCAATTGCGTCAGAGGATAAACGACCACATTTATACATCCATTAATGGTAAGATGGTGACTCCTATAAGTAGACATCTAGATCTCTACCACAGGTTTAATACATCTTGAATCACCTTCATAATCCTGGCAGTCATACAGCAGGACTCTAGGGGGGGATTGGGACAAAAGAATACTGCAACAGGAAACTAAATGGATAGAACGTTTGAATGCTATACATCTGCTTGGAATTAACAAACCAATATCATATAAATCATTTTTATAGATATATGTTGTATCTTCATTAGTTTATATTTATTGATTCCTTGCGATGGTTTTCCTTTTATGTTGCATATTCCTTTGCCCTGATGTCTCATATACTAGTCCTGAATTCACCATTTCTGATCATTGTGACGTATTGCAGTGCTGTTTTGGCACCTGTTTCTTTCTTTTGCTTTTTGTTTTTTCATTTTACTACAGTATCTCACAAAAGTGAGTACACCCCTCACATTTTTGTCAATATTTTATTATATCTTTTCAAGTGACAACATTGAAGAAATGACACTTGGCTACAATGTAAAGTAGTGAGTGTACAGCTTGTATAACAGTGTAAATTTGCTGTCCCCTCAAAATAACTCAACACACATCCATTAATGTCTAAACTTCTGGCAACAAAAGTGAGTACACCCCTAAGTGAAAATGTCCAAATTGGGCCCAAAGTGTCAATATTTTGTGTGGCCACCATACTTTTCCAGCACTGCCTTAACCCTCTTGGGCATGGAGTTCACCAGAACTTCACAGGTTGCCACTGGAGTCCTCTTCTACTCCTCCATGATGACATCACGGAGCTGGTGGATGTTAGAGACCTTGCGCTCATCCACCTTCTGTTTGAGGTTGCCCCACAGATGCTCAATAGGGTTTAGGTCTGGAGACATGCTTGGCCAGTCCATTACCTTTACCCTTAGCTTCTTTATCAAGGCAGTGGTCATCTTAGAGGAGTGTTTGGGGTCGTTATCATGTTGGAATATTGCCCTGCGGCCCAGTCTCCGAAGATGGGGATCATGCTCTGCTTAAGTATGTCACAGTACATGTTGACATTCATGGTTCCCTCAATGATCTGTAGCTCCCCAGTGCCGGCAGCACTCATGCAGCCCCAGACTATGACACTCCCACCACCATGCTTGACTGTAGGCAAGACACACTTGTCTTTGTACTCCTCGCCTGGTTGACGCCAAACACACTTGACACCACCTGAACCAAATACGTTTATCTTGGTCTCATCAGACCACAGGACACGGTTCCAGTAATCCATGTCCTTCCTTAGTCTGCTTGTCTTCAGCAAACTGTTTGTGGGCTTTCTTGTGCATCATCTTTAGTAGAGGCTTCCTTCTGGGACGACAGCCATGCAGACCATGACCATGCAGATTTCATGCAGTGTGTGGCGTATGGTCTGAGCACTGACAGGCTGACCCCCCACCCCTTCAACCTCTGCAGCAATGCTGGCAGCACCCATGCTTCTATTTCCGAAAGATATAGATATGATGCTGAGCACGTGCACTCAACTTCTTTGGTCGACCATGGTGAGGCCTGTTCTAAGTGGAACCTGTCCTGTTAAACCGCTGTATGGTCTTGGCCACCGTGCAACAGCTCAGTTTCAGGGTCTTAGCAATCTTCTCATAGCCTAGGCCATCTTTATGTAGAGCAACAATTCTTTTTTTCAGATCCTCAGAGAGTTCTTTGCCATTATTATTATTATTATTCTACAGGTTTTATATAGCGCCAACAGTTTGCGCAGCTCTTTACAACATGAGGGCAGACATTACAGTTACATTACAATTTGATACAAGAGGAATCAGAGGGCCCTGCTCGTTAGAGCTTACAATCTAAAAAGGAAAGGTCAATTGATACAAATGGTAATAGCTGTGGGGGGATGAGCTGATGGAGGAAGTAAAACAGTGTTAGTTAGAAGCAGGATAGGCTTCTTTAAAGAGAAGGGTCTTCAGGGATCGCCTAAAGATGGATAGATTAGGGGACAGTAGGACAGATTGGATGGGAGAAGGATGGGAGAAGCTCTGGAGAAATCCTGGAGGGGAGCATGGGAGGAGGTGACAAGGGAACTAGGAAGCAGGAGGTCTTGGGATGACTGAAGAGAGCAGCTTGGTTGGTATTTTGGGACTAGGTTAGTGATGTAGCTGGGGGCAGAGTTATGAATGGCTTTGTAAATTATTGTTAGTACTTTGAATTTTATTCGTTGGGTGAGTGGAAGCCAATGGAGGGATTGACAGAGAGGGGTGGAGGACACTGAATGGTTGGTAAGGTGGATGAGTCTTGCAGCGGCATTCATTATGGATTGAAGGTGGGATAGTCTATGTAAAGGTAATCCAATGAGGGGGGAGTTGCAGTAGTCGAGGCGAGAGATTACCAAGGACTGAATTAGAAGCTTGGTGGTGTCATTAGTTAAAAAGGGGCGTATTCTGGAAATGTTGCGGAGGCTAAGGTGGCATGATTTGGACAGGGATTGTATGTGGGCCTGAAAGGACAGTTCATAGTCTAAGGTTACCCCTAGCACCCTGGCATGTGGGGACGGACTGATAGATGTGCCACTGATCTTGACAGAGAAGTCAGGGGAGGGGCACGTGTGGGAGGAAATATTAAGAGCTTGGTTTTAGATAGATTAAGTTTGAGGAAGTGGTTTGACATCCAGGCGGATATGTCTGTTAGTAGATCAGTGATGCATGAGGAGATTGATGGGGTGAGCTGAGGGGCAGAGAGATAGATTTGGGTGTCATCAGCATATAAATGGCAGTGAAAGCCATGGGAGGCTATCAGCTGACGACATGTATATCGAGAATAGTAGAGGTCCAAGGACAGAACCTTGGGGGACCCCAATGGTAAGAAGAGTTGGAGAAGAGGATGTGGAGTTGTAAGTGACACTGAAGGTACGATGAGATAAGTAAGATTCGAACCAACAGAGAGCGCAGCCATGGAGACCAAGTAAATTGAGTTTTTTAAGGAGGAGGGGGCGGTCAACTGTATCAAAGGCAGCAGAAAGGTCCAAGAGTAAGAGTATGGAATAATGACTGATGGTTTTAGCTGTTAGTAAGTCGTTTGTGAGTTTTAGGAGGGCAGCTTCTGTGGAGTGCTGTGGGCGAAATCCAGACTGAAGGGGATCAAGAAGGTTATTCTCAATGAGGTGGTCGCTCAGTTGGTTGTAGACTAAACGTTCAAGGAGTTTGGAGGCAAAAGGGTGTAAAGAGATGGGTCTTAGGTTGTTAAGATTGGTGGGGTCTGAGGCCTTTTTTGGTATGGGTGTGACTAGCGCATGTTTTAGAGGGTTGAAGAAGATGCCAGTAGAGAGTGAGAGGTTGAAGATATGAGTTAAGGAGTGTAGGATTGAGTCAGATGGTGACCGTAGTATTTGAGAAGGAACAGGGTCCAAGGGGAAGGAGGTTAGGTGGGCATTAGAAAAAAGTTTAGTGACTTCCTCTATAGTAGCTGGGTTAAAAGAGGGAAGTATTGATTGTGCAGGAGGACAAGGAGTGTAAAGTGAGGGAGATGTCTGTAGAGCGGAGATCTCGAGACTAATTGTCTCAATCTTATTTTTTAAGTGATTTGCAATCTCCTGGGCAGTGAGTAAGTTAGTGGGTGGGGGTAATGGAGGACGAAGTATAGTGGTAAAGGTAGAAAAGAGTTGACGGGAACTGCGTGAGAGGGTGTTAATGAGAGTGATAAACTAGGTCTGTTTGACAGTGTGCAGGCAGGAATTGTATTTTTGGAGGGCAGATTTATATTGGCTGAAATCTTGCTGTGACTTGCTGTAACTGTGAGTTTTATGCCACAGACGCTCAAGAGCGCGGCTACGTTTTTTGAGGCTTCTGGTATTGTCTGTCTGCCAGGGTTGTAGCGATCGGGGCCTGATTCTGTGTGTAGTGAGGGGGGTGAAGGTATCCAGGGTGGATGACAGTGAACTGTTATAGACAGAAGTGGCCAAGTTGGGGCAGGACAAGGATGAGATTTTGTCGTAGAGACAATCTGTAGCAGAAAAAAGAAGAGAAGGGTTAAGATGGTGAAGGTTTCTACGGGTAATAGTTTGGTAGCTGGAAGGCAAGGAGGAGGCAGACAAGGAGAGGGTGAAACTAATAAGGTGGTGATCAGAGAGAGGAAAAGGAATATTAAAGAGGTTGTGTGGAGTGCATAGGTAGGAGAATATGAGGTCAAGGCAGTTGCCAACAGAGTGAGTAGAAGCGCTTGTCCATTGTTTTAGGTCAAAAGAGGTTAGGCTCAGCAGCTTAGAAGTAGCGGGAGTGTCAAGATTAACAGGGATGTTGAAGTCACCAAGAATGATTGTTGGAATTTCAGAAGAGAGAAAGTAGGGTAGCCAGGCAGAGAAGTCATCAAGGAAGTTTGATACCGGTCCAGGGGGTCGATAGATCACAGCAATTCTAAATGAAACTGGAGAAAATAGACGAATACAGTGAGATTCAAATGAAGAGAGGGACAGAGAAGAGGGGTGGATGAAGAACCTGAAAAGTGCTTTGAGGGGATAGGAGGATTCCAACACCACCTCCTTTCCGTCCACTAGGCCTGGGAGAGTGAGTCCACAGGAAGCCACCATAGGAGAGAGAAGCAGGAGAAGGAAGGTCAGATTCTTGAATCCCGGTCTCAGTAATTGCAAGTAGGTTCAGGGAGTTTGTGATAAATAGGTCATGAACGGTCGTGAGTTTGTTACAAACAGAGCGGGCATTCCAAAGGGCAAAGGAGGAGGGGAGGCTGGATCTAGGCTGAAGAGGAATAGAAATGAGATTGTGTGGATTGCGGCTGCTATCAGAGGATGGGGGGTGCTGGGTAGGGATGAGCCAAACACCCCCCTGTTCGGTTCGCACCAGAACATGCGAACAGGAAAAAAGTTCGTTCGAACACGCGAACACCGTTAAAGTCTATGGGACACGAACATGAATAATCAAAAGTGCTAATTTTAAAAGCTTATATGCAAGTTATTGTCATAAAAAGTGTTTGGGAACCTGGGTCCTGCCCCAGGGGATATGGATCAATGCAAAAAAAAGTTTTAAAAACGGCCGTTTTTTCAGGAGCAGTGATTTTAATAATGCTTAAAGTCAAACAATAAAAGTGTAATATCCCTTTAAATTTCGTAGCTGGGGGGTGTCTATAGTATGCCTGTAAAGAGGCTCATGTTTCCCATGTTTAGAACAGTCTGACAGCAAAATGACATTTGAAAGGAAAAAAGCCATTTAAAACTACTCGCGGCTATTGCATTGCCGGTCCGACAATACACATAGAAGTTCATTGATAAAAACGGCATGGGAATTCCCCACAGGGGAACTCCAAACCATAATTTTAAAAAAAAATGATGTGGGGGTCCCCCTAAATTCCATACCAGGCCCTTCAGGTCTGGTATGGATATTAGGTAGAACCCCGGTCAAAAAAAAAAAAAAAAAAAAAAAATGATGTGGGGGTCCACCTAAATTCCATACCAGACCCTTCAGGTCTGGTATGGATTTTAAGGGGAACCCCGCGCCAAAAAAAAAAAAAACGGCGTGGGGTCCCCCCAAAAATCCATACCAGACCCTTATCCAAGCACGCAACCTGGCAGGCCGCAGGAAAAGAGGGGGGACGAGAGAGCGCCCCCCTCCTGAACCGTACCAGGCCACATGCCCTCAACATGGTTGTGGGGGTCTGCGGGCGGGGGGCTTTTCAGAATCTGGAAGCCCCCTTTAACAAGGGGACCCCCACATCCCAGCCCCTCCTGTGTGAAATGGTAAGGGGGTACAAAAGTACCCCTACCATTTCACTAAAAAACTGTCAAAAATGTTAAAAATGACAAGAGACAGTTTTTGACAATTCCATTATTTAAATGCTTCTTCTTTCTTCTTTCTTCTATCTTCCTTCATCTTCTTCTTCTTCTTCTGGTTCTTCTGGTTCTTCTGGTTCTTCCTCCGGCGTTCTCGTCCAGCATCTCCTCCACGGCGTCTTCTATCTTCTTCTCCTCGGGCTGCTCCCGCTCTTCTCTTCATCTTCTTCTCTTCTTCATCTTCTGCTTCATCTTCTTCTCTTCTTCTCTTCTTCATTTTCTTCTCCGGGCCACTCCGCATCCATGCTGGCATGGAGGGAGGCTCCCGCTGTGTGACGGCGTCTCCTCATCTGACGGTTCTTAAATAACGGGGGGCAGGGCCACCCAGTGACCCCGCCCCCCTCTAACGCACAGTGACTTTACGGGACTTCCCTGTGACGTCACGGGGAATGCCACAGGGAAGTCCCGTCATGTCCCGTGCGTCAGAGGGGGGCGGGGTCATGGGGTGGCCCCACCCCCATTATTTAAGAACCGTCAGAAGAGGAGACGCCGTCACACAGCGGGAGCCTCCCTCCATGATAGCATGGATGCGGAGCGGCCCGGAGAAGAAGATGAAGAAGAGAAGAAAAGAAGAAGATGAAGAGAAAAGCGGGAGCCTCCCTCCATGCCATGGGTGCGGAGCGGCCCAAGGAGAAGAAGCTAGAAGACGCCGCAGAGGAGATGCTGGACGAGAATGCCGGAGGAAGAACCAGAAGAACCAGAAGAAGAAGAAGATGAAGGAAGAAAGAAGAAAGAAGAAGCATTTAAATAAAGGAATTGTCAAAAACTGTCTCTTGTCATTTTTAACACTTTTGACAGTTTTTTAGTGAAATGGTAGGGGTAAGTACCCCCTTACCATTTCACACAGGGGGGGGGCCGGGATCTGGGGGTCCCCTTGTTAAAGGGGGCTTCCAGATTCCGATAAGCCCCCCGCCCGCAGACCCCCACAACCATCAGCCAGGGTTGTGGGTATGAGGCCCTTGTCCTCATCAACATGGGGACAAGGAGTTTTGGGGGCTACCCCAAAGCACCCTCCCAATGTTGAGGGCATGTGGCCTGGTACGGTTCAGGAGAGGGGGGGCGCTCTCTCGTCCCCCCTCTTTTGCTGCGGCCTGCCAGGTTGCGTGCTCGGATAAGGGTCTGGTATGGATTTTTGGGGGGACCCCACGCCGTTTTTTTTTTGGCGTGGGGTTCCCCCATCTGACAGTTCTTAAATAACAGGGGGCAGGGCCACCCAGTGACCCCGCCCCCCTCTAACGCACAGTGACTTGACGGGACTTCCCTGTGACGTCACGGGGAATGCCACAGGGAAGTCCCGTCATGTCCCGTGCGTTAGAGGGGGGCGGGGTCACTGAGTGGCCCCATCCCCCATTATTTAAGAACCGTCAGAAGAGGAGACGCCGTCACACAGTGGGAGCCTCCCTCCATGCCAGCATGGATGCGGAGTGGCCCGGAGAAGAAGATGAAGAAGAGAAGAAGAGAAAAAAATAAGAAGATGAAGAGAAGAGCGGGAGCCTCCCTCCATGCCATGGGTGCGGAGCGGCCCAAGGAGAAGAAGATAGAAGACGCCGCAGAGGAGATGCTGGACGAGAACGCCGGAGGAAGAACCAGAAGAACCAGAAGAAGATGAAGGAAGAAAGAAGAAAGAAGAAGCATTTAAATAAAGGAATTGTCAAAAACTGTCTCTTGTCATTTTTAACATTTTTGACAGTTTTTTAGTGAAATGGTAGGTTTACCATTTCACACAGGGGGGGGGGCCAGGATCTGGGGGTCCCCTTGTTAAAGGGGGCTTCCAGATTCCGATAACCCCCCTGCCCGCAGACCCCCACAACCATCGGCCAGGGTTGTGGGGATGAGGCCCTTGTCCTCATCAACATGGGGACAAGGTGTTTTGGGGGCTACCCCAAAGCACCCTCCCAATGTTGAGGGCATGTGGCCTGGTACGGTTCAGGAGGGGGGGCGCTCTCTCGTCCCCCCTCTTTTCCTGCGACCTGCCAGGTTGCGTGCTTGGATAAGGGTCTGGTATGGATTTTTGGGGGGACCCCACGCCGTTTTTTTTTTGGCGTGGGGTTCCTCTTAAAATCCAATGGAATTTAGGGGGACCCCCACGTCATTTTTTAAAAAAAAAATTTGACCGGGGTTCCCCTTAATATCCATACCAGACCTGAAGGGCCTGGTATGGAATTTAGGGGGACCCCCAAGTCATTTTTTTTTAAAATTTTGGTTCGGGGTTCCCCTGTGGGGAATTCCCATGCCGTTTTTATCAATGAACTTCTATGTGTATTGTCGGACTGGCAATGCAATAGCCGCGAGTAGTTTTAAATGGCTTTTTTCTTTTCAAATGTCATTTTGCTGTCAGACTGTTCTAAACATGGGAAACATGCGCCCCTTTACAGGAATACTATAGACACCCCCCAGCTACGAAATTTAAAGGGATATTACACTTTTATTGTTTGACTTTAAGCATTATTAAAATCACTGCTCCTGAAAAAACGGCCGTTTTTAAAACTTTTTTTGCATTGATCCATGTCCCCTGGGGCAGGACCCAGGTCCCCAAACACTTTTTATGACAATAACTTGCATATAAGCTTTTAAAATTAGCACTTTTGATTTCTATCATAGACTTTTAAAGGGTGTTTTGCGGCATTCGAATTTGCCGCGAACACCCCAAATTGTTCGCTGTTCGGCGAACTTGCGAACAGCCAAAGTTCGAGTCGAACATGTGTTCAACTCGAACTCGAAGCTCATCCCTAGTGCTGGGTATGTTGGCCGAAGGTAAATGATAATAGTCCAGGATTTGGGGGAATATTTCCAGAAGTTAGGAGAAGCAGAAGAGTGAGAGAGGTGATATGGGAGTGTGATTTATGTCGGGCGACACGTCCCAGTGGCCTGCAGGTTTTATTGGTATATGGGTTCAGAATTAGCAGGAGCTGATATGTGCAGTAATAAGGTGAAGACAGGAGTGAGGGTGATATATATAGGCTGTGGGCTGGAGAAGATGGGCGAAGAAGTGAGAATTTAAGGAGAGAGGATGCAACTGTGAGAAGGTAAAGCAGTGAGTGCATGATACAGATACAGAGTGGTGAAATTGAGAGGAAGCCTGAATGAGAGATCAGAGGCGGCTCTTTAACTAGGCAAATTAGGCGGTCGCCTTAGGCCTCGCCCCCAGAAGGGCCTCGCGCTCGTGGTCGCCTAATTTGCCTCAGGAGTGGAAGGAAATATTGGTCAGTGTGCCCAAGCAAGCTGGTGGGGTGAGCGGACGGCTGGCGCTGCACACAGACTGACACCGCAGCTGCCTGTCTGAGCTGAGCCACCGGGTCCGTGGACGAGGGAGAAGAACACATGTCATCTCGGCTGCCGTTGTGTCCAATAGAAGGCTCTACCGCCGCGGCGCCGTTCTCCTAGCCTTTCCCCCAAAGTCGGCGGCCCCAATGCATGGCGGGAGTTGTAGTTCTAGACAGTACAGACAGACAGACTTCAACTTGGCCCTCTGGTGCCTGTGCTCTACAGAGGCTACAACTCCCAGATTGCTCTTGCTGCCTTTAGTAGGGGACCGAGGCGAGGAGCAGGTAGGTACATCTTACTACTTGCTGTCTGTACCCTGTCTGTCTATGGTCTCATCACAGGGAACAGTGGCAGCATTTTATGGGCACAGTGGTGGCATTTGATGGGGCACAGTGGCAGAACTTGATTGGCACAGTGGTGGCATTTGATGGGGCACATTGGCAGAATTTGATGGGGCACAGTGGTGGCATTTGATGGAGCACAGTGGCAGCATTTGATGGGCACAGTGGTGGCATTTGATGGGACACAGTGGCAGAATTTGATGGGCACAGTGGTGGCATTTGATGGGGCACAGTGGCAGAATTCGATGGGCACAGTGGCAGAATTTGATGAGGTACAGTGGCAGCATTTGATGGGCACAGTGGCGGCATTTGATGGGCACAGTGGCAGCATTTGATGGAGCACAGTGGCTGCGTTTGATGGGGCACAGTGGCAGATTTGATGGGTCACAGTGGCTGCATTTGATGGGCACAGTGGCAGTATTTGATGGTCACAGTGGAAGTATTTGATGGGCACAGTGGCTGCATTAGATGGGCACAGAGGCTGCGTTTGATGGGCACAGTGGCTGTGTTTGACGGGACACAGTGGTGGAATTTGATTGGGCACAGTGGCAGAATTTGATGGGGCACAGTGGCAGAATTTGATAGGGCACAGTGGCATAATTTTATGGGCACAGTGGCAGCATTTGATGGGCACAGTGGCTGTGTTTGGTGCACAGTGGCAGAATTTAATGGGGCACAGTGGCGGCATTTGATGGGCACAGAGGCGACATTTGATGGGCACAGTGGCTGCGTTTGATGGGGCACAGTGGCAGAATTTGATGGGGCACAGTGGCAGAATTTGATGGGGCACAGTGGTGGTATTTGATGGGGCACAGTGGTGGCATTTGATGGGCACATTTGTGGCATTTGATGGGCACAGTGGCTGTGTTTGATGGGGCACAGTGGCTGAGTTTGATGGGGCACAGTCGCAGAATTTGATGGGGCACAGTGGCGGCATTTGATGGGGCACAGTGGTGGCATTTGATGGGGCACACTGGCGGCGTTTGATGAGGCACAGTGGCTGCATTTGATGGGCACAGTGGCTGCCCTTGATGAGGCACAGTATCAGTATTTGATGGTCACAGTGGCAGTATTTGATGGGCACAGTGGCTGCGTTAGATGGGCACGGAGGCTGCATTTGATGGGCACAGTGGCTATGTTTGATGGGACACAGTGGTGGCATTTGATGGGGCACAGTGGCAGAATTTGATGGGGCACAGTGGCAGAATTTGATGGGCACAGTGGCATAATTTTATGGTGCACAGTGGCAGAATTGGATGGGGCACAGTGGCGGCATTTGATGGGGCACAGTGGCAGAATTTGATGGGGCACAGTGGCAGAATTTGATGGGACACAGTGGCAGAATTTGATGGGACACAGTGGCAGAATTTGATGGGGCACAATGGCAGAATTTGATGGGGCACAGTGGTGGCATTTGATGGGCACATTGGCGGCATTTGATGGGGCACAGTGGAGGCATTTGATGGGGCACAGTGGCAGAATTTGATGGGGCACAGTGGCTGCAATTGATGGGCACAGTGGCTGCGTTTGATGGGCACATTGGCCCACAGTCTCTGATCATCTCCTGTATCATTGTCTGTATAGTCTCTGACAATCTCCTGTATCATTGTCTGCATAGTCTCTGACCGTCTCCTGTATCATTGTCTGTATAGTCTCTGACCATCTCCTGTATCATTGTCTGTATAGTCTCTGATCATCTCCTGTATCATTGTCTATGTAGTCTCTGACCATCTCCTGTATCTTTGTCTGCATAGTCTCTGACCGTCTCCTGTATCATTGTCTGCATAGTCTCTGACCGTCTCCTGTATCATTGTCTGCATAGTCTCTGACCGTCTCCTGTATCATTGTCTGCATAGTCTCTGACCGTCTCCTGTATCATTGGCTGCACAATCTCTGACCGTCTCCTGTATCATTGACCGCACACAATCTCTGACCGTCTCCTGTATCATTGTCTGCACAGTCTCTGACCGTCTCCTGTATCATTGTCTGCACAGTCTCTGACCGTCTCCTGTATCATTGTCTGCACAGTCTCTGATCATCTCCTGTATCATTGTCTGTATAGTCTCTGACCATCTCCTGTATCATTGTCTGCATAGTCTCTGACCGTCTCCTGTATCATTGTCTGTACAGTCTCTGACCGTCTCCTGTATCACTGACCGCGCACAGTCTCTG
Organism: Lithobates clamitans; assembly: GCA_037952925.1. Lineage (NCBI taxonomy): Eukaryota > Metazoa > Chordata > Amphibia > Anura > Ranidae > Lithobates > Lithobates clamitans. The sequence goes on from JBBGZY010001779.1 coordinate 478,140, forward strand.
ACCATCTCCTGTATCATTGTCTGCATAGTCTCTGACCGTCTCCTGTATCATTGTCTGCACAGTCTCTGACTGTCTCCTGTATTATTGTCTGTATAGTCTCTGACCGTCTCCTGTATCACTGACCGCGCACAGTCTCTGACCGTCTCCTGTATCATTGTCTGCATAGTCTTTGACTGTCTCCTGTATAATTGTCTGCACAGTCTCTGACCATCTCCTGTATAATTGTCTGCACAGTCTCTGACCGTCTCCTGTATCATTGTCTGCACAGACTCTGACCGTCTCCTGTATCATTGTCTGCACAGTCTCTGACGGTCTCCTGTATCATTGTCCCATAGATCTCATTTATCAGCATCAAGTAAGAGACTTTCTGTAAGGGGGATACCGATATCTTAGGTCCCATCTCCAGTATTCTGTTCCACTGTTTCTGCGTTATTTCCCCTATATCTGCTTCCCATCTCTCACTATTATTATTACGAGGATCCAAACCAGCCGTACCTCCATTGCGCAGCTGTCCATATAGTTCAGAGATAAGCCCCTTGGTTGTATCCACCTTAAATATCTTTTGGAAAAGAGGGGTTTTATTCCATACTAATGCTTGGACCCTAAATTGAGTTTCTAAAGCATGTCTAATCTGTAAGTATCTATAAAATGAGTGATATGATATATTGTATTCTCTTCCTAATTCCAGGAAAGTTTTTAAGGTATTCCCTTCGTACAAAAGAATCAATCTATTTATGCCCTGTATTTCCCATTCTTTAACCTTTCCTATTGGCAGCAACTTATGCTCTTTGATGTTGATACTCTTGGGGATTTTATTTTCCCCTCTTGCTATATATGGCTACTGAAGTATTATTTTCTATCTGGCACATCCCCACATGTTGCTTGCTGCACACTCTGCATGCCTGTTGCTTGGTTGCCCCTTTGATGTTATCCTGCAGTTTTTCATGCACTTATTGAGACTTTTTTTCTTTTTCTACATATTTATGTTATATTTAGATGATGACAATTGATTGCCTTTTTCTCTCCTTAGAACGCTTATTAAGCTCCTGAAGAAGCGAGTTTTGGCGAAACATGTAGAGCCTATGAGCTTACAGTGAATTATCTATTTAAGTCCCACATGCCCCATATGGCATGATTTCTGACATTTATAGTCCACATTTGGAGCGGTTTAGCTGCTATTGCAATTACTGTAGTTTGCAGTATTTTAAATGTTTTTTTTATTATGTATTAATTGTCAAAAAAAAATATATATTATTGTTTATTTTTCTATGATTCGTGCCCAGAAAGTCAATTTTTTCAACTTCCTTTTTTCATTCCACGAAGATGAAGGAAGCGCTGTGATCTGTATCTTCTCTGGTTTCATCTACGTGATCCGTATCATCTCTGGTGGCCTCTGGTCACTTTTCTGGGATATTTATAGTAATCTTGTTCCGTTCATGGACACGATTCTCACAGCTAAGATTAAGGAAGCGCTGTGATCTGTATCTTCTTTTGTGATTTCTGGTTCCCCCCTAACTGTAATATTTATGCTAAGTTTCCCCATTTACTTTCATTATAACACAGCTGTATAGACCAACCCTAACCACAGAACACAAGCTGGCAATGCCTTTTTCACAATGGAAACTTTTTCTGCGGCTTGATAATCCTCAACCACAAAGTGAGAATGTACCACAGCTCTGTAACCTCCCAGATCAGCCAAACCTACACGCACTGGAACACTTTATTAGGTTACACCTGTTTAATTGCTTATTAAACACAAGTTGCTAATCAGCCAATCACATGGCAGCAACTCAATGCATTTAGGCATCTAGATGTGGTAAAGATGACTTACTGAAGTTCAAACCGAGCATCAGAATGGGGAAGAAAGGGGATTTAAGTGACTTTGAATGTGGTATGGTTGTTGGTACCAGACGAGCTGGCCTGGGCGTTTCAAAAACTGCTGATCCACTGGCATTTTCACACATCTCTGGGGTTTACGGAGAATGGTCCGAATAAGAGAAAATATCCAGTGAGCGGCAGTTGTGTGGAGGAAAATGCCTTGTTGATGTCAGAGGAGAATGGGCAGACTGGTTCCAGGTGATAGAAAGGCAACAGTAACTCAAATAACCACTCGTTACACCCAAGGTATGCAGAATACCAGCTCCGAGGGCACAACACATCGAACATTGAAACGGATTGGCTAAAGGAGCAGAAGACCACACCGGATGCCACTCCTGTCAGATAAGAACTGGAAACTGAGGCTACAATTTGCACAGGATCACCAGAATTTGACAATAATTTGTCAAATTCATTGGTCTGATGAGTCTCAATTTCAGCTGCGACATTCAGATGGTGGGGTCAGAATTTGGCCTAAACAACATGAAAGCATGGATCCATCCTGTCTTGTATCAACGGTTCAGGCTGGTGGTGGTGTAATGGTGTGGGAGATATTTTCTTGGCACACTTTGGGCCCCTTAGTACCAATTGAGCATCATTTAAACACCACGACCTACCTGAGTAAAGTTGCTGACCATGTCCATCCCTTTATGACTACAGTGTCCGCATCTTCTGATGGCTCCTTCCAGCAGGATAATGCACCATGTCACAAAGCTCCAATCATCTCACCACTGGACAATGAGGTCACTGTACTCCAATGGCTTCCGCACTCACCACATCTCATCCAATAGAGCACCTTTGGGATGTGGTAAAGTGGAAGATTTGCATCATGGATGGATGTGTAGCTGACAAATCTGCAGAAACTGCATGATGCTATCATGTCACTATGGACCAAAATCTCTGAGGAACGTTTTCAACTGAATTGAATTTATGCCACAAGGAATTAAAGCAGTTCTGAAGGCAAATAGGGGTCCATCACCAACAGCTCCCGGTCACGGTTTACGATCAAGAACCAGCAGGATGGGCTCTCAATCATGTGACCACCGTGACACCCAACCATATTGAGTGCATAATCCGAAGTCCATCAACCCCACCTCCAGCTTAACCACTTCCATACCACGCAAATTCTGACATTTCTCTTCTACATGTGAAAATCATAATTTTTTTTGCTAGAAAATTACTCAGAACCCCCAAATATTATATATGTTTTTTTAACAGACACCCTAGGGAAAAAAATGGCGGTCTTTGGAACTTTGAAAGTCACACGGTATTTGCACGGTAATTTTTCAAACGCAATTTTTTGGGAAGAAAAACATTTTCATGAATAATAAAAAAAAAAAAAACAGTGAAGTTAGTCCATTTTTTCTTTGTATTATGATGTTACGCAGAGTAAATAGATACCTCACATGTCAAGCTTTAAAATTGTGCACACTCGTGGTATGACGCCAAACTTTACATCCGCGGCCCGGACGTGATGTCATAACGTTCCACGTCCGGGCCTCCGAGGATCATAGAGATTGCCGTGGACCGTCTGTCCCTCAGAAAACTCTATGCCTCTCTTCCGGTGCCGGCCGATTTGTTCTCCGGTCCCCGATCGCACGGAAGAGCCCGGAGAATCACCGCTAGGATCGCTCTTATTGTGCTCAGAGTTGCCGGATCAAAAACACAGTATCTGAATGATGCCTGTAGCTCCACTGAAACCCCAGGACGTCATATGACGGCCTGCGGTATGGAAGTGGTTAAAGAGCCCCGTAAAGGGCCAGTGGGAGACGGTGGGAACGGGTTAAAGAGCAATTCTAGGCAAAAACCTAAGGCCGGCAATGCTCATTTTCATGTGCATGCTCATACTCATGGACATTAGACATGTGCGGTTCGTTTCGTTCCGAATTGAAATTCGAACGAGTTTTCATTTTTTCGGAAATTCTCTTTGAAAATTGATAAAACTATTCAAATTCCAAAACTATTCTAATTCAAATTCTTTTTTCGAATTCGAAATTCATTTGAAAACTTTTTAAATCGATCCGAATTCGAATCAATTTGAATCATATAGAAGAAACAAATTCCAAAAACGAATTTAACTAAACGAATTGATGTAAATAACTAATCGAAAACAAATTTTTTCGTTCTGCACATGTCTAATGGACATAGACGTATAACTAGATTTGCAAAAATGAGAACGTGCATGCTCATTCACACCCACAGATTCTGGCGGTTGGTGGCCTACTTAACCCAGAGGTCCACCTACATTGCTGGATGGTCTTCAGCTTTACCTTGTGTCCCTGAAAGTCTTCTGGATCCTGTTACTGACCCAGCTCCATCTGACTCTGCTTTGAACTCCCATTGCCTGCTTGTGTCTGCTACTGATTCATATTCCCGACCCTGGCCTGGAGTTTGCTCGTCGCTGACCCCTGCCTGTCTCTGACCTGGACTCTGATCGTGATTCTCCACATATCTGCCTGGCTGTTTCTGAACTCCAGCTTGTGACCCGCTCATCCACAAGCATTTCCAATTTCAAGTCTACAGCTCCAACTTCCTGAGATCTTTGCCTGCCCTTGCAGTCCCCATCTTCACCAGCAGGGGCGTGATGGGAGGAGGATGCCTCGTTGATACTATGCTGTTGGACTGATTATACAGCTTTATGGTTGTCAACCCGGACCCCAAGTCCTCCTCCTTCCCCCTACATCACAACCTGTAGGTCTCCCCCGTTTGGATCTAGCTTACAGGTCCGGTTAATTTTTGGACCCCAGCCCGCGCACAAACGCCGTGCCAAATCTTAGGCGCGGCGGTTTTAAGCACCCATTGGGATTGCATTATATGCACCAGTCATTACAATTTCACTCTACATGGTCCGCGATCTGGCTCTCTTTGTATGCACATGGCCTGGGAGACCGTTGCGAAGCTGATTTTATGCCTTGGATACTTCTATAGCACATGTATTTTGGAAATGGTAACTCTCACTTAATGAACCCTGATGAAGGATTCCCCGAAACGCGTCAGTTCAGTGAGACTTATTACATTTCCACTTTTGGTTTTCCTCTCAATGTGATGCAGTTGTGTCCAAATTACATGTCCTTGCTTTTTGATGTATCCCATTGTATATGTTGTCTGTGTTTGATTTGTATTTTTGTATATATTTTTTGTTGTAGTTTTGAATTTTGTAATAAAATTATATATTTTTTACTTACATTGCATCATTGATGGTAGTGCCTCAAAAGTCCCGCTCTGGGGGAATGTTTTGGTCTTTTTGGATTTTTGGGATGTGGCACACCCTCTGCTTAGTACTACTCCCTGTCAGAGACCTCTTTTTCACCAGCAGGGGCGAAACATAATGGGAATTGTGCAAGAGGCCACCACCATCATCATCTCTAGCTCCACTAACAGGTACTGTCAGGGCCTGGATCTGAACCTCAGCCCATATTCCCATTGCACACGTTCCTGGAATATGCTCTCTAACCACTTGCTCACCACCGTATTATAAAATGACGGCTGCAGGAACCCTTCGTCCCTCCGGGCGGGCGTCATATGACGTCCTCAGCTTCATTGTGCATTGTGGGGAGCGCGCGCATGCCGCCGGCGGCCGCAATGTCTGCCGGGCCGCCGTGATTGCTCATCACAGGGCAGGGACGTCCTGTCAGGGGAGAGGAGAACTGATCGTATGTTCCTTGTATATAGGAACACCGATGGGTCTCCTCCTCTCATCAGTCCCCTCCTCTCATCGGTCCCCTCCCCCCCACAGTTAGAATCACTCCCTAGGACACACAATTAACCCCTTCATCGCCCCCTAGTGTTAACCCCTTCCCTGCCAATGACATTTATACAGTAATCAGTGCTTTTTTTTTTTTGGCACCGATCGCTTTATAAATGTCAGTGGTCCCAAAATAGTGTCAAAAGTATCCGATATGTTCGCTGCAATGTCACAGTCACGATAAAAATCGCAGATCACCGCCATTAGTAGTTAAAAAATATATATATATAATAAAAATGACATAAATCTATCCCCTATTTTGTAGACGCTATAAAGTTTTGTGCAAACCAATCAATATACGCTTATTGGGATTTTTTTTTTTTTACCAGAAATATGTAGAAAAATACATATCGTCCTAAACTGAGGAAAAAAAAATGTTTTTTTAAAAAAAAATTGGGATATTTATTGTAGCAAAAAGTAAAAAAAATATTGTGAATTTTTCAAAATTGTCGTTCTTTTTTTGTTTATAGTGCAGAAAATAAAAAACGCAGGGTGATCGAATACCACCAAAAGAAAGCTCTATCTGTGGGGAAAAATTATCAAAATTTTTTTTGGGTACAACGTCGCACGACCGCACAATTGTCATTCAAAGTGTGACAGCGCTGAAAGCTGAAAATTGGCCTGGGCAGGAAGGGGGTGAAAATGCCCGATATTGAAGTGGTTAACCTCTTGCTTAAAGGGGCACTTAAACCCTCTTCCTGCCCAGACCATTTTTTAGCTTTCAGAGCTGTCACACTTTGAATGGCAATTGCGCGGTCATACTACACTGTACTCAAAATTTTTATCATTCTTTTCACACAAATGGAGCTTTCTTTTTGGTGGTATTTAGTCCCCACTGGGGTTTTTTTTTTTTTTTGCTAAATAAACAAAAAAAAGACAGAACCTAAAAAACAAAAAACAAAAAAACATGTTTCATAGTTTGTTATAAAATTTTGCAAACGGGTAATTATTGTCCTTCACTGATATTCACTGATGAGGCTGCACTGATGGGCACTGATAGGCACAGATAAGGCGACACTGATGGGCACTGATAAGACCGCACTGATGGGCCCTGATGGGTGGCACTGATGAGTGGCACTGATGGGTGGCACTGATAGATGTCACTGATGTGCACTGATGGGCACTGGTAGGTGGCACACATAAGGTGACACTGATAAGACAGCACTGATGGGCCCTGATGGGTGGCACTGATGGGTGGCACTGATAAGTGGTACTGATGGGTGGCACTGATAGATGTCACTGATGGACACTGATGGGCACTGGTAGGATGCACTGATGGACACTGGTAGGTGGCACTGATGGGCACTGGTAGGTGGTATTGATAGGCATCACTGGTGATGAGGCACTTATTGGTGACATTTATAGGTGGCACTGTGGGCACTGATAGGTGACACCGTGGGCACCGATGAGTGGTACTGTGGGCACTGGTAGGTGGCACAGGTGGGCACAGAAGTCTCTGCAGAGGCTCTCCACGATCGGGACTGATGTCCCTCTCACAGCCGCCGGTGATCGCCTTTTTTTTTTCCCTCCTCACACTACCAGCGTGAGGAGAAGAAAATAGCTGATTACCGACTCTGTTTACATCACGCGATCAGCTATCATTGGTTGACAGCTGATCATGTGGTAAGGGGTTGGGGTCGAATACTTACTCTGATTTTTGATCAGCAGAGTCTCATAGACTTGTTGATCACAGAGCGTGCCACGCGCGCCCTGCAGGGTGCGGGCAGGCCGCTCGAGCACGGGAGGACGTCTATGGAGGCCCTCCCAGCAAATTAGATCCACGCTATAGTCGTATTTTGGCTTAACCACCTCCCGTCTTTCGGCTATAGCGCGGATGGGAGGTGGTTAAGCTGCTGGGTGCTGTAGTGATCATCAGCTGGATACTGGAACCCATACTATATGTAGATATTCGCCAGCACACCAAGGATCATCAATCATTTTTTTTTTTATTCAAGAAAGATCACATCACAAAGCAGTGTAGTGCAAAGTTTCGGAGCCACGCAGGACCCGTTCCTCAGGCATGTGATGACATGCCTGACGAAGGGGTCCTACATGGCTCCGAAACATTGTACTACACTGCTTTATGATGTGATCTTTCTTGGATAAAAAAACGTTCGGATGAAATTGATGATCCTTGGTATGCTGGCGAATATCTACATATCGTGTGGATCTGAACCTGGGACCTCTGCCGTGTCTGGTAAGTAACTCTTTTTGCTGAGCCACCTGGAATGCTGGACAGCTCCCTGGACAATTCCTTGAATGGTCCTGCCCTGAACCTTGCTTGTCTTGAACTGTGAACGCTTTGCTCCTTCCATGAACTTCCTCTTTTAGTCATGCCTTTGCACGAACTGTTAGCCAGCTTATTGTGCTCTCTTCAGCCATGATCTCACTCTTGTTACTCCGACGTCTGCATCTTCACTACTTTTAGCAGGGTGATGAAATCATGTCAGGAAGCTTCTTGTGTACAGCAGAATACTTTACTGTCGTGGAGAAATATCAGAACATGTCTTTACAGAAAACAAACAAACTACCACTCGTTACCGACCCTTAGCTTGTTTCTTGACCCCTGCTTGAAGTATAGGTTCACCCTAAAAAAATAATAATTTTGTGCAGGTAAAAAAATTTGATTTATTTATTTTAAGAGCATGTAAGCCATTGCACCCACGATCAGCATATTGCAGGTGTAATGCCAGGCTCCTGCAGACTGTGTAGTTGTCTGCCTGTACCTCCGATATGGGCAAGCAGTTACTGAGTGATAGGAGGATCAATGAACTAAGATCAATGAACGTCTGGGACCACTTATCCTGATATTGGGCAACCCCTGGTCTTTTACCCAGTCAATCAGATAAGAGATTTTTCTGCTGGCAACCATCACGTCCATCGCCCATTTGGCATGCGCTCAACAGGAAGGGCCTGAAATCCCAAGGAGAGCTTAGCTCCCTTTCTCATTCCTATAGTGGACATTGGCTACAATATTTCCAACTACGTCATTTTTATATAGCAAAAAAGTGCAGCAGTGCTATAAATTGATAAATGTGTGTGTACCACAAAATATTAAAGTGCAAAAGTGCAAACAATAACCATGGTGTAAACCATAAATCATGAAAATCAATAAAAAACAGTCAGTAAAGTGCACAACAGCAATTGAGTAAACAAATAACCAATATATCAATAGTGCAAAAATGCAAATGTTCGTATTGAGATTAATAAGTGACTTGAATTCATAAATAAAATCCTGGTGCGCTGTAAATCATTCATAGATAGTGGGACATAAGATAGACTTGACCATGTGAGACCACCACCACAGATAGACTGGAGGCTTACCAGAAAGCCAGTGACCGCCCTTATTCAGGAGGGACATACAAGGCTTGTTGGATCTGAGATCCTGTTGGAGAAGTATCCTAATAACTGGAGCCTGGAGAGATGTCCCAATGTACCGGGCCTTCACCACTGGATGGTTCCCACAGGCGCTAAGCAGCAGTCCAGTCCCACAGACAAAGGTGCAAGCGAATGAATATAAAAAAGAAAAAGGAAAAAACTCTGGTAGCGCAATATTGCTAAAAAAAAAGGCTTTTATTGGAGGGTAATGCAATGCTGCATGTAACGAGATGACCCACAGCCGAGTCACTCAAACAATCAAAATAAAATAAAAAGTTGGAATTCCAAACAGAGTAAAAACACCTCAGTGAGTGAGAGCGTTCGCGCATGCGCAGAGCGTGTGCGCGTAGTGTCGCAACGATCGTTTTGTCATACGTGACGTCATCAGGGGTACGCGCACATGCCTGCGCCAATGCTCTAAATAGTCCATTGGCAGTACAGAGAAGCGCTGCCATTGCTGTTGTGTAGAATCACATCCTCCTCCCATTTTGACATTAAAAGATTGGCCATGCTTGGAGCAAACTTGGCTCCTATGGCCACACCTTTAATTTGGAGGAAATACGCTCCATTATGCCAAAAGTAATTGTGGGTCTTTGAAAAATCCAACAATTCCAGTATGAAATTGCCCTGTGTAGTCGAAATGGCAGAGTCTCTGTGGAGGAAGTGTTGCACCGCTTCATATCCTAATTGATGCAAAATCGACGTGTATAAAGATGTAACATCCGCCATCACCAATTAATAGGTTGGTTGCCACTCTATGGTGCTTAGGATATTAATGACGTGCTTTGTGTCTTTTAAGAACGAAGGAGTACCCATCACTAGTGGTTGCAGATAAAAGTCAATATATTTGCCATATGTGACGTAATAGAATCTATACCACTGATGATGGGTCAACCTGGGGGATTGGATAGAGTTTAGATAGAACCTTAGGTAGTGAGTAAATAATTGGTAGACGAGGGGCCAGGGGCACGAAATGCTCCTTTTCCTTTTTATTCAAAATCCTTCTCTACAAGTTCTTTTAATTCTCTTTCGAATTTGATCGTGGGATCCATGGGTAAGGAGGTATAGGTGTTTATATCAGATAAGATTCTGATCATCTCTTGCGAATAAGTTTCCTTATCCAGGATCACAATTGCCCCCTCTTTATCCCAGGGCTGTTTTTAATGCAGGAAAAAAGGGGGCAGCTGCCCTGGGCCCCATCATTGTTGTAGGGCCCAAAGCAGCTGTCTCATACTTGCCAACTATCCCAGTTTAAATTCCCTTGTCCCTTGAAATTTGAGTCCCATGCTGTGTCACGATATCTCAGTGTGAAGTTCTGTTACTAATGCTGCCCAGCTCTGCTGACTCACCTGCAGACCCTGTGTTTACATGTAAATAACCTGCATTGATATGTAAATAGCTGTGGACCAACGGCATTGATATGTAAATAGAGGCGGCATTCATATGTATATCATGCCCCCCTGAGCTCATATTCACCATCACTTCTGCTGAATGCTGCCCACTGGGGAAATAAAGGGGCATGCTTGGAAGTCTTGCCTACAACTGTGGTCATTAAGCCTAACATGAGCCTGTTCTGCAAAGGTAAGAAAATTGGGGGTGGAACCCTTTTTCAAACTAACATGGTGCCACAGCCCCCTGGATTTTGGTGCATGTGAATACGCACATCTCAGCAGATGCGTGAGGGTATCATTAACAATTAATGGCACTGCTGTGTATCTGCTAATGGGCAGCATGTTTCTGTGGTGTCAGGAAAGCAATTTTGCATGCGTTCCTGACACACACAAATGTGAACGCAGGCTAAATGTCAGTTACATTAATGGTCAGTGTAAATCTTCTCATTACATTGAGGCTTGTTGTACAATCCTTTCATTCACACTAGTGGTCAGTGTAAAGGTCCCCCTTATATTGCTGGTTAGTGTAAATCCCTACTTACATTGGTGGTTACTGTGAATGCTCCTATTACATTGGTGGTCAGTGTAAATCCCCATTACATTGGTGGTCAGTGTAGAAACTCCTCTTTATATTGTCAATTGGTAAAAAAAATCCAAACTTGCATTTGTGGTCAGTTTTGAATCCTTCCTTACATTAGTGGTCCATATAGAAGCCCCCTTTAAATTGGTGGTGAGTGTAAATCCCCCCTAACATTGGTGGTCATTGGAGGTGGTGTGCAGTGAGGAGATGATGTGCTATAACCTTTAGCAACCAATCAGTGAGCAGTAAGGATGTGCACTAACCTCTTCCAACCAATCATTGAGTGGTAAGGATATGCAGTAACCTCTAGCAACCAATCAGTGAGCAGCAATAATGTGCAGTAACCTCTGGCAACCAATCAGTGAGCAGCAATAATGTGCAGTTACCTCTAGCAACCAATTAGTGAGTGGTAAGGATGTCCAGTAACCTCTAGCAGCCAATGATTGAGCAGTATTGATGTACAGTAACTTCTAGCAACCAATCAACAAGCAGAAGTCATGTGCTGTAACCTCTAGCAAATAATCAATGAGCCATAATGTGTGCTGTGACCTCTAGCGGCCAGTCAGTGAGCGGTAATGATACACTGTAGCCTTTGGCAACCAATCGCAATCGCTGCTTGATCTGATTCAGTAAACTGATTTCAAGCCTAGCTGCTATTTATTGTATGTCTCAGAGCAGGTGGAGAGCGAAATTGCATTGGGGGGGACCCAAGAAAATGTTTGCCCAGGGTCCAATCAATATTAAAGACAGCCCTGCTTTATCCGCAGGGCGGACCACTGTGTCTTTCCTCTCACATAAGGTTTATAATCCTATCTTAGTATCATGCTGTAATTGTACAGGCCTCAACCTTAGATTTTCTAAGTCCTTCACTACTAAATCCCGAAAGACGTTGATATTAGGTGCAACGTTACCTGGAGGGTTGAACAATGATGCATTAAACAAATCCGAATGCACAATGGCTGATGAATCTCTAACCAGCTGTCTAGTGGGATTACTGAGAATATATCTTTTACTATTCTATTTGCGTGTGTACTTCTGTATATCAATAAAGGTCTGAAACTTATTCAAATTTCGTGGGGGAGCATATTTCAGTTCCTTATTAAGAATCACTAGCTCTTCCTTGGAAAGCTCTTTGGTGCTAAAGTTAATAATGTCCTCCTTCTTTTTGGGCTGAATACGCCTCCCCCCTCTGCACCCTCTCTTGCGTCCCCATTTCTTTTGTGTCCCCCTCTGGTGCCCTCCTGAAAATCCCATTGGGAATGATTGCCCAAAGGGTATTGATTATATGAGGAATGGGGGACAGGATGATTACTGATAATTCTGGGTTCTGAATCTCTCATATTGCCAAGGGGAGCATATCTGTTGTAGGTGTCAATTCTATGTCGGTCCCTCACATCATAGGGGCCTTGTGAGTCCGAGTTGGTACGATGTATGAAACTCCCCTCTGTATGGCACCATGGTGGAGGCGATCCACCATATGCTGATTGTTGATTTCGGCGGGGACCCTGCTTACCCCTACCACCACGAGCCCCACGGGCACTGGGAAACTGTTGTGAATCCACCCATCTCCCCTGAGGACCCGGGGATGCAAAATGCATATGTCCCCGGAGATCACGTGTGGTAGGTTGGTTAAAGTTGCCACCCCTAGCAACTGAGCCAATCAACGGGGGTATTACATTCTGTCCCCCAAAATCTGAAGGAGGATTACAGAATTAGGGACAGTTGTGACCTGCCATTTAAAGACCACATTATCCTTGTAATCTTTCATATCCCTATTGCACTTCCTCTTTTTTTTGGCTTTTTGCTCTAGTTCCTCCTTAATCAGCATTGTTTTCAAAGAATCTGATTTCTAGGAATATTCAGATTCATTTTTGAATAGAATCAACTTTTTCTTCATAATTTTGATTTCTGAGTCCAATGTGGCCAACTTTCTCAACTTTTTTGCTATTAAAAACTTCAGAACATTTACCCCAGCCTTATTAAAATATTTGTACCATTCAGCATTTTCACTGTCCTCTTTTTGGGGGTTGACCTCCCACCTTAGACTTCTGGGAACCATGTTCTCCTTAACATACTCCTCCAGGTATGCTATGTCCCATCTAGTGTGGACCTCCGTAATAGTTATATTCTTTAATCCTAGAAAACAGCCTGATATATCATCCCTAGGGACCTCATTACCATCAAAAACCCCAAGGGTGTCTGTTATAAGCTGAGATCTATATACAAAAACATCCATTATAAACATCCAGCAGCAAATATAGTATTTTGAAAAAACAAAATAAAAAATAAAAAAAATATCTGCGCTATGATGGACAACAATAACGTGCAGCAGCTGAGCACTTTAACTCACATAGAAGGCACATAAGCAAAAATATAGTAAAAAGGTGCAGCACTATACAGTGGGGACGGAAAGCATTCAGACCCCTTACATTTTTCACTGTTTGTTATATTGCAGCCATTTGCTAAAATCATTTAAGTTCATTTTTTTTCCTCATTAATGTACACACAGCACCCCATATTGACAGAAAAACACAGAATTGTTGACGTTTTTACAGATTTATTAAAAAAGAAAAACTGAAATATCACATGGTCCTAAGTATTCAGACCCTTTGCTGTGACACTCATATATATAACTCAGGTGATGTCCATTTCTTCTGATCATCCTTGAGATGGTTCTACACCTTCATTTGAGTCCAGCTGTGTTTGATTATACTGATTGGACTTGATTAGGAAAGCCACACACCTGTCTATATAAGACCTTACAGCTCACAGTGCATGTCAGAGCAAATGAGAATCATGAGGTCAACGGAACTGCCTGAAGAGCTCAGAGACAGAATTGTGGCAAGGCACAGATCTGGCCAAGGTTACAAAAAAATTTCTGCTGCACTTAAGGTTCCTAAGAGCACAGTGGCCTCCATAATCCTTAAATGGAAGTCATTTGGGATGACCAGAACCCTTCCTAGAGCTGGCCGTCTGGCCAAACTGAGCTATCGGGGGAGAAGAGCCTTGGTGAGAGAGGTAAAGAAGAACCCAAAGATCACTGTGGCTGAGCTCCAGAGATGCAGTTGGGAGATGGGAGAAAATTGTAGAAAGTCAACCATCACTGCAGCCCTCCACCAGTCGGGGCTTTATGGCAGAGTGGCCCGACGGAAGCCTCTCCTCAGTGCAAGACACATGAAAGCCCGCATGGAGTTTGCTAAAAAACACCTGAAGGACTCCAAGATGGTGAGAAATATGATTCTCTGGTCAGATGAGACCAAGATATAACTTTTTGGCCTTAATACTAAGCGTTATGTGTGGAGAAAACCAGGCACTGCTCATCACCTGTCCAATACAGTCCCAACAGTGAAGCATGGTGGTGGCAGCATCATGCTGTGGGGGTGTTTTTCAGCTGCAGGGACAGGACAACTGGTTGCAATCGAGGGAAAGATGAATGCGGCCAAGTACAGGGATATCCTGGACAAAAACCTCCTCCAGAGTGCTCAGGACCTCAGACTGGGCCGGAGATTTACCTTCCAACAAGACAATGACCCTAAGCACACAGCTAAAATAACGAAGGAGTGGCTTCACAACAACTCCGTGACGGTTCTTGAATGGCCCAGCCAGAGCCCTGACTTAAACCCAATTGAGCATCTCTGGAGAGACCTAAAAATGGCTGTCCACCAACGTTTACCATCCAACCTGACAGAACTGGAGAGGATCTGCAAGGAGGAATGGCAGAGGATCCCCAAATCCAGGTGTGAAAAACTTGTTACATCTTTCCCAAAAAGACTCATGGCTGTATTAGATCAAAAGGGGGCTTCTACTAAATACCGAGCAAAGGGTCTGAATACTTAGGACCATGTGATATTTCAGTTTTTCTTTTTTAATAAATCTGCAAAAATGTCAACAATTCTGTGTTTTTCTGTCAATATGGGGTGCTGTGTGTACAATATGGGGTGCTGTGTGTACAATATGGGGGGCTGTGTGTACAATATGGGGGGCTGTGTGTACAATATGGGGGGCTGTGTGTACAATATGGGGTGCTGTGTGTACAATATGGGGTGCTGTGTGTACATTAATGAGGAAAAAAATGAACTGAAATGATTTTAGCAAATGGCTGCAATATAACAAAGAGTGAAAAATTTAAGGGGATCTAAATACTTTCCGTCCCCACTGTAAATTGATAAATGTGTGTGTACCACAAAATATTAAAGTGCAAAAGTGCAAACAATATCCATGGTGTAAACCATAAATTATGAAAATCAATAAAAACAGTCAGTAAAGTGCACAACAGCAATTGATTAAACAAATAACCAATTTATCAATAGTGCAAAATGCAAATGTCCGTATTGAGATTAATAAGTGACTTGAATTCATAAACAAAATCCTGGTGTGCTGTGAATCATTCATAGATAGTGGGACATAAGATAGACTTGACCACGTGAGACCACCACCACAGATTGGTGATTTGAAGGGGTACTATTTGTGTGGCAAATGGCGTGCCTGTGGAATTAACAGCCATCAAGGTAGAAGGATCACAGAGTTCACTTCAGTTCATCAAGAATAACCGGGTGTTAGGTCCTTTTTTGTCTGACCAACCACATGTTATTTTTAGGGGGGCTGCTAACCTGAGGAATTCAGTAGCACCTAATGTCCCGGATCCCACCGTCAGACCAACTTTTTTTGGTGATTTGAAGGGGTACTATTTGTGTGGCAAATGCTGTGCCTGTGGAATTAACACTCATTGAGGTAGAAGGATCACCGAGTTCACTTCAGTTGGCACAGGTGACACTTACCCCATAAAAATATTTATTACATGCACGACGAAGTGTGTGATCTACCTTCTCAGGTGCCCTTGTGGCCTTGAGTATGTGGGGCGCACTATTCGTATGCTGCATGTCAGATTAGGGTAACACATAGCAAACATCCGCAAGGGTTTGGATAAGCATAATGTGGCAAAACATTATGCTTTGAAAGATAATTGTGACCCTAGTGGTACCACTTTTGTGGCTCTTGAAAAGTATGAACCCCATTGGCGCGGTAGTAATGGCAAGCGGAATATCTCTAGGGCTGAGAACAATTGGATATTCAGATTGGGGTTCCATACACCTGGGGGTCTCAATGTGGAGTGGGACATCAACTGTTGTATCAACAACAGTTGATGTCCCTTTATCCATCTTAAGTTGAGATACATTTTATTCATACATTTTATTTAACTTTATATACTCCTTTTTGAGCATATATCTTGTTTGATTGTGGGTGGGTTCATACATTATTCTCACTCATCATTTTTACAGGGAACATTAGATTGACATGTTTCCGCACTGGGGATGATTGAGAGATATACATATATATATGTGTTTCCTACTTTGTGTAAGAATAACATTTACACTGACAGTATATGGAAGCAGGCCGTTTTCTCCTACCTTTTTTCTTTTTAAATTTGCAGTATGGTCGTCATATATTTTTTGGCCACATGATGGCGACATTTATATATTAACATGAGCATGGTAAGCTTTAACTAGCGTGCGCGCTTCCTGTCTGTTGAATACTACAGGTGCTGCTCTTTACCTTTCTCATTACATACATTTTAATCAGCACCTTTGGTTCATTTGATCCGACCAATGGCAGCGCTTCTCTGTACTGCCAATGGACTATTTAGAGCATTGGCGCAGGCGTGTGCACGTACTCCTGATGACGTCGCGTATGACGAAACGATCGTCAGGATACTACGCACACATGCACTTCGCATGCGCGATCGCTCTCACACACTGATGTGTTTTTACTCTGTTTGGAATTCCAACTTTTTATTTTATTTTGATTGATCGAGTGACTCGGCTGTGGGTCATCTCGTTACATGCAGCATTGCATTACCCTCCAATGAAAGCCTTTTTTTTTTTAGCAATATTGCGCTATTAGAGTTTTTTTCTTTTACTTTTTTCATATTCATTCACTTGCACCTTTGTCTGTGGGACTGGACTGCCGCTTAGCGCCTGTGGGATACATCCAGTGGTGAAGGCCCGGTACATTGGGACATCTCTTCAGGCTTCAGTTATCACGATACTTCTCCAACAGGATCTCAGATCCAACAAGCCTTGTATGACCCCCCTGAATAAGGGCGGTCACTGGCTTTCTGGTAAGCCTCCTGTCTATCTGTGGTGGTGGTCTCACGTGGTCAAGTTTATCTTATGTCCCAATATCTATGAATGATTCACAGCACACCAGGATTTTGTTTATGAATTCAAGTCACTTATTAATCTCAATACGGACATTTGCATTTTTGCACTATTGATATATTGCTTATTTGTTTTATCAATTGCTGTTGTGCACTTTACTGTTTTTATTGATTTTCATGATTTATGGTTTACACCATGGATATTGTTTGCACTTTAATATTTTGTGGTACAAACACATTTATCAATTTATAGCACTGCACTTTTTGCTATATTTTTGCTTATGTGCCTACTATCTGGGTTATAGTGCTCAGCTGCTGTACTTTATTGTTGTCCATTATAGCGCAGATATTTCTTTTATTTTTTCTTTTGTTTTTTCGATATACTATATTTGCTGCTTGTGCGTCTATAATGGATGTTTTTGATTATAGATCTCAGCTTATTCCAGACACTCTTGAGGTTTTTGATGGTAATGAGGTCCCTAGGGTGCAAGCGTATTGGTATCAATAGCTATAAATATGTGTAATCGCATTCCTTTTTTATCTATGTCATTTGTTTGATGTCTTCATGAGAGCTTTTTGTAATTAATAAATTGTTGTCTACTTAACATACTTTCCCACACATTCTTTCATATGTGCCTTTAAAGTCCACTAGGGGAATTATCTCTGTTTAAATCCCTAGGGATGATATATCAGGCTGTTTTCTAAGGTTAAAGAATGTAACTATTATGGAGGTCCACACTAAATGGGACATAGCATACCTAGAGGAGTATGTTAAGGAGAACATGGTTCCCAGAAGTCTAAGGTGGGAGGTCAACCCCCAAAAAGAGGACAGTGAAATTGCTGAATGGTACAAATATTTTAATGAGGCTGAGAAAGTTGGCCACATTGGACTCAGAAATAAATATTATTAAGAATAAGTTGATTCCATTTAAAAATGAATCTGAATATTCCTAGAAATCAGAATCTTTAAAAACTATGCTGATTAAGGAGGAACTAAAGCAAAAAGCCAAAAAAAAAGAGGAAGTACAATAGGGATATGAAAGATTACAAGGACAATGCGGTCTTTAAATGGCAGGTCACAACTGTCCCTAATTCTGTATCCCCCAACCCTCCTTCAGATTTTTGGGGACAGAATGTAATACTCCCATTGATTGGCTCAGTTGCTAGGGGTGGCAACTTTAACCAACCTACCACACGGGATCTCCAGGGACATATGCATGCCATTTTGCATCCCCAGGTCCTCAGGGGATATGGGTGGATTCACTACAGTATCCCAGTGCCCGTGGGGGGTCGTGGTGGTAGGGATAAGCAGGGTCAGCGCTGAAATCAACAATCAGCATATGGTGGATTGCCTCCACCATGGTGCCATACAGAGGGGAGTTTCATACATCGTACCAACTCGGACTCAGGAGGCCCCTATGATGTGAGGGACATAGAATTGACACCTACAACAGATATGCTCCCCTTGGCAATATGAGAGATTCAGAACCCAGAATTATCAGCAATCATCCTGTTCCCCATTCCTCATATAATCAATACCCTTTTAAGGGGATTTTCAGGAGGGCACCAGAGGGGGACACAAAAAAAAATGGGGACCCAGGAGAGGGTGCAGAGGGGGGAGGCGTGTTCAACCCCAAAAAGAAGGAGGACATAGATGCCAGCGGCATTATTGACCTTAGCACAAACATTATGCTTTGAAAGATAATTGTGACCCTAGTGGCACCACTTTTGTGGCTCTTGAAAAGTATGTACCCCATTGGCGCGGTAGTAATGGCAAGCAGAATATCTCTAGGGCTGAGACCAATTGGATATTCAGATTGGGGTCCCATACACCTGGGGGTCTCAATGTGGAGTGGGACATCAACTGTTTTATCAACAACAGTTGATGTCCCTTTATCCATCTTAAGTTGAGATACATTTTATTCATACATTTTATTTAATTTTATATGCTCCTTTTTGATCATACATCTTGTTTGATTATGGGTGGGTTAATACATTATTCTCACTCATCATTTTTAAATAGAGAACATTGGATTGACATGTTTCCACACTGGGGATGATTGCAAGATATACATATATATGTGTTTCCTACTATGTGTAAGAATAACATTTACACTGACAGTATATGGAAGCAGGCCGTTTTCTCCTACCTTTTTCTTTTCTTTTTAAATTTGTAGTATGGTCGCCATATATTTTTTGGCCACATGATGGCGACATTTATATATTAACATGAGCATGGTAAGCTTTAACTAGCGTGCGCTCTTCCTGTCTGTTGAATACTACAGGTGCTGCTCTTTACCTTTTTTACAACAAACATTTTAATCAGCACCTTTGGATCATTTGATCCGACCAATGGCAACGCTTCTCTGTACTGCCAATGGACTATTTAGAGCATTGGCGCAGGCGTGTGAGCTTACCCCTGATGACGTCATGTATGACGAAACGATCGTCAGGACGCTACGCACACATCCTTTGAGCATGCGCGATCACTCTCACACACACTGATGTGTTTTTACCCTGTTTGGAATTCCAACTTTTTATTTTATTTTAATTGATCAAGAGACTCGGCTGTGGGTCATCTCGTTACATGCAGCATTGCATTACCCTCCAATAAAAGCCTTTTTTTTTAGAAATATTGCGCTGTTGGAGTTTTTTCCTTTTTATATTCATTCACTTGCACCTTTGTCTGTGGGACTGGACTGGCGCTTAGCGCCTGTGGGAACCATCCAGTGGTGAAGGCCCGGTACATTGGGACATCTCTCCAGGCTCCAGTTATCAGGATACTTCTCCAACAGGATCTCAGATCCAACAAGCCTTGTATGACCCCCCTAAATAAGGGCGGTCACTGGCTTTCTGGTAAGCCTCCAGTCTATCTGTGGTGGTGGTCTCACGTGGTCAAGTCTATCTTATGTCCCACTATCTATGAATGATTCACAGCGTACCAGGATTTTGTTTATGAATTCAAGTCACCTATTAATCTCAATACGGACATTTGCTTTTTGCACTATTGATATATTGGTTATTTGTTTAATCAATTGCTGTTGTGCACTTTACTGACTGTTTTTATTGATTTTCATGATTTATGGTTTACACCATGGATATTGCTTGCACTTTAATATTTTGTGGTACATACACATTTATCAATTTATAGCGCTGCACTTTTTTGCTATATTTTTTCTTATGTGCCTACTATCTGGTTTATAGTGCTCAGCTGCTGCAAGTTATTGTTGTCCATCATAGCGCAGATATTTCTTTTTTTTTTTTACGTCATTTTTATGAAGAGCTGGCTAAGGATTGGCATCATAGGGATCTGACTCCGTTTGAGGAGTTGTGTCTTTCTGACTCCAAGTGTTTGCATGTTTTATCTAAAACATATGGCACGTTATTGTTTCACGCATTTCCCAACTGCCCCTTTTATGATCGAGACTGGAAGTGGGAATTGGGCAAGAGCCTGCCTCCGGAGGACTGGAATAAAGCCTTCATTTTTACATTTAAAGTGGGGGTCCACCTTATCTATCTTTTTTTTTTTTTGAGTTCATTCACAAACTTTTCTTCTCAGCATTACATACTCACATATTGTGTGTAATATGTCCGCCTGTGTCAGATTTCGTCGGAAAGAATAACTTATATTATTCACTGCAGGCGGTTTCCATCTTCATTGTGGGCATTTGAAGCCCACAAGCATTTATTTCCTGGATGTGGTGAATGCTGTGCTCCCAGCATTCACCGCTCGTTCCCACACATGCTCAGTGGCATCCTGGGAAGCCTGAGACTAGCTCCCAGGAGTCTGGGAGAGGCTAGAAACACGCCTACTCCCATGGGAGGAGAACCAGGAAGTGCAAAGAAGAATAGAAAAATAAAAGGTAATTACGGCGATTTAAATTTTTTTAAACGGCATGTCAGCATCTAGGCAAGGAAGAGAATACATACAGATATTGTTCAAAATTTGGGTGGAACTCCGCTTTAAATCCACTTCAGCCTCCCACTCACAGGAAAGATACTACAAAATACTAACTAGATAGTATCACTGCCCGACTTTATTAAAAAAAAAATCAGTCCAGCTACATCAGACTTATGTTGGAGGTGTGACGAGTCAAGAGGTACACATCTACAAGTGTGGTGGTCTTGCCCATCAATAAAACCATTTTGGTCGGTCATATTCCAGATCAGTCATTTATTTACGGGTAAGGCATGGTCAGAGACCCCAGAAGTAGCTCTCCTATCCATGATCCCGAGATCATTCCAATCCTTCAAGATGGGAATATTCATATTTCTGCTGATGGCAGGGAGAGGACTGATCCCCAGATACTGTAAATCCCCCACACCACCAAAACGGGAATGGGTAGTGGAAATGAACGATATAATCCGCATGGAAGAGATGACAGCCTTAGAGGATGAAAAGCACACTTATGCCCTGTACACATGACCGGTTTTTGCTGTCGGGATAAACTCCGAAGGTTTCTCTGACGGAACTCCGACAGAATTCCATTCAAGTGGTCTTGCCTACACACGGTCAAACCAAAGTCCGACCGTCAAGAATGCGGTGACGTACAACACGTACGACGGGACAAGAAAAAGGAAGTTCAATAGCCAGTAGCTTCCGTCTCGTACTTGCTTCAGAGCATGCGTCGTTTTTGGTCCGTCGCAACAGCATACAGACGAGCGGTTTTCCCGATAGGAATTGGTTCCGTCGGAAATATTTAGAACATGTTCTATTTCTAGGTCCGTCAGAATTTTCGAAAAAAAATAGTCCGATGAGGCCTACACACGATCGGAATATACGATGAAAAGCTTCCGTCTGACTTTTTCTGTCGGACATTCCGCTCGTGTGTACGCGGCGTAAGTTTAGGGAGGTGTGGACCCCTTGGATAGAATTTCTTGACTCTCCCTCGCTCCTGTTCTACCTAAGCAAATAAATATTGATACTGCATCTTAAAAGGCCATGTTAGGTTGTCCGTTTGGGATAGATAAAACAAGATAACATGGGACATTGATTTTGATTTTTTTTGTGCCCTATTAAATGCTATACATAGCAGACACGTCCTAGAGGACTCCATTCTAATTTTCATTTTTCCTGCCTTTCTTCTTTTTTTTATCTTCTTTCCTTGTTTTTTTTTTTCTCCCTCTTTTCCTTATTTTTTTCTTTGGTTTTTACCACCATGAGTTTTCTCTAGGGTGGGAAAAAATGGACTCGAAGGAAATCATTTTACAAGTATGCAATGGCTCTGTTCTATGTTTTTTAGTCATCATAGGATAAGAGGGTTTGCTATAAAACATATAGACATATTATCTATTAGTGCCATGTAAATGTTCTTATTACAGTGGAAGTGCAACACTCCCCTCCCTTCCTTTTTTTTTGTTTTGGCTGTGTTTCTTGTTTTTTTATTTTACTGTTGTTGTACTATTCTTAATAAAAACTCATTATTCAAAAAAGAACAATGAACTGAGAACTACAAGCCGCAAAGGCTGTTGGTACTTGTAGTTCATTCATTCACAGAACATGTTCAGAAGGGTGAACTTATCCTTTTATCTGAACTTGCAACCATTTGTTTCTGACCTTTGGCTTGTTTACGGACTACGCTTCTGCTTATCTGCAACCTAGTACTAACGCACAGCAAAACCCATCTCCACCATCAGGAGCTCTGGTGAACACCAATTAGTACTTAGACCCCGCACCTCAAGAGAGCTTATGTCATCTACCAGGATGACCTGTTTCTGTACTTACCATCTGGTTGGTGGGAGCTACTGCTATAGCTCCTGGCCTCCAAGCCCGACTCCAGATAGAGACAGGTATGCTGCCCAAAAAAACATTAGATTACCTTAAATATAGTAATCTGTGCTCTACTATAGGCAGAATCCAACAGGCCCCCCAGAGGGGCATGTACTACCTGAAGACTGTGCTCTGGAACTTTTCTCCCTGCTGTTTGGTTTAACAATCGGATTCAAAAAGTTAAAAAAAGATCTAAATCTAACAGGTGGCAAACTTTGCCTTTAATATCATGCTTTAATATGCGAGAAACAGCAAAAAGGTTGCATCGGTTGTGTTTGTGAATGCTTCTCTTAATTACAAAAAGGAGTATGGTGAAAGGAGAACTACAGCCTGGATGAAATATTGAAAGTCTGAGCAGGTAGGCTGTTTCCCATGTATACATTTCACCTGTTGGTAAACTATATTGTCAAAAGTCAAACCCAAGACTGCTGCAGTAGTAGAGTAGCCGAGATAAATGTAGGCATGAAGTATAAAGGAAAAGAGAGCAGTCTTGGGTTTGAATTCAATCCACCAGTGTGTTTTACCTACCTGACCACCTACCGGTATACATCTGTACCTTCACGTCTAGGTAGGTTATTTTTCACCTAGCATTTCTACTCTTTTATGAATGCACCTCAAACTCATTTACTAGTCCCCCCCTTTCTTTGTGTTTTTCTGATCTCAGGTCTCTTACCTTCTGGACCCCAGCATACACATAGGCGCTGCACCTGGGTCCAGGGTGCAGCGGTTTTCTACGCCATTCAGGTCATCTCCCCCTTGGCATTCCTTCGATATAGCCTCGGGGGTTCTGTTTAGGCCCTTGAGTAGATGCTTGTGGGGAGCCAGTCGTGAAGCTGTTTTTAACTATATGGATACTCATATATTATCAATGAATTAGAAGTGACCTTTACTCATGGCTTTCCCTATGGTTGGCAATATTCAGTATAAACCACTTTTTTCATTCTGTAACCCCTCAGATGTAAAATGTTCTCTGTATGAACCCTGATGAAGAGTTTCTGAAACGCGTCGGTTCAGCGAGAATTACTTACCTTCATTGACGGTCTTTTTTATTTTATTGTATCCATATTTATTCATGTCTAATTTGCTATATGTTATTGTTTTTTTTTGATTTGTAATAAAATATATTTCTTTTTACATTGTACTATTTGTTAGTGCCTTCAAAATCCCACTTTAGGGGAACTCTCCCTTTTTTCTTTTTCAAAATCTTTTATTGTTTTTTTACAAAAACAAGAAGAGACAATAAAATACAGGCTTTGTATCAGCATATTGTGTAACATCAATTGAATAATAACATACCCCTGCTGGGGTTCGAGAACTAACAGTGAAAAGGCACTGTGGTAGTGTCAAATTATTGCGTGTAGGATCAATGCCTGAAACCTTGTTACTGGAACAAATAAAATAAGTGACCTCTAAGTTGCCAAGAGAGGTTCTAGGAGATCCCACCGGCACCCCTAAAGGGATCAAACTGTGCACAGTAGGCGCCCCCACCCTCTCCTTACCAGCGCCCTTTTTTTCTTTTATATCTTTTCATGTGACAACACAGAAGAAATGACACTTTGCTACAATGTAAAGTAGTGAGTGTACAGCTTGTATAACAGTGTAAATTTGCTGTCCCCTCAAAATAACTCAACACACAGCCAATAATGTCTTAAACGCTGGCAACA
This sequence comes from Lithobates clamitans, assembly GCA_037952925.1. Taxonomy (NCBI): domain Eukaryota; kingdom Metazoa; phylum Chordata; class Amphibia; order Anura; family Ranidae; genus Lithobates; species Lithobates clamitans. Next base: position 502,700 of record JBBGZY010001779.1, read on the forward strand.
AAAGTGAGTACACCCCTAAGTGAAAATGTCCAAATTGGGCCCAAAGTGTCAATATTTTGTGTGGCCACCATTATTTTCCAGCACTGCCTAAACTTTCTTGGGCATGGAGTTCACCAGAGCTTTACAGGTTGCCACTGCCTCTTCCACTCCTCCATGAGGACATCACGGAGCTGGTGGATGTTAGAGACCTTGCGCTCCTCCACCTTTCGTTTGAGGATGCCCCACAGATGCTCAATAGGGTTTAGGTCTGGAGACATGCTTGGCCAGTCCATCACCTTTACCCTCAGCTTCTTTAGCAAGGCAGCAGATGTCTTGAAGGTGTGTTTGGGATCGTTATCATGTTGGAATACTGCCCTGTGGCCCAGTCTCCGGAGGGGGGGGGGTGTCATGCTCTGCTTCAGTATGTCACAGTACATGTTGGCTTTAATGGTTCCCTCAATGAACTGTAGCTCTCCAGTGCCAGCAGCACTCATGCAGCCCCAGACCATGACACTCCCACCACCATGCTTGACTGTAGACAAGACACACTTGTCTTTGTATTCCTCACCTGGTTGCCCCCACACACGCTTGACACTATATGAACCAAATACGTTTATCTTGGTCTCATCAGACCACAGGACATGGTTCCAGTAATCCATGTCCTTATGCCCCATACACACGATCAGAAATTCCGTCCGAAAAAACTTGGATTTTTGTTTTGACTTTGGTTTTTCTGACGGAATTCCGCTCAAGCTTGCCTTGCATGCGCACGGTCACACAAAAGTTCTATGAACTTTCGACCGTCAAGAACGTGGTGACGTACGACACTAAGACGAGCCGATAAAATTAAGTTCAATGCTTCCGAGCATGCATCAAATTGTTTCCTGAGCATGTGTGATTTTTTGCGCGTTCGAATTGCATACAGACGAAAGCATTTTCGATTAGGAACTTTTTCCGACCGAAAAATAGAGAACCTGCCCTCAATCTTTTGCTGGCTAGAATTCTGCCAGCAAAAGTCCGATGGAGCATACACACGGTCGTAATTTCTGACCAAAAGCTCACATCCAACTTTTGCTGGCAGAATTTCTGATCGTGAGTATGGGGCATTAGTCTGCTTGTCTTCAGCAAACTGTTTGCAGGCTTTCTTGTGCATCATCTTTAGAAGAGGCTTCCTTCTGGGACAACAGCCATGCAGACCAATATGATGCCGTGTGCGGCGTATGGTCTGAGCACTGACAGGCTGACCCCCCACCCCTTCAACCTCTGCAGCAATGCTGGCAACACTCATACATCTATTTCCCAAAGACAACCTCTGGATATGACGCTGAGTACGTGCACTCAACTTCTTTGGTCGACCATGGCGGGGCTGGGTTCTGAGTGGAACCTGTCCTGTTATACCGCTGTATGGTCTTGGCCATTGTGCTGCAGCAACAATTCTTTTTTTTTTTCGATCCTCAGAGAGTTCTTTGCCATGAGGTGACATGTTGAACTTCCAGTGACCAGTATGAGAGAGTGAGAGCGATAACACCAAATTTAACACACCTGCTCCCCATTCACACTTGAGACCTTGTAACAAAAACGAGTCACATGACACTGGGGAGGGAAAATGACTAATTGGACCCAATTTGGACATTTTCACTTAGGGGTGTACTCACTTTTGTTGCCAGCGGTTTAGACATTAATGGCTGTGTGTTGAGTTATTTTGAGGGGACAGCAAATTTACACTGTTATACAAGCTGTACACTCACTACTTTACATTGTAACAAAGTGTCATTTCTTTAGTGTTGTCACATGAAAAGAGATAATAAAATATTTACAAAAATGTGAGGGGTGTACTCACTTTTATGAGATACTGTATATTGTGGATTTTTTCACTTTTGGCATTATTAAAGATCCTATACGCACACTATACAACAGCCATTCTCAACCAAGGTTATGTGGGGCTCCAAGGTACCTCCAGACATTTCTAGGGGTTCCTTGAGTTGATTGACCACCCATTTGATAGTTCCTGCATATTTTCAGGGCCTACGACACGTGGCAGAGCAAATACACCTTCTATCTGTATTGCAATTCATCCTACTGACCACCAGTAAAAGGACCATACTTCCCGGTGGCCACCAAAGGAAGGGGCATTCTTCCCACTGACCACCAATGGAAGGGGCATTCTTCCCACTGACCACCAACGTAAGGGGCATTCTTCCCACTGACCACCAACGTAAGGGGCATTCTTCCCACTGACCACCAATGGAAGGGGGCATACTTCTAACTCATCACCAATGGAAGGAGCATTCTTCCCACTCACCACAAATGTAAGGAGCATTCTTCCCAATGTCCAACAACATAAAGAGGCATACTTCTAACTCACCACCAATGAAAGGAGCATTCTTCCCAATGATCACCAATGGAAGGGGGCATACTTCTAACTCATCACCAATGGAAGCAGCATTCTTCCCACTGGCCACCAATTCAAGGAGAATTCCTCCCACTGATTCCAATGTAAGGAACATTCTTCCCACTGACTACCAATTTAAGGAGACTTCCTGCCACTGATAACCAATGTAAGAAGCATTTTTCCCATTGACCATCAATGAAAGGGGCATTCTTCCCACCAATGTAAAGGGTTATTTTTTTTTTTCACTGATCACCAATCAATTGATAGTATGGGTTCCATAAGACCTTAACATTATTTCAGTTTTAATTGTGATACTATATATATAAGCCTTTCTCAACCTTTTCATCCCAGGGTAATCCTTATAATAATCAGGGAACTCCTAAAAGTAATTTATTGGTGGGTTGGTGGGAAATGTCACTTACTATATATCCATGGCTAGTGGTGATCAGAATGTCACCCCTACAGACAGCTCAAATGATCATTGGTGTCATGCCGCTGGCTCCGCCAAGTGGTGTTGGCCCTGGAAATATGCAGCTCGAGGAACCCCTAGCCACCTCTGAAGGAACCCTAGGGTTCCACAGAACCTTGGTTGAGAATGGCTGCTGTATATGGTCTAGTTTATAAAGTATGCGCTAGATAGTGGGATTAGGCATTTTATGAGGTTACTGAATTGCCAAGACAGACAGAAGTCCCTTCTTTTCTTGTGGTTCCATCATCTGGTACTTTACAAGAGATCCACCAACTTCAACTCCACTGTTATACAACAGAGATCCCCCTGTAGTTATGTCTGAATGGCTTGAAGGACCCACATGGAATTGCATGTCACGTGATGCTGTTGTGATACAATTTTTTTTTTAATGAAGCCATACTTACATATATATATATACATATGCACTATTGCTGCTTCTGATCATCACTCCAATCTTGATAATGATCCCCCAGGGAAACCCAACACTTCCAGGGGTGCTGATCTCCGTGGTCCTCAGCAGCTCTCCCTGGTTCCTTCTACTGATCTCCAAGTCATCATTGTCTTCTCTCATGATGTGAAGGTCAGCAGGAGGAACCAGTAAGAGATGGGGGGGCACAGAGATGGAAGCTCCCTGCGTTGTCGGTGATCAGAGCCGGGTCTGTTATTTCAGAGAACAAATCGTAATGCCCACCTTCTAATTTATGGGAATTCATCATGTTAACAGGCTGTTCCCTGTAGAAGGTGTAATAATGCTTAAGGTTTTGATTGAAAGAATAAGGGATTAGATCCTTTTGGTTTTTTTATTGCTGTCTGTGTCCCTGTTGGGGAGACTTCCCCTAATTTTCTGTCAGGACAGGAAGTGATGGATAATCTCTCCAATATGGACATAGACAAAAACATATGGTAAAGCTGAAATGTAACCTTGAACTTTAGGTGAGAGGAGCAGGCCAGAGACAGTCAAGGCTGGAGAGGAAAGCGTTAGCTCAGCCATTCTCAACCAGGTTCCTCTAGGGAAAACAGTTAAGAAAGGCTGCACTCGATGATGTTGAAAATCCTCCAGCCAGGAAGTGAGGTGGGCTTCATCTGACTTGCCGCAGCTTCTAATGCACTTTGAGAGAAGCTCAGTGTTGTGGTAAAATCAGAGTAAACCAATTCAATACAGGAGAGAAGCCGGTACAACTGTGCAAGACTGAAAGGAAGGCCGGAGGTCAGATTTAAAGTGGTTGTAAACCTCGGACATGAAATATGAACAAAGCATATCCCTCTATACAGGGCTGCCATTCGAAATTATGGGACCCTGTATAGTCTTTCTTTTTATAACTTGAAAACATTTCATTTATTTATTAAATTATTTTATTATTATTTTTTTTTTTAAAACACTATTTGGGGGGGTTTGGATGAAATAGACCCCCTAACTTCGAGACAGAGAAAGAAATTTAGGAAAGAGATTCTTCAATTCTTTTCTCTGTGGCCTCAGTTGCACTGAGGACGAATAATCTGAAGCAGAGGAAACACAGTTTACTAAGCGCTCACTATGTTCAATTCAAAAAAGGAAGGGGCCGGAAAATGACATATTTACCGGCCCCTTCCCCCACAACAGCCGAGAGGAGAGGGCTGCTGGGGGATAAGGGGGAGGCCGGCACAGTGACAGGGGGGAGAATCAGGTGTTGGCAGCTCAAGGAGGGGGACTGGTGCGGCAGGATGGGGTGACAATTACAGAACAATGCACTGTGTCAGCAGCTGAAAGCCAGTGAGGGGGGAGGAGAGAAACCAGCTTTCAGCTGCTGGAGGGAGATAAACAGACAAAGTGCAATGTTCTGTAATTGTCCTCCTGTCCTGCCCCATCCTTCCCCCTGATGTCTGGGCCCCCTACCCCCCTATCAACAGCCCTGCCTCTAGAGTGTGTACTTGTCTCAATCCAGAGCAGGAAGTGTGATTTCTGTCTGCTGCCTCCTTCCAGCATGACTCACTTTTGACAAGTTTTCCTGACACCAAGAGAAAAAAGGTGACAGGGGAGGGCACAGCCTTTGACTGACAGACTCAGCTCTGTTACTGTGTGAAGGGGGGAGGTGTCTCTTCCCACCAATCAGCTCTCGGAGCTCTACCTCTGATGTAACTTCAGCTCTCTGGCCCCTACTTTTCAGAGCTGAGAGATCCTGTGTAAATTATGCACTTTGAATGGATGTAGGGGACAGACGGCTGTAGATAAACAGATTCAAAATATGGAGGAGGATTTGTTCCATCTCTGTGCATCACCTGAGGCCAGTCACTATAGGTAGGGGTTTATAACCACTTTAGGTTCTCTTTAATTTCACTTCTAAAATCAACCAAAGAATCATTCTTTGCAGCTATTACCTTTTGTACCACCACCCCCTTCCTTTAGAATGTAAGCTCTATGAGCAGGGCCCTCCTGTACCTTTTGTATTGAACTGTACTGTAATTGTGTTGTCCCCCTTATACATTGTAAAGTGCTGCGTAAACTGTTGGCGCTATATAAATCCTGTATAATAATAATAATGTAATTTGATCAGCGAAGGGAACTTTACAAATGCAGATAAATATATATTTTAAACAAAAAAAAAAAAACACACACACACACACACACACAAAGGAATTATCTGAAGGATGATGTTGAGAATCTGCCACAAGAGCAAAAGATTAGAACCCCATACGAAACTTTTTAGCTGGTGGCTGCTGCAAACGGGTTTGCACTGCTGAGCGCTGTGAGGAAGTCTGTGGCTGGAGGCTCTGTGAGAGGAACTGGGAACTCTGAGAGAAGGTTGTCCCCTGAGAGAGCTGTGAGCGGGTTTGCATCCCAATGCGCATTGAGAGAGTTTGAGTCTGTGGCTGGACAAGGGTCTGCGAGCCCTGAGATGGGGTGATCCCCTGAGAGAGCTGTGAGCTGGTTTGCATCCTAGTGGGTGTTGAGAGAGTTTGAGTCCAAGACCGCTGTGGAGGGGTCTGTGGCTGCAAGCTTTGTGAGAGGATCTGGGAACTCTGAGAGAAGGTTGTCCCCAGAGGGAGCTTTGAGCGGGTTTGCATCCCAGTGCACATTGGGAGAGTTTGGGTTTGTGAGGACCGCGGGGGGGTCTGTGAGCTCTGGGACAGGGCTGTCTCCTGAAATATCTGTGTAGGAACGTTGGTTGGCGGGTCTCTGCTCTCCCCAAAGAAAGTCATGAAGTCTTGCAGGGTCCTCCTCCTCTCTTTAGGGATCCCCTTAGAGCGCAGGGACTGTGAGGAGATGATAGGACAAGATTCTGATAACTTTGAGTCATTTACATTTAAGTTGGCTTGTGCCTGTCTAACACGGAAGAGGTCTGGCCTTGTTGAAGGCCCCGACTGGAAACTACAGTTAGAAATTTGTTCAATAGAGACCGCATTACCTTGCTTTTCACTGACAGCAGAATAGATCGACGTGTCCACGTCTGACACCGGGGCACTATCATAAGACCACGGGGAACTGGCTTCAGTCTCGTAAGTACCAGAACGGAAACTAAAAGAAGACAAAAGACTTCCCGTTAAGGAGCTTTGGCTTTGAGCCCTCTGCAGCTTTTGCCTTCGTCTCTTCTCTCGAAGAGCCTGCATCTTGCTGACCTTATTCAGACCTTTGTGATCATCCCACAACAGTTTAAGGCGTCCCTCCCAAGCTGCAGTAAGCCTCTGGCTTAATGGGTCTTTCCATTTCTCGGCGTGCACAAGCTCCACTGTCTCAGACCTGGTTGTTGAGCCCAATTGAATGAGTTTGCCCGTTCTCATACCTTGACGTAAGCAATCTCGCAATCGATCTACCTCCTGAGGAGTTTCCCGTAACTCTTCTGCACTGAACAACTTGTTAATCTGGCAGCCCGGACGTTGGAGCTCCTCTACGCTTCCTTTGCAGATTTTGAGTACACGATGGATCCACTTAATAAAGGAAAGTTTAGACTTTGTGCTGAACGAAGGTGGAGAACTGGACATTACCTCATAGACAGGAATCGCGCATTGAATTCCATTGGTGGAGACAGTTTCAGGAGAACATTCTACAGCTCCCGGATTTAATCCACTTTCTGGATCTTGGCTAGAAGTGTCCAATTCAATGGTGACAGCTTCTGAAATCTGCTCTGTTGGGGTGCCACTAGGCACTGTCCTCTCGACTGTACAACTCGGATTCCTCCCGGAAAAATGGTTGGAGCTCGGAGCCGGAGAATTTTTATATACCAACCGCTGAGAAAAGACATCACCAGCCTCTGTCAGATGGAAAAGCATCAGGAATTCTGGATTAAGAACGGTGCATGCTGCAGCCAATCCTGGGAACAAAGAATTCAGGAAAGTGAGACATTTTAAAAGGAAACAATGGTTTTTAGTCAACTGTATTAGAATATTTCAAAGTTGCTGAATAAACTGTATGTACACCAGAAATCTATTGCCAGTATGTTCCTCATTATGCCACACAGTATAGTTTTTTGTTATGCTGCCACCATTGTACGACGGTGGGTTTTACACACACACACACACACACACACACACACACACACACAGGGGTGGATTTACTAAAGGCAAATAGACTGCATTCTGCAAATGCAGTTGCTCCAGAGCTTAGTAAATGAGATGAAGCTTCACTTTGCAAAAAATACCCAATCACATGCTATCAAAAAACAACAAATTTTTGCTTGCACATGATTGGATGATGGAAGCCTGCAGAGGTCAACCTCATTTACTAAGCTCTGGAGCAACTGCACTTGCAGAGCGCACTGTCTATTTGCCTTTAGTAAATCCACCCCAGTGTGTTCAAATCGAACAAGCTGGCTGTTGGCTGTCAAATGGAAGCGATCGCTTCAACACCCCCCTTCAAAAAATTTGAAAGCATTATATACACACACATAGTATGCAATATATTGCCAAAAGTATTGGGACACCCCTCCAAATCATTGGATTCAGGCGTTCCATTCACCTCCATGGACACAGGTGTATAAAATCGCACACCTAGGCATGCAGACGGCTATTATGAACATTTGTGAAAGAACGGGTCGCTCTCAGGAGCTCAGCGCATTCAAGTGTGGTGCCGTTATAGGTTGCCACCTGGGCAATAAGTCCATCCCTGAAATTTCCTTGCTACTAAAATATTTCACGGTCAACTGTTATGCCGCGTACACACGGTCGGACTTTTCGGCTACAAAAGTCCGACAGCCCGTCCGACAGACTTTCGACGGACTTTTGTCAGACTTTTGGCGGACTTGCGGCAGACTTTCTTACGAACGGACTTGCCTACATACGATCACACAAAAGTCAGACGGATTCGTACGTGATGACGAACACCGGACTAAAATAAGGAAGTTGATAGCCAGTAGCCAATAGCTGCCCTAGCGTGGGTTTTTGTCCGTCGGACTAGCACACAGACGAGCGGATTTCTGGGTCTGGCGTAGTTACGACGTAAAGATTTCAAGCATGTTTAAAATCTAAAGTCCGTCAGATTTGAGGCTGGAAAAGTCCGCTGAAAGTCCGGGGAAGCCCACACACGATCGGATTGTCAGCCAGCTTTAGTCCGTCGGCGTCCGTTGGACTTTTGTAGACGAAAAGTCAGACCGTGTGTACGCGGCATTAGTGGTATTATAACAAAGTGGAAGCAACTGGGAAAAACAGCAACTCAGCCACAAAGTGGTAGTCCACGTGAAATGACAGAGCGGGGTTCAGCGCATGCTGAAGCTCACGGTGCACCGAAGTCCCCAAATGTCTGCAGAGTCAATAGCTACAGATCTCCAAACTTTGTGTGACCCTCAGATAAGCACAACAACAGTGCGTAGAGAGCTTCATGGAAGGGGTTTCCATGGCCGAGCAGCTCCATCCAAGCCTTACATCACCAAGTGCAATGTAAAGCATTGGATGCCGTGGTGTAAAGCACGCCACCACTGGACTCTAGAGCTGTGGAGACGTGTTCTCTGGAGTGACGAATCACGCTTCTCTGTCTGGCAATCCGATGGACGTGACTGGGTTAGGCGGTTCCCAAAAGAATGGTACTTGCCTGACTGCATTGTGCCAAGTGTAGAGTTTGGTGGAGCACTAGACTTCCTCTTTAACGCTAAACAGGTAACCTGTAAAAATATTTAAGGCGTCGCCTATGGAGATTTTTAAGTACTGTAGGTTGTCGCCATCCCATGAGCATAACAGTGCGCAATTTTAAAGTGTGACATGTTGGGTATCTTTTTACTCAGCGTAATATCATCTTTCATATTTTACAAACAAATTGGGGTATATATTGTTTGGTTTTTTTTAAATTCATTAAATTGTATTTTTTCCTAAAAAAATTGCGTTTGAAAAAACGCTGCGCAAATACTGTGTGACATAAAAAAAATGGCAAAGATTGCCATTTTATTCCCTAGGGTCCCAGCTAATATATGTTTGGGGGTTATAAGTCATTTTCTAGCAAAAAATACTGTGAAAGCAATAATTCTAGGCCCATTATTCACGGCTACCGCTAAACTGATGACCTGTAAGGACCCTTAACCCTTTCGCTGTCAGATCTATTTTTGCATTTTTTTTGTCCACGTTTAAAAAAAAAAATCATTTTATCCCTGAAGTTTACATAACCCCCCCCCCCCCCAAACATTAAATATTTTCTGAAAGCAGATACCCTCAGAGAATAAAATAGTGGTAGTTCCAATTTTTTAAGTGCAAAATTTCAGTAAAAAATACACTAAAGTTCATTTTAGGGTACAGGAATGCAATAAAACTACCCAACTTTTTGGTTAACCACTTGCCGGCCGCTCCATAGCAGAAATGATGACTACAGATCAGCCGGCTAGTTCTGGGAGGATGCACAGTGACATCCTCCCAAACTCACGCTTCCCGCGATCGCGCCCCCTGGGGCGTGCACCCGGAAATGTCCGTGATCGCCAGGTCCTCGGGACCCAGCACATGACGGATCGGGGTAAAGGGCCAATGACAGCGGCCCTATACTACATGATCGCTCTGTCCTATGATGGAGCGGTCACTTGCCAACAAACCGGCGTCATGTCTGGTTCAGCTCTCTCCTCACATTGATCGATACAGCGTGTGAGGAGAGGAGAAAGCCAGTGTAGCAGTGCGAGTGGGCTGGATCTGAAGTGCCCACAGTGCTGATATGTGCCTCATTAGTGCTCTTCCGTGCCCATCCATGCCCTATCCGTACTGATCTGTGCCACATCCATGCCACATCAGTGCTCATCCGTGCCACATCAGTGCTCACCCGTGCCACATCAGTGCTTACTCGTGCCACATCAGTGCTTACTCGTGCCACATCAGTGCCCATCCGTGCCACATCAGTGCCCACCCGTGCCACATCAGTGCCCACCCGTGCCACATCAGTGCCCACCCGTGCCACATCAGTGCCCACCCGTGCCACATCAGTGCCTCACAAAAGTGTAATGGGTAGTCAGGAAAATAGATGTGTAATTTATGTCCCTAAAACACCTGAAGGTGCTCCCTGTATGTTGGGCCTCTGTATGCGGCCAGGCGGTGTAAAATTCTCACACATGTGGTATCGCCAAATTCAGGAGGAGTAGCAAAATTTATTTTGGGGAGTAATTTCTGCTATTAGAAATATGTGTTAGAAATATCTTATAGATTGACAACTTTGTGTAAAAAAAATAAAAAAATAGTTTTTCATTTTCTTTTCACATTTTCCAATGCAGGTGCAATTTTGACATGTTGGGTATCAATTTACTCGACCTAACATTATCTTTCACAATATAAAAATTGGGCTAATTTTACTGTTGTCTTATTTTTTAATTCAAAAAAGTTTTTTTTTTCAAAAAGAATTGCACTTGCAAGTGCGCTGCACAAATACGGTGTGACAAAGTATTGCATTGACTGCCATTTTATTCTCTAGGGCCTCTCCAAAAATTATATATTATATATATATATATATATATATTATATATATATATATATATATATATATATATATATATATATATATATATATATATATAAAATTATAAAAATATAATATATAATTATAGTTTTATATATATAATGTTTGGGTGTTTCTGAGTAATTTTCTAGCAAAAAATATACGGATTTTAACCTGGAAGATTTTACCCCCTTCCTGACCAGAGCACTTTTTACAATTTGGCACTGCGTCCCTTTAACTGACAATTTGGCGGTAGTTCAACGCTGTACCCAAACTAAAATTGACATCCTTTTTTTCCCCCACAAATAGAGCTTTCTTTTGGTGGTATTTGATCACCTCTGTGGTTTTTATTTTTTGCGCTATAAACAAAAACAATTTTGAAAAAAAAAAACAATATTTTTTACTTTTTGTTATAATAAATATCCCCCAGATTAAAAAAAAAAAAAAACAAATTTCTTCATCAGTTTAGGCCGCTATGTATTCTTCTACATATTTTTGGTAAAAAAAAAAAAGTCGCAATAAGCGTATATTGATTGGTTTGCACAAAAGTTATAGCATCTACAAAATAGGGGAAAGATTTATGGCAAGTTTATGCCATTTTTATTATTTTTTTTTTACTAGTAATGGCGGTGATCTGTGATTTTTATCGTGACTGCGACATTGCGACGGACAGATTGGACACTTTTGACAGATTTTTGGGACCATTGGCATTCATACAGCGATCAGTGCTATAAAAATGCATTGATTACTGTGTAAATGTCACTGGCAAGGAAGGGGTGGGCGATCAAGGGGTTAATTGTGTGTTCCCTCAGTGTGTGTTCTAACTGTATGGGGATAGGATTGACTAGGAGGAGAGACAAAGTTTTTCCTACTTAGTAGGAACAAACAATTTGGCTCCTTCCCTCTGACAGCACAGGGATTTATGTTTACACACACAAACCCCCGTGCTGACGCTCGTGCACACGATCGCACGTGGCCGACGGCGATCGTGCCCGCCAGCCACACGCTTCAGATCCTCCGCCGTGCAGTGGGCACGCGCGCGCCTTCTGGTGGGCAAAAAGAGCTATAACGTACCTATATGGGATTTCGCCCAGGAGAGCCATTGTGCCGCAGTATATCTGTGTGACATGGTCGGGAATCGGTTAACTTGTAAGCAACAAGTGTCAGAAAAAGGCCTTAGGCATGAAGGGGTTAAGGAGACATCCAGGGTCTAAAAGACCACCCATGTCTCCCCTGTGCTCCACTGAATGTAATGCAGTGCAGATTGCATTACATTCTTTCTTGGCCAAGCTGTCTGGGGAAACGGACAGGGGGACCCGGAAGTGGCATCAACAAGGAAGGGAGGAGAGCGGACTTGTGTCCACTCTGCTCCCTCCCCCCCACCCGGTAGCAGTCGGTCTCGGGCCGGCAGATGGGCAAGCTGAGCCCCGGATATATTGCGGGGGAGGAGTTACTGGGGGTGTGTGGTAGCAATCAGGTGGCAGTGCAGCCGCCCAAATGCTTCCATCTGACAGGCAGGAGTCTGCTTGTCAGCTATACACATGCTCTCTGTGGCTGCAGCCACTGGTAATGTGTGTAAACCCCCCCCCCCCGCGCTGTCAGGTCCGTATGACGTACGGAGACATGGCAGCAAACGGGTTAAAGCATCGCCTATGGAAAATATAGGGTACTGAGGTTTGTCGCTGCTTCAATAGTGCATGCAGTTTTAAAGCTGAATTCAAGGAATTCAGACACTTTGTAAAAAGTGAAGGCACACTATGAGTTAAGTCCAAGGGGGTGCATGTCATCTCCTGAACCTATTGCTATTATTTACATCTGTCAGGTTTATGGCTCCGCCAGAGCATACAATGACACTCAGGGCTATGAGAGAGGAGAGGCACACACACACACACACACACACACACACAACAGCTATGCCTGCCCACCCCCTCTGCTGCCCATTCAGAGAAGCCTTTGTATGATGTGAGTTCACATCATACAAAGGCTTCTGTGACTAGGCAGGATCAGGAGAGGGGTGGGCATAGCAGCTGCATCCACTCTAATGTTAAAGATGCTTAGACTAGAAGTATCAGCGTCAGGTTCCTGGAAATACTCTTCTGAGAGTGCAATAAAACTGTCAGATGTAAATAATAGAGATAAAGCCCAGGAGATGTCATGCAGCTCCTTGGACAGAACTCATAGTGTACCTTCACTTTTTACTAAGGAGCTGAAATTCCTGGAATTCAGAATGAAGGATTTGACATGTTGGGTATCTATTTACTCAGCACAACCTCATCTTTTACGTATACACATTGTGTAATATATCCCAACCACGACACTATCTGCCTGGAGTTTGCATGTTCTTCCTGTGCCTGCGTGGGTTTCCTCCGGGTACTCCGGTTTCCTCCCACACTCCAAAAGACATGCTGGTAGGTTAATTGGATCCTGTCTAAATTGTCCCTAGTATGTATGAATGTGAGTTGGGGACCTTAGAGTGTAAGCTCCTTGAGGGCAGGGACTGATGTGAATGTACAATGTATATGTAAAGTGCTGCGTACATTGTATACAAATACCTGAAATATAAAAAAAACAAAAAAAACTGTAATACATAAAAAATTGGAACTGCCACCATTTTATTCTCTGGGGAGTCTGCTTTCAAGAAACTCCATAACGTTTCGGGGGTTTTACATAATCTTCAGGTCTAAAATTATTTTTAAACGTGTGAAGAAACAAAAAAAAACAAAAAACAAAAAAAACACAGCTGCAGCAGCAAAAGGGTTAAATTGTTAATATTTTTCCTTCCCTGGTTCCTCCTTCACCCCCCCAATCAATATGCTAATGAAACTGCTGAAGTTTAGGTATGACTTGTACTGCATGGTTACATTGGCCCAGCTTGAACCAAGGTAACGATGCATATCTGATTGAACCCTGGGGAAGCTGCCAATCACTGTAGCAGTCACCACTACTACAGTTATAGCAGCAGTCTTCCGAGCTCCGGTGTGGATGCCCTTCTCCATAGTAACCACAAGGGGTCACTCACTTGCCACAGCCACCATTCACGAAAAGCCTTGTGTTTGGTTTTTTTTTTTCGATTGAATACAAGATGTTTTCTGATTGGGCAAGGTGGAGATTACAATCTGGCCGCTCACCTCTCCTGGGTCCAAAATAAGGTATCTCATGGAAAACGAAAGGTTTTATTTAAAGCTGAACTCCGGGAATTCAGCTACTGCAGACATACCATGAGATAGGTCCCAACGACGTGCCTGCCACCCCATTGACTTATCTCTATTATTCACATCTGACAGGTTTATTGAACCAGGAATATAACTTCTGGAGCTCCGTATGCTTCTTGCTGTGGTTGAGCCGAGTCGCTGAAACTTGCTATGGCCGCCCCTCCCATCCTTCTGCACATTCACAAAAGCCTCCGAATTATGTGGACTCATTCGCAAAAATTACAAAGGCTTCTGTGAACGGGATAGCAGAGGGTAGGGGGCAGACACAGCTGCTCTGTGTGCTTGGGAGTGCAATAAACTTGTCTCATATAAGTCCTAGGAGATAAGTCCCGGAGGTGACATGCACCTAATTGGACTTAACCCCTTCCCGCCCAACGATGCCATATGACGTCGGGGACTTTGAGCGGAGATATCGGGATGATGGGTGCAGCTGCAGGCATCATTCAGATATCTTTTTTCTGCCGGCGATTCCCTGCACTCTAAAAACAATCATAGTGGCTGTTCAGCCTTTGATTGTCTTTACAGGCGGCCGGGGGAGGGGACATCCGCCGGCCTTCTGTGCAATCGGCGAGCCGCAGAATGAATCAGCCGGTGGCAGCCGTTTACCATAGAGAATACCGCGGGCCAGATGGTACCCGATCATCTCTATGACCGTCGGTGGCCAGGTGCAACTTTGTGATGTCACGTCCGGCCTCGCCAGATGTAAACACTGCCATTTCTTCGACTGGGAAGCCAAGATCGTTTTTTTTTATTTATTTTTTTTTTTATCTGAGACTTTCCAGCCTAGAGGAGATATCTGGGGTCTTATAGACCTCTCTGTAAAGAGGACCTGTCATGACCTATTCCTGTTTACATTCGTTGTAATAGGAATAAAAGTGATAAAAATAAATTAAAAAAAATGTAATGGGAAAGTGTCAAAATAAAAAAAAAATAAAAGTAAAATAAAACCATAAAAAAAAAAGAAAAAAAATTAAAAGCACCCCCGCCCTTGCGTGCTCGCACACAGAAGCGGACACATATGTACTTCGTGCCCGCATATGTAAACACAGTTCAACCCACACATGTGAGGTATCACCGCAAACGTTAGAGCGAGAGCAATAATTCTAGCCCTAGACCTCCTCTCTAACCACTTCCCGCCCAAGGTACGTCCCAGGACATCCTTGACTTTGTGCTGGGATATCTGAATGATGGGTGCAGCTACAGGCATCATTCCCATATCGGCTTTTTCAGCCGGCGATTCCCTACACCATAAGAACGATCATAGCGGCTGTTCTGCCGCTTGATCATTCTTACGGGCAGCGAGAGGGGATGTCCCCCCCTCCCTCCGGTGCTTCTACCGACTCACCACTTCCATCGGTGAGTTGGAGACAGGATCCGCCAGCCCCGGATGGTGACCATAGAGATTTCCGGCAGACCAGATGGTCTTCTGAGATTCTATGATCGTACGGAGGCCGGACGCGGTGTTATTAAGTCACGCCCGGCCTCTGCATTTAAACTAATGGCGCCGCCTCGGCTGGGAAGTCGGGATCGTTTTTTTTTTTTCGATTTCAGGCTTCCCAGCCTAGAGGTGAGATGTGGGGTCTTATTGACCCCAGATCTCAATGTAAAGAGGACCGATCATGCCATATTCCTATTACAAGGGATGTTTACATTCCTTGTAATAGGTATAAGTGATCAATATATATATATTTTTTTTTTTTTCAAAAGTGTCAAACTAAAAAAAGAAAAGTAAAATTAACAATAAAAAAAAAAAAATTTAAAACGCCCCTGTCCCCGTGAGCTCACATGCAGAAGCAAAGGCATACGCAAGTCCCGCCCACATATGAAAACGGTGTTCAAACCACACATGTGAGGTATCGCCGCAAACATTACAGCGAGAGCAATAATTCTAGCCCTAGACCTCCTCTGTAACTCAAAACATGCAACCAGTAAAAATTTTTTAAAGCATCACCTATGGAGATTTTTAAGTACCGAAGTTTGGCGCCATTCCACGAGCGTGTGCAATTTTGAAGCGTGACACGTTAGGTATCTATTTACTCGGCGTAACTTCATCTTTCACATTATGCAAAAAAATTGCGCTAACTTTAATGTGTTTTTTTTTTTTTTTGAAAGCATGAAACTGTTATTTTTCCCAAAAAAACGTGTTTGAAAAATTGCTGCGCAAATACCGTGCGAGATAAAAAGTTGCAACGACCGCCATTGTATTCTCTAGGGTCTATGCTAAAAAAAACATATATAATGTTTGGGGGTTCTGTGTAATTTTCTAGCAAAAAAAAAAAAATGATGAATTTTACATGTAGGAGAGAAATGCCAGAATTGGCCTGGATGGGAAGTGGTGGTTAAAAGTGTCAACTATGGAGATTTTTAAGTACAGTTCGGCACCATTCCACAAGTGTGTGCAATATTAAAGCGTGACATCAGGATCTATTTAAATCGGGCACGTAGGATAGAATTATCAGAATTGGCCTGGGAAGAAAGTCATTGAAGTGGAAGTTCACCCAAAAAGGGGAAGCTCCACTTGTTTGCAACCACCCTCCCCCCCCCCCCCCCCCCCCTGCCACTTTTTCTGCAAAGTTGCTGAATTCCAGGGTCTCAGCTTTAACCACTTGTCTACCAGCACCCTTTATAAACAGCTGCTGGTAACAAGAGCTTTAAAATACATGAGCCGGGCCTTATAACCGTCAAGCAAAACTGTTGACTTTCTGGTGAACGTATTTTGGGCACCACCCGACTTCCCCTGCAATGTATCCCGGGTTCTGCTGTCCATCCTCTGCGGTCCCGGGACTGGCACGGTGGGTGTCGGTAGCAAGAGCTTATGGTGAATAACAGAGCCCCCTATGTGATTAACAATACAGTGAGGAGAAAAAAGTATTTGATCCCCTGCTGATTTTGTACTTTTGCCCGCTGACAAAGAAACTACCCGTATATAATTTTAATGGTCGGTTTATTTTAACAGCGAGAGACAGAATAACAAATATATCCAGAAAAACGCATTTCAAAAAAAGGTATAAATTGATTTTAATGAGTGAAATAAGTATTTGATCCCCTATCAACCAGCAAGATTTCTGGCTCCCGGGTGTCTCCTATACAGGCAACAAGCTGAGATTAGGAGCACTCTCTTAAAGGAAGTGCTCCTAATCTCAGCTTGTTACCTGTATAAAAGACACCTGTCCACAGAAGCAATCAGATTCCAATCTCTCCACCATGGTCAAGACCAAAGAGCTGTCCAAGGATGTCAGGGAGAAGATTGTAGACCTACACAAGGCTGGAATGGGCTACAAGACCATCGCCAAGCAGCTTGGTGAGAGGGTGACAACAGTTGGTGCGATTATTCCCAAATGGAAGAAACACAAAAATAACTGTCAACCTCCCTCGGTCTGGGGCTCCATTCAAGATCTTATCTTGTGGAGTTTCAATGATTATGAGAACGGTGAGGAATCAGCCCAGAACTACACGGGAGGATCTTGTCAACGATCTCAAGACAGCTGGGACCATAGTCACCAAGAAAACCATTGGTAACACACTACACCATGAAGGACTGAAATCCTGCAGCCCCCACAAGGTCCCCCTGCTCAAGAAAGCCCATGTACAGGTCCGTCTGAAGTTTGCTTATGAACATCTGAATAATTTAGAGGAGAACGCGGTGAAAGTGTTGTGGTCAGATGAGACCAAAATCGAGCTCTTTGGCATCAACACAACCTGCCGTGTTTGGAGGAGGAAGGATGCTGCCTATGACCCAAAAGAACACCATCCCCCACCGTCATACATGGAGGTGGAAACATTATGGTTTGGGTGTGTTTTTCTGCTAAGGGGACAGGACAACTTCACCGCATCAAAGGGACGATGGACGGGGCCATGTACCGTCAAATCTTGGGTGAGAACCTCCTTCCCTCAGCCAGGGCATTGAAAATGGGTCATGGATGGGTATTCCAGCATGACAATGACCCAAAACACACGGCCAAGGCAACAAAGGAGTGGCTCAAAAAGAAGCACATCATTAAGGTCCTGGAGTAGCCTAGCCAGTCTCCAGACCTTAATCCCGTAGAAAATTTGTGGAGGGAGCTGAAGGTTTGAGTTACGCAACGGCAGCCTGGAAACCTTAATGACTTGAAGAGGATCTGCAAAGAGAAGGGGGACAAAATTCCTCCTGAGATGTGTGCAAGCCTGGTGGCCAACTACAAGAAACGTCTGACCTCTGCGATCGCCAACAAGGGTTTCTCCACCGAGTACTAAGTCATGTTTTGCGAAGGGGTCAAATACTTATTTCGCTCATTAAAATACAAAATCAATTTATAACTTTTTTTTAAATGCGTTTTTCTGGCGGTTTTTGTTGTTATTTTCTCTCTCGCTGTGAAAATAAACCGACCAATAAAATGATAGGCTGATCATTTCTTTGTCAGCGGGCAAACGTACAAAATCAGCAGGGGGTCAAATACTTTTTTCCCCTCAATGAATGTCGGGTACCGAAGTTTGAGGGGCCTTGAATATAAAACCCACTGGGCGCCATACCATCTGATACCATCTGCCTTTCATGTACAACAAAGGAAAGCAACGCTCAATCTGTATTCCCAATAAGTCCCAATGAGGGATTGAGGATTCGGTGCTCAGGCTCTGAGTGTCTCCTACTCGCTCATGCAATAATGATAGCGAAGATAGACATCCGGCAACCCGAAACATCCAAATACATTAGTCTTTATTTAAGTAGTTATAGGAAAAAAACCTTACGCGTTTCATCTGTGCATTATGCTATGACTAAAGCCCCACGGATGAAACGCGTAAGCTGTTTTATCCTGTAACCGCCCTGTAGCACATAAATACTGATGTATTTGAATGTTTTGGGTTGCCGGCTGCCTATCTTTGCTACCATCTATCTTACACCAAGTTTATGATCGGCCTCAGGATTTCACTCTGTGCCTCAAACCAAGGATACTGCTCTGCCAGTCTGTAGACTAAGTGTAAGGACTAATGATTTCTTATCGGGGAGGTCAGTCCTCGTTTAGCACATGGGGACACTTACCTGCCATCGGAGATGCCAGTCTCTGTGCCACAATCTCCCTTTGATGGGGCTGTAATGCATCCAGATGATGGAGGGACTCTGAATTCTGTGGGAGTCTCACCGCGGGTAAGTGAAGTTGGCAAGGGTTCATATCACCTCCTGGAGTAAAGGCAACACACATTTCAATGAGGAAAGGGCATTAGAAGTAGCGCCACCTAGAGGAGCACATATCTCCAGCAGCCTCCCAAACCCCCTGGTCACTGCTGAATCCTGGCCCGCCCTAACCCAAGACACATCTCTGCACATTCCTATTGGCCCATTTCTATGATTTGTGAAGGACATCAAGCAGTTCCTGAAAGCTGAACTCCACCCACAAATGAATGCCGCCCTCTATTAATCATTTAATGTATTTTTTTAAGTTCATCTGAAGCACCTGAATTAGACTTGGCATCAGCCTCATGTAAACCCCTATAGCTCAGACTATAGAAGGGAGATGAAGCACAAGGAACCAATCAGTTCTGCTGCAGTGAAAGGAGCATGCTGACAGGGGGAGAGAGCCGAGTGACAGAGAGATGAGTTCATCCATTGTCTGCTTCTCTTTTCACTGTCCAGTTGCAGGCTGGGGAAAGGGGACAAGACCTGTAAGTGTTACTGAACTGCTGCAGAAAAAAAAAAAAAAAAACAGGTCTCTCGCCCCACTAGACAGGGCTATGCTGTGTGGCAGAGCTGTTTGAATCTCAGAACTGGATGGGCAGAAGTACAAATCCTTTGGCAAGTTAAACAGCTCACTTATATGTACTTAATATGTGTATTTAGCTGTTTGCCTGAAGTTTAGCTTCAACACAGGACCTTCCTTCTCTAAATGTAAACCTTTAAACTGCAGCATTTAGCAAGAAATACTCCAATTTGGGGGGGTGGGGGGTCAGTATTAGAAAGCCAGCGGTACCTGAGTACTGCAGCAGCACCCTCTCCTGGCTGTGCTGAGTTCCCAGAAGGATCTTGTTGGTCCTCTCAGTTGGACCTCCTGGAATGACGCTGACAAACGCAGGCGGCCTCTCCAGGATGTGCGTCCATTTAGCCAGAGGTACCAGAGGGAATCGGTCATCCATGATGTAAACAGAGAACTAGGAGAGGAAATATTAAGTGTTAGCCTGTTATGGCTCCAGAATAAAATTCTCAAAACTGAACCTGTGCTTGGCTTAAGCAAAACAAAGTAATAAGCCCTAAACCTCCTACCCCCTATTCTCCCAACCTCCCACCCCCTGTAGCCCCAACCCCCCTATCCCCTGTAGTCCTAAACTCCAAAAGACATGCTGGTAGGTTTATTAGGTCCTGTCTTAATTGGCCCTAGTATGTGTGTGAGTTACGGACCTTAGATTGTAAGCTCCTCGAGGGCAGGGGCGGATGTGAATGTACAATATACATATATGTAAAGCGCTGTGTAAATTGACGGCGCTATAGAAGTACCTGTAATAAATAATAATAACTCCTGCCCCCTGTAGCCCCAACCTCTTAACCCCCCCCCCCCATAATCCTAACCTCTTAACCCCCCCCCCCATAATCCTAACCTCCTAACCCCCCCCTCCCCGTAGTCCCCCACCTCCTACGGCCCATAGTCCCAACCTTCAACGGCCCATAGTCCCAACCTCCAACGGCCCATAGTCCCAACCTCCAACGGCCCATAGTCCCAACCTCCAACGGCCCATAGTCCCAACCTCCAACGGCCCATAGTCCCAACCTCCAACGGCCCATAGTCCCAACCTCCAACGGCCCATAGTCCCAACCTCCAACGGCCCATAGTCCCAAACTCCAACAGCCCATAGTCCCAAACTCCAACAGCCCATAGTCCCAAACTCCAACGGCCCATAGTCCCAAACTCCAACGGCCCATAGTCTCATCCTCCTACGGCCCATAGTCCCAACCTCCTACAGCCCATAGTCCCAACCTCCAACGGCCCATAGTCCCAACCTCCTACGGCCCATAGTCCCAACCTCCAACAGCCCATAGTCTCATCCTCCTACGGCCCATAGTCCCAACCTCCAACGGCCCATAGTCCCAACCTCCAACGGCCCATAGTCCCAACCTCCTATGGCCCAAAGTCCCAACCTACTATCCCCTGTAGTCATAACCTTCTACCCCCTGTAGTCCTAACCTCCCTACCCCCCCTCCGTAGTCCTAACCCCCCACCCCATAGTCCTAACCTCCTACCCCCACCCCGTAGTCCTAACCTCCTTCCCCCCACCCCGTAGTCCTAACCTCCTACACCCAACTCCATAGTCCTAACCTCCTACACCCAACTCCATAGTCCTAACCTCCTACCCCCAGCCCCATAGTCCTAACCTCCTACCCCCAGCCCCATAGTCCTAACCTCCTACCCCCAGCCCCATAGTCCTAACCTCCTACCCCCAACCCCATAGTCCTAACCTCCTACCCCCAACCCCATAGTCCTAACCTCCTACCCCCAACCCCGTAGTCCTAACCTCCTACCCCCACCCCGTAGTCCTAACCTACCCCCACCCCGTAGTCCTAACCTCCTTCCCCCCACCCCGTAGTCCTAACCTCCTTCCCCCCACCCCGTAGTCCTAACCTCCTACCCCCACCCCGTAGTCCTAACCTCCTACCCCCAACCCCGTAGTCCTAACCTCCTACCCCAACCCTGTAGTCCTAACCTCCTACCCCCAACCCCATAGTCCTAACCTCCTACCCCAACCCCCAACCCCGTAGTCCTAACCTCCTACCCCAACCCCGTAGTCCTAACCTCCTACCCCCAACCCCATAGTCCTAACCTCCTACCCCCAACCCCGTAGTCCTAACCTCCTACCCCAACCCCCCACCCCATAGTCCTAACCTCCTGCCTTCCATAGAAATATTCTGTGCAATTTGTATGTGTCCACTTATATACACATTCGTTATAGGGTTAAAAGCAACTTCTGACACCCCTCTTAGGTCATTCCAGCACAACTTTGGTTATAAAGTAACCTCCAGATTCTCTCGCTCTTTCGGCTCACCACGGCTGTCACCTTACACTCCGATGAACTCCTTATTGGACCAGCCCTCCGCTCAGCATAGAAAATATAGAAAAGCAAACTACATTGTACAGCACATAAAAAAAAAACTGAGGAAGTTCTTGTGCAGAAACGTGTTGACAACAGACGCAACCTCAAACGCTCTATTATATTTATTATTATTATACGAGATTTATATAGCGCCAACAGTTTACTCAGCGCTTTACAATGTATAAGGGGGACAACACAATTACAGTACAATACAAAAGGTACAGGAGGGCCCTGCTCGTAGAGCTTACATTCTAAAAGGGAGGGGGTGGTGGTACAAAAGGTAATAGCTGCAAAGAATGATTTGATGACATCATGCACATTTATAAGGCAATTCACATTAAATCTATCTATTATCTATCTATTATGGAAACGAAATAATGATGACATTTTGAAACTATCTAGGATTTTAGCTCTAAAGAGAACCAGTCACTAGGCCAGTGTTTCTCAACTCCAGCCCTCAAGGCGCCCCAAAAGGTCACGTTTTCCATTATTTTGCACAGGTGGTCTTGATCAGTTTCACTGCCTTAGTAATTACCACAGCCGTTTCATCTGAGGAAAATCCTGAAAACATGACCTGTTGGGGCGCCTTGAAGACTGGAGAAACACTGCACTAGCCTAGAGAACATCTTAAATGTGCCCCCAGCACATTTGAAGAGCTTGCTGGAAAAAAAAGAAAAAAAAGAAAGATCAGACTTCTGGGTATGCCTGGTAACCTCTCAGCGAGCTAGTCTCTGCATTACCACTAGGGATGGGCTTTATGTTCGGGTCGAACATGAGTTTGACTCGAACATTGGCTGTTCACCGAACAGCGAACAATTTGGGGTGTTCGCGGCAAATTCGAAAGCCGCGGAACACCCTTTAAAAGTCTATGGGAGAAATCAAAAGTGCTAATTTTAAAGGCTTATATGCATGGTATTGTCATAAAAAGTGTTTGGGGACCTGGCTCCTGCCCCAGGGGACATGGATCAATGCAAAAAAAAGTTTTAAAAACTGAAGTTTTTTCGGGAGCAGTGATTTTAATAATGCTTAAAGTGAAACAATAAAATTGAAATATTCCTTAAAATTTCATACCTGGGGGGGGGTCTATAGTATGCCTGTAAAGGGGCGCATGTTTCCCATGTTTAGAACAGTCTGACAGCAAAATTACATTTCTAAAGGAAAAAGAAGTCATGTAAAACTACTATCTAGAGCTGGCTATAATGAATTGTTGGTCCGGCAATACACATAAAAGGTAATTGTCAAAAGTGGCATGGAATTTCCCCACAGGGGAACCCCGAACCGAAATTAAAAAAAAAAAAAAAAAAAATGCGTGGGGGTCCCCCTAAATTCCATACCAGGCCCTTCAGGTCTGGTATGGATATTAAGGGGAACCCCGCGCCAAAATTAAAAAAAAAAAATGGCGTGTGATCCCCCCAAAAATCCATACCAGACCCTTAAATGAGCACGCAACCTGGCAGGTCACAGGAAAAGAGGGGGAGACGAGAGAGCACCCCCCTTCTGAACCGTAGCAGGCCACATGCCCTCAACATTGGGAGGGTGCTTTGGGGTAGCCCCCCAAAGCACCTTGTCCCCATGTTGATGGGGAATAGGGCCTCATCCCCACAACCCTTGCCCCATGGTTGTGGGGGTCTGCGGGCGGGGGGCTTATCGAAATCTGGAAGCCCCCTTTAACAAGGGGACCCCCAGATCCCGCCCCCCCGTGTGAATTGGTAATGGGGTACAAATGTAACCGGGTTTACGTAACCGGGTGACCCCGCCCCCTCTGACAACACAGAGAAAGCCATAGGGAAGTCCCCGTGAGTCAGAGGAGGGCGGGGTCACCAGATGGACCCGCCCTCCCTTATATAAGAAGTGTCAGAAGAACCAAAACGTCACACGGCGGAAGACTCCCACTGAGGCGGACGGAGCAGAGAAGAAACCGGAGGAAGATGCGGGACGAGAAGAGCGGAGGAAGAAGAAGAGGGAGAAGAAGAAGATGGACGAAGAACAACAATGAAGGAAGACCAGAAGAAAGAAGATGGAAGAAGAAGCGGAAAAAAGAAGAAATTAATAAAGGACTTGTCAAAAACCGTCTCTTGTGTTTAACCTTTTTGACACTTTTTTGTGAAATGGTAGGGGTACATTTGTACCCCATTACCAATTCACACAGGGGGGGCTGGGATCTGGGGGTCCCCTTGTCAAAGGGGGCTTCCAGATTCCGATAAGCCCCCCCGCCTGCAGACCCCCATAACCACCAGGAAAGGGTTGTGGGGATGAGGCCCTTCTCCCCATCAACATGGGGACAAGGTGCTTTGGGGGGCTACCCCAAAGCAACTTCCCAATGTTGAGAGCATGTGGCCTGGTAGGGTTCAGAAGGGAGGGGGATCTCTCGTCCCCCCTTTTCCTGTGGCCTGTCAGGTTGCGTGCTCGGATAAGGGTCTGGTATGGATTTTGAGGGGGACCCCCACGCCATTTTTTTTATTTTGGCGCGGGGTTCCCCTTAATAGCATACTAGACCTGAAGGGCCTTGTATGGAATTTAGGAGGACCCCCACACATTTTTTTTTTGTAATTTTGGTTCGGGGTTCCCCTGTGGGGAAATTCCATGCCGTTTTTATCAATGAACTTTTATGTGTATTGCCGGACCGACAAGTGATGGTAGTTTTACATGACTTTTTTTCCCTTTAGAAATGTCATTTTGCTGTCAGACTGTTCTAAAGACGGGAAACATGCGCCCCTTTACAGGCATACTATAGACACCCCCCAGGTACGAAATTTAAAGGAATATTACACTTTCATTGTTTCACTTTAAGCATTATTAAAATCACTGCTCCTGAAAAAACTTCAGTTTTTAAAACCTCTTTTTGCATTGATACATGTCCCCTGGGGCAGGACCCGGGTCCCCAAACACTTTTTATGACAATAACTTGCATATAAGCCTTTAAAATGAGCACTTTTGATTATTCATGTTCGTGTCCCATAGACTTTAACGGTGTTCGAACAAATTTTTTGCCTGTTCGCATGTTCTGGATGCGAACCGAACCCAGGGGTGTTCAGCTCATCCCTAATTACCACCATGTCCTGTAGTACTGTAGGACCCATCCTTGTTCAGGAAGGAGACAATAGCAGCATTACACACATTTTACTGACAATTTGCCTGTGTAATATAAAAATGGCTGTGCAATATCTTGAAAAGATGTTGTGACCATTGTAATGCAAGGGTGTGTTTATTTCCTGCAGGAATCATCTCTGTAACACAATGATCTGATCACATTTCCAGCTAGATGCTGTACCTCACCCTACAGAAGAAGTGGTACCTGTGTGGTCACCAGGAAGTGAGCCGGTTCCGTCTCTCTCAGACAGCGGGATAAGATCACCCTCTCTCCTCTCTGGGATGATGACTCCTGACCGATACGAAACAGGTCCAGGCCCTGACCACCTTCCACCTGAGGAGACAACACACAATCAGAACGTTCAGGAACTTCTCTACTGGAATCTAAAAAAAAAAAAAAAAAAAAAAAAGAAGACACAAACAAAGCTCATTTTTAAGCTCTGAGATCCCCAGAAGGTGGCGTGATGCGAGTGTGGAGAGCTGATGCCCATGTCCAGCAAATACCATTATGCGCTTACCCGAACGTCTGCAGCCTGCACTCCAGTGCGGTCAGCATACAGGAGCACACGAGGGTGGGAGGTGAAGTCACTCCATCTCCAGTGAGAGTCATCACGGAAGAAAAGTGTTTCTTCATCCTGACGGATTCGCTGCAATCTAAAAGAGACAATGAGCTTAAGGGGAAAATGCAGAGAAAAAGCCAGGCTGGGGCAGAGTAATTGTTATAGAGAGGAGGACAGGACATGATAGACCAGGGGTGGGCAATTCCCAAGGGGCCACAGGAGAAGCTGGGTTTGTTGTGGAGGGCCATTTAACGCCCCCTGGTGTGTGAGGTCACTTCCACAGCAGGGCAGCCTGTAAATGCAGTAAAGCATGCTTGTTATACTCACTGTGGAAACTAAGGGGTAATGCAACGCATTGTGTAAAAAGGCATTTTGATCCTGTCCTC
Source organism: Lithobates clamitans (assembly GCA_037952925.1). Lineage (NCBI taxonomy): Eukaryota > Metazoa > Chordata > Amphibia > Anura > Ranidae > Lithobates > Lithobates clamitans. The sequence goes on from JBBGZY010001779.1 coordinate 528,707, forward strand.
TCTGACCCTCCCTTTCTTCCACAGTCCCCAATCCATCTCCTGATAGGAGGCATTTTGCACATGCTCAGTTTGGTGTGTATTGCTAGAGATTTTTTTTTTATAGCACTAAATTTGGCGAAAGAAAAGAACAACCAATATAGCAGCCCCTAATTTTCTGGGTTCCCAGAGTGTCTGACATCATGTCTGTTGTCAACACATTTCGTCACAAGAGCTTCTTCAGGAAGGAGATTTTTCTTTTTGGGAGGGTGCATGTGATCAGCACAGGTCCAATCAGCACTTTCCAGACAGAGGGTCAGGGGTCAAAAAGCCTCATAAGACAGTCAGAGGAGAATGAAAACTCCTCCTCGGTCGGACACTGATAGAAGTCACAAGACTGCTATATACTGCTGATGAGAAAAGGTATTTAGAAAATATTTGTACTTCCATGTTCTGTGGGAGCCAGATATAGTATATGCAGGCTCCTGGGTTTAGTAACACTTTAAGAATGGCTAGTGGAGGCATAAGCTCCACCCCTTACCTGTGGGATAAAAAGCAGGACCTGGCAACTCCTCCCCGCATGCCCTCACCTGCATCATATCTTTGTTGCCCACCTCCTATGATCCCTCCCAGCCGTTTGACGAGCAGCACTGCCCCCTCCTACAGGGCCAAAGCCTCTCATAAACGGTAGAAGTGTGACGGCCGACCAAGGGGGGTGGAAACACAGCCACCAACTTGTTGACTGGTCAGCGCTGATCCAGGGATTTCTAATTTATGATTGACCTCATGTGGGCGGGACAGGGACAGCCAAAGAACCGGGTGTGGCCCAGGGGTCATAAAATGCCCTGGTCTAGGGTAGCGGAAGGATGGGGAGGTGGTCAGTGCCAGGTAGTGGAAGAGTACAAAATGGCGGGTTATTGGGAGGAAGGAATAAGGGAAGGTGGTGGTTCCAGGCCATGGCAGAGCTACCGGCTGGTTATGGGGATGTGGCTGAGAAAAGGAAAGAGGGGATGGAGTCAGTGCCAGGCTATTGCAGAGTGCTAAGTATTGGCTGGTTATTGAAAGAAACAAGCAATAGGATGGAGGGAGAAGCTGGCAGTGGGCAGAGCTAGGCTGTGGAAGCATACCAGGTGGCAGGTTTTAGGGAGGAGGCAAAAAGAGGAAGATGGTGGTTCCAGGCCATGGCAGAATACTGGTTGGTTATAAGGATGCAGCTGGAAAGAGGGGATAGAGTCAAACTATGACAGAGTGCTGAGTATTAGTTGATTATAGAAAGGAACAGGGAATAAGATGGAGAGAGGAATGGAAGGTGGGTAGTGCCAGGCTGTGGCAGAGTACTGGCTGATCATAGAGAGTGGGGATGAGCTTAGATGTGTTCTAATCTTTGCCAAAGCATTCCCCACTCCACAACCACACGTATACAAGGGGTGTGTATATGTGTGGCTGCAGGGCAGTGAATGCTGCCTTGGCCGCTTATTATTGGCCCGGTACAGTGACCGCTTTGTGGAGGGATCGCTCAGCTGGCGTCGGACAAGGATCTGAACACATCTGAGCCCATCCCCAATATAAATGAGCAGGACAGGATGGAGGAAGACGAGGTAGGTGGGCAGTAAGAGGAAGAGGCAAAGTACCAGGTATTGGCTGGTTATATAGGGAGGAGGCAGCATGGCAACAGGTTATGAACCAGGAAGAGCAGAAACTGATCATGGCAAAGGGGTGGAGGACTGACAGACAAGTGACAACTGACTGCGGGCTAAGCAGCAAATAACAAGGAGGTGATCAAGGACTGGGGTTGGGGGTGCCGGGTGAGATCTGATTCTTGGCAGGGATAGAGGAGGCTGACCATAAAACTGGCATAAACCATTCAGGGGAATGGTGAGAGTTAAGAGGTCATCATTGTCTAGTAGGAGATAGAGGAGAGGAAGCTCATTGTGTTCCACTGGGATACAATGCAGAGTTGGAGCTTGCCATTAATCAGAGTTGCGAAGAAAGCTTATTGTGGATTGGGGACAGATGAGGCAGATCTGAAGCTGATTGTAGACTAGAGATAGAAGAGGGAGATCTAGATCTGATTGTAGACTAGAGATAGAGGAGGAAGATCTGAAACTGACTATAGACTAGAGATAGTGACCTCTGTCACATTTTAAGCAATTAGCAGGTTGCTCCCATTTGTCCAGATGCAAGCCAGATATGGATTGTCAAACAAAATGTACTTCCCCTACCTTCAATTGCAGCACGCCAGTACAGCACAAGCTTTCTTAGAGCAGGCGGTGTTATCTCCTCTTTTCAATATGATGCAGAAATCCACATCTACTAAAGGGCTCATCTCCAAGGTGCTATGCGTTGCTGCTGCCAGAGTCCCTGGAGAATTTTCCCAACACGGCTATGGAAAAATGGGTGGAGGATGTGGGTGACAAAGATGGGGATCAGGGGTCGAAGGCCCTGGAACCTGTCCATGGATGTTCTATAAATGTAACCCAAAGACTGATCCAACTATATATATATTAGCGGGTTCATCGTACCCCACCTAAATTGTTTACGCTTGGACTCTGCCCAGACTCATTGTGTGCAAGATGCAAGGGAACTAATGAGGACCTGTACATCTCCTTTGGCGTGGGGCCCAAAGTTGCACCGCTTTTGGACTGGTATAGTAAACACCATCACCATGAATGTAGACTAGAGATAAAGGAGGCAGATCTGGAACTGAATGTAGACTAGTGATAGAGGCAGATCTGGAACTGATTGTAGACTAGAGATAGAGGAGGAAGATCTGGAACTGATTGTAGACTAGAGGTAGAGGAGACAGATCTGGAACTGATTGTAGACTAGAGATAGAGGAGGCAGATCTGGAACTGAATGTAGACTAGAGATAGAGGAGGCAGATCTGGAACTGAATGTAGACTAGAGATAGAGGAGGAAGATCTGGAACTGATTGTAGACTAGAGGTAGAGGAGACAGATCTGGAACTGATTGTAGACTAGAGATAGAGGAGGAAGATCTGGAACTGATTGTAGACTAGAGGTAGAGGAGACAGATCTGGAACTGAATGTAGACTAGAAATAGAGGCAGATCTGAAACCGATTGTAGACTAGAGATAGGAGAGGCAGATCTGGAGCTCATAGTAGCAGACAGAATGGCAGTTCACCCGGCTCAAAAAATTGGGGCTAAAGCTGGATACACACTATACAATTACCTTTAGGTTTTTTTCCTTTGAATTTACCAAAACCATATAATATGAGGTCAACCCTAAACACTTTCAATGTGTGGGCAATCAGGCAGGCCCTTACACTACATAGTTGAAGGTAAATCTAAAGGAAATGGAACAACAAAAGTTGTTTAGTGTGCACCCAGCTTTAGCAAATTGCTGAAACAGGTGAAGGGGGGACAAGACAGAAAGGACAGCACTCGGGTCAATGGGGAAACATAGATTGCCAGAGACACTGGGTCTCTTAAAAGGATAATGAAGGTGGCAGGGAAGGTTGGTGGTAAGGATACTGGTATTAGCTGATTATGGAAATGAGATGAGGATGAAGAGCAAGGTAGCAGGATATTGGTTGGTATCAGTGCAAAGTTTGAGAGCGAGTGATCCCAGGTCATGTAGGCGCAATAAGAAAGCAACAGAAACGCAGGAAAATCAGAGCAGTACTACAGATATTTACCCTCGCTCCAAGTTCCACAGGTACAATGTCCCACTTTCCGTACAGACACAGAGTTCACCGGGCAGGTGAGGGCTGCAAGATAAGAGGACACAACATTACCGAGAGGGGACACTCTACACAGAGGATACACTGAGGATAAGCTCTATACACAGACACGTGACACACAATGGAAACACTATATTACTACTATTATATCTACAATCCATAATGGAGATAACACAAAGTACAGCATGCAGCTCCATCTATCTATACTGGTGGCCTGCAGACACTATGATGCAGCCTAGCAGGGGCCCTCTCTGTCCATTGCCCCCCAGCTGACCCCAGCAGACAGACACAGATAGTGAACCAATCTCTGCCTTACCTGACATTGAGGCAGGTGCTGGGTGTCTTCGTTCTCACAACACCAAGAGGTCTGGGTGGATCATCAGCTGAAAAACTCCATGTGGCCAAATTATATGCAGATCGAACACCGACAAAAACTGGAGAGAACACAAGAAAAGTGGAGGTGAAACCTCTAGCAGGAGGGGACATCTTGCTCCATCTGACAGAGAAGCTGTTTCAGGCCATTTTCCTGCAGCCCACACAAAAGATTTCCAGTCCCCGGAAGCCGACATGCAGTCTTCCAGCACTCAGTCCTGTCCCTAAAATCCAACAGGCAGTCTTCCTGTCCCTGTAACCCAACACGCAATCCTGTCCCTAAAATCCAACAGGCAGTCTTCCTGTCCCTGTAACCCAACACGCAGTCCTTTCCTTGGAACCCAACATGCGGTCTTTCCCTTGGAACCCAATACGCAGTCTTCCAGTCCCCGGAACACAGCATGCAGTCCTGTCCCTGTAACCCAACACGGAGTCTTTTCCTTGGAACCCAACACGCAATCTTTTCCTTGGAGCCCAGCAGGCGCTCTTTTCCTTGGAGCCCAGCACGCGCTCTTTTCCTTGGAATCCAACACGCGCACTTTTCCTTGGAACCCAACACGTAGTCTCTCTGTCCCTCGAACACAACATGCAGTCCTTTCCTCTACCTGGAATACAACACAAAGTTTTCCTGTCTTTGGAAAACAACAAATAGTCTTCTTGTCGCTGGAATCCAACAAATAGTCTTCCTGCTCCTCAAACCCCTCATGCAGTCTTCCTGTTCCTGCAACCCAGCACACAGTCTACATGTCCTTGAAGCCCAACACATAGTCTTCCTTTTTCTGTAATCCAACAGTCTTTCTGTCCTTTAAACCCTATGCATAAGTATTATTGTCCTTGGAATCCAACACACAGTATTTCTGTCCTTGGAACCAAACACATTTGCAGCCTTCCTGTCTCTGAAACCTAACAAGCAACCTTCCTGCCCCTGAAATTTCTTTCACAGTGTTTTCCTGCCCCAAGAACCCCATGCATACGCAGTCATTATAGAACCATATGCATACACAGACTGCCTGACCATGGAACCCAACCAGGACAGGGGTTTTTGAAGGGGACTGCAGGGTGGCTTCTTATGCACTGACTATGGGCCCTGGCTTTTAAGAGAACACTACTCTTTGGGAGGTGTATGCCTGGGGGGCCCTTGGAGTGGTCTTATTTCTGATTCAAGTTCATGTCTCCCCAAAACACACAGACTCTGGGAATCTAGGCCAGAGATTTATGTTTAAAGCCCCGCTACCAACAATGACTGCTTCACACAGTGAGACTCATAGTAGATGTTAATATCATCAGCTCAAGCCACCTGTCTGGGGTCTCCTTCAATAATGTGTTTATTGCAAGTAGGTCTCTCCCATATTGTGCCTCCTAAGTGTCTTTCACCCATTGTTAATTGTGCCAATTAAGTCACCTATTGTTTCTGTCTGATCATCTCTTGCAGAGGTGATTGATATTGTGACAACTGTACCTTGTTATCGAAACATTGTGGGATGTTTATGCTTCTAATAATGTGTATTGTACTTTGTTGCCAGATAGTCTGGTCACCTAGGCTGGTTTAAGTGACTAGTTGATTAGCTCATATTAATTATATCACTGTCAGCTATTAGTTGCTAGAGGTGGATTAGCATAGTTTATGTTGGTTGTTCCTTATTTATGTTAATTATATTCCTGTATGTATGTGATCAGCCTCACCTGATTGTGTATATCAATTCTGTGTGAGTTTTCAAGAAAAAGATTTTCAGTTCTCATACAAGCTATTGTCGGCTAGTCTTGTATGATCCGCTATAATATCTGGTTCCTATGTCCAGACTGGAGGGAGCTGTATGCTGACGGAAGCACTCAAGCTGGGTGCTGGACGGTTCCATCACACCTACTGACCATGGGCCCTGGCATTTGAGGGAGCTGCGAGCATTCAGGAAGATGCCCTGTTATATAATGCAAGATAAAATGGTATTACCGCTTTCAACAGTCAAGGAAGCCATGATGGTCTCTACTAACTTGAAACTTGGTAAAAAGATGGATGTGAAAAGAAAGCTGGTTAATGAGATTTGGACAGCCCTGGATCTTCCTGAATACTGGGGATTACTGTTACATTAGATCACTGTTAGCTGTTAATTGGATTGCTGTTTGAAGTTTCCTTTATTCATATGGTTACTGCCCCTATTTTTGAAGTGTATAAAAAACTGTATTTTTGATCAAAAAAAGTGATTTCTTTGGTTTTACCTCAACATCTTGTCTATGTACAATGCTTGAGGTAAAGGACTGGTATTAGTTATCAGTCTTCTGGAAGGGTTTGGAGGGCAGGGGGCACCGAGGCGGGGTGCCAGGCGGTCCATCACACAATACGCAGGCATGCATATGCAGTCTTGTCACCGGAACCCAACAGTGTCTTTCTGTCCCCGGAACCCCACGAACAAGCAGTATTCCGGTCTCTTGAACCCAGCAAGTGGTCTTCCCATCCATGGAATCCCATGCACACCCAGTTGTTCTGTCTCTGGAACCCCAAGCACATGTCTTCCTTCTGTCCCAGAACCCAAAAGTGGAACTTCCGCTCATTTGTCTCCTCCCCCTCTCTGGTGTCACATTTGGCACCTTTCCAGGGCGAGGGGGGGAGCGGATACCTATCTTTGACAGGTATCCTTTCCCCACTTCAGGGAGACTGGCCGTGATGAAATACGTCAGTACCTTGGCTCCCTCCTCCTCCGGGCCTGTAGGACAGTGCAGCGGTGCCTCGCGCATGCACAGTAAGGACCCGGCGTGAAGCCATAATGCTTCACTACCGGGTTCCCTTACTGGCAATGGCGGCGGAAGCACCCGATAGCTGATGAAAACATCAGCTGCGGTGCTGACATTGCTGGATTTCAGGACAGATAAGTGTTCTATTATTAGGCCTTATGCACACAGTGCAAACTCTGCTGAACACATGTTTTTAAAAGCGGTGTTTAGAAACGCCCGTTTTGCCGCGTTTGCATGCCGCATTTAGTCGCGTTTACCCGCGTTTGCGTCTAGAAGCGCCTGCAGAGCAGAAAATGACATTTTGCGACCCAACTTCGGGGCCCCATATCTCGGAGCCTCTTGGTGCTAGAAACCCCAAATTTGGTGTGCTAACACAGTGGAACTAGCACTACAACATATTTAGGGTTCTTAGCACTAAGTGGCCCCGAGATACCAGGCCCCAAATTCGGGTCGCAAAATGTCAAGCACTTTTCTGCAGCAGAGAATGACATTTTACAATCCGACTTTGGGGCCCCATATCTCGGGGCCACTTGGTGCTAGTCAAATTGTGTTAGCACACCAAATTTCCTAGCTCCAAGTGGCCCCGAGATATGTGGCCCCAATTCGGGTTGTAAAAAACACTTATAAACGCAAACGCGGCTAAATGCGGTACCGACGTTTAGCCGCGTTTGGCGTCTGAAACGTGGAAAACTTTTGCGTCTGAACCCATTTTTTTGCTTCTGGAAAAACAAGGTTAAACGCAACTGCCTAAAAACGCCAAAAAGAGACTGCGTACATGGACACATAGGTTAACATTGAATGGGTTCAGGAGCAGTTGAAAAAAGTGTCCAACTGCCTCTGAACGCGCATTTAACAGCGTCTCGTGTGCATAGGGCCTTAAAAGTCAGCAGCTGCAGTATATGTAGCTGCTGGCTTTTAATTTTTGCAGGGGTGGGCGGACCCCCGCTTTAATGCAGACTACTTGTCCCTAAAATCCATCTATAAATCAATTTATTAAAGTAAAGTACACCAAGGGACTCTAAATGACATGGATCATATAAATCCTGATATTTAGGCCACACTAGTGCTGTCAATTGTCAGCTATCCATGCAGGTGAAGTCTGATGGGGTTCTCCCCATCCCCATAACATCTTGTTATTCTGTTCTGCTGGTCAGGTGACTTAAAGCACCCAAAGCCAAGCTTGCAAAATGCACGAATTTGAGATTGTAAATTCAAAAGTCACCACTTTCCTTGCGTATCTCAGCAGGTCAGAAGGTAACACTTGAAATGGAATGGTAGAGGGGACTGTAGTCAATGCGGAGTGCAATAAATCACATCATAAAACATTTGCCTTTAGATGCATCCTTTACTTACTATCATCAAACTCCCCAGTGCCGATTTGTAGGACCCTCTGCTGGAGGTCGCACACGGCCGGCTTTCCTTTAATCTTCACTCTGGAGGGCTTCATCAGTATCTGCTGAAAGTCTGACATGTTGCTAAGGATCACTGGCACACGAGGATATAAAACACCAGCAATGGATCACACTGAGCAGATACCTATCAATTACATGGAGTGTCTTTTTTGAAACTCATCCCCTGCAAGCACACTGTAATGGTCAGAAATACAGGTCCATCATAATGGAACCGAGTCCCTGAAGCTATGCTCACCATGATGGGCGAAGTCCAGGTTTTATATACAGTCTAGCAGCATAGACAGGTAAAGTCAAGGGTTTACCCCTCATGGTGGGCATATCTTCGGAGACTGTCTTCCACTGTGATGGACCTTGGCTCTAGACTTGTATAGCACCCTCAGATAAACTCAACTGAAGATATGCCCACCATGATGGACTAAAGCCTGAGCTTTATATACAGTCCTGCATAGAAGACAAGTAAAGTCAAGGCTTCTGTGTTATGGTGGGCATATCTTCAGGGACTGGATTCCACTGTGATGGACCTTGGCCCTAAACCTGTATAGTACCCTGAGGCTAACCCAACTGAAGATATGCCCACCATGATGGGCGAAGCCTGGGCTTTATATACAGTCCTGCATTGTAGACAGATAAAGTCAAGGGTTCACCCATCATAGAGAGCATATCTTCAGGGACTGGGTTTCACTGTGATGGACCTTGGCCCTGGACCTGTATAGTACCCTGAGGCTAACCCAACTGAAGATATGCCCACCATGATGGACGAAGCCTGGGCTTTATGTACAGTCCTGCATCGTAGACAGGTAAAGTCAAGGCTTTGCCCATCATGGTGGACATATCTTCAGGGACTGGGTTCCACTGTGATGAACCTTGGCCCTGGACTTGTATAGTACCCTGAGGCTAACCCAACAGAAGATATGCCCACCATGATGGGCCGAAGCCTGGACTTTATTTACAGTCCTGCATCATAGACATGTAAAGTCAAGGCTTCTGAGTCATGGTGGACATATCTTCAGGGACTGGATTCCACTGTGATGGACCATGGCCCTGTATAGTACCGTAAGGCTAACCCAACTGAACATATGCCCACTATGATGGGCCGAAGCCTGGCCTTTATATACAGTCCTGCATCGCAGACAGGTAAAGTCAAGGCTTTGCCTATCATGGTGGACATATCTTCAGGGACTGGGTTCCATTGTGATGGACCTTGGCCCTAGACCTGTATAGCACCCCAAGGCTAACTCAACACGCTGACCCAGGTGCCAAATTAAGTGGCCCATGCAGGATCCAGTGCCCAAAGCAACATTACAAGCCACAGCAGAGCGCGGGGTACTGAGGTTCTACCAAAGTTGCATTGATCTAAGATCGTTGAAGATTTAGAAAGAAAAACAATGAAGAAAAAAAATAATAAACTAGTGAAGCTAGTGTGTCTCCGAGATGGAAAAAAATAGGTCCATCACCTACAAGAAAATGAGTACTCACGCAGTGGGGTATGGTTATAGTGAAAGCATCCCAGAGGGGCGTGTCCTCAAAAGTATGGCAGTATCCGAATCACGTGAAGGTACAAGTAAAACCCATGGGGTATGAATAGGTTGCTTGTGTTCTGTACTATGCTATTAAGACTTTAGAATGCTTCTAAACCCAAAAATGTAATATGTTGCAGCTTTCCAGTCCATTGATATGGATCCAAGAACACACTTCCTCTCCTAGGGTGACAACACTCACTGTATCTATGGAAGAGCATTGTTATCATCCTAGGCTTGCTGTTCCAGTCTAAAGCAGACGAGAGATGGATCGAACTTCTGCAGGTCCAGCAGGGATCAGACAAATTTGATCCATCTAATCACTTGAAGACCAGGCCCATTCTGATATTTTTTGTTTATATGTAAAAATCTGCATTTTAAATTTCTAGAAAGTTACTTAGAACCCCTAAACATTTATATATATATTTTTTTTAACAGAGGCCCTAGAGAATAAAAATGGTTGTCGTTGCAAATTTTTTAAGTCACACAGTATTTGCACAGCGTTTTTTCAAAAACAAAAAATACACTTTAATGAATTTTAATGCAAAAAAAACCCCACAATATATAAAGATGTTACACCAAGTAAATCGATACCAAACATGTCACGCTTTAAAATTGCATATGCTCGTGGAATGCCAACAAACGACATAAAACGGCCATGTAATGCTATGCCCAAACTAAATGTTTATCTTTTTTTGAGACAGATATAGCTTTCTTTTGGTGGTATTTAATCACCACTGTTTTTTTTTTTATTTTTTGCTAAACAAAAAAGACAGAAAATTTTGAAAGAAATAAGTTTTTCTTAGTTTCAGTTTTAAAATGTTGTAAGTAAGTAATTTACTCCTTCACTGATGTGCGCTGATGAGGCTGCACTGATTGGCATTGATAGGCAGCACGAATAAGCGGCACCGGGTGCTGATTGGACACAGCTGATCACATGGTAAAGAGCCTACGTCATAGGATCTTTACCGTGATCAGTGATGTACTGATCCATATGCGTGGCGAGAATGGGGCGATGTCATATGATGTCCTCCCAGTACGAGAGTGCTCCTGCCCATCCGTCATTTTTATTACACGGCGGGCGGGAAGCAGTTAAAACGTTTAACCAAAAAAAAAAACAGATCCTGCTCCTTTAAAGCATGTTATATGACACAGTGCTTGTCCTGTGTCATTTGGCCCCCATAACACCTAAAAAGAATCTGTCTGATCCTGCCAGTTTCTGCCCTCCCCTCTGTAAACTGACCACGGTGTATCATGGCTGCTGAGCCTTGACACCGTGGTCAGTTTACGCACCTCTGTCATCAGCAGCCTGCTATCTGCTCTCCTCTCTGCTCCTGTATCCTTCTCCCCCTCCTCTCTGCCTGTCTGCTCCCTCGTGACCGTGCCGTCCCTCCCCCTCCTTCTGCTAACAGAAAACTAACTTGTGTGTGATTTATAAATATAAATGCTGCAAATACCTCATTTCACAGTCGAGATTGCGATCACATGACTGGCCAGCTCTCTCCTCCTCTCCTCCAGACTGACGTCAGCAGGAGAATCTCAGCCCCTCCCGCTGCATCTGTCAGAAAGCTGCCTGGTCATGTGATAGAAATCTCGGCTGTGAAAAGAGGTATTTGCAGCATTTACATTTATAAATCGCACACAGAGGGGGGCACTGCGATAGGAGGCAGTGCTGATTGCTTGTTAACAACCACTTTGATTATTCCAATAGACCAGGCCTATTTCTGACAGTTGCTGCCAACAAGCTAAAAATCTGTATTTTTCTGCTAGAAAATTACCCCCAAACATTATATGGCGCCGTTGGCTGCCGAGTGACGTCGCTTCTGGGTTACTACATCGGAGACCTAATCAAGCCCGACTCTAGCTTTGTTTGGAACTCTGGCCAGCCGGCGGACGTGGCGGGTGGTGGCTCGGGTGGGACGGGAGACCTGGGTGGAGCGGCAAGAGGGGGATGTCCCCTCCCGCTGCTTGTAATAACAGCCAAACGGCTGCTTAGCCACATCAGTTGTTATTACAAGAAAGCCAAGCGTCATCTCTAAAAACCGGAACCAGGGTGACCCCGGTACAATCAGTTCTGCATAATGATGTACAGGTACGTGATTTTGCGGCAAGTGGTTAATCTATGGTCAGCCTTGGGGGGGGGATTCTCCTACTATAGGGATTTCTTACTTCCTGCTGCCTCTCTGTGACAGGAAGTGAATGGAAATCTCCCTACTGGGGCACATCCAGCAAAATTCAACTGTCTGTATCCTTTCAGCCCTGATGAAGGGCGACTTTGGTCACCTCCGAAACGCGTTGGCTAGAACATTTGGATTCCCTCCCAATTAGGACTAATAAACTGTAGATTTTTAGGACTCTTCTGCTATTGGTTCTGCCCTCACTTTACGCTTTTTACATTTTGACTTTTGATGGGAGTGCTCCCATCCCCTGGTGTACATGAACTGTCTAAATAAGACATGGAGCTCCACGATTCACACCTTACCCCATGATAATGGACTAGCATTGCCCATGATCCAACGCCAACTGACAGAGGTTTTAACACTTTCCTACTCTAGCCAGAAACTAAAACAAACAAAACACACTTTAATTTGTGATCCATCAAATTGATTTCATTATAAATCTCGAGGGTGCAGTTAGTGTGTCGGTGGGAACGGCGCACAGACATCACCAAGCCAGAAAAGGATACGGAGCTGGTTCATAGCTGCCCCACGAGGATAGATGAGGCAACCTCCAGAACCACCCGGGTACGGCGCCCAGGACAGAGCGCCCCCTGTCAGAGACTCCTGGAATTGCAGCTGCTTCCATTCATCGGCCATGCCATCGTCGACCAGCTGAGCCAGCAATGTGGGCGGCACATCCTGCAGCCAATCACCAGTGAGGAAGGAGAGGGCTCGGATGGGGTAGTTGCTGTGCGGGAAGGGACATCTGTGGGAGGGAATAATGAAAGCTGTATACATTTAAGAAGAAATAGGCACATTGGAGAGAACAATCGCAGGAAAAAAACTCTCATCCACATGGAAAAACTTTAGATCTTAACCAGTTGTGAACACTGGATGTACCATACACGGCCAAATAAACTTCATGGAAGTGCACAGGGCATGCAAAGTATGTCCTTGTCCTACCCCACTGCTGTTCACCCCTTGCCAGCAATTCCCAGCTGTTAAAATGACGGCTAAAACTGCTGTGTAAAGACCGCTGAAATCGCTGCTGCTGTGGGACTGACAGGGTTTATAAACATTGTTCAGACAGGAGAGAGAGAGATACAAAGTAACATTGTTTATAAACATTGATCAGACAGAGATAGAGAGATACAAAGTAACATCGATCAGACATAGGGAGATGCAAAGTAACATTGCTTATAAACATTGATCAGACAGGAGCTAGAGGCTTGGTTCACACTGCTGCGACTTGGGATCTGACTTGTGGGACCCCCAAGTCACATGACATGTGAAATCCCAGGTTAGTCAATGAGAGCTGTCTCTTAATTAGCGCTACTGAAGTCGCTCCGGTTTTAGAAAAGGTTCATGTACTACCTCAAGGCGACTTCTATCGGACTCGTGCCCATAGACTTTAATGGACGGCGCCTCCAAGTCAGATCCTCATCTATATTGATGTGATTTGGATCCGACATTACAGGAAGATTACCCAGCCATTTCTGAAAGTCACTTCTAAAGTCGCATCAACAAGTAGTACTCAAGTCACCAGGGAGTCGCCTGGCAAAGTTGCGCCGCAAGTCATGTGACTTTCAGGTCGCGGCGGTGTGACCCAAGCCAGAGAGATACAAAGTAACAGTGTTTATAAACATTGATCAGACAGAGAGAGAGAGAGAGAGAGAGAGAGAGAGAGAGAGAGAGAGAGAGAGAGAGAGAGAGAGAGAGAGAGAGAGAGAGAGAGAGAGAGAGAGAGAGAGAGAGAGAGAGAGAGAGAGAGAGAGAGAGAGAGAGAGAGAGAGATAAAGTAACATTGTTTATAAACATTGATCAGGCAGGAGATAGAGATACAAAGTAACATTGTTACGCTTGTATTTATTCTGTTTCTTTCATCCGCAGAAGGGATGGACTTTGATCTCCATAGGATGTCAGTTAAAGCTGCCTGACATGTAGTGAATAAAGTTATTTTATTAAATACAATTTGTTAGTATTTAAAAACTTTACTTTACTGTAATTAAGGTGTCATTAAACCCAGACTATGAAAACTCTCATGACATGCTATATAACGGAGCGTTTATACTGACAAAGCCACTAAAGCATTCGTTTTGTGTGGAGTGAAATATACCTGGTTGATCCCGATGATGAGAAAAGTTTTTTTTCTCCACGGCTTCAAAATATCCCAAAATTTTACATCTCTACACATGCCAGGAGCAAATCACAAATGCCGCCTACACTGGCCCATGTTAGAAGATGGAGAGGCAAAATTTCATCGGAGCCCGGACTTACTCATGATACGGAGCGTTCTGTAGACACTGCAGCGTAGCTGTCATTTTAGTTTGGCCATGGCTGACTTTCCCCTACAGGAGACAAATGGAAATGCACGTTAATCCAGAAGAAGAGGAAACAAACACAGACATTTTGGCTCTGTAAGGTTCATGTTCTAAAAATATTTTATAAATTGAACCCCTTCGCTGCTGGAGCGATTTGTGCTTGCTTTTTTTATTTTATTTTTTGCACGTATATTTAACCCCTTCAATGCCAGGCACCTACGCCCCTTCCTGCCCAGGACAATTTTCAGCGCTGTCACACTTTGAATGACAATTGCGCGGTCATACAAAACTGTACCCAAAGTACATTTTTATCATTTTCTTCCCACAAATAGAGCTTTCTTTTGGTGGTATTTGATCACCTGTGCGGTTTTTATTTTTTGCTAAACTAAAAAAGACCGACAATTTTGAAAAAAAATTTGTTTTTTTTAGTTTCTGTCATAAAATGTTGTTTTCCCCTTCACCGACGGGCACTGATGAGGTGGCACTGATGAGTTGGCACTGATGGGCACTGATGAGGAGTCACTGATATGTAGAATTGATGGGCACTGATAGGCAACACTGATGGGCACCAATAGGCAGCACTGATGGGCACTGACGGGCACTACTGATGATGAGGTACTAATAAGTACTGACAGGTGTTACTGCTGGGCAGTGATTGACACTGTGGGGGGCAGTGATTGCCCAATCACTGCCCACCACAGTGCCACTAAATACAATATCACCCTCTAAAACCAAAACCCAACCCACTGGCAGAATTTATTGATTTTACATTGCTGGGCACTGGTTGGCCGGTGATTTGTACATTTTAGGGGGCTGTGATGATAATCAATGTGCTGATTATCAGCACAGACCCCCCCCTCTGACAGGGAGAGACGCTGATCGGCTCTCCCTGTCAGCGCAAATCGAGAAATGCCGTGTAACGGCACTTCCTGGTTCACGTGATGATCAGCTGTGATTGGTCATGGCTGATCACGTGGTAAGAAGCCTCTGACAGAGGCTTATTATCACGATCGGAGATGCGGGGTGTCAGACTGACACGCCGCACTCACCGCGCTGCGCGCCCCCCCCCACGGCCGCGCGCCGCCATGTTATCCTGCTGCACGTCATATGACGCCCAGTCAGGATAACAGAACCACTTCCCGGATGTCATTCTGCATACAGCGGGCGGGAAGTGGTTAATAAAATCATTTTAGGCCACTGCGGATTAGAAAAAAAAAGGCACGAAAACTGCCCTGATTTAAGTGTAAACTAGAAACCACTCTAGGCAATAAAAATGGATGAGGACACAACATCACCACTCTATCATGATGAGCCGCCAGCTCTGACACCCCACTTAGTGAAGTGATAACAACCAAAGAATCCACCTTCCAAGATAAAGGACTGACAGAGTCTCCCAATTGGTTCAAAAAGTGGCCTCTGCAAGGACAGTCAAGAGCAATTCAAGTCCCAAGGACTTGTCTGGCTAAAGGCCAAGGCTTAGAACATCATGCACAGCTCTCTCTCGCTAACTCTGAGAGTTTGCCAGGAAGGGGGGGGTGAGTCATAAGAGTGCCAATGAGAGCTTCAGAGCAGGAGGTGTGCCTCTGTGTAAATCCAGGAAGTGAACAGGCAGCAGCTCCAGCTGCCCACAGTAAAAATGGATGAACCAAGACTCAGTGGGAGGGAGCGTCCACAGAGTAACCCCTGCAAGACTCGTCGTGCCAGTGTACCAAGCCCCCCTGGGCTAATTCAGCTAACACGATTATCAGTGGTACCACCTCTCGGATTCTTCGCAAAAGATGTGGCAGAAGTTGAAACAGAGGGAAAGCGTCAAATAAGGGAGAACTGGTCCCTAAGGTGTTAGCAGAGCATCTAACCCCTATCGCCAGTGGGACTCTCGTCCCGGACACAACCTGTCCCAACTTGTTGTTAAACTTTGAATCTAGTAGATCCACCTGCAGAGTTCCCCCTGCCACAATTCTATTCAAGAAAAGTAAAACGAAGAAAACGTGTACACCCCAAGGCCATCTCCCAAAACTAGGTTTATTAGGAATAAAACGGCATCATAGGTGCGCATGCGACAGATTGCACAGAGAGTGCAATCTGACCCTAAACACAATATCACCCTCTAAAACCAAAACCCAACCCTCCCATAAATAACCCCCCCAAGAATTAACCACCCCCACCATTCCCCTACTATTCCCCTGACCACCCGATGGTATGGATTAGAGCCTCCCCCGGGAGCTGGGACAGCACGGCTGCCACCACTACCACGTCCAATCTCCCCAGATGGTACCCCTGAAATGCACCTGCACCCCACCAATATGTTCAAATCAAGGGACAAATGGGGTGATCCCTGGGAACCGTACCCGGAGAGCTCTACACCTTATAGCCTAATTAGGAGAATATAGTGAGCACCTCCGTTCTGGATGAACCCAGAGATCAGTCCCGCACCACGCCAAGCACAACTGGTGAGTTATATATATGTGTGGTGATGTCCTGATCCGAAATATGTGGGTAAGTGTGGGTGCCTATATGCCTATGGAAAGAGCAGTGAGTTGAATCTCAAATGTCCTGCTGGATTGGATGATACAGAACGCACTGTAGCTGGTTAAATCTCTGATAAGTCAAACACTGTAGCATTTCAGATCACACAGTCCATGAGGTGCTTTAATTTTTGAAACAGCGAGTAGGCATGTAAAGACCGTATGTTGCACCCGATCCGGCCATTGCAAAAAAATGGGTCCCAGCGCTCCGGGTACCCCTGAAGCAACTGCGGATATGATGGGTCTGCAATGGCTGGAAGTACTCACTGTCCCGCTTCCTCCAATGTGGGCTTGGTGTAAATTGGAGTCCTCCAGTTCCACGATCAAATAACTACTGGCTGGATATGGATGAAAGCCGCGGTGCTGTGTGTAAAGCAGCTGATCCCTCTGTGGATGCCAAGTACACACAGTTCGCGTGTCGAGTCCATGTAGAGAGAGGGATTGTCCAGCCAACCAGCCATGAAGCGTGACAGGAAAGTGGCTATAGGCCGTTACCTGCCAATTGGCAGATGATTAAAGGTCCCATATTTGAATGTTCTAAAGAACAATAGATTAAGAGTCACTAAGGAACTCTATAGATGGCTATATAGCCAAGGCTTGCGGTGCTGGAGGGGAGAGTCCGTTCCTATGTCTGGTCTATCTACATGTTTCGTCCCGCCCCCAGAACTTCATCAGGATATGTGGGCTCCATTCCTGATATATAAAGCATCTAAGCTCCACCTGTTGGATACCATTCTTAAAGCAACACTAAAATCAATAGGCCCTATTACACTTATATACTGTCACTAGGGAATTCCCACCACTCTATTACTTCACAACAACTTTATCAGACTAACCAGTACTATCCGAGATCAGGTGCCACAGTGGCTCAGATACCCCTGATGCCATTGGTCCAACAGGAGACGTGAACACCGCTAGATCACTGGACCTGAGGGCGGTGTACCTGCCTCACCCGGCCGCCTCTCCCTTCTGCAGTCACTTTGCTGGTCTAACAGGTAAATAATGTAGCGACTATATTAGCCAAAAAACGAATACGCAGTTCCCCAAGGATGCAGGCCTAAAACAACATTGGTCTACGGCTATACAACTCTATAGGTATGCAAGTATGCAGGTACCCGGGTATGCCGTTGTAGGTACCTAGGCAGTGCTGTGTTTTGGCCTAGGCCGACAAGGCCCAGGCCTAGGGCGGCACTTTGCAGGGGGTGACAAAAAAGCCGCCCCCTCGCACAAAAAAAAAGCCCCCCTACCCGTCCTCCCGATTTCCGGCTCCTGCGGCCACCTCCTGCACTTATTTTGTCCCCAACAGCTGGCACTTGCTGGTATGGGAGTGTACTTGGCCGAGGGAGGGGGGGGGGGCAGGGGCGGTGACTGGCTACACGTTGTTCCACCAACGGAGGCTCCGCCTACCCTCCTCCGCATGGCCATTGCATCTTCTCCCCGGCCAGAGGCGGGGCCTGTTAGTGACGATAGGGGAGAGAGAGATGAGGACGAGGGGAACCCCCAGGCGGCGGCCAGGATAGCAAGTACAATAAATATCCTACTTATGTCATGTCAGTCTGTTTTATTTGTAACACGGATCACTGTCATTGACAGATTATATTGCAAAACAGCGATCTGTGCTACAAACTCCTCATTAAACAGTCCACATTAAGTGAAAATTCATGTACATATACATCATTATATATATATATATATATATATATATATATATATATATATATATATATATATATATATATATATATATATATATATATATATATATTACACACACACACACATATAAGCTGTGATATTTGAAACTGATGAGGCGGCAGTCTTAACCTGCACTGATAGGCTGCACTGGTTGGCACCGATAGGCTGCACTCATGCCCACTAATGAGGCGGCACTCTTAAGCTGCACTGATAAGGCAGCACTGATAGGCTGCAATGGTGGCCCCTTATAGGCTGCACTGATATTGACACTGATAGGCTGCACTGATGGGACTGTACTGATGGGCACTCATGCCCACTAATGAGGCAGCACTCTTATGCCCCGTACACACGGTCGGATTTTCCGATGGAAAATGTGTGATAGGACCTTGTTGTCGGAAATTCCGACCATGTGTGGGCTCCATCACACATTTTCCATCGGATTTTCCGACACACAAAGTTTGAGAGCAGGATATAAAATTTTCCGACAACAAAATCCGGAATTTCCGATCGTGTGTACACAAATCCGACGCACAAAGTGCCACGCATGCTCAGAATAAAGAGATGAAAGCTATTGGCCACTGCCCCGTTTATAGTCCCGACGTACGTGTTTTACGTCACCGCGTTCAGAACGATCGGATTTTCCGACAACTTTGTGTGACCGTGTGTATGCAAGACAAGTTTGAGCCAACATCCGTCGGAAAAAATCCTAGGATTTTGTTGTCGGAATGTCCGATCAATGTCCAACTGTGTGTACAGGGCATTAAACTGCACTGATAAGGCAGCACTGATCTGCTGCACTGATGGACACTGATATGCTGCAATGGTGGCCCATGATGAGGCTGCACTGGTGGGCACTGATGGGGCTACACTAATGTACAGAGAGGTGGAGCTCTAAGAGAAAAAGGTGGGGCCTAAAGAGGAAGGGGTGTGGTTTACAGATGGCAGGGTGGATCTTAAACAGGAAGGGGTGTGGTCTCAACAGGAAGGGGTGGGTCATATTTAAAATTAGGGGTGCATGAGTTTAGTCAGGCCTAGGGCAGCACAAAACCTAAATACACCACTGTACCTAGGTAAGCAAATATACAGGTACAGTAACAGTATATAAGTATACTTGCTGTTCATGCATTTATGTATGCAGTTTAATGCAAATAAGCACCTATCTATACAGTTTAATTGCCTAAGGACCAGCTGCTGCATTTATACTGCAGCAGGTTGGCTCCCCTACGCGAATCGCCATCATTGTACGGCGGCTCGCGCAGTTGTGGGCAGGACTGCGCTGTGGAAGCGTGCCCGCAGGTTGGGCAGGCTCGATGTCCGCCGGCGGCCCACGATAACCTTATACAGAGGCAGAATGGAGATCTGCCTTTATAAACAAGGAGGATCCCCATTCTGACAGGGGACATGTCAGAGATCTACTGTTCCCAGTGATCCCTGTCATGTCAAAGGCAGCCCATCCCCCCCACAGGGGTCAGATTTGTCCGCCGCAATGTCGCAGTCCCGCTAAAAATCGCAGATTGCTGCCATTACCAGTAAAAAACAATAAAATAAATAAATAGAAGTCCCTAAATCTATCCCATAGTTTATAGACGTGATAACTTTTGCGCAAACTAATAAATATGCGCCTATTACGATTTTCTTTTAACAAAAATATGTAGAAGAATACATATCGACCTAAACTGATGAATACATTTGTTTTATTATATATTTTTTTTGGATATGTATTATAGCAAAAACTTAAAAAAGAAAATTATTTTTTTTTCCAAAATTGTTGCTCTTTGTTTGTATAGCGCAAAAAAACATCTTCAACATTACAGAACAAGTCGAGCTGAATGAGACTGACTGCTGCAAGCTATGGCATGACCGGGATGAATGAGAACCTTCATAGACAGGCTGCAGAATGTCGCTCACCAGTGATGGAGCGATGCCCGGCTCATCCAGGCAGAGGGACAATCCAGACGGGTGAGCATTGCGCCCTGCTATGTATAGTGATCCTGTCGCTGGCACGTGGTCTCCAGAATCAGGATCAGTGGCCACAAGGATGACATCGACTTTTATCTTTCACACTGAAAGGTCTGATTCTGATTGGTGGCCACAAGCAACACAGAATGAGGTCATTCAGAAGCCGCGCTGTGAAATAAGACAAGTCCCCCCCAATAACATTGCAACCAGGTTTAGACAGTCACCCTCAGTACCTTCTCTCCCAGGTAGAAGTGCGGCTCCAGCAGACGTCCCATACTCTGGAAAGCGATGCCGCTCTGATCCCAGCAGAACCTGCCGATCTGGAAAAACAGAATCATTTCTGGTTAATAAAAAGGAAAACTCCAGTAAGTGACAGAGCTGAGAAAAGCAAGTATATAGTATGCCCCCCCACCCCGACCCCCCCCTCCACCAAACCATACCAACCAAGATACCTGGGGTGGGGGGCGTCCCCCATGTCCTCTTCCCCACAACCCTGATTCGCTTTTACATGCGGCGGGAGGAGGGGGGGGGGGGGTCACCCCCATCTCCATCCACTTCCCTCCTGTTCCGCCGGGGAACCCAGGATCGCAGCCGGCGATTCCGCCCGCTAACCATAGAGATCATCGAGATCTGGAGGGCCCCCCGCCCCCCTCCAATGATCTCTATGGTATAAGAAACAGGAAGTGAGGATAATGCTTGCCGCTTCCGGTTTCCTATACCATAGGAGCAGGGGTAGGCAACCTCGGCCCTCCAGCTGTGGTGAAACTACAAATCCCATCATGCCTCTGCCTCTAGGAGTCATGCCTGTGATTGTCAGGGTCTTGCAATGTCTCATGGGACTTGTAGTTTCACCACAGCTGGAGGGCCAAGGTTGCCTACCCCTGCCATAGAGAGTAGGGTTGCACCGATACTAGTATCGGTATCAGTGCCAATACCGAGTATTTGTACAAGTATCGGTACTCGTGCAAATGCACCGATACCTGAAACCAATACTTTCAGGCTCGGCTCTTTGAGCTGTCAGTGGGTCTCCCCTGTGTTAAAAAAGTCCGGTAATTGGAGCCGTCAAAAAAAAAACAACAGCCAGCAATGTTTATTAACAACATTGCTCAGCCCTGAAACTCTAAAATAAAAAGAAACATTGTTTCTTTTTGTACATTTCTACTTCTTCATCTGCAGATCAAAGGGATGAAGAAATGTTCCTCTGTTTAACCCCTTAATTTACTCTAATCAGCCTCAATTAACTCCCTATTCTCCGCCATTTAATTATTATTTTCCTGCTTTTTTTTTCTTCTTTTGTTCACGTCTATTTTATAAACGATAAACAATTAAAACTTTTTTTTTTGTTTGCTTTGTTAGTGAATATTTTTACACATATATATTAACATATATTTACACATTTCACATTGAAAAAGCTCTAAATTAGGAAAAAAATACATTTATTTCATTTGTAAATAATGCTTTGTACCATTGCTGACAGTTGAAGTGAAAACAAAACAGTTGCGGTAGTTATTGGTAATTGATATCGGCGAGTACTAAAAAAAAATTAAAAAAAAATAAAGTAAAGTATCAGTACTCGTTCTCATTGTAAAAAAAAAAAAAGTATCGGTACTCGTTCTCATTGTAAAAAAAAAAATAAATAAATCGGTACTCGTAAAAAAAAAAAAAAAAAAAAAAAGGTATCGGTGCATCCCTAATAGGGATTATCGGGGACCTTCCGGTCCTTGACGATCTCTATAAGAAAGGAAAATTGCCCCAACGTGGACTTT
Source organism: Lithobates clamitans (assembly GCA_037952925.1). Lineage (NCBI taxonomy): Eukaryota > Metazoa > Chordata > Amphibia > Anura > Ranidae > Lithobates > Lithobates clamitans. Next base: position 550,840 of record JBBGZY010001779.1, read on the forward strand.
ATAGGCAGGTTAGAGGAGTGTGAAAGAAGTATTACAAAAGTATAAAATATAACAAAGTTTATTCATTACATAAAAGTAAAAACAATTCCCAAAAGAGGGGCAGTAAAATACATAGGAGGCACAGCATGATGATGTAAAAATACAAGACAAAGCACCCAATTCCTGATGACCGTCTCTATGGTCAGTCGGTGGAAGAGCCGGCTGCGATCCCGGGCTCCTCGGCAGAACGGGAGAGTGGACGGCGGTGGGAACCGATGGGGGACCCCCCCCCGCCACTTCTAATAGCGTTTCAGACGCTAATTAGCCGCTAGCACAAAAAAACAAAACAAACACCAGCTGAAAACAAAGAAATAGGAAACCCGAAGCCACAAGCATTTTCGTCACTTCCGGTTTCCCGGATGTAGACAGCGCCATTTTTGAATTAGTAAAGCGTCTGATCACATGGATCTTGGTGGGATCAGATGCTTGTAAGGGCAGAGGAGACATCCGGGGTCTAATAGACCCCAGATCTCTCCATATAGGGGTATTGGTCACTGCCTATTGCTGTCACAAGGGATGCCTACATTCCTTGTACAGGACTAAAAGTGATCCAAAAAAAAAATGATTTGGCGGGTGGGCGGAGCACACACTTCAATCTGGATGGTCTGTTGTAGACTGCAGAGGACAATGGACACATATCAGTTACCCTGATGTCATGTGATAGGATAGGGGGGGGCGGGGCTCTGACCTGCTTGCTGAAATTGAGGGACACTCCGGCAATTCTGGGGTTGGTGTTTTCCCGCTTTCTTCACCTTTCTATGAATCAGGTCAGATTCCATCACAGGTGAGAAGCCGCAATCTGGAAAATAAAAAACACACAGGTCACATGATGCCCGGACCTTAAAGTAGTTGTAAAGGCAGCCCACCCCCTAATACCTACCTGAGCCCCCCCCTCTCGATTCAGCGATGTCCAGGAGAACCTTGCCTCCAAGGGGACTCGCACTCCTGATTGGCTCTTGGCAGCAGCAGCGCCATTGGCGCCTACTGCTCTCAATCACAGCCAGTGAGCCAATCAGGAGACGGAGGGGGCGAGGCAAAGCACGGCTCAGTGTGTGAATGGACACTCAGAACCGCAGCTCGGGAGCCCCCTTATCAAGCTGCTTGCTGTGGGGGCACTCAGCAGGAGGGAGGAGCCAGGAGTGCCGGCAGGGGACCCGTGGTGCTCTGTGCAAAACCATTACATAGAGCAGGTAAGTATGATAAGACTTTATAATGACCAAAAGTGGATGGAGTCTTCAGAATTAATTACACCTTCTAACTCCATTACCCAGAGGGGAAGGACCCCTTCCAATTCCATTATGTTGAGGGGAAGGACCCCCTTCCAATTCCATTATGTTGAGGGAAGGACCCCCTTCCAATTCCATTATGTTGAGGGGAAGGACCCCCTTCCAATTCCATTCCCCCGAGGGGGAAAGGACCCCCTTCCAACTCCATTACCCCGAGGGGGAGGGAGGACCCCCTTCCAACTCCATTTACCCCGAGAGGGGAAGGACCCCCTTCCAACTCCATTACCCCGAGAGGTGAAGGACCCCCTTCCAACTCCATTTACCCCGAGGGGGGAAGGACCCCCTTCCAACTCCATTTACCCCGAGGGGGGAAGGACCCCCTTCCAACTCCATTTACCCCGAGGGGGGAAGGACCCCCTTCCAACTCCATTTACCCCGAGGGGGGAAGGACCCCCTTCCAACTCCATTTACCCCGGGGGGGGAAGGACCCCCTTCCAACTCCATTACCCCGAGGGGGGAAAGGACCCCCTTCCAACTCCATTACCCCGAGGGGGAAGGACCCCCCTTCCAACTCCATTACCCCGAGGGGGGGAAGGACCCCCTTCCAACTCCATTTACCCCGAGGGGGGAAGGACCCCCTTCCAACTCCATTTACCCCGAGGGGGGAAGGACCCCCTTCCAACTCCATTTACCCCGAGGGGGGAAGGACCCCCTTCCAACTCCATTTACCCCGGGGGGGGGGAAGGACCCCCTTCCAACTCCATTTACCCCGAGGGGGGAAGGACCCCCTTCCAACTCCATTTACCCCGGGGGGGGGGAAGGACCCCCTTCCAACTCCATTTACCCGAGGGGGGAAGGACCCCCTTCCAACTCCATTTTCCCCGAGGGGGGAAGGACCCCCTTCCAACTCCATTACCCCGAGGGGGGGAAGGACCCCCTTCCAACTCCATTTGTCACCCCCCCTTCCAACTCCATTACCCCGAGGGGGGAAGGACCCCCTTCCAACTCCATTACCCCGAGGGGGGAAGGACCCCCTTCCAACTCCATTACCCCGATGGGGGAAGGACCCCCTTCCAACTCCATTACCCCGAGGGGGGAAGGACCCCCTTCCAACTCCATTACCCCGAGGGGGGAAGGACCCCCTTCCAACTCCATTACCCCGAGGGGGGAAGGATCCCCTTCCAACGGAAGGATCCCCTTCCAACTCCATTACCCCGAGGTGAACTAACCTTCCAACCAATTCCCCCAATTCTAATACCCCAGAGGGAGAGAACCCCTCCAATTCTATTACCCTAAAGGAAGAGAACCCCTCCAATTCTCATATCTCAGAAGGAGAGAACTCTTCCACTTCTATGACTCCAGAGACAGAGAACCCTTCATTTCAATTACCCCAGAGACAGAGAACCCCTCCAATTCTAATACCCCGGAGGGAGGGAACCCCTCTACTTCTAATACCCCGGAGGGAGAGAACCCCTCTACTTCTATTACCCGGAGGGAGAGAACCCCTCTACTTCTAGGAGGAGTTGACCCCCCATATTCTCCCATTATCCTGGAGGGATCTTTTGCATATTTAGTCTTTCATAATACACTAAAATAATTGCCCCCTTAGATTTTATTACCCGGGGGGGTGGTCTGCTGAAGATGTGACCAGGAATGTGACCCCCATACCGCAGACAGAACACTCACCGGTGTTGGGCGTAGAAGTGGGACCGGCGTTGGCTCGATGGTCTCCCATCTCTCCGCTCTTCTGCTGTACAGGGGGATAAAGCGCCTCTGTGGGCCAGACAGACAGATACAGGTCAGTCAGAACATAAGTCAGGAATTCTGCATACTCCGTCATCTCCACTTAACTGCCCGGGGGGATCCCTGACATCTTCCTGAACGCTGCCATATCCTCCCACCCCAAGGGGATGGGCACAACTCTGGATGATTGCTGGACAATAGGACCTTCATGGTGAAATCCGGGGAAGAGGACATGCGGGTGCTCCATCCACTGTGGATACAGAAAGCAGAGCAAAGAGTCAGATGGCAGAGTCAGGGCGCAGAGTCAGATCGCAGAGCCAGGGCGCAACAGGGCGCAGAGTCAGGGCGCAGAGCCAGGGCGCAGAGCCAGGGCGCAGAGCCAGGGCGCAGAGTCAGGGCGCAGAGTCAGATCGCAGATCCAGATCGCAGAGCCAGGGCGCAGAGTCAGATTGCAGAGTCAGATTGCAGAGTCAGATTGCAGAGTCAGATCGCAGAGTCAGATCGCAGAGCCAGGGCGCAGAGCCAGGGCGCAGAGTCAGGGCGCAGAGTCAGGGCGCAGAGTCAGATCGCAGAGCCAGGGCGCAGAGCCAGATCGCAGAGCCAGGGCGCAGAGTCAGATCGCAGATCAAGATCGCAGAGTCAGATTGCAGAGTCAGGGCGCAGAGTCAGGGCGCAAAGTCAGATTACAGAGCCAGTGCGCAGAGTCATTGCGCAGAGTCAGATTGCAGAGTCAGGGCGCAGAGTCAGGGCGCAGAGTCAGGGCGCAGAGTCAGATTACACAGAGCAGGAGTCATCAGATTGCAGAGTCAGATTGCAGAGTCAGATTGCAGAGTCAGGGCGAAGAGTCAGGGCGCAGAGTCAGATTGCAGAGTCAGGACGCAGAGTCAGATTGCAGAGTCAGATTGCAGAGTCAGATTGCAGAGTCAGGGCGCAGAGTCAGGGCGCAGAGTCAGATTGCAGAGTCAGGGCGCAGAGTCAGGGGCGGCAAAGTCAGATTACAGAGTCAGATGCAGAGTCAGATTGCAGAGTCAGATTGCAGAGTCAGGGCGCAGAGTCAGGCGCAAAGTCAGATTACAGAGTCAGATTGAAGAGTCAGATTGCAGAGTCAGATTGCAGAGTCAGGGCGCAGAGTCAGGGCGCAGAGTCAGGGCGCAGAGTCAGGGCGCAGAGTCAGGGCGCAGCGCAGCCGTCCGCTGAAGATCATACATGGCCATCAAAATTGAAATGGTCAGCTGGGTCCCCATTATTAGGTATGAGGTCTCTATGGGAGGATTGCTATCAGAGGTATCCACTGCAGGAAGTGAGGAGGATCCATCATTGGAATCGTGGTGGGGGTGGTGAAGGGAAAGGTCATGATAAATGTGTGCGCTGCCACACCCCCCAACCCAAAGCACCTCGTCCCCGTGTATTTTTTTGGAGGGGGAGTAAGTTGTAGTATGTGGGGGGGAGGGGACACACCTTTATAGGGATTATGGCATCATGTTAAATTTTTATGGGGGGGGGGGGGCGTAATTTTTTCAGCATTTTTTTTTTTGGGGGGGGGGGGGGCGGTGTAGCTATATAATATGCAAGGGGGAGGGGGGCACCACTTTTATGGGACTGTGAGTGTTGGGGGGGCTTAATTTTTTTTTGGGGGGAGGGCTATAGTATATGCAACGGGGGCACCACATTTATGGGACTGTGAGTGCTGGGGGGGGGTAATTTTTCAAAATTTTTTGGAGGGGGGGACTGAGTGTTGGGGGGGTTTAATTTTTTCAGTATTTTTTTTGGGGGGCACCACTTTTATGGGAACTGTAAGTGTTGATGGGGGGTTAGTTTTTCAGTATTTTTATTTGGGGGGGGGGGTAGCTATAGTATATACAAGTGGGGGGGCACATTTATGGGAACTGTGAGTGTTGATGGGGGGGTTAGTTTTTTCCAGTATTTTTATTTGGGGGGGGGTAGCTATAGTATATACAAGGGGGGGGGCACCACATTTATGGAGACTGTGAGTGTTGGGGCCTTATTTTGTTCAGTATTTATTTATATAGTATGTACAGGACAGGGTGCCACTTTTTTAGGGACTACAAGTATTGGGGGGGGTCGTGTTTATAGGCAGTGCATTGGGGGGCAGTCTCAATTACCAGGGTCACAGACCTCCACTACAGAGGGTGTAAGAATGGAAACTCCCACCATCAGCGCGGTCGCCAATAGCAACCACACACACGTGCTTATCACGGAACACTCACCTCTTCCTGCTTTCTGGCCCCGCCCACTCAGCCTATCGGCATCCGGGGTCCCGCCCAGTTCCACTCCGCGCACGACGTGTCCGCCATCTTTGTACACCCGGTTGCGGAGACTGAGAGACGGATGAGAGCTTCAGCGAGGGAGCGGTAAGATGGAGGGCGGGGAGGTGCTATGTGATCTGTTCCCGCCAGTTCGGCTATAGGCTGAGTTTGTGGATTGTATACATAATATATATAGAGTTCAGCACACACAGGTCACGTAGGGGTGGGGGATGGTCACAACTCACCTCCCCCCCCCCTTGTAGAAATAAATATCCTGACACACCCTGTTCTGAATAAAGTAGTGATGTTGCCCATAACAACGGCCTCTATTTACTTTTCTTCACTTCAGAATTTGGTAACCAATGACAATAATGCGCCTGGACATGAATATATTCCCTATTCATCTGTAAAGTGGATTTTTTAAACTTTTTTTTTGATTTGTAGTTGTCGGTCAGTGAATCTATGGCGTACGGACGGTCATTTTGTTCCCGCGCACTGCGCCTCACTTGGGACCCTTGTCAACATGCTTCATCGCAATTTTGTATAATCACCCCCCCCCCCCGAAGCTTTATCACCACTTTATATCCAGCCATAGCCACACCCCCCAACGCTTTATTGTCACTTTACAAACATCCATAGCCACACCCCCTGACGCTTTATCACCACTTTATATACAGCCATAGCCACACCCCCCAAAGCTTTATCGTCACTTTACATACATCCGTAGCCACACCCCCTGACGCTTTATCACCACTTTATATACCGCCATAGCCACACCCCCTGATGCTTTATCGCCACTTTATATACCGCCATAGCCACACCCCCTGACGCTTTATCGACACTTTACATACAACCATAGCCACACCCCCTGACACTTTATTACCACTTTATATACCGCCATAGCCACACCCCCTGACGCTTTATCGCCACTTTACATACAACCATAGCCACACCCCCTGACACTTTATTACCACTTTATATACCGCCATAGCCACACCCCCTGATGCTTTATCTCAATTTTACATACAGCAATAACCACAGCCCCTAACGCTTTATTGCCACTTTATATACAGCCATAGTAACACCCCCTGACACTTTATCGCCACTTTATACACAGAAATAGCCACACCCCCTGACGCTTTATCTCCACTTTATATACATTTATATACATCCATAGTAACACCCCCTGACGCTTTATCACCACTTTATATACAGCCATAGCCACACCCCCTGACGCTTTATCGCCACTTTACATAAAGCTGTAGTCAAGGCCCCCCCCAAAGCTTTATTGCCACTTTATATACAGCCATAGTCACACCCCCTGACTCTTTATCGCCACTTTATATACAGCTACCGCTTTTGGACGCTTGTCTATACACGGTATGCAGTGCACGCCGTGGCAAAAAAAGTAGGTGTGGTTACATGTTGGGCGTGGCATAAAAGGGCATGGTCTGGATCTACTCGTTGTAAACAAACAAATACGTCTTCCATGGTTCTCTACAGGTTTTCACCACTTCGCTCTTGCTCACTTGGTCCCACACTGCTGACTTCTTCTCTGAGTTCATCAGAAGCTGGCTGTCTCTTCTGCGTGTCATTGGGGCTGGTGGCAAGAACCAGAAAGAGACAGCTGAACCCCCTGGTGGCATACATAAACCATGGCATGTCCTCAGGGGGCCAGATGAAAGAACCAGAAGACTGCAGCCCCCCCCGATGACATACATGAGCCGCAGCATGCCAACAGGGGGACGGCTGCAAGAACCGGGAGGAGACAACCCCCCCTCCCCCCCCCCCCGATGACCTGTATGTACTGAGAAACGTCATCAGGGTCTGTTTGCAAGAACAAGGAGGAGGAAGCTGGTCCCCTGATGACACACATAGGTCGTGGAGTATCGCCAGGGGGCTGGCTACAAGAACCAGAAAGAGACAGCTGTCCGCATGGACCCTGGCATGTCCTCAGGGGGCCAGCTGAAGGAACCAGAGGAAGACAGCTGCCCGTGGTGTGCCAACAAGGGACGGCTGCAAGAACCAAGAGGAGACAGCTGGTCCCCTGCTCATGCTCTGTAGAATCCCCTGAGGCCTCCTGGGTTACAGGATGTTGCTATCCCAGGTAGCTGCAGCAACTGATACGTCATTCCCGCCTAGGTGAGGATCCAAGAATTGCAGTGAGGGCTCCCCAAAAAAAGCATTATAAAAAAATGTCCACTTGTGATAGGGAAGGAAGTAGGAGTAGAAATCCAGAGACTGGGTAAAAAGGGTGAAGGTTCACTTCAAGCCAACTGTGCACCTATGTAGCAAGGACCATTCATTCAGGACACCCTCTCCCAGCTCTCCTAAAATGCTGGATGAAGAAGCAAAAAAATAAATGTATATTTGGGGGGGGGGGGGGTTACATAGTATACTTATCTTATAACATACTTGTCTTTCACCAACGTTCCACCCTGCCTAGGGGGAGGTGACGTCATCATTTCTCTGGCCATGTATCGTGGAATGTTGGGTAGCCCAAATCCTGCATTGTTCAGCACCTTCTTGTGAGATTTGGGCTACTCAACATTCCTCTGGATCGCATCCAATAGGAGGATGATGTCATCCCAAGGACTGTGGAAGGGGGATAAAGTGGCCAACATTAAATATATTCCCGATCATCTTCCAGGACATCTACCTGAGGGTTCTACCTGGAAACACAAGCCACAGTGGGTGAAAGCTCCTCCCACCAACCTCGTCCACAGACTCCATTGTGTTTCTGACCGTCCAGGAATGCACAGCAAAACTATTGTTTTGTTACCTTTGGGTCAGTTGATTGCGGTCACTGGTCTTGGTAGTTGGTGTCTACTGTATAAGCCTTATGCCGCGTACACACGAGTGGACTTTACGGCAGACTTTGCCCGGCGGACGGGATTTCGTCAGACAATTCAATCGTGTGTGGGCTCCAGCGGATTTTGTTTTCTCAAAAGTTGGACGGACTTAGATTTGAAACATGTTTTAAATCAATCTGTCGAAATCGAGTCCGGTCGAAAAGTCCGCTTGTCTGTATGCTAGTTCGACGGACAAAAAGCCACGCTAGGGCAGCTATTGGCTATGAACTTCCTTGTTTTAGTCCGGTCGTACGTCATCACGTACGAATTCGACGGACTTTGGTGGATTGTGTGTAGGCAAGTCCGTTCATTCAGAAAGTCCGTCGTAAAGTATGTCGAAAAGTCCGCCGGGCAAAGTCTGCCGTAAAGTCCGCTCGTGTGTACGTGGCATTAAAGGTACTACCATCTTACCTGAGGGTTCCACAATTTTTTTTCATTGCCAGGTCTTACACCATGGAGAGGTTTGAGGGGGACTCCAGGCTGCTTCCCTTCTATCACTTCCTGGTCCTCATACCAGTCTACTTCCCTATATATGTAGACTTGCTCAGTGCAGTTTGCGTTGCCTGAGCAGCTTCCTCGTATCATTTTTTTATACAGCCTTTGATCGTCTTTCATGTACGAGTAGTATGGGGAAGCTCTGGTGACTGCAGTGGTTTCCAGGCTGTGCCGTTCCTTCGGGGAGCCAAGGACCATGGTAAGTGTTCGGGATGGCTTTCAGAGCTTTCAAGCATCTCGTTAGTTCAGTGGTTCTCAACTCCAGTCCTCAGGACCCACCAAAAGACCAGATTTTAAGTATTACCTTGGGGAGATGCAGACTAGAATACTGGAATCACTGAGCAGCAAATTATATCACCTGTGATGTATTTCAGTTATCTTGCAAACCTGGCCTGTTAGTGGGCCCTGAGGACTGGAGTTGAGAACCACTGCGTTAGTTGCTTTAGAGGGCAGGAGAGACATCAGGGGTCTAATAGTCCCCTGATGTCTCCATAAAGAGTACCTACCCAAAGCTATCACAAGGGGACTTGTTCACCACCTTTGTGATATGAGTAAAGTTAAATGAAAAATTACATTTGAAAAAAGTGTGAATAAAAATGTAAATAAAATAAAAATTATTAAACAAAAACCTAAAAGCACCCTCGTCCCCCCTGTGTATACACAAAAATGCAAATGCATTTATGTCAATGGGACATGATTGGTTAAATGGATTACTCCGGTTAATTGGACTTCTCCAGTCTGCATCGGAGAAATCCATCTGACCGAAAAAATCCATCTAACCTCCTCTAAGGACTCTGGAGAACCACTACTTTTCACCAATACACTGAAATACACACACCGATTGGTACAATCTGAATATCACAGTCAAGGAAACTGCCTGCTGGAGAACCGTACATATCGGTAACATGCTGACAGGTTGTCTCCCTTGATTGTATTTGGAGATCGTTGTATGGCGACCAGCGGAATCTGTGAGTATAAAGAAGCATTGAGAAGTGTTATCTATAACTGTGAGTGAAAGGAACTACCTGCACGCTGCAGGAATCCCCCCATGCTGTCATGCTTTATTACACTTGAATCTGTGGCAATTCCCTACATATGATGAATGAATATTGAGCAGATCAGATCAGTATAGTGCATTTTATGCCGTTTTCTTCAGTGGTGTCATATCTCCTTGCTCTCGATAACTACTTACCTGAATTAGAGCAGTCGGGACTGATTACATTCTTGGCTATATTCACCTGCTTGATAGGTAGAGCAGCACAGTGGTATAGTGAGTAGCACTCTCGCCTAGCAGTAAAAAGGGTCGCTGGTTCGAATCCCAACCACGACACTACCTGCCTGGAGTTTGCATGTTCTCCCTGTGTCTGCGTGGGTTTCCTCCGGGTACTCCGGTTTCCTCCCACACTCCAAAGACATGCTGGTAGGTTAATTGGCTTCTGTCCATAATAAATTGGCCCTAGTGTGTGAGTTGGGGACCTTGGATTGTGGGCTCCTTGGGGGTGGGGACCAATGTGTGTGTGGAGCACTGCGTAAAAAATTGACAGCGCTATATGGGTACCTTAAATAAAATAATAATAATAGATGGGCATCTTGATTGGTCATAATGTATAGGTATGGAGACAATTGTGGGCTTGCACCAACACTCACTCAGGTTGAACTGGATGGACTGGTGTCTTTATTCAACCTTACTATGTAACATCTAATGTCTCCAATGGAAAACGGATGTACAGTATCTCACAGAAGTGAGTGCGCCCCTCACATTTTTGTAAATATTTTATTATATCTTTTCATGTGACAACGCTGAAGAAATTACACTTTGCTACAATGTAAAGTAGTGAGTGTACAGCTTGTATAACAGTGTAAATTTGCTGTCCCCTCAAAATAACTCAACACACAGCCATTAATGTCTAAACCGCTGGCAACAAAAGTGAGTACACCCCTAAGTGAAAATGTCCAAATTGGGCCCAATTAGCCATTTTCCCTCCCGGTGTCATGTGACCCGTTAGTGTTACAAGGTGTCAGGTGTGAATGGGGAGCAGGTGTGTAAATTTGGTGTTATCGCTCTCACTCTCTCGTACTGGTCACTGGAAGTTCAACACGGCACCTCATGGCAAAGAACTCTCTGAGGATCTGACAAATAGAATTGTTGCTCTTCATAAAGATGGCCTAGGCTATAAGAAGGTTGCCAAGACCCTGAAACTGAGATGCAGCACGGTGGCCAAGACCATACAGCGGTTTAACAGGACAGGTTCCACTCAGAACAGGCCTCGCCATGGTCGATCAAAGAAGTTGAGGTCACGTGCTCAGCATCATATCCAGAGGTTGTCTTTGGGAAATAGAGGTATGAGTGCTGCCAGCATTGCTGCAGAGGTTGAAGGGGGGGGTCAGCCTGTCAGTTCTCAGACCATACGCTGCACACTGCATCAAATTGGTCTGCATGGCTGTCATCCCAGAAGGAAGCCTCTTCTAAAGATGATACACAAGAAAGCCTGCAAACAGTTTGCTGAAGACAAGCAGACTAAGGACATGGATTACTGGAACCATGTCCTGTGGTCTGATGAGACCAAGATAAACTTATTTGGTTCAGATGGTGTCAAGCGTGTGTGGCGGCAACCAGGTGAGGAGAACAAAGACAAGTGTGTCTTGCCTACAGTGAAGCATGGTGGTGGGAGTGTCATGGTCTGGGGCTGCATGAGTGCTGCCGGCACTGGGGAGCTACAGATCTTTGAGGGAACCATGAATGCCAACATGTACTGTGACATACTGAAGAAGAGCATGACCCCCTCCCTTCAGAGACTGGGCCACAGGGCAGTATTCCAACATGATAACCACCCCAAACACACCTCCAAGATGATCACTGCCTAAAGAAGCTGAGGGTAAAAGTGATGGACTGGCCAAGCATGTCTCCAGACCTAAACCCTATTGAGCATCTGTGGGGCATCCTCAAACGGGAGATGGAGGAGCGCAAGGTCTCTAACATCCACCAGCTCCGTGATGTCATCTTGGAGGAGTGGAAGAGGACTCCAGTGACAACCTGTGAAGCTCTGGTGACCTCCATGCCCAAGAGGGTTAAGGCAATGCTGGGAAATAATGGTGAACACACAAAATATTGAAACTTTGGGCTCAATTTGGACATTTTCACTTAGGGGTGTACTCATTTTTGTTGCCAGCAGTTTAGACATTAATGGCTGTGTGTTGAGTTATTTTGAGGGGACAGCAAATTTACACTGTTATACAAGCTGTACACTCACTACTTTACATTGTAGACAAGTGTCATTTCTTCAGTGTTGAAAAGATAGAAGAAAAGATAGAAGAAATTGTTTACAAAAATTTGAGGGGTGTACTCACTTTTGTGAGATACTGTATAAACGTTCAATTGCATTTTGATGTGTTCATGTCCAATCCCGTTTTCTTCCCAGCCCCATTGACTGACGGATTTATGACCAGGGTATTTTTGTAGATATTATAGAGTGTGGGTACAATCTGGGCATCCTTCCACTACGGGATAGTGTGATACATGTCATTGTGTTTACACAGACATACACTGCTCCGTTCTAGGAACGAGCTGCAGGGACCCCGTTATAGTTGGCTTTGAGCAATTATATAGGAATTTAGGGGGGTGCTTTGTATTGGGGAGGGTGGGCTTGCCAATTGTGGGGATTTTTGCACTTTCTTGCCCCTCAGTCTCACGAGGGGTATCTTTGCCCTATACAATGTGCTTGATTTTAGAGGAATACTTTTGGGGGGGGGGGGGGGTTAGACCACCTGGGAACCCCCATATTTCATAGGGAGTTCTCTCCCCCTTTTTTTCTATCTATGGGGGGGTCTTGGGTCATTGCGCCAATAATTTGTTGTATATCAGTTTTAAAGCAATAAATCTTTTTTTTGTGGTCTAACTCTTTAGGGTGTGTAGAAGTCCTTTTTTTAATTTTTTGTTTGTTGGTTCAGTATATTATTGATTACACCCCCCGATATATATCCGGTGAGTTCTATATATTCATACTAGGTGGGATTCCCATTTATTCAATATTTAGCAATAATAGACCTTCCCAGCAACAATGGACCCCCTGCAAAAATAGATCCCCTCCAGCAACAAGAGATTCCTCAGCAACCAGCATCAATTTACCCCCCAGCAGCCAGCAACAAAGACCCCTCCCTAAACAGTAGATCCTTCCCAGCAACAATTGACCCACAAGCAACATAAGACCCACCCCCAGCAACAATAGATCCCCCACGAGCAACAGAAGACCCCCTCAGCAACAATAGACCCCCCTCCTCCGCAAAAAAACAAATCCCCTCCAACAACAATAGATTCCCCAGCAACCAGCATCAATAGACCCTCCAGCACACCCCAGCACCCCTTGCCATTACATACTTTCAGTTCTGGAGGTGCCAGAACTGCGTTCCCCCTCGTTCCGGCTAAAAAAAAGCTCTGTGTGGTTGATGTGTGGGGCTTATTCACCGTGGCCATCTTGTAGAATTTGTTCTGTGTTGCTGGTTGATGTATGGGGCTTATTCATAGTTGCAGACCTGAAATATTAGCACTGGATGGACAATTGGGGAAACGTCTGCCACAATATTCTTTCTCTATGATGACATTGTGACCTTTCCCTCGTAGGGTAGTCAAGATGGACCCCGAGGATCGGGTATGGACCACAGCGGAGAGGAACACTCTTCTGAACTTAATCCAGGATGGGGGCTTCATTCCAGGGCTGACGCAGGAATTTTTTTCGAACTGGGCTACCTTCGAACGCCTCAGTGTCCTACTGAACCGATGCAACATCAGAGTCAGGTGAGGGGGTCATTCATTGCGTCATTATAGTGAACGGGACAGAAAAATTATTTTTGGATTGTAAAATTCCCTATTTTAGGAAACGTTCCTGCCTGTGACCAACCTGCTTGTAGGCTGAGGGGCTGGGGAGGACCCAGGCGGTAGGCACCCATTTGGAAGACTCAGCACACACAGTGGTTGGGAATGTGGAATATATTGTTAACAGTTTCAGGTACAACAATTGAGTCTCTTCAAGAGTTATAACTGAGCGACGACACCCACAAAGGAGACGGAACTCCAGCAGGAGAGGGGAAGGCCGAGGCTGGTGGCACCTGACACAGAGGTGGAAGGTTGGCAGATGCAGTGAGCTCAATAGTGGAGAAGTCTCCAAAGTAGTCTGCGCCAGTCCCTGCATTGTTCCTCCTCCTCTGGAACCTGCCCCTGCGCCCGGTTCACTCTCCATGACCAACGGGTTCCAGTTATGGTAATTGGATAGTTACATTGGTCCAAGTTGGAGTTCTTTGTTAACTTCTTCGGCCTCCCGAGGTGACAGCGTTCAGGCCTGGAGATTGGCCACTTAGGTCTAAGCACTGCATCCTAGAAGGAGATCACATGCAACCCCATACCTGGAAGAAACAAGTATTTATCAAGGACTCTCTTGTAGGTGAGCACAGGAAAGGTGAGTATTGGCAAGTGTGGGTTCTTCTTAGAAGAGAACCTCTCATTAACGCAAAGTAACTACTTCCCATTATAGTGTGCAGTGGATGTTGCTTCTACATAACCCATCACTTTTTACTTCGGCCCTTGACGACATTGGTGATGATGAGGATGGGAGGATCACATACCTCTCTTTATGAAGCTCATCTTCTAGGACAGCTACCCAAACTAACTCTACCCTGGAAGATTCTTGGAAATCTAGATAACAGGTAATATCTTTGTTTTCCACCAGCCCTTTTTGATGTTCGATTTGTAAAACCACCATAGGTGACAGCGTGTAGGCTGGTGCAGTCTATTTTCTCCACTGCAGGTGGCGCTCAACCACAGCCGCAGTGCAGAGGGAGAGGAAGTCAGGAAGAACATGGGTTACTAGGGCAGCGATCCGGTTGGATGCTGACAGACCATGTGACTTTGGTGGCCATCTTGGGTCAGGTAGAGTCTATGTAACCACTTCAATACTGGGCACTTTTACCCCCTTCCTGCCCAGGCCAATTTTCAGCTTTCAGCGCTGTCATACTTTGAATAACATTGGCGCGGTCATACAACACTGTACCCAAATGACATTTTTTTTCACACAAATAGAGCTTCCCTTTGGTGGTATTTAATCACCACTGGGATTTTTTTTTTTTTTTTTTGCTATATAAACAAAAAAAAGACCACAAATTAAAAAAACTAAACACTTTTTTATTTGTTTCTGTTATAAAATTTTGCAAATAAATAATCTTCATAACTGTATGTCAAAATGTACTCTGCTACATTTTTTTGAATATAACCCAAATCGGTGAGTATTATTTAGTCTGTAGGAAAGTTCCACAAACTATGAGATATACAGAGGGTAAAATAAGTATTGAACACGTCACCATTTTTCTAGGTAAATATATTTCTAAAGGTGCTATTGACATGAAATTTTCACCACATGTCGGTAACAACACGTGCAATCCATACATACAAAGACACCAAAACAAATACGTTCAGAAATGAAGTTCTGTGTAATAAAATGGAATGACACGGGGAAAAAGTATTGAACACACTAAGAAAGGGAGGTGCAAAAAGGCATGGAAAGCCAAGACACCAGCGTAAATCTATCAGTAATTAAAAAGCAATCCTGCCCCTTGTCGGTGCAAATTAATATCAGCTGGTTCAGTCTCAACTGATGGCCTACAAAAAGGTGTCTCATTACCAAGGTGTCACACAAGTAACATCTCATGATGGGTAAAAGCAAAGAGCTCTTTCAAGACCTTTGCAACCTTATTGTTGCAAAACATACCAATGGCTTTGGTTACAGAAAGATTTCTAAACTTCTGAATGTTCCAGTGAGCACTGTCGGGGCTATAATCTGGAAATGGAAAGATTATAATTTCACCATAAACCAGCCAAGACCAGGTGTGCTCCTCGCAAGATTTTTGACAGAGGAGTGAAAAGAATTATCAGAAGAGTTGTCCAAGAGCCAGGGACCACTTGTGGGGAGCTTCAGAAAGACCTAGAATTAGGACGGACAATTGTTTCAAAGAAAACAATAAGCAATGCACTCACCCGCCATGGCCTGTATGCACGCTCACCACGCAAGACTCCATTGCTGAAGAAAAGGCATTTTGAAGCTCGATCAAGGTTTGCTGTACAACATTTAGACAAGCCTGTGAAATATTGGGAGAATGTAGTCTGGTCAGATGAGACCAAAATGGAACTCTTTATATGCCATAATACACACCATGTTCGGAGGTCACATGGCACATCACCCCAAAAACACCCCCCATACCAACAGTGAGGTTTAGAGGTGGGAACATCATGGTGTGGGGCTGTTTTTCAGCATACAAACAATAGGTGCTGGAACTCAACCACGACCCCCCCAAAATCCCTCCCCCCCTCCAAATCAAATAGTGGGTGTGGTCAGATTTCACAAACAGTAGGAGGGTCTTAAAGGGGCATTAAATACCAGGATTGCATTACATACAGAGTGCAGAGTTCAGGGGGGTTACACACAGAGTGCAGAGCTGTCACTTGTAAACACAGAAACCAGACTTCTGTGTTTACAAGTGATTGTGGTGAGCAGGCACCAAGGGGTCCGAGCCAGAGGTGGAGGAACTGAGTTCCACCAAGTTCCACCTGAAAAAAAGCCCTGGCATACGGTACTGGCAAACTTAATATCATTGAAGGAAGGATGAAAGGAAAAATGGACCAAGCCTTTATTGATAAAAATCTGCTGCCATCTACCAGGATGATGACGATGAGACGAGGGAGGACATTGCAGCAAGACAATCATCCCAAACACAAAGCCAAGGAAACTCTCAATTGGTTTCAAAGAAAGAGAAAATAAATCTGCTAGAATGGCCCCCAGCCAATCACCTGACTTGAATCCAATAGGAAATCTATGGAAAGAACTAAAGATCCGAGTTCATAGAAGAGGCCCACGGAACCTTCAAGATTTGAAGACTGTGTGGAAGAATGGACCAAAATCACACCTGAGCAACGCATGCGACTCGTTTCTCCATACAGGAGGCGTCTTGAAGCCGTCATTACTAACAAAGGATTTTGTACCAAGTATTAAATACATTCCACTTGGCATGTTCAATAATTTTTCCTGGTGTCCTTCCATTTTATTACACAGAACTTCATTTCTGAACGTATTTGTTTTGGTTTCTTTGTATGTATGGATAGCACGGGTAGGGATAAGAAACAGAAAATTCTGGCTTGGAAGGAGTGTTAACCCCTTCCAAGCCAGTGTCATTAGTACAGTGACAGTGTATAGTATTAGCACTGATCACTGTATTAATGTCACTGGTGATGTCAGTGGCAGTTAGTCAGTGCCCCCCCCAGCTCCAGTTAGTGTCAGACTGCCCACTGCACCATGACAGTCCCGTTATAAGTCTCTGATCACTGTCATTAGTAGTAACGAATGAACAGGTTAATATTAATATAGTCAATCTTCTGAAATAACTTCCGAAATACGAAGGAAATCTCACCTCCATTTCTGGATAGCTGTTAGCCCCTCCCATCAGTGGTACGAATGTAAACCTCGCCTCTAAACAGGCATGGCAAAATGAAGAAGGAATGCTGCCCTTTGGAGCGTGGCGGGTTTACAGTGCCTTGAAAAAGTATTCATACCCCTTTAAAATTTTCCACATTGTGTTATGTTACAACCAAAAATGTAAATGTATTTTATTGGGATTTTATGTGATAGACCAACACAAAGTGGCACATAATTGTGAAGTGGAAGGAAAATGATAAATGGTTTTCAACATTTCTTACAAATAAATATGTGAAAAGTTTGTGTGTGGGGGGGGGCATTTGTATGGCGCCCCCCTGAGTCAATACTTTGTAGAACCACCTTTTACTGCGATTACAGCTGCACATCAGCTTTGCACATCTAGAAAGTTAAATTTTTGCCCATTCTACTTTGAAAAATATCTCAAGCTCTGTAAGATTGGATGGAAAGTGTCTGTGAACAGCAATTTTCAAGTCTTGACACAGATTCTCAATTGGATTTAGGTCTGGACATTGACTGGGCCATTCTAAAACATGAATATACTTTCATCTAAACCATTCCATTGTAGCTCTGGCTGTATGTTTCGGGTCGTTGTCCTGCTGGAAGGTGAACCTCCGCCCCAGTCTCAAGTCTTTTGCAGACTAACAGGTTTTCTTCTAAGATTGCCCTGTATTTGGCTCCATCCATCTTCCCATCAACTCTGACCAGCTTCCTTGTCCCTGCTTAAGAAAAGCATCCCCACAACATGATGCTGCCACCACCATGCTTCACGGTGGGGATGGTGTGTTCAGGGTGATGTGCAGTGTTAGTTTTCCACCACACATAGCATTTTGCTTTTAGGCCAAAAAGTTCCATTTTGGTCTCATCTGACCAGAGCACCTTCTTCCACATGTTTGCTGTGTCCCCCACATGGCTTCTTCCAAACTGCAAGCGGGACTTCTTATGTCTTTCTTCTTCTCACTCTTCTATAAAGGTCAGATTTGTGGAGAACACAACTAATAGTTGTCCTGTGGACAGATTCTCCCACCTGAGCTGTGGATCTCTGCAGCTCCTCCAGAGTTACCATGGACCTCTTGGCTACTTCTCTGATGAATGTTCTCCTTGCCCGGCCGGTCAGTTTAGGTGGACGGCCATGTCTTGGTAGGTTTGCAGTTGTGCCATACTCTTTCCATTTTTGGATGTTGGATTGAACAGAGCTCCGTGAGATGTTCAAAGCTTGGGATATTTTTTTATAACCTAACCCTGCTTTAAACTTCTCCACAACTTTATCCCTGACCTGTCTGGTGTGTTCCTTGGCATTCATATGCTGTTTGTTCACTAAGGTTCTCTAACAATCCTCTGAGGGCTTCACAGAACAGCTGTATTTATACTGAGATTAAATTACACACAGGTGGACTCTATTTAGTTAGTAAGGTTGAATAAAGACACCAGTCCATCCAGTTCAACCTGAGTGAGCAACCACAATTGTCCCCATCCCTGCACACTGCGTCCCATCAAGATGCCCATCCACTATATTATTATTATTTTTTTTTAAATATATATATTTAAGGTACCCATGCAGCAATATCAATCTACACAGCGCTCCACCACAGCGGTCCCCACCCCCAAGGGGTCTGCAATTCAAGGTCCCCAACTCACACCCATACACCAGGGCCAATTTTTTTTTATTTGGACAGAAGTCAATAAACCTAACAGCATGTCTTTGGACTAATTAGGTGACTTCTGAAGACAATTGGTTCCACTAGATTTTAGTTAGGGGTATCGGAGTAAAAGGGGGCTGAATACAAATGCACGCCACACTTTTCACATATTTATTTGGAAAAAAATGTTCAAAACCATTTATCATTTTCCTTCCACTTCACAATTATGTGCCACATTGTGTTGGTCTATCAAATAAAATCCCAATAAAATACATTTACGTTTTGGTTGTAACATGGCAAAATGTGGAAAATGTCAAGGGGTATGAATACTTTTTCAAGGCACTGTATGTACCTATGTGCGGGTGAGTTAGTGTTGAACAGCTTATCAGGAACAGCACTGAAGCATCAAGTTGATGGTATCTTGAGTGCAATGGAAACATGGAGCTGATCCGTGCCATGTGCTCACAGTATGAAATAATGCATCTCTGTTCTCTGTCCCCTCAGCAAGCATCAGGTGGAGGCACAATGGCAGCTTCTGAAGGAGGAATTCTGGAAACGGAAGTGGATGGTGGATGACGGTCTGGGCCAAGCTTCTGCACTTACTTCGGATTTCCCATTCTATGAGGAGCTGGAGCAAATACTAATTTCACGAAAACCGGCCATAGTCCGGAAGAGGGAGGCCGACAGCAGTGGTGAGTGAGGAGCTTACAGTGTAATGAACATTTATACAGATTTTAAGTTATATAGCTTTGTACAGCAAACATTGAGCCAGTCACGTCAGTTATACATTTATACAGCGCTGACATATACCACCATTTATATAGTTCTGATATATACTGCCGTGTTGTACAGAGAACACTGAGCCAGTCACATCAGTTATACATTTATATAGCTCTAACATATACTGCCGTGTTGTACAGAGAACACTGACCCAGTCACATCAGTCTCTGACCCAGTGGAGCTTACACTCTAATGTCCTCCAACAGTCACACATTATTATTATTATTTTTAATATATTTATATAGCTCTGACATATACAGCAGTGCTGTACACAGAACACTGTGCCAGTCACATCAGTCTCTGCACCAGAGGAGCTTCTCCACCAGGTCTTGCTGTTTTGCACAGGTGCTGTTGGCTCACTCTGCTTTTGGTTTCAGCTGGAGGAAACATCAACCCTGGGCCTGTCCTGCAGGCTTCTCCCTCAACCACCATGCAGTGGGTGGGGGGGGGGAGATGAAGGTGGAGGCTCTCCAGAGGCACTGAGGCCTACTCTATGTGCTCAAGCTGCAATGGATCCTGGGACTGTCCCTATGCAAGGGAGTCCTTACCAGTCTTCCAGAATAAAGTGGTGAACAGACTTCGCTGCATTGCTAAGGAGGAGCAGAAACTTGCTGTCATGAAAGAAGATCTCAGGAAAAAGAAATCCCTGCATAGTAAGTCTGGAAACAGTAGGAGGGAAGTCTCCAAGCTGAAGTCTCTGGAGGAGGCATTGAAAAAGCAGGAGAAGTTGGTCACCTCTCTGAAGGAAAGCAGCGGTGTGTGCAGAGAAAAGTGTGAGAATGAGGAGAGATTCCAACAGATGAAGGAAAGTGCCTGTGCCAGTACCAGCCAGAGGGTGGATACCAGAGCAACGGCGACAGTATGGATGGGAGGTAAGGAAGTGGCTTCACATGGTGGCCCCAGTACTACCCCTGTCTCAGGATCTGTCGTGTCCGAGTCAGTATCTGCCCCCCTCCCTCCCCAGCAGCCTAGGTCATCTCAGGAGGAGGTCGAGGAAAATGGCAGATTGCTGCAGACCATTACAGAAATGGAATCTCCCTTAAGTGGCACCAATTCATCAGATGAGGATCATGGTTAAGTAGTGCTTGCTGAAAATCTCTCTCAGTGTGTGGAGGACTTTCCCGAGATTGCAACTGCTAACTGATCCTTGCAATCAGCAGGGAATGCAGGAGGAGATGGCGTGTATCCAGACAGAGAAGTTTCTGCTGGCTGCGAGGCTCATGGACACTAACAGTGCAGAGCAGGAATGTCGCATAAACATTGAAACTGCAGAGCAGAAATGTCGCATGAACATTGAAACTGCAGAGCAGAAATGTCGCATGAACATTGAAACTGCAGAGCAGGAGAGCCGTATGAACGCTGAAACAACTGGTGTTTTTTCTAAGAATAAAGGCTGTTACTCCAGAAAGGGGGGAAAAGGGGGAGTTTTTT
Organism: Lithobates clamitans; assembly: GCA_037952925.1. Classification (NCBI taxonomy): domain Eukaryota; kingdom Metazoa; phylum Chordata; class Amphibia; order Anura; family Ranidae; genus Lithobates; species Lithobates clamitans. The sequence goes on from JBBGZY010001779.1 coordinate 571,784, forward strand.
GCCCCCGGGACTTTTAAGATGCTATTAAATAGACAATATACGAAATCAGCAAACTTGTACAATCCTATAAATAAAATCTATATTTTATTGAATGATAGATTAAAATATCTGTGCCCCACAAAGATGAGACATGATCCTAAAAAAGCTTAAACATACATATACATGTAAATCCACCCAAAGAAATCACATTACAAGGTGTAACAGGATGAAACTACTTAATTGATTCCATGACAATCTGCCGCTCGACATGTTTCGCTCTAATACGAGCTTCTTCAGGAGTTTAACGGCAATGATTGTGGTGGACTCAGGCTATAAAACATCAACGCTGCATAAGTGATAGAATTGGCTGAAAAACCGCTACCAAATTCCAACTGAGGGGTTCATATGCATAAAGGGCTTCCTTGTCTTGATTTGACCACAGGGGAATATAAAGTCTTAAAGTCGTCCTTGAGTAGAACCAATTTAATAAAGGTCTGAGGCATAAAAGTCTCACAGCATATGCGGATAATAGGGATCAAGAAGCATCGATCACATGATGAGTCAATCCCTAGTGGGAGCTATAGTTGATTTGTGCAGAGGGAGTGATCCCTTTCCAGCAACACTATTTGTCATGGAATCAATTAAGTAGTTTCATCCTGTTACACCTTGTAATGTGATTTCTTTGGGTGGATTTGCATGTATATGTATGTTTAAGCTTTTTTAGGATCATGTCTCATCTTTGTGGGGCACAGATATTTTAATCTATCATTCAATAAAATATAGATTTTATTTATAGGATTGTACAAGTTTGCTGATTTCGTATATTGTCTATTTAATAGCACCTTAAAAGTCCCGGGGGCAAAAAACTCCCCCTTTTGCCCCCCTTTCTGGCGTAACAGCCTTTATTCTTAGTCATATTCAACCATGGGATGTGGTGCTTTCTGATGACTATCTCTGCCCTCTTTAGTCTATGGTGTTTTTTCTAAACGGAAGACCTTACTTGATGACGGGACTGCTGGTAACTGTGGTACTTCTGGGACTATGGTGAGCGGGACTGTTGTGCTGGAGGGGAGGAGGGAGGATCAAGTGGTGGGTAATTTACCAAACCAGATTTCAGAGGTTCCTACACAGCCAGTTAATGTGTCATCTGTCCCAGTTAGGAGTTATGCTAAGGCTGTGTTGGGACAAAATCATGCTGCTAGTGGAAGGGAGCCAGTTGTGCGTCTTTCACCTAACGCACCTTCTTCTATTAAACGCAGGAATGTGGTACAGCTCATGTGGGAAGGAGGAGGTATTCCACCTATCAGGAGGGTGGTTGTGGATAAGATCCTAGCCATGGGATTTAAGGCTGAGGATATTTATGCTCTTATCAGTCCGGCTGGTTCCTATAAATATAATTTATCATTTGTGTGTCCAGAATTGCTGGATCTGTTTAGGGAGCGGTATGAGCATGTATATAGGGACCAGCCGAACTGGAAGGGGCTTGTCCCCAATGTTGTCTCACGACAGCCCTTGATTAAGAATGTGACTATCCTGACAAGGAATACACCCCTGAGGATTTATGGGTCTGGTTGAGGAGGTTTGGTGAAACGTGCCTGCTAAAGATTGTGGATGATAGAGGAATCTGGATGGGTGGGTGGTCGGTGTCAATGAGGTTGAGTGTGTGTGGGAATGTGGTCCAACATTTGCCCTCCTCTGCCTTTATTGGTAGAGATAGAATTACCGTCTTTTACCCTGGTCAACCTAAGCTGTGCCATAAATGTGGAGTCAAGGGACATTTCTCCTCTTCCTGTCCAGAACAGAAGTGCTCTTTGTGCCAGGAACTGAGGCATCTGGCAAGGGACTGTAATATCATTAAATGAAACCTATGTGATAAGGTTGGTCACCCTTATAGCCAGTGCCCTGAGGCTTTGCACAATAAGCCAGAGTCAGTGGAGGAATTCTTCCATCTCGATAGGGAAGACTCTGGGTTGGCGGAGGTTGTACCAGGGAATCCTAGTGTCTCTGTCACGTCAGAATCTGTGTCTGTGAGGCCGTCTGTGGTGTCAGTGTCCCCCCAGTCTGTGGTCTCCCAGTCAGTGTCAGAAAGTGTGGTTGTCAAGTCTGTGTCTGCACCTATTGTTTCTCCTAGTGTAGTGAAGGCAATGGAGGGTGCTGGACCAGCGTGTATGGTGGTGCCAACCCCTCTTCCTCGGCGTGGCAGAAGTGCAGCTGGAAGTCAGCAGACACCGAGGGGTGGAGTAAGGGATAGATTGGATGATGGTGGGGGGGGGGGGGGTTGGTAAGGGAATGAGAGCGGCTTGTGCAGAATGCAAGGTGAATGATGTGGAAGTTGGGGTGAAAGATGTGGAAGTCGGGGTGAATGATGTGGGGGGAGGGGTTAATGGGGGGTTTTGGAATCACATCCTGGTAGCGATTAAATGTCAAAAGGCTTCTTAGCCTGGATTGTGTTTAAATTGAAGTTCGGGGTTTGTAGTGTCTTTTTTGTTGTCATTAAAATAGGTTTCTTTCTATGTTATCTTGTCAGGAAACGGTTTTCTTTACTTGCTGATGTAAGCACGCTTGTTTTGTTTTAGTTGTTGTTTATTTTTATGTAAATATGTTTTTATTAATAAGCTATATGTTTGTATGATTTTTTTAATAAACAAAAATGTACACTCTAATTTCCCCCCACAGTCATGCACTGTTATTAATATATATTTATATAGCTCTGATATATACCACAGTGTTGTAAAAGAACACTGAGCCAGTCACACCAGTCTCTCCACCAGGTGGTGCTGTTCTGCTAGCTGCTGCTGGCTCATGCTGCTATGATCTCAGCTGGGAGAAACATCAAGCCTGGGCCTGTCCTGCAGGCTTCTCCCCCAATAATCATGCAGCGGGTGGTGGAAGTTGAAGGTGGAGGCTCTCCAGAGGCACTGAGGCCTACACCATGTGTTCAAGCTGCAATTGATCCTGGGCTTGTCCCTATGCAAGGGCAGTTCTTGCAAGCCTTCCAGGACAGCGTGGTGAATAGACTTTGCCGCATTACTGAGGAGGAACAGAAGCTTGCTGTCCTGAAAGCAGAGTTCAGGAAATCTGTCCATCATCCTTAAGGCTAGGTTCACATCTATGTGGTTGCCGTTGATGCAGTTTTCAAGCACGTTTTGCTGTGCGTTTTGCATTTTTTTTTCTCCTTAACTGCCTGCTGACCGTATACTGTACATATACAGCTTCCCTGAGCAGAATCTTGTACCTGTACGTGATTCTGCACTACCGGGTCTGGGGCGCGCACGCGTGCCGCCGGCAACCCGCTCCCGCTGTGATTGCCAGTGTCATTGGTACAGTGACAGTGCATATTTTTAGCACGGATCGCTGTATTGGTGTCACTGGTGCCCAAAGAAGTTTCACTCAGTATCCAATTTGTCTGCCGTAATGTCACAATCCCACTATAAGTCACTGATCGCTGCCATTACAAGTATAAAGAATGAAATAAAAAAAATTCCATAAAAATATCCCATAGTTTGTAGATACTATAACTTTTGTGCAAACCAATCAATATACGCTTATTGGGATTTTCTTTTTACCAACAATATGTAGTAGAATACATATTGGCCTAAATTTATGAAGCAATTAGATTTTTAAAAAAAAAAATTTTATTGGATATGTTTTATAGCAGAAAGTAAAAAATATTGTTTGCTTTTTTTTTCAAAATATTCTGTCTTTTTTTGTTTATAGCGCAAAAAATAAAAACCGCAGAGTTGATCAAATACCACCCACAGAAAGCTCTATTTGTGAGAATAAATTACATTAATTTTATTTGTGCACAGCGTCGCACGACCGCACAATTGTCAGTTAAGATAACGCAGTGCTATATCGCAAAAAATGGCCTGGTCTTGGAGGGGGGGTAAACCTTCCAGAGCTCAAGTGGTTAACAAACAGTGAATACCCATTTGTGAAGGAGCGGGCGGCAGCCACGTCCTTAACAACCGATGTCTCAGCTGTCAGCGGGATTCCCCACTGACAGCTGAATGTAAACCAAAGAATGCCGGCATTAAAAAAGTCTTGCGTTTTTGGTGCGGGTCCATTGAGGTCTATTACACACAAAACCCAATCTGCTGTGGGAAAAAAAGCCCCTCACCCTTTCCAAAAGCGCATACAGGTGAATGTCTCACATAGGAAGCCATGTTAATTGGACTGTAGTGCATTTCTGCAAAACGCAAAGGTGTGAACCTAGCCTAACAACCAGTGAATAGTTGGTTGTCTGTGTCAGATTGAGAGGTCTCTAGGTCCTGGGTAGAAGGCAGCATAGGTTGGGGTCTTGTTGTAGAGGACCCTGCCAGTCTGTGGACTCTGGGGAAGATCTACCTGCCTGTGAGCAGGGTGCAGCGTGTTATGTTGGTGAGGAGACACACAGAGGCTGAGGTGAATGAGAACAATGTATTAAGAAAAGTCCCAACAATGCACAATTGGGCCCAGTGGGTAGGTACAGGTGTCCGGAACCACTTACGAAACTGTAACAGCAGAGCGTAGCTTGACTTGAGGCAGACAGCTTCTGCAACGATGAGTGGGAATGCAAATCCACACCCAAATGGGAGGCTTCCTAAATCCAAGGAAGCATGGAGGCCCTGCACTATTTCTACTCCTTCAGAACCTTTCCCTAGCGCTGAGCAATCTCCTTGAGAGACGGGGGAACCTTTCCCTACACTATCCACTTAAATAGACACTGCCCTGACCCAAGATGGCTGCTAAGGTCACGAGGGGCACCAGCGTCCAATCAGACACCAAGTTCCTCACGATTTCCTTTCTCTTCTGTATTGCCACTTTGGTTGAGTGCCACCTACAGTGGGTTGTACAGACTGCAACTACCAACAGGCCAAACAGGTTTCTCTTATGGAGGCAGTTTACCCCTCATGTGGCCATGCTCCGGACCCCCTCCACCAAGCTGGTTAAGGACACCGGTGCGTGCCAGCTCCTTAACAACCAGCTACTCACTGGTTGTAAAAGGTGCCAGTGGATGCCAGCTCCTTGGAAATGCAGATGGGGGAGGAAGTTTAGAGGAATTTTGTTCCTCTGTGATTTCCTTACTCACAGGGAAGCAGCTATCAGATTGGATGCCTGTGCCCCATGTGACTCTGGTGGCCATCTTGGGTCAGGCAGAGTCTGTTCAAGATGCTGGCTCCAAAACTTGTTTCCTCTATGATTTCCTCGGTCACAGGAAGACATTTATCAGATTGGATGCCGGTGTTCTGACGAGAAGTGTCCCCTCATCGGATAGTGTCCGCTTTGTACTGCGCAGGCGCCGTGCTTGCGCAGCAAGGAGGACAAAGGAGACGCCGAAAGTCTCTGAAGAAGAACAGCTGATGAAGAAGTATCCGCCCCTTAGCACCACCCCACACACCGCCCCTTACAAAGTTGTACGAGCCTCTGGAGCGTGCAGGGCCGTGCGGGTGCATGTAACATAATGTGGTATTAACTGCGCATGCGCCCTGTAGAGATAATGCTCAGCTGTTGATTTTAGGCTATTTTCGGAGTGTCCTATGTACTCCGTTGGCACTTGCGCAGTAGAGGGCGGACCCTATCCGATGCCAGGCTCTGCGCTTGCCCAGTAGAGGGCGGACACTATTCGATGGGGGGCTATTTTCGATAGGACACCAGCGCACATGTAACTCTGGTAGCCATCTTGGGTCAGGCAGAGTCTATTTAAGATGCTGACTCCCGGGCTTGCTGCCCTTTTTGCGAGTGGCTAGCATAGGGAAAGGAACCCCATCTATCAGGGACAGTACTAGAGACAGGGAAAGGTTCCAGGGGAGTAGGGACAGCGCAGAGAGAGACTATGTCTACCTATCAGGAAGCCTTCCCTTTTGATGTGGACAAGCCAGACCGCATTCCTCTCTTCCGTGGCAGACTGACGGCATCTTCCAGATTGCATCTCGAGGGTCCACAGCTGCCTCTGTTGTAGGTGGCTCCAGTTTCATTTGCCAAACTGATCTTCAGTAGACTGTTACTGCTGAACTTGGACTCTGTGTGTTTACTGCCCGCTGATCAATGCTGCACCTAACCCAAATGCAGATTGCTCCCTAATGGCCATCAAACTCAACATTGTAAGCCTAAAGTGATGCCCCATCTGACTGCAGTTTACAAACCCCTCTATGTCTCCACTATTACCTTCATACCTGTGATCTCCTTCATATTGCAGGGCTGGAGGATCCTTCCCTGCTGGATTCAGAGGACCCAGTCATATCGACAAACCTCAGGGAGGAAGAGTTGGAAGAAATGCAGAATGATGCTGGGCCCGATGTGGAGGAGGAGGTGGAAGTAGTGCAGAATGATGTTGGGCCTCATGTCAATGGGGAGGCTCCTGCAAGAGGTGCGGGTCATATTTTGTGGAAGCAACTGTTGTCTATAACATCCAATCACTTTCCTTCATTGTTCGACCACATTCACATGGACATACCAAAGTATGCACCTGTGTTTGCCCGCATGCTCAGAACACCTGTGCATCCCTTTGCAGGCAGTCCCATTCATGTCAATTCGATCACAGAAGCTGCACAGACACAGCCACTGCTCCCAGTTTGACATCCCCGTGAGTACGGGTACATGTCCCCGAATGCAGACAGAATGCAGTGTGAGTTAGGGGACACACACCTACATTCACACAGCTGTTAAACTGGGAGCAGCGGCTGAGTCTGTGCAGCAGCTGTATCCCAGTTGATATGAATGGCACTGTCGGATGCATAGAACACCTGTGCATCTGGTGCAGGCAAACACAGCCTTCTGTATGGGTGTATGGCTGTATGCCTTAGTTGGACTGTGTAAACGAGGCCTATGAATGAATTGGCTTTCTGTGGAATGCATTCCTATTTTGCAGTTTTTACACATCCTTTTTTTCTGTAACCGAAGTGTTGGCCCATAAATTCTCTCTCACCAGCCACGTGTGGTAACTTCAAACATGATCTCTGCTCCATGCGCTGTGTACATAGTGCTGGTCCCCTCCAGTGTCTGTACCATTCATATTGGTAGTCCGGTAACTAAACCCTGCAGCAGGCTTTTACATAATGACTCCTAGTGGAATGACTTTATGAAAAACAGACCTACAAAGTGAATCTGTACTTCAAATTAATCTCTTGCTCCTGCTTCCTCCGGAGGTTGCTTGGGGTTATTTGAGCAATTTCTGACTCTCAGGTAAGTAGCCACTTGAAACAATTATTATATTTTTATTATACAGGATTTATATAGCCTCAACAGTTTGCGCAGCACTTTACAACATGAGGGCAGACAGTACAGTTACAATACAATTCAATAGAGGAGGAATCAGAGGGCTCTGATTGTTAAAGCTTACAATCTAGAAGGGAGGGTCAAGTGAAACAAAAGGTAATAACTGTGGGGGATGAACTGATGGAGAAAATGAAAATACAGTTGTTAGGTGTGGGTAGAATAGGCTTCTCTGAAGAGAAGGATTTTCAGGGATTGTCTAAAAGCTAATAGAGTAGGAGATAATCGGGCAGATAGAGGTAGGGAGTTCCATAGAATTGGAGAGGCTCTGGTAAAGTCCTGGAGGCGAGCATGGGAAGAGGTGATGAGAGAGCTAGAGAGCAGGAGGTCTTGAGAGGAATGAAGCGAACGATTAGGTTTGAGACTAGGTTAGCGATATAGCTGGGAGCTGAGTTGTGGACGGCTTTGTAAGTAGTTGTCAGTATTTTGAATTCAATTTGTTGGGTGAGCGGAAGCCAGTGGAGGGATTGGCAGACAGAAGCAGCAGACACAGAGCGATATGTAAGGTGGATGAGTCTGGCAGCAGCATTCATGATGTATTGAAGGGGGGATGGACTATGTAGAGGTAAGCCAGTGAGGAGGAAGTTGCAGTAGTCAAGGCGAGAGATGATCAGGGGGTTAATTAAGAGCTTTGTTGTGTCATTGGTAAGAAAGGGGCATATTTTGCAGAGGTTACGGAGGTTGAGGCGGCAAGATTTGAACAGTGATATGACGTGGGGCTTAAAGGAGAGTGTAAGATTCCACCTAGGACCTTGGCATGTGAGGATGGGCTTATAGTTATGCCATCCATTTTGACAGAGAGATCAGGGGAAGGTGCACATGGTGGAGGAAAAATTATAAGTTCGGTTTTGGATAGATTGAGTTTGGGGAAGTGGTGTGACATCCAGACCGATATATCTATTAGTAAATTAGTGATACATGAGGAGACAGAGGGATTTAGCTGAGGGGTTGTAGAGATGGTATTTGAAGCCATGGGAGGCTATCAGCTGACCCAGGGAGGAGGTGTAGAATGAAAATAGGAGAGGTCCAAGAACAGAACCTTAGGGGACCCCAACAGAGAAAGGAAGAGGAGAGGAGGAAGTAGAATTGTAAGTAATGCTAAATGTGCAGTTGGATAAGTAGGAAGAGAACCAGCAAAGAGTACAGTCACAGGGAGACCAAAGGCGTGGAGTTTTCTGTGGAGAAGGAGGTGGTCAACTGTATCAAAGGCAGCAGAAAGGTCCAGGAGTAGGAGGACAGAATAGTGTCTATTGGTTTTGGCCGTTAGTAGATCGTTTGTTAGTTTTAGAAGAGCAGTTTCTGTGGAGTGTTCCAGACTGAAGGGGATCAAGAATGCTATTCTCAGCAAGTTGGTCGCTCAGTCGGTTGTAGACCAGACATTGAAGGAGTTTGGATAAAAAGGGAAGCAAGAACATGGGGCGTATTTTGTTATGATAGGTTGGGTCTAGTGAGGGCTTTTTAAGTATGTGCACGTTTTAGAGAGTTGCGGAAGATGCCAGAAGAGAGGGAGAGATTTAAAATGTGGGTTAGAGAGTGTAGAATAGAGCCAGAGGGTGAACGTAGCATTTGCGAGGGAACAGGATCCAGAGGGCAGGTGGTTAGCTGGACGTTATCAAGTAGTTTAGCAACCTCGTCTATTTTGTGGGGTTGAAAGAGGGAAGTATTGATTGTACCTGTGGGCATGAAGTGTAAAGTGTAGAGGGTATCTGAACAGCAGAGATCTCCTAGAAAATTGCATCAATCTTTTGTTTGAAGTGATTGGCGATCTCCTGGTCAGTGAGTGAGTTAGTGGGTGGAGGCAGAGGACAGAGTAGAAAGTTGAAGGTAGAGAAGATTTGAAAGGGACAGGGTTAAGTTGTTAATGAGAGTGATAAACTAGGTTTGCTTGGCAGTGAGGAGGAGTGATGAAATTGTATTTTTGGAAGGCAGATTTATATTGGTTGAAATCTTTCTGAGACTTAGTCTTACGCCACAGGCGCTCACGAGCACAGCTATGTTTTTTCAGACTTCTAGTGTCATCTGTTTTCCAATGTTGTAGGGGATCGGGGCCTGATTCTGTGTGTAGTGAGGGAGGCCAGTGTGTCCAGTGAGGCTAGAAGTGAGGCATTGTAGACAGAAGTGGCTAGGTCGGTGCAGGATAGGGGTGAAATTTTGTCATGTAGAGAAGAGTAGAGAAGAGTTGAGATGGCGTAGGTTTCTACGGGTAACTGTTAGGTGGTTGGAAGGAGAGGGGGTGGAGGAGAGGGAAAGAGTGAAACTAATAAGGTAGTGATGACTGAGAGGGAATGGATAGTTGGAGAAGTTGCACGGAGTGCATAGGTGAGATAAAACAAGGTCAAGGGTATTGCCTTCAGAGTGAGTAGAAACATGTATCCATTGCGTCAGGTCAAAGGAAGCGGTTAGACTGAGAAATTTGGAAGTAGCAGGATTGTTAGTATTAATAGGGATGTTGAAGTCACTGAGAAGGATTGTGGGGATTTCAGAAGAGAGAAAGTAGGGTAGCCAGGCAGAGAAGTCATCAACAAAGGTTGATACCAGTCTAGGGGGCCGGTAGATCACAGCTTTTCTTAGAGAAACTGGGGAGAAGAGTTGAATGCAGTGTGCCTCAAATGAGGAGAGTGACAGAGAGGGAGGTGGGTGAAGTACCTAAAAGGTGCTAAGTGGGGCTAGAAGGATTCTGACACCCCCTCCCTTATGTCCACTGGATCTGGGGGAGTGAGTCCAGAGAGGACCACCATGGGATAGGCCAGCAGAAGATGCAGTGTCGGATTCATGAAGCCAGGTTTCAAGAATGGCGAGTAGATTAAAGCAGAGTTCCACCCAAAAGTGGAACTTCCGCTTTAAGCACTCCTCGCCCCCTGACATGCCACAATTGGCATGTCATTTTTTTGGGGGGGGAGTGTGTACCTTCTTTTTAGTGGGACTTCCTGTCCCACTTCCTCCTTCCTCTTCTTGGTCGCCTAGGCAACTCCTCCTCTCGCCCTAGGCGGCCCCTCCTTGCCAGCGATCTTCTGGGACACGTCACAGGTCCCAGAAGATTGCCTGTCCAATAGCAGAGAGCAGCGCGACTCGTGCATGCGCAGTGTGCGCCCGGCCGTGAAGCCATAAGCTGTCATGGCCAGGTGCCCACAGTTGCTATGACAGCACCGCGGAGAGGAGGGAAAGAGGAGCGAGGCTCCGGGCGTCCGCATTGCTGGACCGTGGGACAGGTAAGTGTCTGATTATTAAAAGTCAGCAGCTGTATATTTCTTAGCTGCTGACTTTTAATAAACTAAAAAAAATGGGTGGAACTCCGCTTTAAATGAGTTAGCGATAAAGAGGTCATGTAGAGAGGTGAGTTTGTTACAGACAGAGTGGGCATTCCAAAGGGTGCATGAGAAAGGGAGTCTGGTCTTGGGAAGAAGAGAAATGGGAACTAAGTTGTGTGGGTTGTGGCTTCAGCCAGTTGGTGCAGGGTAATGAGTGCGTTGAGTACAATTAAATGGAGGCCCAGGGTTTGGGGATATATCTCCAGAGGTTAGGAGAAGCAGAAGGTTGAGGGAGGTAATGTGGGAGTGCGATTTATATAGAGGGACATGCCCCAGTGTCCTGGAGTTTTTTTGCGAGTGTGGATTTAGAATTAGTAGGAGTTGGTGAGCGCAGTAATAAGGGTAGGACAGAAGTGAAGTGATAAGAAGTGATATATATATATATATATATATATATATATATATATATATATATATATATATATATATATATATTTATATATATAAGCTGTGGGGTTGAGAAGAGGAATGAAGAAGAGTTAGTTTAAGAATAGAGGACACAGCTGTCAGAAGGAGTGGTAGAGTGCATGTTACAAGGAGAAGGAGCTGAAGGGGTAAACAAGGTCACCTGTGGTGTATGTGGTGTTTTTTAAAGTATTTTATTTTGTTTTTTCGCTTTGTGCATTCGCTGAAGTGAAGAGACAGAAGTGCTCCCACTTATAGAAATAGCCCCACTTTGAGAAAGGGCCCAAACACCCAGAGTTCCCCCCTTGGCAATAATATTTTTAGCCATCTAAAAGGAGGGTTTTTGTGCCACTGACTACAAATGTGAGAAGCATTCTTCCCATTGACTATTATGCTAATGTACCGTGAGCTGTAGATAGAGCAATTATTAGTAGGGGTTTGCTGAGATCAGGGATGTAACCAAAGAATTTCCAAGCTCAACTTACCAACCAGCCTGCGACCAACCGAATTAACCTGCCTAACAGTTTGCGTTAAAAACAGGGGTTTAGTTGCACATATATTGCAAATACACGCATAAGCTGCAGGCCACGGCAAGGCACCCTGTATCCTGCAGACCCTAACTCTAATGCCCCGTACACACGGTCGGACATTGATCGGACATTCCGACAACAAAATCCATGGATTTTTTCCGACTGATGTTGTCTCAAACTTGTCTTGCATACACACGGTCAAACAAAGTTGTCGGAAAATCCGATCATTCTGAACGCAGTGACGTAAAACACGTACGTCGGGGCAGTAGCCAATAGCTTTCATCTCTTTATTTATTCTGAGAATGCGTGGCACTTTGTGCGTCAGATTTGTGTACACACGATCGGAATTTCCGACAATGGATTTTGTTGTCGGAAAATTTTATAGTCTGCTCTCAAACTTTGTGTGTCGGAAAATCCGATGGAAATTGTGTGATGGAGCCTACACACGGTCGGAATTTCCGACAACAAGGTCCTATCACACATTTTCCATCGGAAAATCCGACTGTGTGTACGGGGCATTACTTTGAAGAGTCTCCACAGTGGGAGCACATGTATTCTAATGGATAGATGAAGGGCAGATGACTGGAGGGAGCCCAACCCTCCTTAAAGGTCTTCACAGCAAGGTCCTTCCAGTGCTCATTGCTGTGAAGACCAGTTATAGATGGGGGCAGTGACCTTTTTTTGTATTCTTGACATATTGGTCAGGCAACGCACTAACACCTTTGCTGCCATTGTGCAATGTGCTGGGTGTTCAGTATGCTCCTGTGCCTTTAAGGAGGGTTGGGCTCCCTCCATTCATCTGCCCTTCATCTATCCATTAGAATACATGTGCTCCCACTGTGGAGACTCTTCAAAGTTAGAGTTATGCCCCGTACACACGGTCGGATTTTCCGATGGAAAATGTCCGATCGGAGCGTGTTGTCGGAAATTCCGACCGTGTGTGGGCTCCATTGGACATTTTCCATCGGATTTTCCGACACACAAAGTTGGACAGCAGGAGATAAAATTTTCCGACAACAAAATCCGTTGTCGGAAATTCCGATCGTGTGTACACAAATCCGACGGACAAAGTGCCACGCATGCTCAGAATAAATAAAGAGATGAAAGCTATTGGCCACTGCCCCGTTTATAGTCCCGACGTACGTGTTTTACGTCACCGCGTTTAGAACGATCGGATTTTCCGACAACTTTGTGTGACCATGTGTATGCAAGACAAGTTTGAGCCAACATCCGACGGAAAAAATCCTAGGATTTTGTTATCGGAATGTCCGAACAAAGTCCGACCGTGTGTACGGGGCATAAGGGTCTGCAGGATACAGGGTGCCTTGCCGTGGCCTGCAGCTTATGCATGTATTTACAAATGTGTGCAACTAAACCCCTGTTTTTAACGCAAACTGTTAGGCAGGTTAATTCGGTTGGTCACAGGCTGGTTGGTAAGTTGAGCTTGGAAATTCTTTGGTTTTATTTTACATGCATTTGCCCTTCCAGTGCTTCTTGCTGTGAAGACCAGTTATAGGTTGGGGCAGTGACCTTTTTTTTTCTTGTTTGCTGAGATCAGAAATGTATTTCAAGGGTTTGTCCGTGTTGAAAAGATTGAGAAAGGCCAGTTTTAAAACAAGACCTTACTGACCTTTTTAGCTGCAGGCATGCCAAGTGGCAACGAGCCCCGAACTATTAAGCCACCACCAGTTGGGAAGTCAGCCACAACTCCAGGAACTCCAGGCAACCTCTGGAGGAACCCTAGAGTTCCATGGAACTCTGGTTAAGAATGGTTGGTCCAATGATCCTCCTCTCACTTGCACATCGCTATTTCTCACTGAATCAAAAGTTTTTCATTATCTGGCTGTGCGTTTTGTATCTGTGCAAGTAACACTCGGCTCTGCTCTCCACCAGGTGTCCAGCCCTCTTTGGATCTGCAGTGGTGTAGGCACACTCTCGATGCTATAGTCCAGAATCTCCAGCGGCTACAGGAGTGTATCCAAGATGTCTTGAGGGATGTTGAAAGGGTGAATCACATGTTTTCCGTTTGACCCTCCTGGGTCCCCTGGGCATCTTCCTTTGGATGTAGGTGTTATATGTCCTGCATAGCACTCCAATGCCCACTGTGGTATCCATGAACCCTCCCTTGAGCAATAAAGGGCCAAAGTTTTACTATAGTGCATTGTGTCCAAACTCGGCACATGTCTTCCAGTTGTTCATATGTGTTTTGTACTGTTTTTTGTTTTATTTAATAAAAGTTTAGCAGCATTTTGTGGTCATCGTTCTGTAACTACATCCTTTAAAGCTGAGCCCCAGCCTTATCTTCAGTTTGGCACCATTGTACTGAAATTACTCTGTGCACAGTAAACAAGTGTGGTAATCGCGTATCTGTGGCCCAGATCAGGTCAAGAAGGCCCCTCCAGCCATAGCCAGCAGTGAGGATTAAGCCTGAAAGATGTCTAGAATGCGCCTTACAGCGCCTCTCTCAATAACTATTGTTTAACCACTTCAGTACTCAGCTTAACCCCCAAAGCTAAGCCGTGGCTGGAGGGGTCTGTTGGACTTGATCTGGACCACAGATAAGCGATTAACACACTTATCTTTATGTTACTTTTGGTGCGCTGTCCGTGGCTGTCTGTGGTTTTGTTTTCAAATGCAATGGCAGGACTTTCCAGACCAGCCTTTCACAAGTAAGTTGTCATAGAACCCTGGGGATCTTCCGAGGGTTACTTGGGGTTCCTTGAGCGAGTAACCACTGGCGCCAATGATCTTTTTAGCTATATGTAAAGGGCATTGATCCCTCTGGCCACCAATGTAAGGAGCATTCTTCCCACTGATCACCAATATAAGGAACATTCTTCCCACTGATCACCAATATAAGGAGCATTCTTCCCACTGATCACCAATGTAAGGACATTCTTCCCACTGATCACCAATGTAAGGAACATTCTTCTCACTGATCACCAATGTAAGGAGCATTCTTCTCACTGATCACCAATGTAAGCAACATTCTTCTCACTGATCACCAATGTAAGCAACATTCTTCTCACTGATCATCAATGTAAGGAACATTTTTTCCCACTGACCACCAATATAAGGAGCATTCTCCCCACTGACCACCAATATAAGGAACATTCTTCCCACTAACTTCCAATGTAAGGAGCATGCTTACTACTGATCACCAATGTAAGGAGCATTCTTCCCACTGATCACCAATGTAAGGAACATTCTTCTCACTGATCACCAATGTAAGGAACATTCTTCTCACTGATCACCAATGTAAGGAACATTCTTCCCACTGGCCACCAATTTAAGGGGCATTCTTCCCACTGATCACCAATGTAAGGAGCATTCTTCCCACTGATCACCAATGTAAGGAACATTCTTCTCACTGATCACCAATGTAAGGAACATTCTTCTCACTGATCACCAATGTAAGGAACATTCTTCTCACTGATCACCAATGTAAGGAACATTCTTCCCACTGATCACCAATGTAAGGAACATTCTTCTCACTGATCACAAATGTAAGGAACATTCTTCTCACTGATCACCAATGTAAAGAACATTCTTCTCACTGATCACCAATGTAAGGAACATTCTTCCCACTGATCACCAATGTAAGGAACATTCTTCTCACTGACCACAAATGTAAGGAACATTCTTCCCACTGATCACCAATGTAAGGAACATTCTTCTCACTGATCACCAATGTAAGGAACATTCTTCCCACTGATCACCAATGTAAGGAACATTCTTCTCACTGACCACAAATGTAAGGAACATTCTTCCCACTGATCACCAATGTAAGGAACATTCTTCCCACTGACCACCAATGTAAGGAACATTCTTCTCACTGATCACCAATGTAAGGAGCATTCTTCTCACTGATCACCAATGTAAGGAACATTCTTCCCACTGATCACCAATGTAAGGAACATTCTTCCCAGCAACCACCAATGTAATGAACATTCTTCCCACTGACCACCAATGTAAGGGACATTCTTCCCACTGACCTCCAGTATAAGGGCTTTCTTCCCACTGTTCATCAGACCTGTAGATAAATTACCACTTGTAGATACCGTATATTATTTATTACATTATTTCAATTGGAGCAGAAGAGATAGTTGTGGTTTCCTGGTTGGATACATATCCAATGTTTTACTGGCTGCCTAAGGTAATGTTTCATTGCACCCTGAGGGATCTATCATTGCTTCTTTGGCTAAAAAAAAAACCTAAATGGCCACACTGAATGATGTGTGCAAAAGTTTTGGGATGTAAAACTATTTTAATATATAAAATAAAAATGACATTTTTTGGGTTCTATGCACTAAATTGTGCAATAAATTACATCCAAACACATAGGAAGTTTGAAATTAAGATTGATTGATGTCTTAGATACAACAAGAGGTGCCTCGTGTTACGATAATGGTTTAGAAGGGTTTGGTAGTTTCCATTAGAGGTCCCCAGTGTTACGATGGTGGTTTAGAAGGGTTTGGTAGATCCCATTAGAGGTTCCACGTCTGATAAGGTTGGTGACATTCTGGGGCTTTAATGCATTATGATTCTACAGCAAAGTCCATTGGCACATTTTCCACCTGGGAAGAGCGGGGAGGAGCAGGTTGCTCGGCACGACCCTCCTGTCCTCCTGCAGTGGTTGTCCAGCTCCTCACCAGCATCATCTAGAAATAAAAGACATTAAGTTAAAGAAAAAGAACCCCAGTCTGCAAAAAAAAAAAAATCAAAAAATGTGTTCATTTAAAAAATATGCAACCTAGTTAAAGCCAACAGTTGCTACAGTAGCAAAGTTTTTAAAAGTGTAGGCAACTTTTTTTCAAGCTCTGCCTGGGTCAGCATTGGAGAGATTACCCCTCACTTCCTGTCCTGTGACACCCATAGAAGAAATGAGGGGGGCAGGATAAGACAAGTAGACACAGAGCAAGACGAATCTGACAGATCTTCTAACCTCTCCCCAAAGCAATGAAATAAATGTGCCTTTGATGCTGTGCCCATCCTCATCATTAAGAGAATTTAACACTTCCCTAGTACTAGGGCAGGAAGTGAGACTACAGCAATTAAAAGAACCTGACAGATATGGTAACTTCACTTTCTCTCTGGAGTCCAGCGTTAGTGAGGTTACAAAAACATACAACAATGTCCATCAAGTTCAACCTAATAATTTCAAGTAGGGGGTCAGACAACAGTAACTGGATTTCAACATACTAAGATTTTAACAAATTCCTTTCAAAAACGAATCGGAAATTCACTAATCTCATATAAAAAAAAATCCAAATTTTATTACAATATATATATATAATTATAATAATAATTATATATATATATATATTTTTTTTTTTTTTTTTGACACTTGAAATGACACTTTTGTTACAATGTAAAGTAGTGAGTGTACAGCTTGTATAACAGTGTAAATTTGCTGTCCCCTCAAAATACCTCAACACACAGCCATTAATGTCTAAACCGCTGGCAACAAAAGTGAGTACACCCCTAAGTGAAAATGTCCAAATTGGGACCAATTAGTCATTTTCCCTCCCCGGTGTCATGGGACTCGTTAGTGTTACAAGGTCTCAGGTGTGAATGGGGAGCAGGTGTGTTAAATTTGGTGTTATCGCTCTCACTCTCTCATACTGGTCACTGGAAGGTCAACATGGCACGTCATGGCAAAGAACTTTCTGAGGATATAAAAAAAAAATTTTGTTGCTCTACATAAAGATGTGAAAAACAGCAAGAAGCGCCAATCTAAGTGCAGTATTATGTAACTTTAATAAAATGATGAACGGACAAACAGCCAAATGGCTACTCACAAAATTAAAATGGTTTAAGGCAAGGATAGGTGGTGAGTCCAGGGACGTCCTCCTAAGATGTGGGCAAAGTGCCTGATGCAGGTTCTCCTGGAAGCGCGTGTCCACATGAAGATGTAGAAGTGGTCACCGGGGTCACCGCTGGGCGTTGGACTACAAACGATGGAAGTGTCCGCAAAAAACAGCCGGCATCTGAGGGGACATGAAGAGCCAGAGCCGTCGCGGTGGACGGAAACCGGAAGACCTGTGTGGAACGCAGAGCACTGGTCCAGAAACCAACGAAAGCGGATGTGACGTATGGACGTGTCGGATGACGCGTTTCAATGCTTCCGCATTTTCTTCAGATCCGATTGGCCAAAACAACAAGTGTCCTTATATGGGAGCTGGGAAATCAGTAACTAGGCAACAGCTTGTTCTCAGACTTGTGCCAGGAACTATTTCCACAGAAAATGAAGAAAATGCGGAAGCATTGAAACGCGTCATCCGACACGTCCATACGTCACATCCGCTTTCGTTGGTTTCTGGACCAGTGCTCTGCGTTCCACACAGGTCTTCCGGTTTCCGTCCACCGCGACGGCTCTGGCTCTTCATGTCCCCTCAGATGCCGGCTGTTTTTTGCGGACACTTCCATCGTTTGTAGTCCAACGCCCAGCGGTGACCCCGGTGACCACTTCTACATCTTCATGTGGACACGCGCTTCCAGGAGAACCTGCATCAGGCACTTTGCCCACATCTTAGGAGGACGTCCCTGGACTCACCACCTATCCTTGCCTTAAACCATTTTAATTTTGTGAGTAGCCATTTGGCTGTTTGTCCGTTCATCATTTTATTAAAGTTACATAATACTGCACTTAGATTGGCGCTTCTTGCTGTTTTTCACATTGTTGTTTCAGAGTTGCCTGCTTCTACTCTCAAGTGAGCTGCCGCTGGTGTTTTTTATCAGACTTTTAATTTCAGTGACTGTTTACATTTATTTTTATATATATACACATATATGTATGTGTATAGTTTATATAATTTTTATAGACCATCACACCCTGGACAAAAAAAAAAAAAAATTTTTTTATATTCACTTTGGACTCTTTACATGCATGATTGTATGCTCTAGCGCCATTTCTCCTTTTTGTATACTCTACATAAAGATGGCCTAGGCTATAAGAAGATTGCCAAGACCCTGAAACCGAGCTGCAGCACGGTGGCCAAGACCATACATGTATGTGAATGCATGGAGGGCCGCATTCACATGCTAATAAATGAAGATAATAAAAATCCTAACATAGTAATAATTTACATTACACAGCCCCGCACCTCTGGTTCCCTTTACATTACACATTACTTACTTAACCACTTGCCTACTGGGCACTTATACCCTCTTCCTGCCCAGGACAATTTTTAGCTTTCAGCGCTGTTGCACTTTGAATGACAGTTGCGCGGTCATACTACACTGTACCCATATGACGTTTTTGTCATTTTTTTCACACAAATAGAGGTTTCTTTTGGTGGGATTTAATCACCACTGGGGTTTTTTTATTTTTTGCTAAAGAAACAAAAAACAAACATTTTTTGTAATAATTTTGTTTGCTATAAAATTTTGCAAACCGGTAACACTGATGAGGCTACACTGATGGGCACCGATGAGATGGCACTGATGAGGTGGCACTGAGGAGGCACTAATAGGTGGCACTGGTGGGCAATAATTGGCAGCATTGAAGGGCACTGAGAGGTGACACTGATAGACGGCACTGATGTGCACTGCTAGGCAGCACTGATGGGCACTGGTAGGTGACACTGATGATGAGGCATTGATGGGCTCTGATTGGCAGCACTGATAGGTGACACTGAAGGGGACTGATTGGCAGTACTGATGGCACTGAAAGGTGGCGCTGATTAGCAACAGAAGCCGGTTACTGGCTTTATTCTTTTCTTCTCACGCTGATCGCGATCGTAAGTCGAAAAAAAGCCGATAACCGGTTTACTTCCTGATTTGGCTGACAGCTGATCATGTGGTAAAAGGCCCGCTGTGATTGGCCCTTTACCCTGTTCTATGATCAGCCGAGTCCGAAGGATCACAGTGCGCACCGGCCGTGATCACGGGAGGATGTCTTTTGATGTCCTCCCTCCACTGGAAGCCCACGCTATAGCAGAATGACGGAAAGTGGTTAGTCACATGCACCGGGTCGGGTGCACGTGACTACATCACGTGCACTGATGGGCCGAACATTTAGCGGCAGCGCGCCGAAGGTTGCCAATCCCTGCTCTAGTGGGTGCTGTGCACAGAGCACGGATAAGATATGAGGCACCAATCAGAAAAGTATTTAAAGTGTATCTAAAGTCATTTTTTTTTGTTTTCCTCCCTATTTATCCTGGTGACCAGTGTTACCCAGACAGAAAGTGAAACGAAATGCAGCATTTTGGTTGTCACCAATACAGAAATATAGAGGAAATCCTCCTGTTGGGTCACCTTTTCCAATGGCAACTGCCCTAGAGGGGAACCCCCTTTTTTAAAGGGCACACAGGTTTTAACAATTTTATCAAATCCTCACTCTTCCACCCCCCCACCCCCCCCCCCCCCAAAAAAATGACGGGACTTATTATTTGTTCACCTCATTGCCCCAGAGAGAATACGAGACTCATATGGTAACCACTGATTATTCAGGTTGTAGGTCTGGTGGGCTACATCCACAAGCAATGGCAGTCTGTGCCTGCGCAAATGGCATTGTATGACAAGGCTTGTTGCCACTTGTGTTACAATAAAGCTGTACTCCAAGGAATCAACCACTTCCTAAGATGTGCTGGCTTACTATGGGATAAGTCCAAAGCGGTGCATGCCACCTTGTGGACTTACAGTAGCTCTTTTATCAATAATTGGCAGCTTTACTAAGCACTGGGAGTACAGCTATTGCTACACTCCCGATGCTCTGACAGGAGATGAGCTGCTTTCCCACACAGCACCAGCTCTACCCATCCCTCCCCTCCGCTGTCTATTCACAGAAGGCTTTGTATTTTGTGAATGGGTTCCCATAATAAGAAGCACTCTATGATTAGGCAGGGTGAGGGGAGGGGTGGGCACAGTGGCTGCATGCGACTCTACAGCTGCTGGAGCAGCAGAATGCCCTGCTTTGGAGCGCCGGAGGTATAGCAGTAACTAAATTGTAAATTGTAGGCCCATGAGGTGGCATGCACCTCATTGGACTTAACCCATGGTAATCCGGCAGATTTTATGTAGGGGGGAGGGGGCATGATTTCCTGGAATTCAGCTCTAGTAATGCTTCCAATTTCCACACTTGATATTCCACCCTAGGTACCTCAGCAACATCGGTCCTCTAATTACTGGAGTAGAGGAGACTGGGGAAATGCTTCCTACTGCCTGCAGCAGACTGATTACATCATCTAATGCCTCGTACACACGGTCTGACTTTTCGACCGGACTTGTCCGCTGGACGCCGACGGACCAAATCCGACGGACAATCTAAATGTGTGTGGTCTGCATCAGACTTCTGACGGACCGTTGCGGTCGGAAATCCGACGTACTTCAGATTTGAAGCCTGCTTTAAATCTTTACGTCGTAACTCCGCCGGCCTCAGTTCCTGACGGAAAGCCTGTTTGTCTGTATGCTGGTCCGACGGACGAGATATGGTGCAAGTGCAGGGTACCCCCGGACCACTGAAGTCGGAAGAAGACCCCCGGTCGTTTACTTTAAAAACCTGTGTAGTGTTTTTTTATTAACACTTTTTCCCCCAGGTGAATGGGTAGGGGTACCATGTACCCCATACCCATTCACATAGGGTGGGGGGGCCGGGATCTGGGGGGCCCCCTTATTAAAGGGGGCTCCCGGATTCTAATAAGCCCCCCCGCCCGCAGACCCCGACAACCAACGGCCAGGGTTGTTGGGAAGAGGCCCTTGTCCTCATCAACATGGGGACAAGGTGCCTTGGGGTGGCATGGCCCGCAGGGCGCCCCCCTCCCCCACAGCACCCACCCCCCCATGTTGAGGGCATGTGGCCTGGTACGGTTCAGGGGGGGGCGTTCGCTCTGTGTGTGGGCAAGTCCGTTCATTCTGGAAGTCCGGCGGGAAGACCGGATTCCGGAAAGTCCGGTCGTGTGTAGGCAAGTCCGTCCATTCAGAAAGTCCGGCGGTAGTCCGGTGGGAAGAACGTCGGACCTAGCTTCCCAGAAAGTCCGGTCATGTGTACGCGGCATAAGCCTAAGCTAAGTCACTGACTGGAGCGTTTTAATGATAAAAAGTGGAGCTTTTTTGAATGGTATTGTTGCTATATATGGTGGTGTCTGGTTAGGGATTAATTCATAAATGACCTACAGGTCCACCATAACCGTCATAAGCTCATACTGACTCTCTCTTATTACATTATCTGAGTGTCCTTCAATGATCTTCAAATATTGTACACACAATGGGGGTCAGGCTTATCGACCTATTGTTTCTGAAAACCTGTGCTTTGCCCATATAGGAGCAGAGACAGGGGGGCCCTTAATGGTTTTGCTATGGGGCCCCATTAGATATAAACATAGAAATGTGACGGCAGAAAAAGACAGAGTAGTCCATCGAGTCTGCCCATTTTTTTTTTTGTTAACTTTATTGTCTGAGTATAGAATAGATATACTGTAGATTATGGTCCTGATAA
The DNA here is from genome assembly GCA_037952925.1 of Lithobates clamitans. Classification (NCBI taxonomy): domain Eukaryota; kingdom Metazoa; phylum Chordata; class Amphibia; order Anura; family Ranidae; genus Lithobates; species Lithobates clamitans. The sequence goes on from JBBGZY010001779.1 coordinate 593,698, forward strand.
GGTTAACTAACCATGTTCTGTTTCCAGTCTGTCCAGTGATGAGATATGAGAGCGGCAGCTGTGAAAGAGAGAAGAGGACTCGGAGTCCCTTTGGCGTCACCTTCCCGGCTCAGATATCACCTAGGCACCTAACCCTTCACAGCCCGGCCTTCAATGTGCACCAACACTGGCCATACTACTGAGTTCCCCAATGACCAGTGAGCATCCATACAATTCCCGATCTGGCAGACCCCTATGAATACCTACATTATTTAACAGTGGGTTCAAGAAAGGAAAAAAAAAAAAAGCAAAAATGCAGAACGTTTGGTACTTTGTTAACCTGTTGCGGTCCATGTAACACATATGTGTGGCAGCAAAAGAGCGGGTCCTAATGCCCCCAATGTCGCACATATGCGTCACTAGGCAGCTAATGTTTCTTTGCTGAGAACGTGCTCACTGCGCACTCCCAACACAGAGACCGAGCTGTGGATTTAAGGGGGGAAAAAAAAAAAGAAACAACCTCTTTGCACACCCCCTCTAACATAGGGGTCCTATGTAAAAAAAAAAAAAAGATTTTTTTTGCCGCCCCCCCAAATTCATATTGGATCTTTATCTTTGATAAGTGGGATGGATTTAAGAGGGACCTCCATGCAAAAAAGTGAAAAAAAAGACTTCAGAGTAAATGAACGCATGAATTTAATGGGGACCCCCAAAACCCATAAAGAAAAACTTTGTGCCCCCCCCCAAATTCAAATCAGACCTTTATCCACTTGAAGACCAGGCCTATTCTTACACCTATTCTTACACTTTTTGTGTACAAGTAAACATCAGCATTTTTTTGATAGAAAATTATCCCCAAACATATATATTTTAACAGAGACCCTCAAGAATAACTCAGCGATCATTGCAATTATTTTATGTCACACGGCATTTGTGCAACATTTTTTTTAACACAATTTTTTGGGAAAAAATGCACTTTAATAATCTAATTACAAAAAAAGCACAATATATAACCCAATTTTTTGGTAAAATAAGATGATGTTACGTCCAATAAATAGATGCCTAACATGTCATGCTTTGAAATTGCGCACTCTCATGGAATGGCGACAAACTATGCCTCCTCATCAGTTTACATTAGTGAAGGAGAAAAATGATGCACTTATTTGCAAAATTGTATAACAGAAAAAGGTTTTGTTTTTGTTTTTTTTTGTTTAGCAAAAAAAAAAAAAAAACCCCAGCAGTGATTAAATACCACCAAAAGAAATTTCTATCTGTGTGAAACAAATGATACATATGGGTGCAGTGACTGAGTAATTGTCATTCAAAGTGTGACAGCGCTGAAAGCTGAAAATTGGCCCGGGCAGGAAGGGGGTGAGATTGTCCGGTATTGAAGGGGTTAAATTAGAAATACCATTTCCCGCCGTGCGCGTCCCAAAGTTTTGGGAAATAACACGGGGCGGATCACCGCTCTCCCCGCACTGGTTGGGACAGTTTTTCAGGTTCTTGTTTTGTTGGCTGAGAATTGTAGACTCGTCCTCACCCACCATGTATAGGGTGAGGGGCCCTCTGCACTAATAATGGGGCCCCGTATTACATATCTATGACACATATACCATATCCTGTCATCAGACTCACCTGCCGGGACCCCCGCAGAGCACAGGAGGAGGAGGAGGAGCAGAAGGAGTGCAGAGCCAGACATCTTCTCTCCGACTGTCCCGAATCCCGGAGGAGAAGAGACTTATATAGATCTGGAAGATCCGGGTTTGGCATCTTCATGACAGCATGATACCGGATCACCGATTAACACCGTCACTGCCGGATCACCGATTAACCCCGTCACTGCCGGATCACCGATTAACACCGTCACTGCCGGATCACCGATTAACCCTGTCACTGCCGGATCACCGATTAACACCGTCACTGCCGGATCACCGATTAACACCGTCACTGCCGGATCACCGATTAACACCGTCACCGCCGGATCACCGATTAACACCGTCACTGCCGGATCACTGATTAACCCCGGCACTGCTGGATCACTGAGCAATGGATTAACACCGTCACTGCCGGATCACTGAGTAATGGATTAACACCGTCACTGCCGGATCACTGATTAACCCCGGCACTGCTGGATCACTGAGCAATGGATTAACACCGTCACTGCCGGATCACTGAGTAATGGATTAACACCGTCACTGCCGGATCACCGATTAACCCCGTCACTGCCGGATCACTGAGCATCAGATTAACACCGTCACTGCTGGATCACTGAGTAATGGATTAACACCGTCACTGCCGGATCACCGATTAACCCCGTCACTGCCGGATCACTGAGCAACGGATTAACACCGTCACTGCTGGATCACTGAGAAATGGATTAACCCCGTCACTGCTGGATCACTGAGAAATGGATTAACACTGTCACTGCCGGATCACTGAGCAATGGATTAACACCGTCACTGCCGGATCACCGATTAACCCAGTCACTGCCGGATCACTGAGCAATGGATTAAAACCGTCACTGCTGGATCACTGAGAAATGGATTAACACCGTCACTGCTGGATCACTGAGCAACGGATTAACACCGTCACTGCTGGATCACTGAGAAATGGATTAACACCATCACTGCTGGATCACTGAGCAACGGATTAACACCGTCACTGCTGGATCACTGAGCATCAGATTAACACCGTCACTGCTGGATCACTGAGAAATGGATTAACCCCGTCACTGCCGGATCAACGATTAACACCATCACTGCCGCATCACTGAGCAACGGATTAACCCTGTCACTGCTGGATCCCTGAGCATCAGATTAACCCCGTCACTGCTTGATCACCGAATTATGGATTAACCCCATTACTGCCAGATCACTGAGCAACGGATTAACCCCATCAGTACCAGGTCACTGACTAACAGATTAATCCTTTCACTGTCAGGTCACTGATCAATGGATTAACCTCATCACTGCCAGATTAATAGAGGGAGCGCAGACCCAGTCATCTTCTCTCCGACCCAGATCCCGGAGGAGAAGACACTTATATAGATCTGGAAGATCCGGGTTGGCATCTTCATGACAGCATGATGCCGGATCACCGATTAACACCGTCACTGCCGGATCACTGAGCAACTGCTTAACCCCATTCGTTTTGGAATAAGGCTGTAACATAACAAAATGTGGACAAAAGTGAAGCACTGCGAATATATCTAGGATGCACTGTACAGCTGTGGTTCTCAACCTCGGTCTTCAAGAACCCGCAACAGGCCATGTTTTGGGAATTTCTCTTAGATAAAATAGCTGTCCAAAATACCAAGTCACCTGTGCAAGATAAAGTAAAACCTGAAAACATGGGCTGTTGGGGGCAGGCATGTACTGGCCATTGGGACTACAGGGAGTTTCCCGGTGGGCCGATGGCTCAGTGGGCCGATTTCAGTGACAGTGGACCGCTGCCTCCCTCCAGTCCTCTGTCCCCCCCCCGCAGTGCTCACCTCCTCTCCCTGGCTAGTTATGCAGCGCGCCTGAATACAGACATGATGCTCAGGAGTCAACACTTAGAAGCTCATCATACGATCTGAAGGAGGGCGGCCTCACTTTCCTGCCTAATCTTGTTCCATTGGGGGGGGGGCGCCAAACTGATTCTTTGCCCCAGGTGAAATAATGTCTAGCTTCCCCACTGGTACTGCCTATAAGAGAAATAATGTAGAACGGCTAATGGCTAGTGGGGGGGGGGCTTGGGTGGCAAGCCAGCATGGGAGAGACCTGTCAAAGTAGGCCAGTCTGGGTGAAGTCCAGGGCCAAATTTTTGTCCCAGTCCAGCCCTGGTTGGGGGTACTTGAGGACGGAGGTTGAGAACCACTGACGTACAGTATATGTATACAGGTATAACGTCCAAATTTGCTGCATTCTTCTTTTAATCCAGCAGATGGCGCTCCATTACCTCCATTCAACATGCTTGCTAGAGCATTCACATAAAGTGACACTAAACGTTGGCTTAAAAAAAAATGAAAATTCTATGTGCATGCATGTTCATAACTCAGAAATGGCCCTTCTATTTCTCGCAGCCTCTTCCAAATCTCCATATTCCTTCTTTTTTTTTGCTGCTGTGATGTGACTTTCAGTTGGAGGGTGGCTACATTCATTCTCCAACATGTTTGCATGCGCACCAACAGGACGCAGAGTCCTGCAGCTCCTATGCATTCTCCATGGGCAGTTTCCCTTGCAAACTGATCTGATTTCCCTTGCAAACTGATCTGTGTGACGTAGGAGAGTGTTCTTGCTGGCCTTTGATTGGTGCAGCTAGACGTGTTCTCAGACGCCGGAGCGGGGTTATCCTGCATTACCTGTCACATGAAGCGAGATAATATACAAAAGAATAAAATGTGAAGCACCAATGATGGAAAAAAAAAGGAACTCTTACAAAATGTTTATTTATTTAGTAATTAAAGCGGAGGTTCACACAAAAATTGAATCCCTTACAGAGAATGGCGGCGACAGCACCCGAGGACCGAGGGACGATTCGGTCTCGGGTGCCGACATCGCTGGACCCTGGGACAGGTAAGTGTCCTTATTTTAAAAGTCAGCAGCTGCATTATTTGTAGCTACTGACTTTTACTTTTTTTTTTTCTCCCTCTTTAATCAACCCCCCCTAGGTGATAGCATTGGGCAGGTGACGGGTCCTGATGGAGACATCAAGACTCAAAATGTCTCCCCTGCCCTCCACTGCAGCTAATTAAGCACAGATCGTGCTTAATTACTTCTGTGAACCCGGAAGTGGTACCCTTGTCCCCTAGGTGATAGCATTGGGCAGGTGAGAGGCCCTCTTTATAGAGACGTCAGGAGTCTTTTAGGCTCCCAGTGTCTCCCCTGCAGATAATCAGGCACAGATCTTGCTTGGTTAGCTGCATCCTGAGCTACAATTGTCAGGGAATGATTTCTGTGAACCCGGAAGTGATACCCTTGCCCCCTAGGTGATATCATTGGGCAGGTGAGAGGTCCTCTTTATGGAGACATCAAGAGTCTATTAGACTCCCAATGTCTCCCCTGTCCTCCACTGCAGCTAATCAAGCACAGCGCGTGCTTGGTTAGATGCATCCTGAGCTACAGTAGCCTGGAAGGGACTGCTGTGAACCCCAAAATAATACCCTCGCCCCCTAGGTAATAGCATCGGGCAGGGTTGAGGTCCTCTTTATGGAGACACCAAGAGTCTATTAAACTCCTAACGTTTCCCCTGCCCTCCACTGCAGCTAATCAGGCACAGATCATGCTTGGTTAGCTACATCTTGAGCTACAGTTGTCGAGGAATTACTTCTGTGAACCCGGAATTGGTACCCTTGCCCCCTAGGTGATAGCATTGGGCAGGTGAGAGATCCCCTTTATAGAGACATCGGGAGTCTTTTAGGCTCCCAGTGTCTCCCCTGCAGCTAATCAGGCACAGATCTTGCTTGGTTAGCTGCATCCTGAGCTACAATTGTCAGGGAATGGTTTCTGTGAACCCGGAAGTGATACCCTTGCCCCCTAGGTGATATCATTGGGCAGGTGAGAGATCCTCTTTATGGAGACATCAAGAGTCTATTAAACTCCCAATATCTCCCCTGTCCTCCACTGCAGCTAATCAGGCACAGCACATGCTTGATTAGATGCATCCTGAGCTACAGTAGCCTGGAAGTGACTGTTGTGAACCCCGAAAAAATACCCTTGCCCCCTAGGTAATAGCATTGGGCAGGGTTGAGGTCCTCTTTATGGAGACACCAAGAGTCTATTAAACTCCTAACGTTTCCCCTGCCCTCCACTGCAGCTAATCAGGCACAGATCATGCTTGGTTAGCTGCATCCTGAGCTACAATTGTCGGGGAATTATTTTTGTGAACTCAGAAGTGATACCCTTGCCCCCTAGGTGATAGCATTGGGCAGGTGAGAGGTCCTCTTTATGGAGACATCAAGAGTCTATTAGACTCCCAATATCTCCCCTGTCTTCCACTGCAGCTAATCAAGCACAGTGTGTGCTTTGTTAGATGCATCCTGAGCTACAGTAGCCTGGAAGTGACTGCTGTGAACCCCGAAATAATACCCTCGCCCCCTAGGTAATAGCATCAGGCAGGGTTGAGGTTCTCTTTATGGAGACTTTAAGAGTCTAGTAAACACCCAATGTTTCCCCTGCCCTCCACTGCAGCTAATCAAGCACAGATCATGCTTGGTTAGCTACATCTTGAGCTACAGTAGCCGGGGACTGACTGCTGTGAACCCCAAAGTGATACCCTAGCCCCCTAGGTTATAGCATTGGGCAGGTGAGAGGTCCTCTTTATGGAGACACCAGGAGTCTTTTAGACTCCCAATGTCTCTCCTGCCCTCCACTGGAGCTAATCAAGCACAGATCGTGCTTGATTAGCTGCATCTTGAGCTATAGCAGCTAGGGAGTGACAAGTCACTTCCAGGTTCATTATTTACAGGATGGACCAGGAAACAGATGTTTCCATACAACTTAGCAGTCTGTAGTTATCAAGTGAGGTAAATCTTCCAGAAATGTAGGTACCACATAGTTATATAGTTACTCAGGTTGAAAAAAGACACAAGTCCATCTAGTTCAACCATAAAAAAATAAAATAAAATAAAGTAAAAAATATCATACAATCCCATATACCCAATCCCATACCCACTGTTGATCCAGGGGGGGGGGGGGGGGGGTGTCAGATAATTTGTCATCACAAGCTCTGTTTGATGAGCACATAGAGGATACCGATCAGCAGCAAAAAGGTCCACGTTCTTCCTCGTTCCTCACTTTCCACTTCCCCCATTTACTCCACAAGATTCTTCATCTGCATCTGCTGCAACATCTACAGCCTCAAGTGATGGAGCGAAGTCTATCAAGATGTTTGAAAAACTTACATTTTGGCTTATTAGACAGGGAAGAGAGTCAACACAAGCCAGGCTCAGCATGGGCCTTGCCATAGGTCTTGTAACCCCCCCACCCCACCATCCCCAACAGCATCCTTGACAGGTAGGGGATCCTTTCCTACTGGAAAAGGAAAAAAAAAATGTCCCCAGTCAACCTCATGCTCAGAGTTTCAAAGCCAGCTTGGCAAAGCTGCTGGCCTTCCAGCTGCACCCATCCAAGTGTGTAGAGTCAACCACATTCCCGTGAGTTTATGGCTTGTGCCGCAGTGGCAAGTGGCAGAAGGCCATTCCTGCCTTTCACCTTCATATGGAAGGTAATGTCCCCATGCCGCTAAACCACATCATCAGTGGCAGGACCACATGGGATGTGATCCAGCAAGCATGGACACTTGGACAGGGATGTTACATCTCCTTTATAGGCCATCGGGTAAATTTACCAGTGTTTAGGAAGAATGCAAGACAGGGCATACCACTGGAGCTGATGGTGCTGCTCTGTGACCTCCATCTTGGTGATGGCGACAGAGAAGTCCAGACTCCGTGAATATCCCAACCCCCGACCCGTCCACCACAACCACCACACAGTCACGAGGACCCTGAGCTCAGGTCAGTACTCACAACAGCTGGACAGCTATACACCTTCCACCCAATTCTCTTCAGTGAGTTCTCCAGACCAGATCCTTAGATGAATTTGCTTTGTTATTGCCAAAAGTAATTAGGAATAGGCCCCCGCCCCAGCTCTGCTATAGCTGGGACCTGGATGAACATCAGCAAACTCCAGCAGAATTGCCCCAAAGGGGCAGCAGCCCCTGAGGCTGGGAACGTCTGCAGCAGGACAAGAATAAAGCTGCTCCAGGCTAGACATGTCCAATTCGTTTCGGTCCAAATATAAATTTGGACACATTTTTGGTTATTCGTTAAAATCCGTTTCATCTTGTTTCGTATATTCGAATTCTGTGTGAAGAATAGCTGGTTGTTAAGGAGTGGGCCGGGAAGCACGACTCATCAGCTCGTCAGCGCGGCTTACCCCATACTCATTCACATTGAGGGGGGGGCAAGGATTGGGGGCCCCCCTTATTAAAGGGGGCTTCCAGATTCCGATAAGCCCCCAACCCGCAGACCCCTACGACCACCACCCGGGGTTGTGAAGAAGAGGCCCATGTCCCGCTCAAGAGCTCCCCTGCCCGCAAACACCCCCCCCCATGTTGAGGGCATGTGGCCTGGCATGGTTCAGGAGGGGGGGGCGCTTGCTCAGATAATGGTATGGTACGGATGGGGGGGACCCCACGCTGTTTTTTTCCAGAATTTTTCTATTGCCAGCATTCTTTTGTGTACATTCAGCTGTCAGTGGGGAAGCCGCTAACAGTTGATGATTCATCGGTTGTGAAGGATGCGGTGGCCGGCTTCCTGGCCAACTCTTTATAACAACCGGATAGTCTTTACAGAGAATTTGAATTGGTTGATCAGTTTTTCCATCGACTCAAATTCGAATCGATCCGAAAACGTGCAATTCGTTCGAAATTTATTAAATGAAACAGAATTTCATGAAACGAAACAAACAAATCAACTAAACTAAATTACTGATGTAGATGGGGTTTAGGCAGGGATGCTCCTCACAAATTTACTCGCCAGGGGTAGTTATCTTGGTTGATTGTTGGAGATCCATTGATTTCTCCCTAAGTTTGGCCTTGTTGCACCTTTCTCTTCTACCACTAGGTGGCCAGGTACTTGGAGCAGCACCCACCCCCCCCCATGTTGAGGGCATGTGGCCTGGTATGGTTCGTGGGGAGGGGGGGCGCTTGCTTCCCCCACCCTTTCCTGACCTGCCAGGCTGCATGCTTGGGTAAGGGTCTGGTATTGATTTGTTTTTGGGGGGGGCACGCCGTTTTCTTTTTTTTTTGGCATGGGGTTCCCCCCTAAAATTCATACCAGACCCGAAGGGCCTGGTATGGACTGGGGGGGGGGGGGGCAGGTTGTTTTTATCTTTATTCTTTCAATAGCTAGGTACCGGCCACAAGTCATTTTAAATGGGATTTTATTTTTTTTATTTTTTTTAGAAATGTAATTTTTGCTACAGCATGTTTTATGCATGCTACAGATGCGCCACTTTACAGGTACATTAAGGGGACCCCCCAGTTACTATATTTAAAGGAATTTTTCATTTTTCATTGTTAAGCATAATTAAAATCACTGCTCCTGAAAAAAAACAATTGCTTTAAAAAAAAAAATGTTTTATTGATACATGTCCCCCAGGGCAGTGCCCATGCCCACATATCCCCTTTTATGGCCAATTTCTTGCATAAAAGCCTTCAAAATGGGCACTTTTGATTTTTCCTGTTAGGCTCCCATAGACTTCTGCTGCAAACCGAACAGTGTGTGTGTGGGGGGGGGGGGGGTTGGCCCATGTCTAATTACTAACCTAAGCAATCTGTCCGAAACAAAACAAAACAAATTTTTCCCTTCTGCACATGTCTACTCCAGACCCCAGACTATTTATGTTCCCCCCCAGCCACCTACTGGGCACAGCTCCCTCGGGACTATCTCCAGTACAGTAAATATTCCCTTTTGACTCTCCCAGCCCTCTATGTTTTGGAAGCCTCCAGAATGCAAGGGGAAACAACCAAACCTGCAACCCTTGAGACGTAGCTGTGCGCAACCTATTGCATTAGGGTGTGCACCCCAAATGTATTAAAAACATGGACAGGGGCGTGGCCTGACCTGGCATGGAGAAAGACGTCTAATCCCCGAGCTCTGCCCGCCACAGGAGTTAGCTACTGAAATACGAAGGTATTTTCAATCTACTAGCCCTGTTAACTATGGGGAGGGCTTCCCGAACCTCTTCTGCCTCCCGCTCTTTGTCCCCCAGAGACTTAGCTGGCTCACAAGGTCAGAACATCCCGGAGATGTTCAGAGCCGGCAGACACAACATGGCGCCTTCCCGCCACGGGCCCCCTCACTCTCCTCAGATGCTGACCCCGCCGACTGACTTGAGCGGTCAGCCGCAACAATCCCCGCATTCTCATGGCGGGGAAGAAGAAATTGAACTCAGACCTCATCCTCCTCTTAATCTGCAAGACCTCCGCTCAGTCGCCGACGACATTAAGGAGGCCCTCGCAGCGGCCGTCTCAGAACTCAGGCTGGATCTGCGTGAGCTCAAAGACAGAGTACAAGTAGTTGAAAGCGCTACGGAGAGACAAGAAGAGACGCTGCACACTGTCACTACCTGCTTGGACTCACATACCCTGCAATTGAGAGACATGCAGCGACATCTGGAAGACCTCGATAACCGAGGCAGAAGGCATAACTTAAGAATCAGAGGTCTTCCAGAGTCCATAGAAGGGGAGCACATCTCCCGATCTGTAATCAGCATTTTTAACAACCTCCTACAGCGCCCCTCTCAAACCCCCATCGCTATGGAGAGAATCCATCGGGCCCTTCGACCTAAAGGAAGGGAGAACGATCCACCTCGAGATGTTATTTGCTGCATCGTCGATTTCAAATTGAAGGAGGAACTCATCAAACAAGCCAGGGGCATGCAGCAAATTCTTCACGAGGGCTGCCCTGTCCAAATATACCAGGATCTCTCGGGCATCACCTTGCAACATAGGCGCGATCTAAAGCCCTTACTGGATGCACTCCGAGCAAAAAATATTTTGTACAAATGGAAGTTTCCATTCTGCCTCATGGCCTCCTTTAACGCCCGGAACCACCACACTGTCACGCCTCTCTGTATGGACTTCCTGTCTTCCCCAAGACGTGCTTTGGAGGACTCCTCGTAGGACACTTCCGGCAACGAAGGCTCCGCTCCCGCATCTCACCTCCTCTACACCTGCTTCAATCCAGCATTCCTACCACCATTCGGCTCCCGCCAGCAATCCGCTACAGTGTGTGAGAAAATGCATCTAGTACACAACGCCTCCCGATGGACAACACCTGCTGTTACTGACGTGCCGATCGTCTCTCCCACTCTACACTGCTGGACTGCCCTGGTAGTATCATTTTAACAATATGCTCTTGTGTTTTATGGTCCTACACCAAACACTATCATTGTTGTTATATAATGTTGCTTGTACCTTGCACATATTGTCTAGTGCTTTTAGCCTTTCTAGCTCTGCTCCCTCAGTTTCACAGGGCAGTACTTGACCTTAACAGGGCTGCCTCAAGTATCGCAAGTCATTTAGTTTTTCTCCTCTTTTGTTTAGTCATTTTTAGACTATTATTGTTTTATGCTGCAATTTGTGTGTGGGTCCTCTCCCCTAACTACACCACCAGACCCTTTGGGTACCATGGATATGGCTGACCTGGGGGAGATGACATGATTCTTGGGCTGTCATCGCTCACAGATCAAGACAGGGAGCGACCGCACGGCGCACTATACAATGCTAAGCACCCTAGGGGTCCACATATTTCCACAGCCCATGGGGCACAACACATACCTCTGCACACTGACAAAAAGCTCTTGCTACCAGTCCCAGCAGACTGCTATGATAGCTAGTTACCTCTACCGTCGACTCTCCCTGTCCTGTGGCGGCAGACCACACTCCACCACCTGTACCTTTTCCCCGTAATATCCTCCTCTCTCCATCGCCTAGATTTGGGTCAACACCCACACGGATCCGCACTGTGGTTCAGTAATCCCTATAGGAAACTGTGCCACAGGCGCACTCCGTACCACACCGACCTCTTACATTAGAGGTTTGTGGACATATCGTTCCACACCTCTTCTGTAACCCCTTGGTTTCTTATTCACTTTACACGAGCCTATCCCCGATAAAGCGGACCGTTCCGCTCTCCCCCTACCCCCCATCCCTTCCCCCACCCCCTCATAATGGCGGCTACTTCAAACACCCACCCACACGGAAAGATGCTTCTTCCTCAACTGAATGATCTCAAATTGCTCTCGGTTAACATCAGGGGTCTGAACACTCCTGAAAAACGATCCCAACTCCTCCATTCACTCAAACAGTCCAAATTTCACGTTCTTTTCCTCCCCACACAACAAATATTCTAGACTGGATCACTTCTTTCTTTCCCAACAAGACCTGACATACCTCACTAGCGCGACCATTGAACTACCCTTACTCTCAGACCATAGCCCCATCTCCATGACTCTACAATTCACCGCCCCACACAAACGGACTCGTATTTGGCGCCTCGATAACTCATTGCTGTCTGACGAGGTCAATGCCCTCAGACTGTCTACGTGCCTTGCAGATTTTTTCTCAAACAACTCGTCGACTATTGTCACCCCCGCCATTATATGGGCCTCACATAAATGTGTCATTCGCGGAGAACTGATGTCTATAGCGGCGCAACGCAACAAACTTAGGTATGCCCGTATTATCGAACTCACTGCACGTATACGCAAACTCGAACAATCACACAAGGGTTCCCTTGCTGCGGCGACCCTAACTGAACTTACTCAGACGAGAGAGGAACTTTTGGATATACTAAACGTTACACTGAAACGGAAATTCGCATTAACGCACAAGCTTTACTACGAATTCGGCTGCAAGGCTGGTAAATTCCTGGCAAGGGCTCTCCAAGCCCGGAAGGCCTCTAACACCATCCACAAGATTAACAGCCCTACAGGAGAAGCCTTAGTTACCAATAAAGACATATCAACGCAATTTATCCAATACTTCTCCAAATTATACAACCTTCCTCCATCCACCCACGCTACCAACACTCCAATAGACCATCCAAATGCCATCAAAGAATTTTTAGCACAATATGGCCCCACACCTTTCTCCCCTGAAGATGTGGAAACCCTAGACCTCCCTCTCTCGGTGACCGAATTACACACGGCTTTAAAACAAATGAAGTCAGGTAAAAGCCCTGGACCGGACGGTCTCTCGATCAGCTATTACACATCCTTTGCTACCACCCTCCTCCCACATTTAACCAAAGCTCTAAACACCCTTACTCCTGACTCAGTGGCTAATAACGACCTGCTTGACGCACACATTACACTACTGCCCAAACAGGGTAAAGACCCTACACTTGTGACCAATTATCGCCCCGTCTCCCTACTAAACGTAGATTTAAAAATTTATGCTAAAGCACTGGCCAATCGCATTTTGCCCTTCATTCCTACCCTAATCTCCTTGGACCAAGTGGGCTTTGTCCCTGGCCGCGAAGCTAGGGACAACACCACCAAAGCACTGAACATCCACCACTGGCTCACTAAAACGTCTACACCTGGTTTCTTCCTTTCGTTGGATGCAGAGAAGGCGTTCGACAGGGTCGCTTGGGACTACATGGCAGCCTCTTTGAGAGCTGTAGGCTTTCCACCACGTATGATGCAGATGGTTCTGGCCCTCTATTCTTCTCCGAGGGCGAGAATCAGGGTTAATGGGGAATTGTCGGACACCTTCTCTGTATCCAATGGCACCCGCCAAGGCTGCCCCCTGTCGCCTCTAATATTCATATTGACCATGGAACCTATGCTTCGAAGACTGAGGGACAACCCGGCCATTAGGGGTGTAGACGTTCATCACACTCAGTATAAACTGGCAGACTACGCTGACGATGTTCTCCTTTTCTTGACAGACCCCATTACAACTTTACCAAACTTATTGACAGACTTCGCTCTCTTTAAATACCTCTCAAATCTTCAAATCAACTTTCAGAAATCAAAGGCCCTCAACATCACACTGCCAACGGCCACTGTGAACCTATGCAAAAACAACTTTCCATTTAGTTGGGAAAAATCTGACATTTCATATCTCGGAATCAAACTTACAACAAATTTATCCAATCTCTACGGCAAAAATTTTCTACCTTTGATCCTCTCCATCCAAGCGGATCTCAGGAAGTGGCACCTGGGCTCCTTTTCTTGGCTGGGCAGGATCGCCATACTAAAAATGAATATCCTTCCCAGGCTCCTATACCTCCTCCAAGCTATACCGATCAAACTCCCGCCTTCCTTTTTCCTTTCATACAAGCGTATTTGCAGGACCTTCATTTGGGCAACTAAAGCCCCACGACTTAGTTGGGATAGGTTAGCTCTCCCCAAACGACTTGGAGGCCTAGGTCTCCCTGATCTTCAAAAGTACCATTGGGCCTGCCATTTAGCCAGAGTGGTGGATTGGCACATACACTATCTTTCCAAAGACTGGATTGCTCTGGAAGATTCTTTCACAAATCTCCCAATTACCAACTCACCCTGGATCAACCATAGACAGATCCCCCAGGATTTCACTTGCCACCCCCTCATCGGCGCCACACTCTCCATTTTTAAAATGGCATGCAAACTGCTCGATCTTACCCCCTCGCCTGGCCCAATGACGCCACTCGACAACAACCCAGACTTCCCCCCAGGCCTTGCACTTAAACATAAGACTCCTGCTACACATACCTCACAGGCGAGGGCACATCAATTTTTTCAGAACGGATCGCTCCTTACCCAGCCGCTACTCTCTGCAGCTCTACCCAACTACGCTATACCCTTCTATAAATACCTACAACTAAGACACTTCCTTCAGGCCACCCCACGCACGTCCCAGTGGCATAGAGATCACTCACCACTTGAACTTCTCTGCCTGAGCACCGAGCCCCAAAGTCACTTAATCTCCACGCTTTACTTCCTCCTCTTCTCGCATCACAAAGTTAAACAGGACAAACTGATACGCCAATGGGAAAAGGATCTGTCCCTGGATATCCCAGCCAACGAATGGGACCAAATCTTCACCCTTATGCACAAAGGCTCCATCAACGTCTCCACGCAAGAAAACAGGTTCAAACTGTTTTCCAAATGGTATAGGACACCTGAGAAGGTCCACCACTTTCACCCCACCATTCCCCCTACCTGCTGGAGATGTGGTACATCCCGGGGCACTCTACTACACATTTGGTGGGAATGTAACCAGATACAACCATTCTGGAATGAAATCAATCAGCTGATCTCCCAAATCACTACATTCCCACTAACACTCTCTCCAGCACAATACTTGCTCCACCACACTCCCGCCTCCCTGAGCTCTTATAAAAAATCCCTAACTTTACATCTCATCAACGCAGCCAACCTATGTATCCCCGCCTTTTGGAGAAACACTGCCCCCCCCCCACGGTCCGAGATTGGATCCGCAGGGTGGACAGAATAGCCGACATGGAAAACCTTATCTGCCAATCCAATGACCGCCCTACCAAATTCTACGCCACGTGGGCGAGTTGGCTACACTACAAACAAACCCAACCGTGGACATCATTGTCCCAAACTCCTCCATGATCCTCTTAAAGGCTATCCTATACTCTCCGTGTGGGTCAACCCCCCCTATAACAATACCACCTTTTTCGCCCCCCTCCCCCATCCCAGTTCCTCCCTACAATGCCCTCCCCGCACTGTCTCTCACTAATACTCACATTATACAAATACCAGTAAATGCCCTTCCTGTTTAGCCCGCAAGTAAGGGCACATGTTTGCACTGCTATGATCACTACAGTCCCAGCCCGTCCTCCAGAGTCCCTACCGGGAACTAAACAGACATACCACCACGCCACTGATCTGTACTGTATTCATTTTCCTCCCCAACATCCCGGTCCATTCACAGCGAAGTTCCCTTTAGGGGTGAATGGTCCCGGGATTGTCACACAGTGGTCTGCACCCCACCCACAAGCTTCTCCCGGCGCTTAATGCTCACTGCTGCCTATCTTGGCAGAACATACATCAGCAACTATCTGATGATTGTCAATCCCACAGTGCTCCTCACTGACTCCCTCGGGCTAATTATCAGCCCGTGGACGTGTTACATACGCTAAAAATATTTTAGGAATCCTACTAGTTCACACATGTTACTGTTTGTATGTCTCATAGACTCACTTATGGTGATCAGAGCCTTTTTCAAGGGCGGACAGCTTGTACCACTGCATTACAACTGTCTATTATTCACCTGTAACCTTGCTTATTGAAATGTATGTTACATAACTACTGTTTGCCAAGAAAATTTAATAAAAACTTTTTGGGAAAAAAAAAAAAAAAAAAAACATGGACAGTGTCAGTAGAGCAGAGGTTAGTGTCAGTAGGGCAACGGAAAATGTCAGTAGTTTTTTATTTTTATTATATTTTTTACAATTTTTTTTTTACAAGCCCCGCTCGGGGGCATTGGTGCAATAGCAGCAGGGGGAATCTGTGCCTCTCAAGGTGATTAGGGTGTGCCCAGGCACTCCCGGCACACCCCTGCACACGCCTATGCCTTGAAATCTAGAACAGCCGGAAAGAAATCAACAGTTGCTCCAATGATTACAGAGGAGCCAAAAAGAGCTCCCTAGTCATCTCAGCAACCTGCCTAGGAAATCAGAGTGTCAGCTCCTGTGTCCCCTAGGATGACAGAGAAGTGACAACACATGGAGATGAGGAATAATCCATTTTTATTGCATTCAGTAAGGAGGACACATCAAGGGGACAATTCCTATAGTTAGAGATTTGTAAAGTATACAAATATACTGTGTAATAACAATAATATTAATAATAATAAAAATAAATGTCATAGGGAAATCCTATGTATGATCCATTACAGATTACAATTGGATTAGACAATTAGTACAATGATTTAAAGATGGTACCGGCAACCTTAAACGTTTTCATTTTTTGTAAACTTTACAGGGAAACATTTTCCCATTTTTTGTGTACCGTAACTTTAAAGCCCAAAAGGCTCATTTTTTTTTTTTTAATAGACTCCACAGGTTATGTAAAAACAAAGAAATGCAGCTCCTGCAGTACCTCCTCTCTACCAGAAGATGTCTCCAGTCTTCCAGTTTGCATGACGGCCAGCATCCTTCCTCCTGGAAGACCGGGCAGTTGGGCGGGGCCGTAAGTGCAGAATGTCTCAGACCCACCCCCGAGGGGGTCATCATCATGAAATCCCTACAATAATGCAGGGATTGGCGCTGAGGTCATCGCGTGAAGCTGCTCTCTGAGTGGCAAAGAACAGGCTAGGCAGAAAGGAAGAGGGCACCTTATGTCACATGGCCGACCAACATTTTTTTACATGATTGCTGTACCATATTTTTTTTTTTGTAAGAGGATTGGTTCTCTCTCTAGTAGTTCCCTGTCTTGATGCAGTTACTTGCCTTCCTTATATATAACTGCTGTGATAAAATCTCAGATATGAAGTGCATTTAAAAAGAATTGCAGACCTATTCACCCTGTGAGACTGCACGAACGTTTGTTCTCTGTGAATGGCGGCAAGCATGAATGTTATTAGGCTATTTTCTCTCCAGGTCAAATGTTATTCATTCATACTAAATAGAGTGAATCAGGAAAATACTGCATTATGGCTACTAGATGGCTCTGACAGCCATAGTAAATAAGTACACTATATTACCAAAAGTATTGGGACGCCTGCCTTTACACATGAACTTTAATGACATCCCAGTCTTAGTACGTAGGGTTCAACATTGAGTTGGCCCACCCTTTGCAGCTATAACAGCTTCAACTCTTCTGGGAAGGCCGTCCACAAGGTTTAGGAGTGTGTCTATGGGGAGGTTTAACCATTCTTCCAGAAGCGCATTTTTGAGGTCAGGCACTGATGTTGGACGAGAAGGCCTGGCTCGCAGTCTCCGCTCTAATTCATCCCAAAGGTGTTCTATCGGGTTTAGGTCAGGACTCTGTGTAGGCCAGTCACGTTCCTCCACCCCAAACTCACTCATCCATGTCTTTATCATTATTTAAGGTACTTATATAGTGCCGTCAATTTACGCAGTGCTTTACATGTACATTCACATCAGTCCCTCAAGGAGCTTACAATCTAAGGTCCCCAAATCACATTCATATACTAGGGCCAATTTTAGACAGAAGGCAATTAACCTACCATTATGGACCTTGCTTTGTGCACTGGTGTGCAGTCATGTTGGAACAGGAAGGGGACATCCCCAAATTGTTCTTATAAAGTTGGGAGCATGAAATTGTCCAAAATGTCTTGGTATGCTGACGGATTAAGAGTTCTCTTCACTGGAACTAAGGGGCCAAACCCAACCCCTGAAAAACAATCTCCACACCATAATCCCCCCTCCACCAAATGATTTGGACCAGTCGACAAAGCAAGGTCCATAAAGACATGGATGAGCAAGTTTGGGGTGGAGGAACTTGACTGGCCTGCACAGAGTCCTGACCTCAACCCAATAGAACACCTTTGGAATGAATAAGAGCAGAAACTGTGAGCCAGGCCTTCTCGTCCAACATCAGTGCCTGACCTCACAAAGTGCTTCTGGAGAATGGTCAAACATTCCCATAGACACACTCCTAAACCTTGTGGACAGCCTTTCCAGAAGAGTTGAAGCTGTTATAGCTGCAAAGTGTGGGCCAACTTAATATTGAACCCTACGGACTAAAACTGGGATGTCATTAACCACTTCCCATCCCAAGTATTGTAATATGACGGGCGCAAGGTGGCTCTGCCCTCCCGGGCGGGCGTCATGTGACGTCCTCTGCTTCCCGGTGGTCTAGGGGGCGCGCCACTTGGGGGCTGATGCGTGTGCCGGGCGCCCGCGATCGCTGGTGACAGAGCAGGAACGTGGATCTGTGTGTGTAAACACAGATCCATGTCCTGTCAGAGGAGAGGAGAGCGATCGTGTGTTCTTAGTATATAGGAACAACAATCGGTCTCCTCCCCCAATCAGTCCCCTCCTCCCACAGTTATAATCACTCTATAGGTGACACAATTAACCCCTTGATCGCCCCCTAGTGTTAACCCCTTCCCTGCCAGTGACATATATACAGTAATCGGTGCATATTTAAAGCACTGATCATGGTATAATTGTCAATGGTCCCAAAATAGTCTCAAAAGTGTCCGATGTGTCCGCCGCAATGTCACAGTTCTGACAAAAATCGCAGATCGCCGCCATTACTAGTAAAAAAAAATAATAATAAAAATGCCATAAATTAATAACCTATTTTGTAGGCGCTATAACTTTTGCGCAAACCAATCTGTAGCGCAGGGGTTTCACACCCAAGTTACCATGCCAGGTATGTGGTATTCTTTAAATAAGAGTTTGGCTCCCTCTAGTGTCCTTTTCTTTTAATGCTGTTAGAACTTTTGTTTGGTTCACCTACCCACAAGCCCAAGTCACAGAACAGCCTGCTGGGTAAGGGGACAAAAGGGAAAGGCGTGGCATGTTTCCGTCCTCTTGGGACGCCATTCAAAGCCTGCCTGCAGGGAGGTCTGTGTGTGTGACCGACAGACTGCGGCCTGAAAGGCGCGGAGCGGAATCGTTTGGCCTCTGAGGAGCTCCAGAGCACAGTCAGCTGGACCAGCGTGCGGATGGACCGGAGGATCCAAGATTTCTAAAGGTTTCCTGCAATACAGTTACATCAGCAATCAGAAGGAGCGGTGCGGTGTGATGGCGCCAGCTTGGATCGGGACTGAGGTAACAGGAAAGGAGCCTTACAAACATCTGGGTCTGTTGTGGTGAGTGGGCACTTGCCCAGATCAATATAGTGGATTATTGACTAAGTGTATCAGCTATAGACTGTCGGTGTGAGACTTGTAGTCTCACAGAAGAATCTCACTTATCCATAGGCTGTATAAAGTGGGTGGCCTTCTCTGTGCTATAAGTTGATGCTGCATCACATCCACTGATAAGGAGAAAGTATTATAAGTGCCCTTCTGCTTGCCAATACACAACCATCAGCGCAGTACTTATTCCACAGTCTGCTGTCTACTTGTTTCTCCTGTTTGGATTTACAAATACTGCAGTCTAATACATGCGCTAGCTGAAGATCAAGAAGACATTAGACTTCTATCATCTCATACAAAGTACTATAGTTCACTCTGCATATTGGGACATCACAACCTAGGGGGAGCCCTTGAGCACAGGATATACAGTGAGGCAAAAAAAGTATTTAGTCAGCCACCAATTGTGCAAGTTCTCCCACTTAAAACGATGAGAGAGGCCTGTAATTGTCATCATAGGTATACCTCAACTATGAGAGACAAAATGTGGAAACAAATCCAGACAATCACATTGTCTGATTTTTGAAAGAATTTATTTGCAAATTATGGTGGAAAATAAGTATTTGGTCACCTACTAACAAGCAAGATTTCTGTCTCTCACAGACCTGTATCTTCTTCTTTAAGAGGCTCCTCTGTCCTCCACTCATTACCTGTATTAATGGCACCTCTTTGAACGTGTTATCAGTATAAAAGACACCTGTCCACAACCTCAAACAGTCACACTCCAAAACTCCACTATGGTGAAGACCAAAGAGCTGTTGAAGGACACCAGAAACAAAATTGTAGACCTGCACCAGGCTGGGAAGACTGAATCTGCAATGGGCAAGCAGCTTGGTGTGAAGAAATCAACTGTGGGAGCAATAAATGGAAGACATACAAGACCACTGATAATCTCCCTCGATCTGGGGCTCCACGCAAGATCTCACCCCGTGGGGTCAAAATGATCACAAGAACGGTGAGCAAAAATCCCAGAACCACATGGGGCGATCTAGTGAATGACCTGTAGAGAGCTGGGACCAATGTAACAAAGGCTAGCATCAGTAACACACTACACCGCCAGGGACTCAGATCCTGCAGTGCCAGACGTGTCCCCCTGCTTAAGCCAGCCAGTACATGTCCGGGCCCGTCTGAGGTTTGCTAGAGAGCATTTGGATGATCCAGAAGAGGATTGGGAGAATGTCATATGGTCAGATGAAACCAAAGTAGAACTGTTTGGTAGAAACACAACTCGTGTTTGGAGGAGAGAGAATGCTGAGTTGCAACCAAAGAACACCATACCTACTTTGAAGCATGGGGGTGGCAACATCATGCTTTGGGGCTGTTTCTCTGCAAAGGGAACAGGACAACTGATCCGTGTACATGAAAGAATGAATGGGGCCATGTATCGGGAGATTTTGAGTGCAAACCTCCTCCCATCAGCAAGGGCATTGAAGATGACACGTGGCTGGGTCTCTCAGCATGATAATGATCCCAAACACACCGCCCGGGCAACGAAGGAGTGGCTTCGTAAGAAGCATTTCAAGGTCCTGGAGTGGCCTAGCCAGTCTCCAGATCTCAACCCCATAGAAAACCTTTGGAAGGAGTTGAAAGTCCGTGTTGCCCAGCGACAGCCCCAAAAACATCACTGCTCTAGAGGAGATCTGCATGGAGGAATGGGCCAACATACCAGCAACAGTGTGTGACAACCTTGTGAAGAATTACAGAAAACGTTTGACCTCTGTCATTGCCAACAAAGGATATATAACAAAGTATTGAGATGAACTTTTGATATTGACCAAATACTTATTTTCCACCATAATTTGCAAATAAATTCTTTCAAAAATCAGACAATGTGATTGTCTGGACTTGTTTCCACATTTTGTCTCTCATAGTTGAGGTATACCTATGATGACAATTACAGGCCTCTCTCATCTTTTTAAGTGGGAGAACTTGCACAATTGGTGGCTGACTAAATACTTTTGTTGCCCCACTGTATTTATTGTGTTGTACTACTGTGTGTTCAGAACAATTATTGCAGGTTTGGTGTTAATGCTTGGAGGTCGGTGGGAAGGCGCTCAATGTACCGTATATACTCGAGTATAAGTCGTTCTGAGTATAAGTCGAGGCCCTAGTTTACCACAAAAAAAATGGGAAAAACTTATTGACCCGAGTATAAGACGAGGGTGAGAAATGCACAGCTACTGTAAGTGGAAAAGAGGGTCAACAATGCCCATTTGCAGCATCACTGTGCCCATTTGCATGCCTCACTGTGCTCATTTGCAGCCATAGGTCCCCTGAACTTCAAACTCGGTAGTTAAGGGTTCCTAGATGCCCCCTAGCTGCAGCCAAAATTTGGGGTCTCTGAACCCAAAGGGTCCCGAAATGACATTGCTGCAGATAGACACAGTTGACCGAATTTGGGGCCCCGTATCTTGGGGACACTTAGTGCTAAGAACCCCAAATTTGGTGTGCAAACCCAGTGGAACTAGCACCATTAAATTTCCAAAGCTGGGGTTTCTAGCACCAATTGGCCCCGAGATACAGGGCCCCAAAAATCAGTTCAGAAAATGTCAAGCACTTTTCTGCAGCAGAGAATGACATTTTCTGAACCAGTTTTGGGGCCCCGTATCTCAGGGCTACTTGGTGCTAGGAACCCCAGCTTTGGATATGTTATGGTACCAGTTCCACTGGGTTTGCACACCAAATTTGGGGTTCCTAGCACCAAGTGGCCCTGAGATATGGGGCCCTAAATTCGGTTCAGAAAATGTCAAGCACTTTTCTGCAGCAGAGAATGACATTTTCCGAACCGATTTAGGGGCCCCGTATCTCGGGGCCACTTAGTGCTAGGAACTTCAGCTTTGGATATATTGTGGAACCAGGTTCACTGGGTTTGCATACCAAATTTGGGGTTTCTAGCACCAAGTGGCCCTGAGATACGGGGCCCCAAAATCGGTTCGGAAAATGACATTTTTTGCTGCAGAAAAGTGCTTGACTCGAGTATAAGTCGAGGGGGGCACTTTCAGCACAAAAAAATGTGCTGAAAAATTCGACTTATACTCGAGTATATACGGTAAGTATTTGAGGATATCGAACATCTGTTTTACTGTGCGCCTGTCTCGGGTACGCCCTTATGGTGGTCATTGAATTTTGACGTTTCCTGTACACATTGACTGTTATCTATTGTCATTCTTTATTCCTAAGTTACCACAGTGTTTATTGTGCTAAGTACTTTCTCTGTAAACTTCTTCAGTGGTTGACAACTTGTGTGAGACTCCGTCTCTTACTACAGCTGGCGAGGTGACGAGTTCCAAGGCTATGTTGAATGTACTGTATAGTGGACCATTGCTGTGTTCCTCTCTACATGTTGGGCCTCACACTGACATTATCACACAGGTGTACCATTGCTGTGTTACTCTTTACATGTTGGGTCTCACACTGACATTATCACACAGGTGTGCCAGAGGGGTTGAGTCTGTTCTCGGGGGTTGATAGGCAGAGTACAGGAATTAAATGTCCATCGGCAGCTCCTACGGGGGCGAGTGCTACAAATCAATATACGCTTATTGCGATTTTTATTTTATTTTTTTACCAAAATATGTAGAAGAAAACATATCGGCCAAAACTGAGGAAGACATTTTTTTTTTTTTTAAATTGGGATATTTATTATAGCAAAAAGTAAAAAATATTGTGTTTTTTTTTTTTTTTCCAAATTGTTGCTCTTTTTTTGTTTATTGCGCAAAAAATAAAAACCACAGAGGTGATCAAATACCACCAAAAGAAAGTTCTATTTGTGGGAAAAAAGTGATCCAAATTTAAATCGACCGCGCAATTGTCATTCAAAATGTGACAGCGCTGAAAGCTGAAAATGGGCCTGGGCGGGAAGGGGGTAAAAATGCCCGGTATTGAAGGGGTTAGGAAGGGGGTGTAAATGCCCAGTATTGAAGGGGTTAGGAGGGGGATGAAAATGCCCGGTATTGAAGGAGTTAGGAAGGGGGTGAAAATGCCCAGTACTGAAGTGGTTAGGAAGGGGGTGAAAATGCCCGGTATTGAAGGGGTTAGGAAGGGGGTGAAAATGCCCGATATTGAAGGGGTTAGGAAGGGGGTGAAAATGCCAGGTACTGAAGTGGTTAGGAAGGGGGTGAAAATGCCCGGTATTGAAGGGGTTAGGAAGCGGGTGAAAATGCCAGGTATTGAAGGGGTTAGGAAGGGGGTGAAAATGCCCGGTATTGAAGGGGTTAGGAAGGGGGTGAAAATGCCAGGTATTGAAGGGGTTAGGAAGGGGGTGAAAATGCCCGGTATTGAAGGGGTTAGGAAGCGGGTGAAAATGCCAGGTATTGAAGGGGTTAGGAAGGGGGTGAAAATGCCCGGTATTGAAGGGGTTAGGAAGGGGGTGAAAATGCCAGGTACTGAAGTGGTTAGGAAGGGGGTGAAAATGCCCGGTATTGAAGGGGTTAGGAAGGGGGTGAAAATGCCAGGTATTGAAGGGGTTAGGAAGGGGGTGAAAATGCCCGGTATTGAAGGGGTTAGGAAGCGGGTGAAAATGCCAGGTATTGAAGGGGTTAGGAAGGGGGTGAAAATGCCCGGTATTGAAGGGGTTAGGAAGGGGGTGAAAATGCCAGGTACTGAAGTGGTTAGGAAGGGGGTGAAAATGCCCGGTATTGAAGGGGTTAGGAAGGGGGTGAAAATGCCAGGTACTGAAGTGGTTAGGAAGGGGGTGAAAATGCCCGGTATTGAAGGGGTTAGGAAGGGGGTGAAAATGCCAGGTATTGAAGGGGTTAGGAAGGGGGTGAAAATGCCCGGTATTGAAGGGGTTAAAGTTCATGTGTAAAGGCAGGCATCCCAATACTCTTTGACAATATAGTGTATTTAAAGTAGAACTAAAGGCAAACCGTTTTTTTTTTTGCCATCTATGTCCTATTGGAAAGATTTCCCTTCACTTCCTGTCCCATATATAAAACAGGAAGTGGGAGGAAATCTCTCCAAATCGAGGGAATCACCAGAACTTGTGTCCCCATTGAAAGATTTCTCCTCTGTTCCTGCTCTGGTGACAACCCAAAATTTTTTGATTTCCTTTCACTCTCAGTGATACCGCTCACCAGGGACAAACGGAGAGGGTGAATCTCCCCAAGGGGAACACAGACAGCAATAAAGACAGAAGTTCTAATCCCTTTCCACTCCTATCAAAAAAAAAAAAAAAACGTTTAACCTTTAGCTATGCTTTAATTCCTATGCTCAGCTGCCCCATCTAGTGGCGGAAATGCAGTATTTTCCTAATTCACTCCATTCTGTATAAATCAATAGACATGTGCACTGACAAAAAATTTGTTCGTTTTCGTTTCATTCGTTTTTTTGCTTTTTTCAGAATTTCCGAATTTCGAATTTCCAAATTTTCAAATATTGAATTTCTGGATTTCCAAATTTCTGAATTCCTGAATTTTCGAATTTTCAAATTTCCGAACTTCTGAATTTCGAACTTCCGAATTTTTTAAATTTTGGATTTTTGGATTTCCGTATTTACGAATTTTTCGAATTTCCAAATTTTCAAATTTTGGATTTTCAAATTTTGGATTTTCGGACTTCTGTATTTCCAAATTTTCGAATTTCCGAATTTTCAAATTTTCGATTTCCGGATTTCCGAATTTCTGAATTCTCGAATTTTCGAATTTTAGATTTTTGGATTTCCGGATTTCCGATTTTTCGAATTTTGGATTTTCGGATTTCTGAATTTCCGACATTTTGAATTTTCGAATTTCCGAATTCCGAATTTCCGAATTCCGTAAATTCGGAAATTCGGAAATTTTGGAAATTGAAAAATACGGAAATTTCGGAAGTAACAAATTCGTCAAAATTCGTTAAAAAACTAATTTGGATCTAAACGAATTGCATATGTCTATGAATCAATAACATTCGACTAGATTCGAGAAAATAAAGGAAGAACATTTGATTTCACCCCGCCCACACAGAACAAATGTAGGTGCAAGGTGAATTGCAAGGTTTTTCAAGGTGAATACCTCTGCGATTTTATTTTCTATAAACACACACCCATCGGGGTGATTTACTAAAACTGGAGAGTGCAAAATCTGGTGTCGGCTGTGCATGTTAGCCAATCAGCTTCTAACGTCAGCTTATCCAATTAGGCTTTTGACAAAAATAAAACCTGAAATCTAATTGGTTTCTGTGCAGAGCTGCACCTGATTTTGCACGCTCCAGTTTTAGTAAATCTTCCCCCTGAGGGGATTTTATCTCAGCAATTGCAGATGAAGAAGAAGATGAGGATGAGGAAGTGATTGCATAGACACCCTAACATTCGAACCAAGGAGAAAATAAGACTAATAACATTCGATTTTCGCAGTCATTTGCAGAGAACAAATGTACCTGCTGTTTCTCAGGAGGTCTAGAAAGAGAGGGCATTGTGTTCAGCCGGTCATTTCAGACCCATAGACTGAGGACTGAGGGAGAAGAACAGTAAAGCAAAATCACTGCACAGAACTACAAATCAGGAAGCATAGGCTGCATATGTAATGAGCAAATATGACCGACCCCCCCACACACAAATATATATATATATAATTAGAAAAATATACATAGAAATACATTTTTGTTTTTAAAGGAAACACTTACTGTACATGCATTAAGAAAAATATAATTAAACTGATTTCCTTCAAATAAAAATAATTACAAATACATTTTTTTTCCCTTTGATACACTATATTGTCAAAAGTATTGGGACGCCTGCCTTTACACGCACATGAACTTTAATGGCATCCCAGTCTTAGTCCGGAGGGTTCAATATTGAGTTGGCTCACCCTTTGCAGCTATAACAGCTTCAACTCTTCTGGGAAGGCCGTCCACAAGGTTTAGGAGTGTGTCTATGGGAATGTTTGACCATCACCAATAAAGCAAAGTCCATGAAGACATGGATGAGCGAGTTTGGGGGGGAGGAACTTGACTGTCCTGCACAGAGTCCTGACCTCAACCCCATAGAACACCTTTGGGATGAATTAGAACGGAGCCTGCGAGCCGGGCCTTCTCGTCCATAACAGCTTCAACTCTTCTGGGAAGGCTGTCCACAAGGTTTAGGAGGGTGTCTATGGGGATGTGTAACCATTCTTCCAGAAGCGCATTTGTGAGGTCAGGCACTGATGTTGGATGAGAAGGCCTGGCTCACAGTCTCTGCTCTAATTCATCCCAAAGTTGTTCTATCAGGTTGAGGTTAGGACTTTGTGCAGGCCAGTCAAGTTCCTCCACCCCAAACTCGCTCATCCATGTCTTGATGGACCTTGCTTTGTGCACTGGTCCAAATCATTTGGTGGAGGGGGGATTATGGTGGGGGGTTGTTTTTCAGGGGTTGGGCTTGGCCCCTTAGTTCCAGTGAAGGGAACTCTTAAGGCGTCAGCATACCAAGATATTTTACATAGTTAGTAAGGTTGAATAAACTCACCAGTCCATCCAGAGTGAGTGTGGGTGCGTGTCTACAGTTGTCCCTATCACTGTACATTGTATCTCATTAAGATTCTCATCTATTATTATTATTATTTACTTAAGATACCCATATAGCGCCATCAATTTTCACAGCGCTCCACACATACATTGCACACTCACATCGGTCCCTACCCTCAAGGAGCCCACAATCCAAGGTCCCCAACTCACACCCATATACCAGGGCCAAATTTGGACAGAAGCCTATAACCCTACCCGCATGTCTTTGGAGGGTGGGAGGAAACCCACGCAGGCACAGGGAGAACACGCAAACTTCAGGCAGGTAGTGTCGTGGTTGGGATTCGAACCAGCGACCCTTTTTACTGCTAGGTGAGAGTGCTACCCACTACACCACTGTGGACAATTTCATGCTTCCAACTTTGTGGGAACAGTTTGGGGATGGCCCCTTCCTGTTCCAACATGACTGCGCACCAGTGCTCAAAGCAAGGTCCATAAAGACACGGAAGAGCGAGTTTGGGGTGGAGGAACTTGACTGTCCTGCACAGAGTCCTGACCTCAACCAGATAGAACACCTTTGGGATGAATTAGAGTAGAGACTGCGAGCCAGGCCTTCTCATCCAACATCAGTGCCTGACCTCACAAATGCGCTTCTGGAAGAATGGTCATAGACACACTCTTAAACCTTGTGGACGGCCTTCTCAGAAGAGTTGAAGCTGTTATAGCTGTAAAGGGTGGGCCAACTCAATATTGAACCCTACAGACTAAGACTGGGATGCCATTAAAGTTTATGTGTGTGTAAAGGCAGGCGTCCCAATACTTCTGACAATATATCTGTCAGCTTATACAGAGATGTGTAAGAAGACATGGCAGTGTATCTTCCCATGTCTTGCATGCTATGTCAAGCCTTTTATGCCTTGAAAAACCCATTGTATTATATCTTATTATAGCTTGGTGTTTTTGTTTTTCACATGTTAAGTTGTATATATGTAAGTCTTTCAACCTATCTCTCTCTATATATGTATCTTTTAACTATTAAAAAATAAAATAGAATCTATGTGTCCCTTGTCTATCTCATTGTACTCCCAATACTGTAAACATAGATTATAATTTCATCCCCACAACAATATCATTTCATCCCCATAATCCAAAAATGTCCCACGGAGCCCCTAAATGGCACCTTATATTGTAATATATGACCGCATAATACTGATCTGTGTATCATAATAAAGGCTATTCAAATTCCCCAATGACTTCATAATGTGATAGGTTAGTTTTGATATGGTTCAGTTGGCCGGATGGTCGTTGGGGTATGTCATTTTTTGGGCCAACTAATTTGTCGCACCTGAAAAACTAAAAATCGTATCAAATTTTTACCATAATTTTTCTTCCCTGGAGCCAATCCATGGCAGAATACATGTGGTGGCAGCCCTGCCTACTTCCACCCACATGACCTGTGCCGCCATACAGCCCCAGCATGACACCCTATAATATATGACCCCCATATGCCCATAATACTGATCCATATTTCATGATGATACCTATGTAAATTCCCCCCCGAGGACTCCATAATGTGGTTAAGTTTTGATGTACTTCAGTTGGCTGGGTGGTCTTGGGTATGTCATTCTTGGGCCAACTTATTTGTTGAACCTGAAAAATGGAAAATTGTACCAAATACCATAATTATCTTTTCGTGGAACAAATCCATGATGGAGTATGTTTGGTAGCAACCCTGCCTACTTCCATCCACAGGACCAGTGCCACCATACAGCTCCAGAATGACACCCTATAATATATTCTATAACCGCCATATGCCCGTAATACATATATATATATATATTTCATGATGATAACTACGTAAGTTCCCCAATGGCTCCATAATGTAATAGTTTAGGTCACTGATGGCACTCTAGATGTTTTGGAACTACATTTCCCATGATGCTCCTGCACTCTGCAGTTTAGTTGAGCATCATGGGAAATGTAGTTCCAAAACATCTGGGGTGCCAAGGTTCGCCATCACTGATTTAGGTTATCTTTGATGTAGTTCAATTGGCTGGATTGTCTTGGATGTGTCATTCTTGGGCCTGCTAAATTGTCACACCTGAAAAATAGAAAATTGTACCAAATGCTTATTTTTGATGTACTTCAATTGGCTGGGTGGTCATGGGTATGTCATTCTTGGGCCAACTAAATTGTCACACTTGAAAAATTGTACAATATACCATAATTTTCCTTTCCTGGAACCAATCCATGGCAAAATATGTGTGTTAATAGCCCTGCCTACCTCCATCCACAGGACCAGTGCCACCATTTAGCTCCAAAATTACCCCCTATAATATATTATATGACCCCATATACCTATAATACTGATCCCTATTTCATGATGATAACTACGTAAGTTCCCCAATGACTCCACAATGTAATAGTTTAGGTTATCTTTGATGGAGTTCAGTTGGCTAGATTGTCTTGGATGTGTCATTCCTGGGCCAACTAATTTGTCCCACCTGAAAAATGGAAAATTGTACCAAATGCTTAATGTAATTTTCCTTTACTGGAACCAATCCATGGCAGAATACGTGTGATGGTAGCCCCACCTACTTCTACCCACATGACCAGGGTATAGATATAAAGTGTTGACACCTGCACAACAGGCCATTAACTGTACAATGTTAGTAACAAACTGGGTGGGTTTAGTATGATGCTGTGGACTGGTGCCAGGAAAGGAAAATTAAGGTAAGAGTTTAATAAAATGTTCGATTTTCTGGACATCAATATAGTAGCATTTATGTAGTAGATCAATAACTCCCTGCCAGGGTGGGAAGCTTAAGCAAATCCTATTTTATAAGAAAGTGAAAGGGTTGTTGTGTGGGCATCAACTTTTATAGCCTCTAGATATAGTTTACCCTCGACCTAACCTCTGAACCCTTAGCACAGCCCCAAACCCAACCCCAAACAAGACTTTTGTTTTTCTGTCTGTCCAAGCTGCAGAGATTCATCCTCTCTATTTGTACTGGTGACCACGGTATCTAAAATTAAAGTGATGGGAGGTCAAAATGTCAGCATTGTCACCATAATTGGAAGTCAAGGGAAATCTTCCAATGGGGACTCCCTTTTTTCTGACAGCTTGCTAGGAGGGGACATGGCTTAACTCAGGAGAGATTTTAAAAACACTTCCAAAACGTTTGGATCTTATGAAGCTTTGGTTCATTTAGTTACAATTCTGCAGGGTTGGAGCTACTACCCCCCTGCCCTATACAAGTCTTTATGAATGCCAAAAAACTGAATTAATACAACTCAAAAGCAAGCATTTTTTCCTGTAATTATGCAGCATTTGACTTAGTTTCATTGAGTATACCAACTCTTATTACTATGTTGGCAGAACTTTTCTAGTATGTTCTAGAACAGTGGTTCTCTAACACCAGGCCACAGCCTGCCTCTTCCCAGGCCTCCAGCCAGCTTCAGATCCCCTAACCTAAAACAGTGCCTCACAGCTGCTATAGTGCCCCCAACCTCCCATAATTGCCTGCAGTGCCCATCAAACTCTCTCAGTGCCCTCAGGCCCCCTGACAACCCTCATCTATCACTGTGTCCCCCTTAACTGCCCATCAGCCCACCTACAGTGCCCCCAGGCCCCCTGAAAGTCTTCAGCCCCCACAGAGCTTTCCTTCTTCCAGGCCTCCTGTCAGCTACAGATCCCTAAACTGGAACAGTGCCTTCCAGCTCCCATATTGCCTCCATCCTTCAATCCAATGCCTCTTAACCCACCCTCAGTGTCCCCATGCCTCCTTAGAGTCTTTAGCCTCTATAGACTTTCCATCTTTTTGGGCCTCCAGCCAGCTACTGATCCCCTAACTTACCACAGTGTCTCCCAGGTCCCATAGTGCCCCCATCCTTTCATAACTGCTTGCAGTACCCAGTCCCCGGAGAGCTCTCAGCTTCCAAAGCACCTCCTAACCACCAACAGTGCCCTCAGGTTGCCTGAGGGCCGTCAACTCCCACAGTACCTCTTCATCCTTCCAAAGTACCACTCAGTCTATCACAGTGCGCACCAGACTGCTGCAGAGCCTCCAGCCCCCCAATGATGCAACAACCTCCAACAATGTCCCATAGTGTTTTCTAGCCCCCACAGTCCCCTCTAGTCTTCCATAGTGCCCATGTCAAACCCCCAATCTCATGAAGAGATCCCAGGTTCTCCAGAAACCTCAACCACTCGTCTATCCTCATCACTCCAGCCCCACAGTGACACCCAGCTCCATCCAGAGCCTTCCAGCATTCCCAAACATTTATTGTGTGAGTATAATTTTTTTTTTTTTTTTACTATTGGGTTTTGGAAGAATTTACGGGGGCCCTGGTCTCATTAAGGTTGAGAACCACAGTTCCAGATAGATCCTTGAAATGTTTTCCCTCTGTAGTTGGGGTGTAACAGTCACCGATCAGCAGCAGGCTGGAAGACTGTATTTGGATTGCTCGTTAGCATGTGTGCACAGAATCGAGTTTTATGTATAATGGGTTTTACCTTACTAATTCTGGAGCGGAGAGAAGAATTTAGCTGTGATTTGCTTCTGCTTTTAGAATTTTGTCGTTCTTCAGTGAAATTTACAAGGTAGCACAATGTTCTAAACACTCAAAAGAAAGGGACATTGTGTCTGAGGCTCTTTCCCTCTCCCATCAATCCTAACTTAGACAGTGAAGCCTTGAAAACCCCATTGACTGAGTTACGTCTCCTCCTTCCCATAAGAACGCAGGACAATGGGACTTTGTGAATGTTATCCTGATTGCAGCTGTAGGCAGTTTGGACAGAATCCCATTGAGGGCTCGGACAAACAGGTTCTCTCAGCCCAACTGGTGCAATCGTGGCATTGCTGTACGTAAGAGACCTGACCTCTTGGCTGAACAAGGCAATGACCGTTTCCCTCTATTGGAGGGTGATCGCTCTTTATCTTTTTGTTGGAGGCCTCGCAACAGATCATACACCCTACCATGCAGAAACAGGCAGTTCAAGGAATAAAGAGCGGAGCTGAATTGAAATGAAAAAATGGTTGAGGGGAACCAACCAATGTTTTTGAGGACTGGCTGGTGATCAAGTGAGACAATGGTTTTTTTTGATGTGGAGCAGTTGAGTTAGAACCTCTGCCAGGTGTAAATAACCATCTGAGTCCCAATTATAGACACAATGGGAAGTGAGAGGAAATTTCCCCAAAACTAGAAAAAACTCCACCCCTAACAGTTAACCATTGAAAGATTCCACCTTTCTTCTGGCGACAACTGTATATTTTGGATTACAGATCCAGTGCTCAGGACAAGGATCCAGAACTTCATCCCTTTCCCCCAATGCTAATACATGTTGTGGAATGGGTGTAACACCCTGCATCCATTCTTTGCCCCCTCGCTTCACTGTACCCAGGGCAGCTTCCCCTCCTGCCCACCCCTTGTCCCAGCCCTGCCCATCACATTCTAATCACTAGGACTAATTGAGAGTGTGAACAGAGGTGCTAGTCCTTCCATATTAAAAAAGAAGGGAAAGCTGTGACTTTAGATGCACTAGTGGAAGATATCAGCTCTAAGCCTGTGCTAGTAACAACCTTAAAAACGTAAGGTAGAACGACACGCCAAAATGTTTTTCATTTTGGAGATTGGGAGGGTTATACCGCCGTCAGTTTTTTTTTTTTTTTGTCCCTTTGGGGAGATTTCCTTTCACTTCCTGTCTCATGGCAAAAACAGGATGTAAGAGGAAAACCCTGCAAAGTGAGTTGTCACCAGAACTAGTGTCCACATTGGAAGATTTCCCCTCTATTCCTTTTCTGGTGACAACCCAAAATTTGGGATTTCTTTTCACTTTCACACTCAGTTATAACAGTGACCAGAACAAAAAGAGAGGGTGAATCTCCCTAAAAGGAACACAAACAGCCATAAAAACCTGACAGAGGTTCTAATCTCTTTCTACTCCATCCAAAATTAAAAAAAAGTTTTGCATTTCATAATACTTTAACCACTTCCCGATGTACGGCGGCAGAATGGCACGGTTGGGCAAATGGGCGTACCTTTACTTGAATTTAAATTAAATGGGGTATGGCGCTTCCTGTGGGATTACATGGGATGGTGCAATGTGGGGGGGGGGTTTGGATGCAATGGGCTTACCTTTAAGTCCCTTTTGAATTTCCCGCCGTGCCATTGCGTGCGCGCCGGCCGTGAGCTCCGTGAGTCGGGTCGTGGGTCCTGCGGACTCGATCGCCGCGGGGATACCCGCGATCGCCTCATGGAGAGGACGAACGGGGAGATGCTGATGTAAACAAGCATCTCCTCGTTCTGCCTAGTGACAGTGTCACTGATCTCTGCTCCCTGTCATCGGAGCAGTGATCAGTGACGTGTCACAGCTAGCCCATCCCCCCTACAGTTAGAAAACACTCCCTAGGACATACTTAACCCCGCCCCCTAGTGGTTAACCCCTTCACTGCCAGTGTCATTTACACAGGAATCAGTGCATTTTTATAGCACTGATTGATGTATAAATGACAATGGTCCCAAAAATGTGTCAAAAATGTCCGATGTGTCCGCCATAATGTCGCAGTCACAATAAAAATCGCTGATCGCCGCCATTACTAGTAAAAAAAAAATTATTAATAAAAATGCCGTAAAACTATCCCCTATTTTGTAAACGCTATAACTTTTGCGCAAACCAATCAATAATCGCTTATTGCGATTTTTTTTACCAAAAATATGTAGAAGAATACGTATCGGCCTAAACTGAGGAAAAAAAACGTTTTTTAAATTATTTTTTGGGGATATTTATTATAGCAAAAAGTAAAAAATAATGTGTTTTTTCCAAAATTGTCGCTATTTTTTTGTTTATAGCGCAAAAAATAAAAACCACAGAGGTGATCAAATACCACCAAAAGAAAGCTCTATTTGTGGGAAAAAAAGGACGTCAATTTTGTTTGGGAGCCATGTCGCACGACCGCGCAATTGTCAGTTAAAGTGACGCAGTGCCGAATCACAAAAAGTGCTCTGGTCAAGAAGGGGGGTAAATTCTTCCATGGGCTGAAGTGGTTAAAATTTCCTCTTGCTTTCTGTACCGGTGGGTGAACTTGTGCAGTAATAAAAAACAAACAGAAAAGCTATCGCCTGCGTTTTGGTCTGGAGTTCCACCCTATCTACTGCATGTTGTACACCTTGCCTTATTCACGTTGTGACATCGCATTTCACGAGGATTGGAAGCAGCAAGAACTGGTTATTACAACTAAAGTACTGAGATAGTTACACCCATGAGTGCTATGATACTGGGTGTCAGCTGAAGATAAAGTCAAGAAAAGCATGTTATCATCTCCTGGAGGAGAATCTGTCCATATTGCTTCACAGTGTAGAACAGTAGGGTGGTCGTTGGGTTTATCATCTTCTTAACACTCATTTATGTTCTTCATGATGAAGATCAGTACAGAAATGGAGAGTGCTATCACTGCTGATGAAAACAACTCCTTTGTACCTAAAATGAGAACAAACTAGTTTATAATCTTCAGTATATGGTGGATAATAGCAATAGAGAAATTACTGTTCATTAAAGAATAGAGGGATCTTATCTTGACTATCCTAATTACACTCACCACCTGGATTTCACACCCTCTAACATAACCCTCCATAAGGCAGAAAATACTCTGAACCTGCCAATCCTTTGGATTATACCCAACATTGGGAGGGTGTTGGATCACACTGTCCAACATGACCCTCAATAATACAAAAAATATTCTGCTCCTGACCTTCACTCTACATTTCTAATTACATCCACCATGTGGTTCTCACACCCTCCAACATGAACCTCCATAATATAAAAAAAATATTCTGCTCCTGACCTTCTCTCTACATTTATAATTATATCCAACATGTGGATATCACACCCTCCAACATGAACCTCCATAATATAAAAAAAAATATTCTGCTCCTGACCTTCTCTCTACATTTATAATTACATCCAACATGTGGATATCACACCCTCCAACATGAACCTCCATAATATAAAAATATATTCTGCTCCTGACCTTCTCTCTACATTTCTGATTACATCCACCATGTGGATATCACACTCTCCAACATGAACCTCCATAATATAAAAATATATTCTGCTCCTGACCTTCTCTCTACATTTCTAATTACATCCACCATGTGGATATCACACCCTCCAACATGAACCTCCACAATATTAAAAATATTCTGCTCCTGACCTTCTTCACTACCTTTCTGATTACACTTGCTTTCACGAAATCACATCCTTCAATTTGAGGTAGAAAAAACTCTGTTTCTTCTCTCTTCCTTTCTGATTACACTCACCACCGGGATATCACACATCCAACATGACCCTCCATATTATAGAAAATACTCTGCTCCTGACGTTTTCTCTGTCTTTCTGATTACACCCACATCCAGGATATCACATCCTCCAACATAACCCTCCATAAGGTAGAAGATACTCTGCTTCT
This sequence comes from Lithobates clamitans, assembly GCA_037952925.1. Classification (NCBI taxonomy): domain Eukaryota; kingdom Metazoa; phylum Chordata; class Amphibia; order Anura; family Ranidae; genus Lithobates; species Lithobates clamitans. The sequence goes on from JBBGZY010001779.1 coordinate 628,902, forward strand.
GACTTTTTCTTTACCCCCCGATCACACAATTGAAAAATGTTTTTGAGAAAAAAATGGCAATAAATAATAAAAGGATCTTGCCCTCCCACATGACCCTCTGAAAATACTCTGATCCTGCCCATCTCTCTACTCTTTGGATTATACCAAACATTGGGGTATCACATCCTCCAACATGACCCTCCACAATGTAGAAAATATTCTGCTCCTGACCTTCTCTCTACCTTTCTGATTATATTTGGAGAGAGGAAGGAAGGAATCCCCGGTGGAGCACATCCACGCGAGTGTATGATGATGAGAATGACAACCTCAGCCTGGGCTCCCGCTAGACAATGCCCCCAAATTTATATTCACCACTAGGATATCGTACCCTCCATAAGGTAGAAAGTATTCTGCTCCTGATCTTCTCTCCACCTTTCTGATAACACTCAGCACCTGGATATCACATCTCCAACATGATCCTCCATAAAGTAAAAAATAGTCTGCTCCTAACCTTCTCTCTACCTTTCTGATTACACTCACCACCGGGATATCACACCTACAACATAGCCCTGCATTAGGTGGAAAATATTCTACTCCTGATCTTCTGTCTTCACTTCTGATTACTTCTACCATCAGGATATCACATCTCCAACATGACCTTAAATTAGAAAATACTTTGCTGCTGACCATCTCTCTACCTTTCTGCATACAGTCAGCACTGGGATATCACACCCTCCAACATGACCCTCCATAAGGTTGAAATTACTCTACTCCTAACCTTCTCTCTGCCTTTCTGATTACTTCCACCAGCGGGATATCACACCCTCCAACATAATCCTTCATATGGTAGAAGATTCTCTGTTTCTGATCATTTTTTTACTCTTCTGATTACACAACTGCTAATTATTTTTGACGAATGATTGTTCATTAAAGAATAAAAGGATCTTGACCTTCCACATGACCCCCATAAAGCAGGAAATACTCTTAACCTGCCCATTACTTTACTCTTCCAATTTTACCCACCATTGGGCTATCCCACCCTCCAACATAACTCTCCATAAAGTAGAGAAAATACTCTTCACCTTCTCACTACCTTTCTGATTTTGATACTTTTCTGATTACACCCACTTTAGGGATATCACAGCTCCAACATGATCCTCCATAAAGTAGAAAATACTCTGCTCCTAACATTCTCTCTACCATTCTGATTACACTCACCACCGGGATATGACACCTTTAACATGACCCTGCATTAGATGGAAAATATTCTACTCCTGTCACACCACTTTGACACCACTTGTCATGTCACACCACTTTCTCGTTATCGTTAATAATAATAATAATAATAATACTCCTGATCTTTTGTCTTCACTTCTGATTACTTCTACCATCAGGATATCACACCCTCCAACATAACTCTCCATAAAGTAGAAAATTCTCTGCTCTTCACCTTCTCACTACCTTTCTGATTACACCCACTTTAGGGTATCACACCCTCCAAAATGAACCTCCATAAAACAGAAAATACTCTGCTCCTGACCTTCTCTCTACCTTTCTGATTACACCCGCCTTTAAGATATTACTCCTCCAACATGACCCTCCATAAGGTTGAACATACTCTACTCCTGACCTTCTCTCTTCTCTTTCGCTTTTCTGATTACTTCTACCACCAGAATATTACATCCTCCGATATGACCCTCAATGAGTTAGAAGAATACTCTGCTTCTGACATTTTCTTTACTCTCCTGATCACACAATTTAAAATAGTTTTTGAGAATGATTGTTCATTAAATAATAAATAGATCTTGGCCTCCCACATATCCCTCTTAAGGAAGAACATCTCTCTACTCTACACATATCCCTCATAAGGAAAATCTCTCTACTTTATACTCACCATTGGGATATCACATCCTCCAACATGACCCTCCATAAAACAGAAAATATTCTGCTCCTGACCTTCTCTCTACCTTTCTGATTACACTTACCATCCAGATATTACACCTCTAACATGGCCCTCATTAAGGTAGAAAATACCCTGTTCTTGACCTTCTCCCAACCTTTCTGATTACAATTACCACTACTGGGATATCACACCCGCCAACATGACCCTCCATAAGATAGAAAATACACTTCTCCTGACCTTCATACTACCTTTATGATTCCCCCTACCACCAGGACATCAAACCCTCCAACTTAACCATCCATAATGAAGAAAATACTCTGCTCCTGATCTTAAATATAGCTTTCTAATTAAACTCACTATCAGACAGTGGCGGCTGGTTGGCAGTAAACAGACCTGGCCCCCCCTCACTCGCATACCCCCCCCCCCGTGGCTCTTGATCACCTTGCACCACCCCCTCTGCGTGCGATCCGTGGCTTTACCTAATACTTTGGTGGAGGTGGTGCACTACTGAATCGGGGCTCCTGGAAGAGGCTGTTGCTGCCGCTGGGGTTGTTGCTTCTCCTCCCAGCTGAACATGAGGCGGGTCCTGAGACCCGATTGGACCTGCTTCCTAATTGGCCGGGAGGAGAAGCAGGCTGACATTAGTGAATATTAATTAGCTAATGTTAAATAAGTGGGTGGGCTCACTGCACCCCGAGCCCATCCTTTCTAAAGCCAATATGAGCCTCCAGCTCTAAACACGTGCTTCAAAAAAAAAAAACCCACATTGAAATGCGTCCGGCACCCTGCATGGAGATTAGGAGCCGGACGCATGGATTTGGGGGGCGGTGCCCCCGCGCCACTAATGGATGGGCCGCCACTGCTATCGAAAAATATCACACCCTCCAAACATGACCCTCCGTAACATAGAAAATACTCTTCTCCTTAATGTTTCTCTTCTATTTTGATTTGAATAAGCGAGCCTTAGTTACTGAACACTTAAGAAAGGTTTGTTTAAATGTCAACAGTAGAAGGACCTCCAGAAGTATTTTCTGCTTTGTGGAGTGATTAATGCTCTGTGGTTTGGCACCTTGACAAAAGGACATTCACTTGTGTGTATTCAAGAGATTTCCATTAACTCTTTAGAGGCTAAAGCCTAGTACACATGATCGGATTGTTGGCCAACAAAACCGTGGAATTTTGTCCAAAGGGCGTTGGCCCAAACTTCTTAACTATTGTTAGCCAACAATTACGAACATAGTGAAGTACTAGATGTAGTATGTTGTTTTTCAGCTCTTTGTGCTCCCTCTGCTAATTTCGAGTTAGTAGAAGTTTGAGCGTTGATTCGCGCTTTTCATTTTGCGCTTTTCATTTCGCGCTTGTCAGTTTCTGAGCGCCCGTTCGTCAACCAGACATGTTGCGGAATCGGAGGGGATAACGTGTTATTTATTATTGGCCTTGGAGTTATTGCTTTGACATTATTTTTTTGGTTGAATAATAATGATTTGATTTGGTATATTTTCTATATTTTTGGATGCATAGAATGCACTTTTTGGTTAAGTTCTATTGGTAGATATCATGTCTAATTTTATTTGTTTTCTTTTTTTAATGCACAATTAAAAAAATTGTGTAGAATAATACTTGGCTATGTGTTTTACTTCAAATGACAGTTTGGGAGTCGGCAGTTACATTTAAAAAAATACAATGTAAAATTGACAGGGGACACCAACATAGTTGTATCTTTGATCTTAAAAACTACGGGATAATGGTGTTGTGGTAACTTGCCCAAATAAAAAAAAACAAAAGAAAAAAAGCATAATATTATTCTTGATATCACTAAAAAAAAAAAGCCTTTTAAAATTCATTTGCAATAACTCCATCAGCATCACCAGCAAAGCAGCTTCATTATTATCCCATTAAAGAAAAAGAGAATTGTGCGCTGCATTTCCAGATTTCATAATTTGCCGCGAATGTTTAATTCTCCATTACGAACGCTAGTTTACAAGACCGACCGCTGCCGGCTCGTCCTTGCTTCCGAGCATGCGTGTTTGGACTTTGGACTTTTGTCCGACGGACTTGTGTACACACGCTCGGAAAATCCGACAACAGACATTTGTCCGCGGAAAATTTGAAAACCTGCCATCCAACATTTGTCGGCGGAAAGTCCGTCAACGATGGTCCGATGGAGCATACACACGATCGGATTTACCGGCAACAGCCTGCCATCGAACATTTCCCGTCGGAAAGTCCTATCGTGTGTCCTATCGTGGGCCAGTCCTAAACCAGAAAGTTGGATCTTTGGCAACACGTGGTTATGGTGATGATGGTAACGTATGATGTAGTGAAGCCAGTGTGGGTGTAGCTCAAAACTTTGATGCCAACATTGTTCTTCTTGTCACTGCAGTTTGATTGGTATGCCCTGTACAGTGCTTTGGGTTCCTTTGTTGGTTATACAACTAGGTTTATGTATTACATAATACACAATGGTAGATGTCATTAGCGGAGAAGATGGGTTCATACTTACCTCTGCTATACACACATGTCCTGGATTTCCCCCCTATAAAAACAATGACCAGAAATATTGTTACAAAAAGATTTGATGATTTATCATACACATTGGATGTGCGAAGAAATACAAACACAGATGGCCAATGAGCATTATAACAGCTTGAAAAGACTATTCTTTACTATGTCAATTGCAAAATCGTCAATGCTGTCTCATATACAAGGTGAGTGCAGCGCAACTAAAATAACAGCATGACAAATTAAAAAAAAAAAAATTTAAGTGAAAAAATATGTAAAGGAAAAACTAAAAAAATTCAGTCCATGAATAAAGAATAAAACAGACATCCATCCATGTGAGATATCGGTGACAAATTGCAGAAGATTGAAATCGTGAAAGATCCTCCAAAGAATGTGCATCCAACTCCACACCCAAGTGAGTAAGTAGCCTGCTTACCTGCTATCCGTGACTACTAAAAAGCAGTCTCCCCCCAGCACAGGGAAATCGGTCTCCCCAAGACCCTTATAGATGTCTGGAACCACGGCTAGGAACGATGCCACTCAGAAAATTTAAAAGAAAGTGCTTCCATAGTGCAGTACTTTATAAAATTGAATTTAATACAATAAGTGGGTTGCACTTACAGGATATATGACGTATCAGAGGCAAGACAGCAATGTGTCTCATCAATGAGGTCCGCGGCGTCCCCTCAGGCTTCCATTCGCTTCCTATTCCGTTTGCACATCAAAATCGTGAGAAAAAACGTGATGACGTTGCCGTTGTAGGCTCCACCCTATGCGTTTCGTCACTATCGGACGTCGTCTGGGGATTGGATTTGGAGGATCTTTCACGATTCCAATCTTTTGCAATTTGTCACCGATATCTCACATGGATGGATGTCTGTTTTATTTTTTATTCATGGACTGAAAATTTCCACTGGGACTCTGCCTTAGTTTTTCCTTTACATATTTTTTCACTTGAAAATTTGAAAATTGGGTTGCACTTACAGGATATATGATGTATCAGAGGCAATACAGCAATGTGTCTCATTAATGAGGTCCGTGGCATCTCCTCAGGCTTACATTCGCTTCCTATTCCGTTTGCCCATCAAAATCTTGAGAAAAAAACGCGATGACGTTGCCGTTGTAGGCTCCACCCTACACGTTTCGTCACTATCGGACGTCGTCTGGGGATTGGGCCTGGAGGATCTTTCACGATTTGAATCTTTTGCAGTTTGTCACCGATATCTCACATGGGTGGATGTCTGTTTTATTCTTTATTCATGGACTGAAATTTCAACTGGGACTCTGTCTTAGTTTTTCCTGTACATATTTTTTTTCACTTGAAAATTTGAAAATTTGTCATGCTGTTATTTTATTAGCGCTGCACTCACCTTGTATATATATCTACTTTGAGTTCTGGTATTAGACTTTTTACAGCCAGCAGCTCGTCTTATTCACTATATTTCATAGATAGCACAAAAATTATTTATTTTTTTTTCTAGCACAGCGTTAGCCCTCTTGGGCTTTCTTTTTTCACATTAATGATAATGAATGTTTCCAGCAGGGGAATGCATTCAGGTACAACTGTGCATGTGGGAGGAGCCACCTGTAACTTATAGAACTTTATTGTTTGCGATGGCTAGTTTTGTTCATAGCATATAGAGGGAAACATTGTGCCTTGCTAATGGAAAAACACATGTATGAGTTGACACAGCTGCGCACCCCAAAATTTGCAAAAAAGTGGAAGAGTTTCCCCAGGGGGTTTTTTTAGCAGCAAAGTATTTCTAAAACCGTAATTAGTAAAAAAATTTTTTCTAATTTCAGACATAAAATTACCCCTTCCCGACCGGCGCACGCCAATGTATGTAAGCAGAATGGCACGGCTGGGATACCCGCGATCGCCTCACGGAGATGTAAACAGCATCTCCCCAATCTGCCTAGTGACTGTCTCACTGATTTCTGCTCCCTATCATCGGGAACAGAGATCAGTGTAGTGTCACAGCTAGCCCATCCCCCCTACAGTTAGTAATCACTCCCTAGTACTGACTTAACCCCTCCCCGCCCCCTAGTGGTTAACCCCTTCACTGCCAGTGTCATTTACACAGGAATCAGTGCATTTTTATAGCACTGATCTCTGTATAAATGACAATGGTCCCAAAAATGTGTCAAAAATGTCCGACATGTCCGCCATAATGTCGCAGTCACAATAAAAATCGCTGCTCCTCACCATTACTAGTAAAAAAAAAAATTATTAATAAAAATGCCATAAAACTATCCCCTATTTTGTAAACGCTATAACTTTTGTGCAAACCAATCAATAAACGCTTATTGCGATTTTTTTTTACCAAAAATATGTAGAAGAATACGTATCGGCCTAAACTGAGAAAAAAAATGTTTTTTTATATATTTTTGGGGGATATTTATTATAGCAAAATGTAAAAAAATAATGCGTTTTTTTCAAAATTGTCGCTCTTATTTTGTTTATAGCGCAAAAAATAAAAATTGCAGAGGTGATTAAATACCACCAAAAGAAAGCTCTATTTGTGGGGAAAAAAGGACGTCAAATTTGTTTGAGAGCCACGTCGCACGATCGCGCAATTGTCAGTTAAAGCGACGCAGTGCCGAATCGCAAAAAGTGCTCTGGTCAGGAAGGGGGTAAGATCTTCCGGGGCTGAAGCGGTTAATTTCAAGTAGAAGAGAACAAGAAGACCTGGACAGCCGCAGACCGGAATGACTGTGGGGTGATACAAAAATAGCTGACGCGTTTCGCACTTACACCAAGTGCTTACTCATTTTCATTTGTACAATCAATATTGAATATAAGTTCTGGTTGGTGATACAGACAATAACAAAAACCATCGCTATTGGCTAACAGTACACCAAGGAGATCCTAATTATACAGTTATATTGCAATATTGCTATCCACATGAATACCCCATGAATACCCCAATGCATTTCGACCCTTTTCAATTCTGGTCTTCTTCAGGGGTATTTTGATTCATTCTGGAGATAGAAAAGTGGGGATGTATTGCTCAGCCAGGGTTATTAAAACGGTTGCATTCAGCGGTCCCACAATGTCCGCACACTCCCTCCGCCCCCTCTAGGCGGGTCCATAGTCCACGGGGCTTGCAAGGAGCCATGCTCTTGGACCCAGTGGATAGGGTGTGGGGCGAGGCACTTGTTACTCCAAACCTTCCTGCATGTTGTTGGCAGCATTCCAGAGATCACCAGGTGTTATTAGGATCTCCTTGGTGTACTGCTAGCCATGAGCGATGGTTTTTGTTGTTGTCTGTATCGTCAACCAGAACTTATATTCAATATTGATTGTACAAATGAAATTAATTTTATGTCTGAAATTTAAAAAAAATTTTTTTTACTAATTACGGTTTTAGAAATACTTTGCTGCTAAAAACCCCCCTGGGTAAACTCTTCCACTTTTTTACATTTGTGCCTTACTTTCTCAGACAGGCTCCGTACTTGATGGCAAAATCCAGAACTGGTCACATTAAAGTAGTTCTTGACATACAGTATGTATCTTTATTATTAAATTCTAAGTTTTTAAACTATGACTGTGCAGCAGGGCCCAGACAAGAGATGGGCAGGAGGGACAGCTGCCCTGGGCACTGGGGTTTCATGTGAGGTGGGGGGGGGTTGCTGCGAGGAGATTAAAGGAGAAGTCCAGCCTGAGCTCGTTTGGCTGGGCTTCTCCTATGGGTCACAGGAGTGCAATTCGTTTTTAGCAGAGAGTGGACTGAAGTCCCTCTCCTGCCCCCCGATAAAAGTGATCTCATGCCAAATTTCTTTTGCTGACACATAATGCTCATACGTCTTGGGGGGGGGGGCACAGTTTGGCATGTTCCCCCTTGGTCTCTAGATGTCCCAGGAAATAATTCCTCAGGTTAAGTAACCTGGGTTTCTGGTAGACATGTTAATGAGCAGAGAAAGTCGCCTGCATTTGAATGTGAATTATTAATAAGCAGTGTTGCTCCATGTGGCCTGCCCCCTCACCATACACTAAAAAAAGCAGCTCAAACTGCAAAAGTCATCTTCAATCTGGAGCTGTCCCTCGCAGTAATCTCTTCTGGCCACTTCCAGGTTGAATGGCACCCAGTGTGCCTCAGCCTGAAAGATATAGACATGTGGTAAGTGCAGGGCATTGTGTGCCCACCCTTTGAAGGGACATCACTACGGCCTCCTGCATTCACTATGTCTTTACAACAGCCATGCTGTTGGCATCATTGGGGATCGCCCAGTTTGAAGAAAAGGCAAACAGAGAAGAATTCCACAAGCTCTACCAGTTTTATAACACTGGAAGGCATATTATGATGGACCAGTTGGAGACCGATAAGCTCGATGGTCGGTTTCCAGTCATCCAACTTGTTTGAGGTACCCACCCCGTTACGGAAGTACCCTTTTAGTGGCCTGAACCCCATTTTTCTGTTTAAGACCTGTTGTTTACTTACCTGTTCTAAACTGTTGAGTATTGCACTGTTTCTTTTGCATTTTTGTTCTTTATACCCTGTAAAATGTGAAGGGTTGGAGTGTGTTATGCAGCTAGGACGGCTTGTGTTTTAGGGGGAAGGTAGGTAAGCAGAGTTTATGCTTCCGCAGCTGGGAAGGTTAATATTGATATGTTTCCCGGTTCTTTCTTGGCGGGCTTTATTGGGTCCGACCCACTGGTCCTGTGCTGTATAAAAATGGGTCAGGGTTCCGATTCAGGGGGGAGAAAGGGTGCGCATAATAGAAGACATGTTGCCCCATCTCTTTTTGCCTCATTCTCCCAGGGTGAATGGTGCCCTGTGTGACTCCGCCTAAAAGAGTGACAACATTCGGTAAGTGCAGGGCATCGTGTGTCCACCCTTTGAAGGAACATCACTGCGTCCTCCTGCATTCACTATGTCATCACATCAACACTGCTGTTGGCATCATTGAGGATCACCCAACTTGGAGAACAGGCAAAGAGAAACAAGATCCACCATATCACCGGCCTGAAGACGTCACAAAAGCTAAGCAAAAAAAAATTACATAAAAAACATTCTGGGAGACCTTTAGACGGAAAGGGGACACTAGGGGGAGAGTGAGCTTTAACTATTCCTCCTCCCACCCAAACCCTAAAACCTAACCCCTAAAATTACAGGAATTGTTTAATTAGGCCTAGCACTATGTATTCACTTTTTTTTTCTTTTTTTTTGAAAGCCTATGGCGTGCATAACACACCCAAAAAACTTCACCCGGTGCCAAAAAAAAATGTGCACACACATAAAGAGTGAAACACAAAAAAGAGCAAATGGGTACACAAGAGTGCCTTTACCTGAATCCCCCCGGGGCGTTAGGCTCTAGATGGGGACAAGGGTACTTTACAATTGGTCCATCTGGCTGAAACCAGACGGACCCCGTTCTCTGGAGGGCCTGCCGAAACAGACCCACCCAAGTACTAGGTGAGGCTCCCCCGAACGGAGACCCCATGAGAGAGGGCGAACTAAGCCAAAAGGCCATGTCCACCCCTTCCCAAGACTATCAGGGCTGGCCTGAGGACCTGCAACCCTACTCATCACACAGTGCAACAAACCGTGTACAAACAAAAATACAAAAAGTGATAAACATAGGCTTAATAAATAAAATAAAGTGGGGAAGGAATAAGTGAAGAGGAGAGTGAAAAGGTGGCTATTGTGTGAAACAATGTCCAGGCCCTCCGGCCAGGAATAAAAAATTCCTCTGGTCCCAGCCAAAAGGCCTGGCCCAAGAGGCAGGTGCTAAAAAAGTGTGTTCTATGGTGCAGTGACCGTGGTCCCTTAAATCAAAGTGACTGCCACTCACAGTGATTTTTGGCACCCCTGGACTGCCACTCCAGGGGCACATACTCCATAGGCTTTCAGGACCAACCCTGGCCAACAGCCCAGACCACAGCCGCCCCCACTCCAGGCAGAAAGGCATGAAATTCAGGGAGCTTGGTGAGAGCCCTTTACCATCAGGCTCCACCGTCGCTCTCATCACTCCTTCCTAATTACATTCGGAATTACTAACCGCTCCTCCCCCCCTGCTAGAGAGGAGCCGGTGTTCTGTTCTGAAAAACTGTCCGTAGCTAGGGCTACCACAATCTAGGCCAGAAGGCCAGGGACCCGACCCTCCGGCCAGACCCAGATATAGCACCCATCCTCACCAGGAGCACCCTTCCAGACGGCTCAGACTCAACAATTGGCAGGCCCCCAGTATCTGTCGGGCAGCTTGGCAAAGTCCCTGCTGGAAACCGCCCTTCCAGGCACTATAACACCATTGGAATTGCTGGCCCTCCCCAACGAGAGTAGCACAGCGCCTCCTCTGGAAACTGATAAGAACAGATACTACACTTGATCTTAGCAAAAGGCCGAGAGGCACTATGTATTCACTGTTAAATCTAAAGGAGACCGCAAGTAAGCTGGCCATCCACTGTGCGAATTTCGTCTGGTTTCGGTTGGACTGGCTGAAATTTGACTTATGAGTGGCCAAGTTGGTCCCCTAACACGAGACAGAGTTAGCCATGTGTAAGCCAAAAGTTGACCCCAATTGGAGTTTACACCGGGCTGAGGACTCTGTTACTTCCCCAAGCACCACTGATGTCATGTAAATGGAAGATGAGTGAACCACAGGCGTTTCTTCGTACCCAGTACGAAGTGCCTGTAAGCACATGCCATGTAAAGGCATTAAAGTGAACTTTGCTCTGTTCTTTAACAAAAATATGTTTTAAACCAAAATAAAATTAAGCCAAAATCATTATAGTGCTCCATTAATGAGACAGAACTTCTTATTTAAACAGATGGAGCCCAGACCAAGCCATAAGTTGGTAAAAGCCTAAATTTACTAACCTTTTCCTAAAAAGTCACAGTTGTAGTAATGACATCTGGCTTTCGTCGTTTTAAGGACAAATCTGCTTTCGCCATCATCCCTGGTAAAGTGGACCACTTCGAACACCTCATCTACCGGTATAAGTACCTCCTCTTCCCCTGGATAGGAGGAAAAATTGTGTATGTCTGCCCCAAAGCAGGTGCTTATGTTGAAGAAAGTCCCCATCCCAAAGTTCTCTGCTACCGTTTGATTCCTGGAGGAAGAGGTGAACTGTCCGAAGCGGATTCTCTCCCCCGTATGCTCAGGCAACAGACGCACCCTGTTTACCCCTCTGTAGACAGGCGATGGACAGTCCACTCTCAGGAGGTTCATGGCTTGGGTCATGAAGAAATGCAAGGAATGATAGTTGAAATTTTCCCGGTCATAATTCCTCACAGCTTCATTAAAATCTGAATAAACTGTGTCGTTGGAGTAAATGATAATGGCAACTCCATACTCATCCCGGAAGCCATAAGGGATTTCTTCGCTTAGATACTCTTTGCTTTCGTCCCATGCCTCCATTGCGAAATCCCAGGCATGAGCAAAATCGGGGTTAGCGTCTTTTTCTTGCTCAAGTAGGTAGGATTTGATTGCATTGTCCATTTCCTGTTCGCAACCTTCATACTGGTCGTCAAAGGCATTGCTGTTCATAGTTAGAGGACAGCTGGGGGCCTGCAGTGATAGAGATAGACAAGAGATGCAGATTTTTATGAGGAAAACATATGAATGCCAAGCAGAGGACTGGTGGGAACTGAACTTAGGACCAACAGAGTACAGAGATTAGTAAATTACAATGTCCTATAAATGTTCCTTTTCCTAACTGAAGTGTCCACTAGAGGCATAATTTGAGTCCTGTTTACCTCTTGCATCGACTACTGTGATACTGTGCTGTCTGGTATTCTATTAATTGCACTTGCACATCTATAATCTGCCAATTTATGATGTTGTAAGATATATCTATCCTTCTCTCTATCTCTCTTTCCTAATGTATCTAGTGACTGTACCCAGGTGCCATCACCTCCCTACACTGCCATTTCCTTTCCCTATTGTATCCAATTTATCCAACTGCCATCACCTGCATACACTACCATCTCTCTTTCATATTGTATCTTCTAGTGTACTCAACTGTAATCACCTCCCTACACTGCCATCTTCCTTCCTATGGTACCCAACTGCCACCACTTTCATTCGCTGCAATCTCTCTTCCTTATTGTATCCAGTGGATACAATAGGTTATTGTACCTCCTGGGTGCTAATGTATCTAGTGTATCCAACCGTTATCACCTCCATCCACTGCAATCTTCCATTTTTATAGAATCTAGCGTACCCAACTGTCATCAGCGCCTTCCAATGCCACCTTCCTCTCTATTGAATCTAGTGTACCCAGCTACCACCACCTTCATCCACTGGAATCTCTATTTCATATTGCATGTAGTATACTCAACAGTTATCACCTCCACCCACTGCCACCCCCCTATTGTATCTAGTGTACCCAACTGTCATCAGTGCCACCCACTCCCATCTCTATTTCCTATTGTATCTAGTATACCCAACAGTTATCACCTCCACCCACTGACACCCCCCATCGCCCCTATTGTATCTAGTGTACCCAACTGTCATCAGTGCCATCCACTGCCATCTCTATTTCCTATTGTATCTAGTATACCCAACAGTTATCACCTCCACCCACTGACACCCCCCTATTGTATCTAGTGTACCCAACTGTCATCAGTGCCATCCACTGCCATCTCTATTTCCTATTGTATCTAGTATACCCAACAGCTATGACCTCCACCCACTGACATCCCCCTTGTATCTAGTGTACCCAACTGTCATCAGTGCCATCCACTGCCATCTCTATTTCCTATTGTATCTAGTATACCCAACAGTTATCACCTCCACCCACTGACACCCCCCTATTGTATCTAGTGTACCAACTGTCATCAGTGCCACCCACTGCCATCTCTATTTTCTATTGTATCTAGTATACCCAACAGCCATCACCTCCGCCCACTGACACCCCCCCCCTCTATTGTATCTAGTGTACCCAACTGTCATCAGTACCATCCATTGCCATCTTTCTATTGTATCTAGTTTACTCATTTGCCACCACTTCTCTATTGTATCTAGTGTACCAGACTGTTATCTCCATCCACTACCACCTTCCTTTCCTCTTGTAGTGTACCCAACTGTCATCCCATTTCATTCCATTTTGTATCTAAGGAACCCTGCTGCATCACCTTCAGACACTGCCATCCTCCTTATTGTATCTAGTGTACCCAACTATCGTCACCTTCAGCCACCATCATCTCCCTTTTCCAATTGTATCTAATGCACCCAACTACCCTCACCTTCATACACTGCAATCTTCTTTCCCTATTGTATCTAATGTACCCAACTTCCATCATCTCCCACCACTGCCATTTCCCTTTTTTTTATTATATCTAATGTATTCAACTGCCCTCACTTCTAGCTATTGCCATCTCCCTTCCTCATTATATTTGGTTTACACATCTGCTCCACCTCCATCCACTGCCTCTACCTTCCCTTACGTATTTATTGCAACTACTGTAACTGCCATTGCTAGCAGTCATTAGCTATTGTACTTTATGTATCTCTACCTTTAACAATCCAAATTCGTCAGGGCAGTGTTATGTAACATGTATTATTATTATGTTACGTAAAATGTTGGCACTTCATAAATAGGTATTATAATGTGACGTAACAGAGATTGATAGGTCTATTAATGTGCAGTTAGTCACATTCACATCCTAAAATAATGTTCCGGATTTTCTATTGCCTCTTGACATTTTGTTATTGCAATCTAATATTCCAGAAAGTAGCTTGAGATATACCGTCTTTGTAATGTGATGATGAATATGTAAAACCACTCAAAACCCCTTAAAATATCAAATTAGGTGAAACGGCACTTTATATTTTATTGTTTGATCAGTATTCCACGTACTGCGTGTGTCTTCAGAGTCCCGAATATCAGGAAGAGGAAGAAGCTTGTACACACGAGGAATCTCATTCTTCTACAAGATCCTGTAGAAACAATGGAAATGTAGGTTTGTCACATATTTGACAGAAGTTGGACATAATAAAATAAACATTCTCTAGTAACCTACACGATATTGTCAAAAGTATTGAGACACCTGCCTTTATACTCATATGAACTTTAATGGCACTAAAAGGCAGCACTGATGGGCACTGATAGGTGGCACAGATGGACACTAATAGACAGCACTTATGGGCACTGATAGGTGGCACAGATGGACACTAATAGACAGCACTGATGGGCACTGATAGGTGGCACAGATGGACACTAATAGACAGCACTGATGGGCACTACTGAGGGGCACTGTTGAGGCTGCATTGATGATTAGGACACTGATGATCAGTGCCCTGATTATCAGTGTAGATGTCCCCTTTCACACTAGCAGGTTACTGGCTCTCTCAATAGCTCACGATGTGACAGCGTCAGGAAAGGAATGCCGATAACTGGCAAGTGTGTTTACATCGTGATCAGCTGTGATTGGACACAGTTGATCACATTGTAAAGAGCCACTGTGATTGGCTCTTTACCCTGATCTGTGATCAGCTGTGTCTAAAGGACACAGAGCGCGCCGCAGCAGCACATCAATAGAAGCCCTCCCAGAACTGGACAACCACGCTGTAGCCATCATTTGGCTATAGCGCGGTCGGAAAGTGGTTAACAACCAACATATTATTTAACAGAATGAAATTACGATTTGTTAGATATCAAACATAATATAAATTGGCTGCATTACCCTAGGAGGTCGAATGTATGTTATTAGCCCTCTGGACCTTGTAATATAGGTTTGTTTAGGATCTTCCTAAATGGTATCTTCCTATACATTAGCTTAACTATTTTTTTTATAAAGGTAATAATTATAAAAGAAATGTGAGGAATATATGAAACCTAACCTAAATCACATTTAGGGCTAAACAAGGGCATGATACGCATAGTGGACAAAAAATATAAGGAATAATTGAAAAGAACTTTGAAGAGGAAGTTTAAGAGGACATGACACGATTAAGAGGTAAAGGGATGGGGTCTGAGCTTCAGGTCAAAAACCAGACTCACAGAGGCGTTGCACAAGTTGCTCTGCCAGACTAATTATGTCAGGGTCTCATTTAGACATGTATAATTTGTTTCTTTCCAAATTAGTTTTTTACGAATTTTGACAAATTAGTTAATTTGGAAACATCCAAATTAACGGAAAACCTTTTAAAGAATTTTTCAGAATATTCAAAAATTCATAAATTCGTAAATTCAAAATTCGAAAATCTGAATTAATAAATAACTATTAAATTATAAGTATTGGAATTTCCTTTCAAATTTGGCTGTTAGTGAACGTAATGAAAACAAATTTATCCAAAGTTAGGAATTATCCGAAATAACGAATGCCGCATCTAAACGAATGGAACGGAACAAATTAAAAATAATTTTAAAAAATGTATTATTATTATTATTGTTATTTATTATTATGAATTTGTTATGTTCCATTCGTTTAGATAATAATGAATAACAATAATAATAATACATTTTTTAAAATTATTATTAATTCATTCTGTTCTATTTGAATGTAATAATTAATATTAAATAAATAATAATAATAAAAACGTTTTATTATTATTATTATTTGTTATAAATTTGTTCCATCCCATTTATTTAAATGCGGCATTCGTTATTTCAGATAATTCGTAATTTCTGACAAATTTGTATTCTTTACATTCACTAACAGCTAAGTATGAAAGGAAATTCCAATACCTAAAATGTAATAGTTAGTTATTATTAGTTAGTTAGTTAGTTAGTTAGTTAGTTAGTTAGTTAGTTAGTAGAGAACAAGAAGACCTGGACAGCCGCACACCGGAATGGATAAATCCGTCTTTTTATTCAAAATACAGGATCATGGGGTACACAAAACACGACTGTGGGGTGGTACAAGAATAGCTGACGCATTTCGCACTTACACCAAATGCTTACTCATAGTTAGTTAGTTAGTTAGTTAGAATTTTCGGATTTTCGTTCATTCAAATTTTGGGATTTTCTTTCTTATTTTCGGATTTTAGAATTTATGAAATTACAAATTTTCGAATTTACGAATTTTCGAATTTACGAATTGCGATCATCAACGAATGACCCGATAAACAAAACAAAAAAACTCCCAATAAAACGAAAACTAACAAATTTTTCGGCAGTGCACATGTCTAGTCTCATTAGAAGACCCCTGGGTACTCTGCTAGTGGACACGTCTGCATTCCTTCTTAGCCAGGCTGTGTACTGTCATAAGTGCTTCCAGCTGGACTGCGGTTTATCAAATGAGTCACCTTCTCTGGAGGCCCACCACAGACCACAGACCATTGGCTGGATAAGGTTCTGGGGAATAGCAGTCCTGGGGAGTGATGGCCACAGATGGGAAATCTGAAGTTTATAAGTTGTCCCCAGACCAGGAATAAAGAGAATATCTTTAACCAGGGACACCTGTTTCAGTGACAAGAGGAATGTCCTTTGCTTTGGAGAGATTTATCTAATTTTCCGTTGTGTCTCTAGGAATGATGGAAACAATATGAAACATATGGGGGAAAAAAAAACTGACAGAGGTCCTAAAGCTGAACTGTAGGCACAGAGATTTCAATTTAACCACTTCACCCCCGGACCATTTGGCTGGCCAAAGAACAGAGCGCTTTTTACGATTCGGCACTGCGTCGCTTTAACTGACGATTGCGCAGTCGTGCGACGTGGCTCCCAAACAAAACTGAGGTCGTTTTTTTTCCCCACAAATAGAGCTTTCTTTTGGTGGTATTTGATCACCTCTGCGGTTTTTATTTTTTGCACTATAAACAAAAAAAGACAATTTTGAAAAAAAAACACATTATTTTTTACTTTTTGCTATAATAAATATCCCCCAAAAATATATAAAAAAATATATTTTTTTCCTTAGTTTAGGCCCATATGTATGCTTCTACATATTTTTGTTAAAAAAAAATTGCAATAAGCGTTTGTTGATTGGTTTGCATAAAAGTTATAGCGTCTACAAAATAGGGGATAGTTTTATGGCACTTTTATTGATATATATTTTTTTTTATTAGTAATGGCAGCGATCAGCGATTTTTATCGTGACTGCGACATTATGGCGGACACATCGGACAATTTTGACACATTTTTGGGACCATTGTCATTTATACAGCGATCAGTGAGATTAAAAATGCATTGATTACTGTGTAAATGTGACTGGCAGGGAAGGGGTTAACACTAGGTGGCGCTGTTGGGGTTAAGTGTGTCCTAGGGAGTGATTCTAACTGTAGGGGGGGAGGGGCTGTGTGTGACACGACACTGATCACCGCTCCCGATTACAGGGAGCGGTGATCTGTGACACTGTCACTAGGCAGAACGGGGAGATGCTTGTTTACATCAGCATCTCCCCGTTCTTCCTCTCCGTGAGTCGATCGCGGGTATCCCTGCGGCGATCGAGTCTGTGGGACCCGCGATCCTACTCACGCACTTTGCGGCGGGTGCGCGCGCGCCGCTGGTGACGCGTGTGCGATGGCGGCAAATTCAAAGGGACGTACAGGTACGCCCATTTGCGCAGCTGTGCCATTTTGTCGACGTACATGTACAGGCGGCGGTCATGAACCGGTTAATTAAATCCCTTAAGTGTTACTGAACCCAGGAGCCTGCATTCACTATATATGGTCTCCCACAATACACAGGACATGGAAATGCAATCGTTTTAGTAAATATAAACCGCTAAATACCCTTTCTCAACAGCAGGATATAGCAGCCTTGTGACTTCTATCAGTGCCTGGTTAAAGCTTGTAGGAGGAGTTTTCATACTGCACTGAGCTGTCCTATCAGGATCCAGGACCCCTCACCCTCTGTCTGGACAGTGCCGATTCTCCCTGTGTTGATCACATGCACTCTCCTAAGAAACCCCCCTCCCCCCCAAAAAAAGAAAATAACTCTCTAGCAATACACACCAAACTGAGTATGTGCATCGTGCCCCCAATGCTCTGTACTATCAGGAGATGGATTGGGGACAATGGAAGAAGGGGAGGATCAGAGAAGATAGGATCAAACAGCCTTTTTACACAATGAAGAGGATTAACCCCTTGGGTTTAACAGTGAGTATAACAAGCATGCTTTACTGCCTATACAGACTGATTTGACTGTTGTGGGTTTAGTAACACTTTAATAGCTGCAAGAGATAAAAATATACTTTGTGTGCTCCAAATGCCTAGATGTCACCTCGTAAAAATGGCAGGGACATCATCACTGTGCTGTACATAAGCCTGTACAGAGGGCTGTGGGAGGGACCTAGCAGGCTCCACCCACTACAGGCTGCCTGCAGAAAACTATAGGAGGGGGGCGGAGGCAAGGCCAGTCACCCTGCACAAGGAGAGAGAGCAGAGCTGTGGGAGGGGCCCAGCAGGCTCCACCCAATACAGGCTGCCTACAGAAAACTACAGGTGGGGGGCGGAGACAAGACCAGTCACCCTGCACAAGGAGAGAGAGCAGAGCTGTGGGAGGGGCCCAGCAGGCTCCACCCACTACAGGCTGCCTGCAGAAAATTACAGGAAGGGGGCGGAGACAAGACCAGTCACCCTGCACAAGGAGAGAGAGCAGAGCTGTGGGAGGGGCCCAGCAGGCTCCACCCACTACAGGCTGCCTGCAGAAAACTATAGGAGGGGGGCGGAGGCAAGGCCAGTCACCCTGCACAAGGAGAGAGAGCAGAGCTGTGGGAGGGGCCCAGCAGGCTCCACCCACTACAGGCTGCCTGCAGAAAATTACAGGAAGGGGGCGGAGACAAGACCAGTCACCCTGCACAAGGAGAGAGAGCAGAGCTGTGGGAGGGGCCCAGCAGGCTCCACCCACTACAGGCTGCCTGCAGAAAATTACAGGAAGGGGGCGGAGACAAGACCAGTCACCCTGCACAAGGAGGGAGAGCAGAGCTGTGGGAGGGGCCCAGCAGGCTCCACCCACTACAGGCTGCCTGCAGAAAACTATAGGAGGGGGGCGGAGGCAAGGCCAGTCACCCTGCACAAGGAGAGAGAGCAGAGCTGTGGGAGGGGCCCAGCAGGCTCCACCCACTACAGGCTGCCTGCAGAAAATTACAGGAAGGGGGCGGAGACAAGACCAGTCACCCTGCACAAGAAGAGAGAGAGCAGAGCTGTGGGAGGGTCCCAGCAGGCTCCACCCACTACAGGCTGCCTGCAGAAAACTACAGGTGGGGGGTGGAGACAAGACCAGTCACCCTGCACAAGAAGAGAGAGAGCAGAGCTGTGGGAGGGGCCCAGCAGGCTCCACCCACTACAGGCTGCCTGCAGAAAACTACAGGAGTGGGGGCGGAGACAAGACCAGTCCCCCTGCACAAGGAGAGAAAGCAGAGATGGAGAGGGGCCCAGCAGGCTCCACCCACTGCAGAAAATTACAGGAAGGGGGCAGAGACAAGACCAGTCACCCTGCACAAGGAGAGAGAGCATCAGTGAGCGGTTTTTATTACAGGAGGTCTCACAGTGGATTACTACACAGATCTGGAAGCAATACACCAAGCACACCGAGATTCAAGTACAATACAAATGACAAATGTATTTACAAAACATTTGCTTATCTCAGAGTTCAGCTTTAGCCATAACTTTCCCTTTCCCAATAAATAAATAAGGCTTTACAGAAGCTTTAAAATGCTTTTATATATATTTTTTAAATTAACAGTTTTTATTCTAAAAATATTATTCATGCTTTACAATGTGCACTAAAATGCAAGGCCTCCTTATACAGTAGTGGAGTATTATCTACTTATTATTTTTTTTACTTTATATACAGTGGGGGAAAATAATGATTTGCTCCCCTGCAGATTGTGTAAGTTTGCCCACTTACAAAGAAATGAAGGGTCTATCATTTTCATCATAGGTGTATTTTAAATGATAAGACAGAATATCAAGCAAAAATCCTGAAAAAAAAATGATACAAATGTTATAAATTGAGTTGCAGTTCAGTGAGTAAAATAAGTATTTCATCCCCTATCAACTAGCAAGAGTTCTGGCTCCCACAGACTGGCTACAGTAGGTGCTCATGTGGTACACAGATTAGTCCTGTCAATATAAAAAGGTGCTCCTAATGACTCATTATGTGTATAAAAGACACCTCTCCACAGAGTCTCTTTCTTCCCTTCAAACCTCACCATCATGGGCAACACCAAAGAGCTGTCAAAGGACGTTAGGGCCAAAATTGGCTGGAATGGGCTACAAAGCCATCAGCAAGAAGCTTGGTGAGAAGGAGACAACTGGTGGAGCGATTATTTGCAAGTGGAAGAAATACAAAATAACCGCAAGTCGCCCTTGGTCTGGAGCTCGATGCAAGATTTTGTCCCATGGGGTGAGGATGATCATGAGAAAAGTGAGGGATCAGCCCAGAACTACACAGGAGGAGCTTGTGAATGATCTCAAGACAGTTAGGTCCACAGTCACCAAACAAACCATTGGTAACACAATACTCCGACATGGATTGCAATCCTGCAGCGCCCGCAAGGTCCTCCTCCTTTAAGAAGACACATGTACAGGCCTGTATGAAGTTTGCCATTGAACATCTAAATGATTCAGAGAAGGATTGGGAGAAAGTGCTGTGGTCAGATGAGACCAAAATTGATCTCTTTGGCATTAACTCAACTTGCCTTGTTTGCAGGAAGAAAAATGCTGACTATGATCCTAAGAACACCATACCTACAGTCAAGCACAGAGATGGAAACATTATACTTTGGGGCTGTTTCTCTGCTAAAGGTACAGGCCAACTTTGCCGCATTGAGGGACCAATGGACGGGGCCATGAATTGTACATTCTTGGATGAGAATCTTCTTCCTCTTCCCTTAGCCAGAACACTGAAGATGGGTCGTGGATGGGTCTTCCAGCATGACAATGACCTAAATACATACCGCCAAGGCAAGAAAGCAGTCACAAAAGAAGAAACACATTGAGGTCCTGGAGTGGCCTAGTCAGTCTCCAGACCTTAATCCTAAAGAAAATGTATGGAGGGAGCTGAAACTTTGAGTTGCCGAGGGACAGCCAAGAAACCTTAATGATTTAGAGAAGATCTATAAAGAAGAGTGGACCCTCTCCTGTGATGTATGCAAACCTGGTCACCAACTACAAGAAACGTCTGACCTCTGTGCTTGTGGAGGGTTTCTCCACCAACTACTAAGTCATGTTTTGCTTGGGAATCAAATACTTTTTTATTACTCACTGAACTGCAACTCAATTTATAACATTTGTATCATGTGTTTTTTTCTGGATTTTTGGTTGATATTCTGTCTCCATCATTTAAACTACACCTATGATATGATATCTATTCCCTTCACTACTTGCAATTTATGAATGCCCATAATAGGCCCAAGTTACATACTTCTGGATAGGTTTATGCTTTGGAGTGTATTGGGATTCGTTATCTATGATCATTGTTTATTTTGAGGTAGCGCCACATTTTATTTATTACTTTTATTTGCTTATCACGTGTAGGGACAGACTTTAGTGTTGGCGGCTTCCTTTGATTGTCTTTGTTTTAATGTCTTAATAGTGAATCACTATTGGTTAGCGCACAAGTAGTTTGATTCTTTTTAACCTATCAAATAGGGATCTACGAGCAAAGACTCAAAGGCCGGGAGGGAGAAGGTGGTCCCAAATGGAGGTTTATAGATTTCCTTACTGTTTCGAAAAAACTTTAGATAAACTTTAAAGAAAAACTCCACAGTTTACCCATTCCCTACCCCCATTTTATTTGGAATTTAATTTGCAGCAGGTAAGCAAATAGTAACCACGGCCATACTAATTTTGTAGCAGGCCAAAAAAAGGATAAAGTATTCCCAGACACAACAAAACATCAACTCCTGTAGTTAACTAACTAAACTAGTTTGAAACAACAGAGCAGTTTCGATTTCAAATTTTATTTTATTGGTATGTGTCACCTCTGTCCGCCTCTATTTTAAGATATTTAATTGGAAAAGTAGTGT